>CM056196.1:156081520-157281520 GCA_029692085.1 Gymnothorax javanicus
CATAGGACGATTTTGTATGAAAACACCTCTCGCATAGCATACACTTATAGGGCTTTTCACCAGTGTGAATTCGGAGGTGTGTATTTAGATCAGATTTTGTACGGAAACACTTGTCACACAGTTTACATTTGTAGGGCTTTTCACCGGTATGAACTCTCAGGTGGCTGTTTAAGTGAGATGTTTTAGAAAAGCACTTCCCGCAATCTGAACACTGGTGGGGTTTTTCACCTGTATGAATTGTCTGGTGGCTTTTTAAATGAGAAATTTTGTAAAAGCGCTTGTCGCACTGAGCACATTTGTAGGGTTTGTCGCCAGAGTGAATTTTCAGGTGTGCGTTTAAATGGGAGTTTGCACAAAAAACACTTCTCACACTGTGTGCACTTGTACGGCTTTTCACCTGCATGAATTCTGAGGTGTATAATCAAATCAGATTTGATATAAAAGCACTTGTTACAATGTTTGCACCTATAAGGTTTTTCACCTGTGTGAATTTTGAGGTGTCTATTCAACTGAGATTTTGTACCAAAATACTTATCACAAAATGTACACTTGTAGGGCTTTTCAGCGGTATGAATTCTCAGATGTACTTTTAAATCAGATTTTGTCCGAAAAAACCTCTCACACTGGGTGCACTTGTGCGGCTTTTCACTTGTGTTGATTTCTCGGTCATTTCTAATGTTTTTATGAAGGGTCTCATTTTGAAAGAAATTCAAAAGAGTCAGGCTAGAAGTAGAATCAATAATCATAGGTTCATTAACCCCAGTCATTCTTTGACAAACAATCTTGTCACTGCTGTTGGCCTGACGCCTACTGCTGCTCCCAAACTCAGACCAATTAATTTCATTGTTTATATCAGAGTATGGATTTACGAACCAACCTTCGGTCCGCAGATCAAGAATTTCTTCACTGTTGGCGTTCAGTTCTCCTGCACATTGCCATGATTCAGTTTTATCTTCATGATCAACACCACCTCCTGCGCTCACAGCATCCAACACACTACGCTCTACACTTTCACTGGTTTCACACTTTATTTGATCAAACTTAATGTCACATTGAACGACTTGCAAGTCACCAATATTTTCTGCAATACAGTATCCTCCATCATCAGTCTCCGCTTTCATTTGATCAGGATGTAGATCTGTCTCATATCCCAGTTCTGTGCATTCTTGGATCTCTGTCCTAACAGGATCGGCTGTGTGGGTGAGGCCCAGATCAGTTTCTGTTTTTATCAGTGATGCTTCTGTGTGATGTAAATCACTGACCCTGCTGTTTGCAGTAACACACTCTGGCTCCAGTGTGTTGAGTCCTGCTGCAGTACATTTTATCTCTGACTCTGCCATGTGGTCAGACTCCAGTCCATGTAGTTCCTCTTCTTTCTCTCTGATCCTGTGCTGCTCGGGGAGCTCTGGTAGGGTCGTCTCAGTGTCCTGTCTCAGACAGACTCCTGCCTGCATCATTCTGCTGATCAAATGTGCTCAGAAGTGTAGCTCCTGTGTGGAAACAGTGGAAGGGATTGAGCCCAAATATCCAACCCCTGGCAAAAATTACAGAAGGGTCAATCCACCTCAATTCAACAAGTGGGTTCTGCTCGACCATCTCAGATTTGCTTCAAATTTTTACCAGATGAAGAACAACCATAATAACTAACTCATGCAAAATATTAGACTTATATATCAAATATATACCGAGAAAAAAATTTGTGAACATGGTACCCCCCCTCACCGTTTTCGTGCATTTTGCGATCATCTTAAATCTACAGCAAAGTTCATACTGCATTATCTCAAAAAGTTTTCTAGGTAGAGTCATGAAATTTTCAGGGCAGAAAGCCTGCTATCTATAGATGTCATTTGTCTTATTTGAAGGAAAATAAAATTCTTTGAGTTATGGTAAATGTGTGACAGTGTTTAAACCTATGCTGGCGATGACGTAAATTGCGACGATATGTCTATTTTTCAAAAAAATATTTTGCCTGGTTGGAGTCCTAGAACCATCTTGAAATTTCACATGCAGTATGCATATAAGATACCCTTCCAGGAAATATGTTTTGTTGATTGGTACAGCCTGTCATACCTGAGCAATTGGAAGATGAAATTTAATGAAAAATAATATTTTGCGATTTATTTTTTAAAAAATGCAAGAAATATGCATGCTACACAACCAGTTATGTTAATATCAAAACAATATAGACTTATGTAAAAGAACCTCTAGTTATTTGACACTTGCCATGTTTAGTTTGTGTTTGATGGGCCAGTGAATATAGGAGTTCGTGAAAGTGCTAAATTTTTTTTTTCCAAATTTCACAATGTCACACCATGGTCAAAACCAAGGCTATTCCCTTCAAATAAGACAAATTACATCTATAGATAGCAGGCTTTCTGCCCTGAAAATTTCATGACTCTACCTAGAAAACTTTTTGAGATAATGCAGTATGAACTTTGCTGTAGATTTAAGATTTATCGCAAAAATGCAATCGGTGAGGGGGGGTACATGTTCACAAATTTTTTTTCTCGGTATATATTTGATATATAAGTCTAATATTTTGCATGAGTTAGTTATTATGGTTGTTCTTCATCTGGTAAAAATCTGAAGCAAATCTGAGATGGTCGAGCAGAAGATGTTCTGTAAATCTGTTGAATTGAGGTGGAATGACCCAGAATTACAACACTTTGAGCATTTTTACCCAGCTTTTTCACTTCATAGCAAATCAAAGATATGACATGAGACTATTTTTGTTAAATAGGTCCCATTAGGCAATTTAGGCCCCATTAAACTCACATCAAACAAAATAGATCAAATTATATTAATTGATGGCCTATGGTCCAAAATCGTCAGAAAATGGTCCAAAATTTCAACATACACCTGCACATTGACTGTTGAGGTAATGATTACCATGTCGATCAAGAAAAGAACTTGCACATCCAAAATCAAAAAGGGCAGGTGTTCGGTAAAAAAAAAAAAAAAAACAAGTAAATAATATAACAAACAAGTGACTTGCCCACTGCAGGGCTCCAATATCCACTTATTTATTCCACCTAAATAGTGACGTTTCGAGCACAACAGCTACAGGCCTCTACACTTCGTATTTATTTTTTATACGTGGTTTGTGTCATTATCACATTATTTGACATATGCTCACTGACATGCACTATTCATGCAAGTTTTTGCACTGATGTATATTTATACATATGCACATACACTTATGGAATTAAAAAAAAAAAACATTATAACATTGTGACTTATGATGTCTTTCTCATTAACAATGCAGATAATAGGGTCAGGTGTCCGGAACATGACTTTTTACTGGTGCGTTTAGGTTTAAGTGCTGGTTTTCATTTGGCTTTCCTGTGTCCCATTTCATTAAGCATATTTTTGCAGTTCTGCCACAAACATTGACTCCTGTTTCTACCCAGTTGTTTTCCATTTGTTTTGTTGTGCATTTTCTACTTTCAAGGCATACTGCTTTGAGTTTTCAGTCTCAACGCTTTGACGTCTTCTGTGGTATACCTGTATGTTTTCCTTTTATAACCATTTCATTTTGTTTACACTAGCACCAAATTTTCGATACAGCTCACGGAGAACAATCAATATCGTTTGTCACTCTCCATGTTGAATTTCCTTCTTGGAGCAGCTCCATAATTCTTTCCATTGCTTCAATTACCAGCTCTCTTATTGGTGCCTTGCTTCCTCTCAATTAGCCAAGTCCAAAACCTTGGGTGCATCTCAAAGCCTAGGCTACATTCTTTGAAGGCTGCATTTTTAGGGGCCGACCAGAGTTGTGACCAAGTCATCATGTCCAAGTCAATTCATCAACTAATTAACAAGCAGAGGGGGGAAAGCTGAGAGGGTTAAAAGCTTAGATACATTTAGGATCGGAAAGGGGTCAATGTCAACATGAAATGCAGCTCATGGCTCTCTCAGCTTTGCCCACTCTGCTTGTTAATTAGTTAGCTCATTGTCTAATTTGTTCCCCTGTCCCCCTTCACGCCTCATTGCTCTCCCTCGTCTGCTTTGAGTTTGAGCTAATGACCAGTGACTTGATTTGACTTGGACATGAAGACTTGGTCACAACTCTGGGGCCGACACATAATTCCATCCCCCAAACTGACTAACTTCATTTCATCTCCGTTCAACAGCTTTGGTTTAAATTGGTTTCCCTAACCTTAACTCTAACTCTAGAAGTAAGTGATGACCCCTAAAAATGCAGCCTTCGATGGATGCAGCCTTGGCTTTGAGATGCACCCCTTGTTAAGGTCTGTATGCACCCTCTTTACTGCAGACTAGTTTGCATATTTAGATTTGTACTGGTATTTCTCTTAGAAATGCCATTTAAAAGGGAACTCCGTATTTTCTTCCTCAACATTGAGTGATTCCGTATTTTTTTTTTCCTGCACTTGACTATGACAAAAAATATTCCATTAACATAATTTAATCTCATTTATTTAGGTGTGCTTCATGAAGCCTGAATGTTAAGCTAATAAACAAAAAAATGTTTTGGGTCATATGTATGGTTTATTTATTTACTATGAATTAGAAAAGCTGGATGAACATCCTCCAAGTGTAGTGTTTCCATAATTTTTGCCAAGGGTTTTAGCAGGTCCTACTGCAGCACCATGATACAAGTATCACATCAAGAACAACCTGCAGATCATAAGTACATCAATTCCATTATTCTGCTAAGAAGCAAAACAACACGTCAAGACGATTCCACTCATAGTTTAAAAATCACTGATTACAGAACTAGGCCTATACAACAAATAGAAGGGCACTGCGAGGCCGACAGCATTCATTACCGAAAAGCAGTTCCAAAACTCATTGCACAACGTGTGAGCAGCAACGGATCACTTAGTGGAAAGTGTTTATATTTGATGGATTGATAGACAGCTGCATAATGAACCGCAAAATAACTGAGCGATACTGCAGTGATAGCCATTCGATACTTACCTGCATTCTCACAAGTGCACGCGAATTACTTAATTTTGCCATCAATTGAATACGCCCCTTCAAGGTCAGGTTAGCATTGTCAAGTCGACATCAGTAACTCACTTCTATCTTCAAAACAGCATCATAGACTAAAACAACAACGAACCCGGAAGTTCACGCTACCGGTCTAATAAACCCAAAATTAATTCTCTGCAGCTAGACCCAGGTTACTTCGTGAATATAGTAAGCTAAAGGATGAGCGCTCACCCAATACGAAGCTCGCTCTTGCACAGTGCAATGCAGTAGCCTAACGTTACAGCTTCAACAGTTATCACGATTGGCCTTTTCAAGGGTATCCTTGCTAGTTACTTCACTACCCTGATGTAATTGAAAACTTCTAGTTCACGGCATACGTAGAAGTTGTGAGAAACTCTACATGTATCATTGGTGAAAGATGTTCTATCAACAGGAATGCATCGTGACGTTTACAACATGCTAATACGGTGAAGGATTTCAAAATAAGAGCTCATGATTTTCTAGGGTTTTGTACACTGAATTGGTGCATTACTAAATGTGGACCTCAATTCCACATCCAGCACTGGTTTTTCTTCTTCTGAGATAATTAACTAATTAGTGCTTCTGATTGGCTAGATTGTCTTTCTGCCTGAATCCCAAGTAAAGGGAGGAAGGAAAAACAGCAGTTTTTGGACCCTGATTTCATGATCCTTGCTATGTACCCTCAGTGGTCACATTCCATAACCTGACCAGACCCTCTTTGCTCTCAGAACAACGTGAAATCTTTGTTTCCAGCCCTGCACTGAATCCTTCCCACATTTTTCTTTTTTAATTTGGTCCAAGATGACGCTGTATGATCATGCAGTTGTTGCACTTTCGTCAGCCGAACAATTTTGCTGCAAATCTTCCATCCCAGTATATCCCAAATGTGCTCCATTCGAATGAGATCTGGGGCATGTTCAAGATTGTAGGGTCAAGTGAGAGCCTGCAAGTTCTTGCCTCTTGAATGATTAAACTATGTTTGGTCTTGCAAAGACAAGCGAGAACATTTGTGAACAGTCTCGCCTTACTTTTCAAGATGGCGTCCAGTATTGTCACAGCTCACTCAGTGGAATTGAACACAGGCCATAGTTTGCAGCTGCACTGGAAAATGCGCAAAAACTCATGAGTCATTCAACACTCCAGAGTCCTCCATCGCGAAACCTAGGTGTGAGACCCTTTGGTCTTGAACAAGGCCTTGGTGACCACAGAGGCCATTTGAATGTACATTGAACTCAATATCATGTTTGTGGAATTAGCTTGAGGTGATGTTTTGTGAAGTGGTCAGTTATTCTGCTGGAAGTAAAGGGATGCACATGGTCAGCAACTATACTCAAGTAGGCTGAGACATACAATCTGCAGGCTGCAACAGAAATCCAGCTTTTCCAGATCAAGCAATATTTTTCCAGTCTGTAACTGTCCAGTTTTGCCTATTATGGCCTCACTTTCCTGTTCAAACATTCGGGCCTCAGACACACTCTCTGTATTCAAGAGTCGGCTGAAAACATACCTCTTTAATCAAGCCTATACTTAACACATTATGAGCATTTATACTACCTGTTTTTAGGGAGATTGCCTAGTCTCTGGGTATGCTCACTTCTTGTGAGAAGGTTTTGGTTGTTCATATTGTATAAATCCATGTGGAACCGGTGGCACTGAGATTGCACTTACACGGCACCGGTGGGGCTTGCTACGGCCTTAGTCACCGGGTAGGTCCACATGGTGTTGGTGGTGTCTAATTGAAAAACTATGCAGCCTTAGTCGGATGAAGTTCAGGGCCTCTGTGCTGCAATAAGTGGATGAAGGAGAGTTGACTGCTCTATACTGGTTACCCCTGAGTTGTAGTATTTTAGCGTAACTTGATACCCGACACAGGACAACATTTTGTGTAGTATGTATTAGTTTATCCAGTACCTAACCCTCTTTTGTTTTTGTGTTTTCTCCGAGGAACGCCGTCCCCCGGAACTCAGTCCTTGGACCACCTAAGCCCTGTCACTACCTAATGGTCATCGACTGCTGTCTTCCTGCTGTCCTGATCCCCTCATCCCCACCTCTCCACTTCCTGGAGCTACAGATGTCACTGCTTGGACACCTTATTGTTTAAAGAACTTTGGATTTTAATTTACTATCATCAATTAATTAGCCAGCCAGCGGAGGATGGGCTTCCCCACAATAGCCAGGTTCCTCCTGAGATTTCTTCTCGCTGAGGAGTTTTTTCTCACCACAGTTCGAGGCTTTTTTTCTCCCTACAGGGAGTTTTTTTTGCCTGCTATTTGGGGATTAGGGATTTGTCTGGGCTCTGCCCTTTTCTCTCTGTAAAGCGTCTTTGTGACAGCCTGCCTCTGAAAAGCGCTATACAAATAAAATTGAATTGAATTGAATTCTTTGCTGACTGACGTGGAACCTAGTAAGGTGTTCTGCTCCAGTCACCCTTTCGCCTCAAATTATGTTGTGTTGTGTGTTCGGAGATGCCCTTCTGCAAAGCTCAATTACGGACATGGTTACTTGAGTAAGTGTTAACTTCCCGTTAGTTTGGCCCAGTATGGTAATTTACCCCCTGACCTCTCATTTTTGGCCCCTTATCGTAGCTTAACCTGAGCCGTTAATTGAAATAGTAGCCCACTGGTGCTCCCAAATGGATGTTACAGGCAAAAAATCTAGAAGACAAGCAAAAAGAATTCAACGCTGTCATATTATTTCTGTGCCTGTCATCTCAAGTGATGAGTATTGCTGCATCACAATCAGTAGACTCTGTGGCACTGGCCTAGAGCCCTTGAGTGAAGTTTTGTGTGCTCTCCCTGGGTCCGGATGCGTTTCCGCCAGGACTTCCACTTTCCTCTTGCTCACTCAAAGCTCCCGCGGTCACAGGGCACAGTCTCAGCTTTAAGTATGATGGAATTTCATACATTTTGGTTTCAATAAATAAGGGCCATAATGTTTGGAACGGCCTTACAGGTGCTTCGGATTGCTCAGCTGCATTCAGCTGCGTCTCTTGCTCAGGAATGCCAACGCCCCTTTTTGCTCATAGGCCTACTCTATTTTTTTTTCTTTCTTCGAGTAATTACCTCAAATCCAAAAAGCCGCAATTCAAAAGTTATCACAATGACTAGAATTATGAATCTCATTTTTTGCTGTGGCCCAGACAAGTTTTAAAGGATAAAAATGCTTTGGATTTTAATTTACTATCATCAATTAATTAGCCAGCCAGCGGAGGATGGGCTTCCCCACAATAGCCAGGTTCCTCCTGAGATTTCTTCTCGCTGAGGAGTTTTTTCTCACCACAGTTCGAGGCTTTTTTTCTCCCTACAGGGAGTTTTTTTTGCCTGCTATTTGGGGATTAGGGATTTGTCTGGGCTCTGCCCTTTTCTCTCTGTAAAGCGTCTTTGTGACAGCCTGCCTCTGAAAAGCGCTATACAAATAAAATTGAATTGAATTGAATTCTTTGCTGACTGACGTGGAACCTAGTAAGGTGTTCTGCTCCAGTCACCCTTTCGCCTCAAATTATGTTGTGTTGTGTGTTCGGAGATGCCCTTCTGCAAAGCTCAATTACGGACATGGTTACTTGAGTAAGTGTTAACTTCCCGTTAGTTTGGCCCAGTATGGTAATTTACCCCTGACCTCTCATTTCGAGGCCCCTTATCGTAGCTTAACCTGAGCCGTTAATTGAAATAGTAGCCCACTGGTGCTCCCAAATGGATGTTACAGGCAAAAAATCTAGAAGACAAGCAAAAAGAATTCAACGCTGTCATATTATTTCTGTGCCTGTCATCTCAAGTGATGAGTATTGCTGCATCACAATCAGTAGACTCTGTGGCACTGGCCTAGAGCCCTTGAGTGAAGTTTTGTGTGCTCTCCCTGGGTCCGGATGCGTTTCCGCCAGGACTTCCACTTTCCTCTTGCTCACTCAAAGCTCCCAGCATCACAGGGCACAGTCTCAGCTTTAAGTATGATGGAATTTCATACATTTTGGTTTCAATAAATAAGGGCCATAATGTTTGGAACGGCCTTACAGGTGCTTCGGATTGCTCAGCTGCATTCAGCTGCGTCTCTTGCTCAGGAATGCCAACGCCCCTTTTTGCTCATAGGCCTACTCTATTTTTTTTTCTTTCTTCGAGTAATTACCTCAAATCCAAAAAGCCGCAATTCAAAAGTTATCACAATGACTAGAATTATGAATCTCATTTTTTGCTGTGGCCCAGACAAGTTTTAAAGGATAAAAATGCCCGTGTGAGATGAAGGGAAAGAGGTGGTAATTACAGTAATACTTACAGTGCTTGATGTTCGGCCAGCGCACATCGAAATAATCATACACAGGATCATAAGAACTACCGCGATTAACGCCATGATCCAAACCAGGCCATCGAATTCTGGTCCTGAAAGCCTTAGGCTAAGCAAGCTGTCCAAGATCTGGAAGAAAATTCATCCAAAATCATCAACGTAGGAAAAAACGCTTCGCCTAGGGGCCTACTCCTTGTTAATCAAATACACAGTTACCACCTTACAGTAAAAGATACTACATATTTGCAATCAATAAAATATACTAAGAGGCATTAATAATGCAACAAGCAACAATGCACAAATTTCTTGCAAATAATGAAATAAGCAACAAATAAATATAAGGATATTTAAAGTAGAGTTGGGGAGACCAGGGTTACTTCAGCCACGGGGTAAAGTCCGTCACCCCAGTTTTTTTCATTGCAAACGCGCTGGCGGGAAAACGAAATAGTACAAATCATGTGACATCCCAGCGACGTCGTCGCCGGGAAAGAAGAAGGACTGGTAGTGTCATGAAAGTGTTTTCTGCCTAAGAACTTGAATTTTGACCCAAATTGTAAACTTTAAGTTTCTGAAAGAAATGCGTCTAGCTTCTTTGAAGACAAAGATTTCCACGGTGTTTTTACTGTTTCATAAACGTATGAGTTATTAACAACATATAAGATAAAGGCCTGCTGCGATCATGAGATGAGAGATGTGGCCTGATTTCCAATATAGCCGCACGGGGCTACACTGGCCAAGCAGCATGGGGTTAGTTCATCAGGGCGCAGTAGCCCCGGGTATGCCAAAGTTGCCCCGCTTGTACACAACTTAGCTGACAGGAAGCCTCAACCTGCCTCTCTTGCCTGAGCAACGGCCTTCAACGAACACTCATTTCGTGATTTATTTACCAAATTTGGTGAGCTGTATGACAAGCAGAAATTTGAACCCAAAGACATGTGGGTGACATGAAACCGGTGTTAGAACGGGACAACAGCCTGGGTACGTAACCTTGTGAATAAACTGTAACATGAAAATGTTAACCATGCACAAGATAATAATAATAATACCTAATAATGATAATAATAATAATAGCCTAATAATAATAATAATAATAACTGCTACTACTAGGCCTACTTATAATAATAATAAATATAAGCGTCAGCTTCAGCTGATTGCCAACTATGACGATTTTACCCCACCCATCTGACGAAATAGCCCAGGTATGGGGTTGTTTTGGCATGTTTGTTATATATCGAAAATTGAATATTGTGACGTAAATATATGTTGTATTGAGATTGTATCAATACAAGTTTTGTAGGCGACATTCTGCACTACACATATACTGCAAAGGTATTTCTCCAAGTTTTAGCAATAAAGAGTTATGGAGCCAAATACAAAATCATGACGAGGTAACCCCGGTCTCCCCTATTTAAAATTCACCATTTGTGAGCTAATACTCTAAATATCTTTGTATTTATTTTTTTTTCCTTTGATACATTATTAGCTCAACATTTTGTACATTGTTGCTGTTGCATTTTTAATGCCTCTTAGTATAAATACTGCATCTTCAAAATGTAACGCTTATACATGAAAGTTCGGACAGGCCCGTTTTCCATAAGCATGTCTCATTCGCAGTCACAAAAACTGTCGAAATAAATAGATCCAATAAAGTAACAGCTACTTAAGTCAAAACTCTTAAGAAACCAACATTATGACTCACCGGCATACTTCGATAGAAAAGGGCTCTCACATCAAAGGTCCCAAATACATAATCTGGAGAAACACGCACAGTTCCAGATGAGGAAGAATTGTCATATTTGCATATTCATACATCAAGTTAACAGATTCATTATAAGTCCAGTAACCAGAGCCCGTTAAGAGTGAAGTTTTTGTTATCATTTTCTGTTGGCCTATAAGATGGATCAATTAACTAAGTGGCCCGGTGAATTATGATTCTTAACGAATACATTTAAGAGGCTTTATCTCCGTGCATTTACTGCGTTGCCTCACATCTAAGCTTGGTTTGCTTGTCACCGGTAGTCTGTCACTTAGCAAGTCAGCCTTATCGCATTTCACTACCTGCTCAAACCATAATGTCTACTTCCTTTTGGTTATGATTCCACCAAGCAAGAATGCTTCCAAACGACGTCTTTTTGAGGTCTTCCAAAACGTCTAAATGACGTCCCCTGAGGAGCCAGAATGAAAGTTTTTATGACGTCTTTTTACGACATCATCTGGACGTCCTGTATTAACGTCCACCAGACCTCTGCACAAGGTTAAAAATTAGTTCAAATGAGGTCGTTCTGGGCGTCTTTTCAACGTCAACTGCACACTTATTTTAGAGATAGTTGATGTAAAATATATATATAATTTCTATCTTCTCCCTCCACCTCCTTTGCGATGCCTCCCTATGTCTCCGACTGCTTTAATAGCTCTTAGATGTCGCATTTAAACGATTGTTATGACAAGCCAAGCTCCTTTTTGCGGTTATGAGAAGATTCGATCTTCTGAACTGTGAATCACTGAGCTACCCTTGCTACTGACTGCGCTACGAAGTTAAGAAAAATGCCTGGCGTAGTTAAGATGTGTTTCCCGACCACTACTTTCCACGGGTCATTAAACGAACTTTGAACTTTGGCGCAGCAGCGCCACGGGACGAATAGCCGCATCCTTGTTTGTTAATAATAAACCTTAAAAACATCGCGAAACTCGATTGTTACAGCAAGTTCAAAGACTGGGGCGGATAATAAAATGAAATCTCTTATTGGCCCAGTTGTGGGGAAAATAGCGGAAGTGCTTCTCTTATCCGCCCCGCCGCGGTGCCAATAGCAGAACTGCTTCTCTTGTCGGCGCCGCAGATAGCCGATCTCTTTCCCCCACTTAACCCCGCTGCGGGGCGAGTCGCCACTTTAAACAAAAAAAAAAAACAAAAAAACAGACGACTATGATAACATTAAAACAAAATTTCATGTTAATTTTCTTAGTTTTATTTTCCCAACACTATAATACTATAAGTCCAGTACATTATTTTTCATATTATGGATACAAGTTGTTACTTCGTTAAAGGACCCATGGAGAGTAGTCGCTGGGAAACATCTTAACTACGTTGTGCCCTTTACCTATCTTCCTAGCGCAGTCAGTAGCGAGTGTAGTTCAGTGATTAACAGTTCTGAGCATCGGATCCCCTCACTACCACAAGAAAGCTCTTTGATTGTCATCACAATTGCTCAAGAGCAACATCTAAAAGCTATTAAAACAAGGTATGAATGCAAAACTACGGTTTGTCTGATATAAAAGAAGTCAAATTTAATTAGCCATTAAAGCAGTCGGAGAGATAGGAAGGCATCGCGAGGGAGGAGACACTGTATTTCCCCCCCCCCCATCAAGTGTCTCTAAAATAAGTGTGCAGCTGACGTTGAAAAGACGCCCAGAACGACCTCATTTGAACTAATTTAACCTTGTGCAGAGGTTTGGTGGACGTTAATAGGCCTACGGGACATCCAGAAGATGTTGTAAAAAGACGTCATAAAAAAAAACTTTCATTCTGGCTCCTCAGGGGACGTCATTTAGACGTTTTGGAAGATCTCAAAAAGACGTCGTTTGGACGTATTCTTGTTTGGAGGGATCATTAGCGGCAGTGCTTACCAGTTGCTTGAGAGGTCGGTGGTATTGAAGGCGTGAATGAAAGCAAATGCCTTAGTCGTTGTACTGTGAGGTATCGTTCAGGAACCAGTCGCGAGAACACAGGATTGCAGGTAAAGTGATTTTATTGAGCGAGGGGGGGGGTAACCTCCGCAGGGCAGAAGGCAAAAAGGTACAGAGTCCACAATCCAGGAGGGCAGAAACAGAGTCGAAAACCAGGGCAGCAAACACAGTACTCGTGGTCAGGCAAAAAATAGGTTCAGTACACAGGCACAGGTTTGTCAGAGAAGCAAAAACCAAAAACCAGTGGGCGTAATCCAAACTGTTAACAGGGCAGCAATCACAAAAATCGTAGTCGGGCAAAAAAGGGGTCGTAAACACAGATGCAACAATAATCCAAAATGCAGAGCCAAAAATCGTAAGTCAGACGGTCCAGTCAGCAAAGTAACACTATGAGTACAAGGCGAGCACGAAAGCAGCACAGGTAAACAAGTGAAACATTCTGACAAGGAAGTGCTGTGAAAAGACATCAAATATACAATCCTGGGAGATCACATGATACATAGAACACAGCTGCAGGAAATGAGGCTAATTACAAAGGAAGCAAACATGAGGGAGAACCTAATCACATGAAATAGGCAAAAGCCAAAACGCGGACAGGGATCACAAGACAGCCTATAGACAGAACAAACAGATCCGGTTAGGGATTTCTACGTGCACAGAGTGAGTGGCAGAACAGTGATTAGACAGGTGCAGAGAATCTGCTAGAAGCACAGCAAAGTAAATTGAGTGAAGGCAAGAGGCGGAGACTAGAACAGGGCGAATGCTGAGAGATCGTTAGTCAATTAGTAGAGTGCAGCTACACAATCCCTAGTGCTTGTTAGTAAGTTAGTACTATGTACAATGTTAGTCTTGGTTAGTAATTTAACAAAAACAACAAACTGTTAGTATTGGTTAGTAATCCAGAAAAAGCGAGATGAAGGAAGTAAATGAGATTGGAAGGAATGGTTGAAAACCAGAATCCATTAAATCACCCGAAAGAGTGGCACGCAATACTGGGGCTGTGAGCAGACAAGAGACAAGAGACCAGACAGGGGGAGACAAAGTGCAATGCATGGTGATAACAAAAACATGGACCGGAATGTAACTATGGCAAAATGCAAAACATGGAAAAACTAAACTAAGACAATACATGAACAATTCTAAGTTACCAAATCACAATACACATTTTAAAGAATAGTCAGACATTGCAGAAATACAAATCCAAATCAGACAGAACATCAAAACATGGCAAAGCAGATCAGAATCATGACAGTCATAGCAGAATCATAACATGTATATTCTGTTAAACGGCCTTTAAGTAGAAATTAGCCAAGCAAGTTTCCAAGCGCTAAATTGCGGATCAGTTACAAAGTTCAGTTGTGGTTCCGTCAAATAATGGTAAAGTCCAGAATACGTCATCTCGTAATAAATATGTCATAACAGTTTCCATTCATTGAATGAATCTGCATTTACAGACATTTTCATACACTCAATATTTTCTCAAAGTGATAATAGGGCACAAATGGATCAGATGTCACAGTAAGTAGTTTGTTAGTGGCTGCTCTGTGATGTCACGCACGCAATCGGAACCGTTTATTTTCTGGGATTAAGTGTATATTCCTTTGATTGAGAAGTACTAGTGTTATTCCCCCAATTTGTTATGGCCCCAATTTGTTATGGCGTCACGGACAGCAAGGGATGACAGACAAAATCCTTTAAGTTCAACAGATTTAATTAAACAAACACATAGAACTAATCTACACCCTACACTACTGACCAAGATTGAAAAGAAAATAAAAAAAAAAATGAGATATTTACAGTTCCCTGTAATGGAGATGGGCTGCTCTGTTGTGATGTCCTGGGACAGGAAAATGCTCCAACACAGGCAAAAATCCACAAAAAGCTTAAAAGGTCTTGAAAAGAGTGACAGGTCTGGTCAAATGTATCCTTCTTGCAATTTCTCCTACTACCACACACTCTCGATTTTTCTCCTTATATACTCTTGTCCAGCCCCCTCCCATTTCTGGGACTTTCCCTCTGGGCATGCCCTGGACCTAGCTTCAGACTGGGCTTCACAAAAAAAAGTCAATACTGCCATCTAGTGGCTATTTACCACATTACACCTCCATTCCAAAAGGGAAAATTTTGACTCATAAAGGCAAAATTTTTTCTTTTTCAATACAAAAATGGTTAAGTTGACACTTGTATATACATACATATAATACAATATGCTAATAAACACAGGTGATATATATACACATATTCAAACACGGGATAAGCAATCGGCAATTACATTGTCAGCACCCTTTACATGCTTAATTTCCAAGTCAAACTCTTGTAAAATCAAACTCCAATTCAACAATCTCCGATTCTTGTTTTTCATCTTACTCAAAAACATTAACGGATTGTGGTCAGTATATACAATCATTGGCTTTTGCCCTGTACAAACATAAACCTCAAAGTGTTGTAAGGATAGAACCAGAGCCAACAGCTCCTTCTCAATTGTGGAATAGTTCTTTTGGTGGCGATTGAACTTCCTGGAGAAGTATGCCACGGGATGCTCAATGTCATCAGAGTCACTTCTCTGTAGGAGCACAGATCCACAAGCTTGGTCACTAGCATCGACCGCTATGAAGAACGGTTTGTTGAAGTCAGGAGATTTGAGCACAGGGAAGTGACACAGCAGAGACTTCAGGCGATCGAAGGCTCTTTGGCATGCTTCATCCCAAGTGAACTTTACGCCTTTCTTCAGTTGGTTGGTGAGACTGAGAGCAATCTCAGCAAAGTTCTTGCAGAACTTGCGGTAGTGCCCGATCATTCCAAGGAAGCGGCGCAAAGCTTTTTTGTTGTCAGGAACTGGAAAGTCCATGATGGATTGGACTTTAGCATTTATGGGTGCCACCTTACCCTGGCCTATGACGTAGCCAAGATACGTGACAGTAGCACAACCAAAGTCACTCTTGTTCAGGTTAACAGTCAGGTTAGCCTGGGTCAAGCGCTGGAACAACGTCTCTACATCTTTCAGATGTTCTTCCCAGGAGTCACTCCATGTGATCAGGTCGTCGATGTACGCACCCGTGTGTGGCAATCCGCGATTGTAGACTGTATCATCCTTTGGACGTGGCTGGGGCATTTTTCATGCCAAAGGGTAGGACTTCATACTGGTATAACCCAGATGGTGTGGCAAAAGCAGAGATGCTCTTGGCCCTCTCAGTTAAAGGCACACACCAATAACCCTTCAATAAATCAATCTTGGTCAGAAACTTTGCTTGCCCTACTCTATCGATACAATCATCAATCCTAGGTATTGAAACACATCAGTTCTAGTTACAGCATTGACTTTGCGATAATCTGTACAGAATCTAGTGCTTCCATCAGGTTTTGGAACTAGAACACAGGGTGAACTCCAATCTGAGTTAGAGGGTCTGATAATATCATGTTCTAACATGTACTCAACCTCTTTCTCAGCAATCTTTCTCTTTTCAGGATTCATCCGCACGGATGCTGTTTTATTGGTTTGGCATCACCAACATCTACATCATGAGAGGCTATAGAAACTCTCTTTGGAACATCAGGAAATAGATCTTTATATTTCTTGATCAACCTCTCAAACTGATCATTCTGTGAGGGTTCTAAGTGCTGGAGTTTTACATCAAGATTTTGCAACACTTCAGAATTTGACAATTTACATGAAAGAACTTCAGCTTTAATTCTAGGTTCATCATCTTGAAACTCCCCCTCATCTTCACAAGTCTCGGCCATAGGAGGATCTGAAGTGACAGCTGCAACCCTAGCATTCCTATCATGATAAGGCTTCAGCATGTTAAAGTGACACAACTGTTTTGGCTTTCTCCTGTCTGGAGTCTTCACAATGTAATTGAGATCATTGAGTTTTGTCAGAATTTCATAAGGACCATGAAATCTAGCCTGCAATGGATTGGACTGCAAGGGAAACAACACAAGGACCTTGTCTCCTGGTTTAAACTCACGGCTTCTAGCCTTATGATCATACCAAGTTTTCATTTTTCCCTGACTTGATTTCAAGTTCTCTTTGGCTAGGTCACAAGCTGCACGCAGTCTTTCCTTGAACTTGCTAACATAG
This sequence comes from Gymnothorax javanicus, assembly GCA_029692085.1. Lineage (NCBI taxonomy): Eukaryota > Metazoa > Chordata > Actinopteri > Anguilliformes > Muraenidae > Gymnothorax > Gymnothorax javanicus. The sequence goes on from CM056196.1 coordinate 156,098,538, forward strand.
TCTAACAGACTGATATACGGCTCTTTCTCTTGCCATTGTTCACTCAACAATAGCAAAGGTCCTCTCACTTCATGGCCAAACACTAACTCAAACGGACTGAATCCAGTAGACTCCTGCACTGCTTCCCTAGCTGCAAACAACAGCAAATGAACACCTTCATCCCAGTCTTTCTCATGGTCACAACAATAAGTCCTCATCATTGTCTTGAGAGTGGAATGAAACCACTCTAAGGCACCCTGACTCTCTGGATGATAGGCACTGGAAAGAATCTGCTTCGCACCTAGTTCATACACAACCTGCTGAAACAATCCGGAAGTGAAATTGCTACCTTGATCTGACTGAATTTCCCTGGGAAGGCCAAACAACGTGAAGAACTTTATCAAAGCCTTCGAAATTGCAGTTGCCTTGATGTTGCGTAGAGGGATGGCTTCAGGGAATCTGGTAGATGCACACATGATTGTCAACAAGTACTGATTTCCAGATCTCGTCTTGGGTAATGGACCAACACAATCAACAATGACCTTGGAGAAGGGCTCCCCAAATGCTGGGATAGGCTGCAATGGAGCTACAGGTGGGTCTAACTGGTGTTTTCCAACTATCTGACAAGTGTGACAGGTTTTGCAAAAGTTGGAAACATCTTTCCGAAGTCCAGGCCAGAAGAAGTGTTTCATGATCTTGTCAACAGTCTTGTTAACACCAAGATGACCTCCTAAAGGCAAACTATGAGCCATTGTTAAGATCTCATTCCTGTAGACCTTCGGAACAACAATTTGCTTGACCACTGCCCAATCTGCATTAGCAGGGATATCAGGAGGGCGCTACTTCCGCATCAACACTCCATCCTTGAGATAATACCCAACTGGAACTGTGTCTATTTCTTCATTAGGAAGGGCTCTCTTCTTTAGAACACAAATTTCAGGATCATTGTTTTGCTCCTGAATCAACCGCTTTCTGGACAGAGACAAGTCTCCAGACACATCAGAATCACCAGACCCATCTGGCTGGCTGAATAGAGAACTGATAAAAGTGTCTGATAAGTCCTCAAACGGAGAAACCATAGTAGGCTGAACAGAGTCATGAGGCGAACCACCTGAGTCATGACTATTCAAGGTGCTGGACGGCACCACATCATCTTCTTCTTGAGCCTTCTTGGCCATAGCATGAGTCACTGCACAGGAAGGATACAGAGATGGGTCTTCATCGCCATCTTCAGTGCTCGGCTGCAAAGATGAACAGGGGAACTACATTGCCCCCAGCCAGGTCATTGCCTAGCAACAGAGAAACACCCTTGATAGGTAGACTTGACATAAGTCCCACCTTTACCTGTCCTGTAACTAAATCTGACTTCAAGAATACAGAGCGCAGAGGTACAGATACAGTCCTCCCTTCAATACCTAGTAAAAGTATGAAATCCCCAGAAGCGGTCTCATCACGTAACTCCAAGGAGTCCATTAACAAAAGTGACTGAGAAGCTCCGGTATCCCTTAGGATATATATGGGGACAGGAGGAGAATGCTCATTCAGAGCCACAAATCCCTCTGACACAAATGGAAGAAATTCCTCCCTCACAAAGTCAGCAGTATCAGGCTTCTTAGCCTCACAAGGAGCAGGCAATTTAGCAGATCGGTCATCTACTACAGGGGTTTCTAACCTTGTCTTCACAAAGGCATTGGGTTTGGTATCCTTTTCTTGTTCTTTCTTAGCTTTAAGGAACCAACAGTTAGTTGTAACATGACCAGATTTCTTGCAATAATTGCAAACTAGACCACTTTTGTCACTGTCAGCTTTAACACTTTGTTCAGACCTTTTACTGGATTTCTGAGCACCATCACCAGATTTGTCTTTGTCTTTGGGTGAGGAATCTTGGGTATCACCGTTACCGTTCTTCTGAAATTTGGACCATCTATTGTTACTGCTAGACTGAAATTTGGACTTATGTGTGAGAACATATTCGTCTGCAAACTTGGCAGCTGATTGCAAATTCAGTGCTTGCTTCTCATTAAGGTAGGTCTTAATATTACCCTTGACACAGTTCTTGAATTCTTCAACTAACACCATCTCTTTGAGTGAGTTGAAATCATCCTTGACCTCCATAGAAGTACACCAGCGCTCAAAGCAAACCTTCTTCTCGTTAGCAAATTCCACATAAGTCTGATTGTCAGATTTCTTCAGACCTCTGAATTTCTGTCGGTAAGCCTCTGGAACCAACTCATAAGCTGTCAAAATAACCTTTTTGACAACCTCATAATCAGAGGAATCATCTGCAGACAAAGCCGAATAGGCTTGTTGAGCTTTACCCTTGAAGACAGTTTGCAACATCAGAGGCCAGTGTTCCTTTGGCCACTGACAACTCTTAGCTACCTTCTCGAAGCACTGGAAATACTTATCAACCTCCTTCTCTGAAAATGGAGGCACCAGCTTTACCTCCTGGCTAGCCCGAAATTTGTTTTCGGCTTCTATTTTAATTTTTAGTTGCTCCATTTGGAGCTTTTCTTCTCTGTCTAATTTTTCTAAATCGAAATCTCTGTCTCTGTCTCTCTCTTTCTGCTCTTTCCTCTTCTCTTGCTAATTTTTTTAACTCAAACTGCCTTTCTTTCTCTCTTTCTGCTCTCTCGAACTCTCTTTGTTTTTTCTTTTTCTTCAATTTCTAGCATTTTTTAATTTAAGTTCCAATTCTACATTTGGATTTTCCACCGGAACCTGTTCCAGATCTCCTGGTGCAAACACATTTTCATCAATGTAATATTCAACAATCTCTCTCGCCAGTCTTGCTTTTCGCATGGCTGGTTTTACATCTGTCAGCTCTAACTGTCTGCATATTTCTAGCAGTTCTGTCTTTTTAAAAGACTTCAAAACCTCTACGGTTGGTGATGCAAAGAAATCATCCATTGCTGTTGATCTGCCAATATATATCTAGGAAAATTCAAAAAACAATTTCACTATTTGAAATTTTAGATTTTCAATAAATGACTCGCACAATGGTCTACCCCGGACCCGAGCCCCCAATTTGTTATGGCCCCAATTTGTTATGGTGTCACGGACAGCAAGGGATGACAGACAAAATCCTTTAAGTTCAACAGATTTAATTAAACAAACACATAGAACTAATCTACACCCTACACTACTGACCAAGATTGAAAAGAAAATTTAAAAAATGAGATATTTACAGTTCCCTGTAATGGAGATGGGCTGCTCTGTTGTGATGTCCTGGGACAGGAAAATGCTCCAACACAGGCAAAAATCCACAAAAAGCTTAAAAGGTCTCGAAAAGAGTGACAGGTCTGGTCAAATGTATCCTTCTGGCAATTTCTCCTACTACCACACACTCTCGATTTTTCTCCTTATATACTCTTGTCCAGCCCCCTCCCATTTCTGGGACTTTCCCCTCTGGGCTTGCCCTGGACATGCCCAACCTAGCTTCTGACTGGGCTTCACAAAAAAAAAGTCAATACTGCCATCTAGTGGCTATTTACCACATTACACTCGTCAGTCTTTCATTTGTGTTGAATGGAGCCGATTTTCAATATGCCTATATGCCGTTGCTGATTTTTAAAAAATTATTTTTTATCATCTTTTTTTTGTTTTGCTTGCGAGCATCATTGCCGACTTTTTAGTTCTTAGACAAACTTGCAGATTATATTTGGGAAATTCACACAATCAAATGATAAAAAAAAAGAAAAATTCTATGTACGTCGCAGACAACTGAATGCAGTTTGTGATGGGAAACCATCGATTGGGTTACACCCTATACAGACAAAGTCTGTCCCTCAATCGCATGCAATTGAACATTTAATGAAGCAATATGAATACTTGTAACAGCCCCCCGTATGGAAAACATGCGATAGAGTCCTGACAGATGCACCACGGCCTTCTCTTTATTTTCTTCGTCACATCTCATACTGTGATCACCGTGAAACTGGAATATATAGGCTAAAAAATATTGCCATTAAAATTTCACAATTAATCGTGAAAGTCACAAAATACATCCGTTTCCCAGTTTATCTCCTACTCAACTCAGCAGCAATGATATCGTCACGGAGTCTTGCTTAACAAGCTAGCTAGGTAGCTAACTACATTAGCTATCGCAGGTGACAGATTTTTACAGTTTCTCGACCATTTGGATCATTCCTGGCTATTGGTGACTTTTCATTCCCCAAGAAAAAAACTCTTCATATTTCAATTAAAATAAACAATATGTTAATCACAAAAGAGTTATATTAAACATTGATGTCTCCTTTATACAATTAACACAAAATAATGTTCGTAAATATACATTTTTAAAATTGCCATACACTTCTATGATGTCCCCAAAGCAAATTCTCAGTTTTAGTGAAATAAATTGTAAAATAATTATAAACTAGCACTTTGCCCGTGGGAATCCATGGGTTCTAGATTCAACCCACATGGGTCCCAATTTTCAGCCCAAGTTTAAATTTTATTGTTTTATGGAACTTCGCTTTTATATTATAGTGAACAATGCACCATTATGATGTCATCACATGCAACTCTATGATGTCATCACGTTGCTGTGGTGTTTCCATAAACGCTGCGCTGCGCTGACATTCCGCGCTCAGTGGAACATGAAGTCGCCTGCAAGACGGTGCAAAATAGCGTCGCTCGCTTTGCCGCAGACAAGCGCCCAGTGGAATCTAGCACTGATTGGCCGGACAGACACACACACACACACACGCACGCACGCACACACACACACACACACACACACACACACACGCATGCACGCAGAGTTCACTCGGCTAATATAATATAGATGCATGGAAATTACAACCCAAATTCCGAAATAGTTGGGACAAAGTGTAAGTTGTGAATAAAATCAAAAACGCAATAACTTTCAAATCACACCAGCCAGTATTTTATTCACAATAGAACAGAGATAACACAGCGAATGTTGAAACTGAGAAATTTTACTATTTTATCCACAAAATGAGCTCATTCCAAATTTGATGGCTGCTACAGGTCTCAAAAAAGTTGGGACAGGGGCCTGTTTACCATGGTGTGGCATCCCCTCTTCTTTTTAACATAGATTGGAGGCGTCTGGGCATTGAGGAGACAAGTTTCTTGAGTTTAGCCATTGGAATTTGATCCCACTCTTGTTTAATACAGGTTTCCAGCTGCTGGAGAGTTTTGGGTCTCCACTGACGGACTTTTCATTTAATTATGCGCCAAATTTTCTCAATTGGTGAAAGATCAGGACTGCAGGCAGGCCAGTTCAGCACACGGACTCTTCTACTATGAAGCCATGCTGTTGTAATGGCTGCAGTATGTGGGTTTCCATTGTCCTGCTGAAATACACAAGTCCTTCCCTGGAATAGATGTCATCTGGAGGGGAGCATATGTTGCTCTAAAACCTTTATATACCTTTCAGCATTCATGGTGCTTTTTAAAACATGCAAGTGTCCCACACCATATGCACTAATGCATCCCCATACCATCAGAGATGCTGGCTTTTGAACTGAATGCTGATAACAGGAGGGGTGGTCTTTCTCCTCTTTAGCCCGGAGGACATAAAGCCCATGATCTCCAACAAGAATGTCAAATTTGGACTCGTCTGACCACAGGACACTTTTCCACTTTGCTACAGTCCATTTTAAATGATCCTTGGCCCACAGAACACGCCGGCGCCTCTGGATCATGCTCAACAATGGCTTCCTTTTTGCATGATAGAGTTTTAGGTGGCATCTGTGGATGGCAGGGTGGACTGTGTTTACAGACAGTGGTGTCTTGAAGTATTCCTGGGCCCATTTCGTAATGTCAATGACAGAATCATGCCAGTGAGTGATGCAGTGGCGTCTGAGGGCCCGAAGATCACGGGCATCCAGTAAAGGTCTTCGGCCTTGTCCCTTATGCACAGAGATTTTTCCAGTTTCTCTGAATCTTTTGATGATGTTATGCAGTCTCGATGATGAGACCTTCAAAGCCTTTGCAATTCGAGGTTGAGGAACATTGTTTTTAAAGTATTCCACAATTTTTTTACGCAAGCCTTCACAGGTTGGAGAGCCTCTAGCCATCTTTACTTCTGAGAGACTCAGCCTCTCTAAGACATCCCTTATATAGCCAATCATGTTACACACCTGATGCCAGTTGACTTAATTACTTGCTAAATGTTTTTTCAGCTGATTCTCTGATATATTCATTGCTTTTTCAGCCCTTTTTTCGCATGTGTCCCAACTTTTTTGAGTCCTGTTGCAGCCAGAAAATTTGAAATAAGCTCACTTTGTGGATAAAAATGTACAAAATGTCTCAGTTTCAACATTTGAAATATTATCTATGGTCTACTGTAAATAGTGTTTATTGGTGTACTGAATGATTTGTTTTGCTCAATTCTGGTGACCCACTTCTCATTGACCACTCCCTGTGAGATTACTCACTCATCGAGTTATTCCGCCCCTGATCTGCATAGAGCATAACATTGAGTTGGTCAGTCAGCGTGACCAATACTCAGGCACTCCTTGCACCAGAGTCAATAAAAGGCCACTGCAAAATGTGCACTTTTATCACAAGTCACAATGCCACAGAGTCACAAGTCATGAGGGAGCGTGCCATTGGCATGCTGAATGCTGGGATATCTGTGACAGTGGTTTCAACACACTTGAATGTGCGTCATTCCACCATCAGCCGGTTGAGAAGTCGATTCAGAAAGACTAGCAGCACTGTGAATTGTCCACATGCCCCACGACCACGTGTGACCACGCCCGCATAGAATCAGCGCATGCGGCTCCAGCACCTCCGTGATTGGCTCCGACCAGCCACCAGGACAGCTGACGAGACTGCACAACAGGCAGATATCAGCTCAGACTGTCCGAAACCGCCTGAGGGAGGCAGACCTCCGAGCCCGCCGACCGCACCGAGGTCTCGACCTGACCGCCGTCCGTCGCTGGTACAGACTCGACTGGGCACCTTCGCTGGACGCTTGCACGGTGGAGGATCGTGTTATTCAGTGATGAATTGAGGCTCATAGTCGTACCGTTTGTGCGCCTCCATCACGTGACATTCCAGCAGGATAATGCCCGGCCACACACTGCCGGATCTGCTCAGAGCTTCTTGATGAGGAGGATGTCCCTGTTCTCAATTGGACAGCATATTCACCCAATATGTCACCAACTGAACACCGTTGGGATGTTCTGGATCGGTGGGTCAGACAACGTGTTCCGGTTCCAGACAACGTGCGCCAGCTCCGAGTTGCGCTGCAGGAGGAATGGGACAACATTCCACAGGCCACTATTTACAATCTTGTGAACTCCATGCGCCAGAGAAGTACCGCTTCTTGATGCCGATGGTGGACATACTCGTCACTGAATGCTGTGAACTCTGCCCGCTGACCCCTGTTGGGTTCAGGCTGTGATAACTCATGAATTGTGTACAGTAAATTGTTAGTCATGTTTCTGTTGCTTGAATATTAAGGCAAGAATAAAATAATTATGGTTTTGTTGAAATATATCCCGATTGATAAAAAATAATTCAAAAAAAGTTACTTCGTGCATATATATTTTTGGTCAGTGTATATTAGGACCCCTTTTCAACAAAATAGGTACTGTATAATCATCACTGCACACTACTGTATTTTAAAATCAAATATCACAGTCAAAAATATTTTTTCCAAGCTCCAAATAAAATTTCCACCCCAGTTAATTCCAGCTCATGTAATAAGCACTGCTAACAAGACAACGTCAATATACAGCCAGTTCACTGTCCAAAATCAGCCACTCCACAGAAATAAGCAAGATGTCTCTATGGAGGGTGAAGGAGAAAAGAGGCAGTTGTCAATATTCGTATCTCTTGCTATAAGAGAACCAGAGAATAATGTGAGTGAAAACTAAACAGATGCAAAACAAGAAATATTTGCAATTAAAATTTTCAAGACATTATGAATTTCATTACAATTAAATGTTTCCAGTGACTTCCTGTTAGAAGCATCGAAGGCCCTTGGTAGCCTCACCTTCCAATGCTTAATTACTTAAACCTGTCGCAGTTCATTTTGCTTGATTAGCAACAGCTGGTAAGACTAATTGGTAGAATGACTGGCCAATGTATTTTTGACAGCATTATTGTACACTGCATCCCAAAGTTATGAGGCGTTTTCCTTTGCACGTCAATAACAAAGTGTCTTCCGAAGACTCATGTTGCTCATGAAACACCAAAGATTTGCGCAAATTAGTTTGCAAGGCTTACTGTAATCAAAGCATTTTGCCCAAACGTTTAATATGGTTTGATGCGCCTAAGATTTCTTTTCCTTCAGATGGATTCTCTTGAATGCTTAAAACATTATGAATAAATGCACAATCTTGAGATTAATTGCACTACAGAGTGATAGATGGAGGTCAGAAAAAGTGTTTGTTTTTTTGCATTTATTCGGATTATTGCAGTCTTTAAAATGTCACTTTCATTATACAAATGCAGCCAGTAGACAATCACTTTTCATTATCATTCCTTATGCTTAGTTCCCACTGTCGTGCGCTCTGTTACAAACGCCACGATTGGCCAAGAAGCTGCTTTCACACCGGACGCAAAACGAATTTTTCGCATGGCAGATTACATTCAAAGTCAATGCAAAGATGCGAATACGCGTGCATTGACTCTGAATGTGATCTGTCGTGCGAAAAATTTGTTTTGTGTCCAATGTGAAAGTGGCTTAAAATTTCAGGTTTGGATACAATGTGATGCGATGATCACGATTGACAATTAATCGTGTTGATCGTAGAAAATTTTTGAACCGTCCAAAACTTTTCTACAATCAACACGATTGCCACAACTGACCTCAAGATCTGATAAGGTCTGATAGGATCACCACGATCACTCCACGATTAAGACCACGATTTCAATCGTGCCACGAATCATGATGGTGGGAACTTGGCATTAATCATTATGGGCCATGAATTGGCCTTGATTATACAGTAAATACATTTTTTGACTGTAGTCAGGCAAAAGGGAACAGCTTGAGAGCAATCACGCCGCTAAAAGGTGAGATTACTGAAGACCCTCAAAACTTCCAAAAGCATGCCGCTGATCGTTACCTCCGCCGAGGAGGTTATGTTTCCACCTGTGTTTGTTGTCTGTCAGCAACAAGGATAACTCAAAAAGTTTTGAATGGATTGGCATGAAATGTGGTAGAATGGTAGATGGTGGTCCAATGATGAGTCGATTCAATTTTGGAAGTGATCCGGAACATATTCTGAATTCTAGATCAGGAAGAATTTTAAATATACCCGAACAGAATGATTGTCCCTTATATTATGAACAGATTTTCATAAAATTTCAGGGTTATATAGAATTTACACTCATGTAGAATTGATTATAGTTTTTGATCTGGATAATATTCTTGTGGATCCAGAACCCATAATGCTGACATATGGCGCAGCAGAGGTATGCGCTCTCCCAAGTGCCCTACTAGTTTCCATATGAAACTGCAGGAATAAGAGCCCATTTCAGAGCAGGTAAAGATCAGTTATCAGTTCTTTAAAGAAGACATTGGAGCAAAATAATTTTACTAGAGGAGGTTTTATTTCTTTAAAGGCTCAATAGAGAAGTTTTTTCCAGCAATAATCGTCTTCCGATTAGACTGGAGAATCTGGAAAAAGAACAGCACCTCTCAAAACAAGTAAATAAATGAGTTTAAAGGAGCTGTGTCGCAATTACAGCGCATGCTCAAAACTTTGAAACCTTGAAGCTCATAGCTGCTGGCCGCTTATGGGCATTATCACGCTAAAAAGACCAGCAAGTCTACAGAACTTTAAGCGTGCACCTTATCTGGTGAGCGATTTGAAAGCCGCAACAAAATATTAAAGTTGCAAACAAACGCAGATCACCACCATAACCTTTCATTTCACACACAAATTTTGTTAGCCAAGTAGCTAGCTACATAACTCGTTTCATTCAGATCACATCATCAGACAATAAGCCGAATTACTAGCCAACGTTCCATACGTGGCTACTGCAGCTATGCTACATGGCTAGCTGTATAGATATCTGCAAAAACCTTTTATTTCACATGCAGCATTGTTAGCAAAGTAAACTCACCAGTTAGCTAACTGTTTTCTTAATTCATTTTAGGAAAATCATCAGACAACAAGCCGAATAGCTAGCTAATGTTAGCTATGTAGCTATGCTACAGCACTAGCTATTCAGATATACATGAAGAAGAAGAGATATTCTTCTTCTGCGATGTTTACTGGAGGTTGGCAAACAAGCTTACATTTCTCATAGCCTTTGGCTAAATGGATAAATAGGCGTTTTGAATCCTTGAACTTCCTTAGAATACTCCTTAATATAGAAAGCATAATTCCTGAGTGACTAAAATATATAGATAAAATGCAAAAATGAAGACGGATTGGCGAGGTAATCCGATAGATAATGACTTGCAGTCAAGCAGAATGGCTTTCTTGGGATGTAACTTCTGAGCGTGCCCAGTAACCGTGAACACCGTTCCTTTAAGAAGAAAACAATACCAAACTACGAGCCCCAGTGGAACTTTTTATCTGGTTGATGAGTTCTCACAATAAACTACCTTCCAATAAGATTACATAAAAAAGACTTTGCAGAGTTATGAATTTTCTGATGGTCGCTTAAAATTGCACTAAAAAAAATCTCATGTTGAATGCTTTTTTAGACCTTTTTTCCATGAACCCTTTTGCAAATAATTGATTGAGATTGTAGGAGAATATCCATCCCCCACCCAGCTGCTTTTAATTATTCTTAAGTAGACTTTTTAGCAAATACTTATGCGGCTGGTGTGAATTCGCTGATGGGAATATAAATTAGTTTTATGACTAAAACTCTTATTACACTGAGTGCATTTGTAGGGCTTCTCACCTGTATGAATTCTTTGGTGGGATTTTAAAGAAGACTTCCATAAAAAGCTCTTCTCACACAAATTACATTTATAGGGCTTATTCCCCGAGTGAATTTGCTTGTGGGTTTGTAATTTCGTTTTCAAGCCAAAAGACTTTCCACACTCATCGCATGTGTAGGGCTTAACACCTGTATGAACTTGCTCGTGGCGATGTAAATTACTCATGTCACTGAAACACTTCTCACACTGGAGACATTGGTAGGGCTTTTCATGAGTATGAATTCGCTCATGGGAATGTAGATATGCTTTCAAACTGAAACACTTCCCGCAAAGATCACATGTATAGGGCTTTTCACCTGTATGAATTCGCTCATGGCGATGCAGGTTACTTTTATCACTGAAACTCTTCTCACACTGCTCACATTTGTAGGGCTTTTCACCAGTGTGGATTTGTGCATGGCGAAGTAACTGCTTATGAAGACAAAAGCACTTCGCACACTGACCACATTTGTAGGGCTTTTCTCCTGAGTGGATTTGTGCATGAGAATGTAAATTAGTTTTACGACTGAAGCTCCTTTCACACTGATCGCATTTGTAGGGCTTTTCACCCGTATGGATTTGCACGTGAGAATGTAAATTATTTTTGCGACTGAAACTCTTCTCACACAGATCACATTTGTAGGGCTTTTTGCTCTCCACATCTGACTGTTTTTTCCCTGATTTTTTTCCGTTTGGATGTGGCTCATCAAAGCACTGCCAAGAATCGGTGTGGCCCATTTCTTTAACACCAGCACCATTAAGCTCAGTATTTATGAGATCACTTACTAAAACATCACTGGATTCAAGCTTCACTACATCAGATTCAATTTGAACACACTGAATCTCTGGCAATATACTAACTTGTTCAGTCTTAATACAGTCTCCATCATCAGTCTCGGTTATGATTTGATCAGGATACACATGGGTTACAAATCCAAGATCTGTAAAGTCTCGGCTTTCCGTGTTAAGATTCCCAGTGTTGCTGAGGCTCAGATCAGTTTCTGTTTTTATCAGTGATGCTTCTGTGTGATGTAAATCACTGACCCTGCTGTTTGCAGTAACACACTCTGGCTCCAGTGTGTTGAGTCCTGGTGCAGTACATTTAGTCTCTGACTCTGCCATGTGGACAGACTCCAGTCCATGTAGTTCCTCTTCTTTCTCTCTGATCCTGTGCTGCTCGGGGAGCTCTGGTAGGGTCGCCTCAGTGTCCTGTCTCAGACGGACTCCTGCCTGCATCATTCTGCTGATCAAATGTGTTCAGAAGTGCAGCTCCTGAAGGGAAACAGTGGAAGGGATTTTAGTCTTTGGCATCTACTGCTGAACCAGAAACTTAGGGGAGACCGGGGCTTGTTGTCACACTTTTTACACTCTTATATATTTCTTGGAATCAATACATCATATATAAAAAATGTGTACCAGATGAAAGACCGAAGTCTCAGGTATATATTTTGTATTCATGTCATTTTCATAAGCAATCAAATAGAGATTGTCACCATGTGACAAGTTGCCCCACTAATGGGTAAGTTGTCACACTATATGGGGTAAGATGTCACACTGGATTTTGCAACTAACAAAACAAGGACAAAATTATTGTTGTTGTTATTTTTTTTCTTAACAGTGAATAAATCTTAACATAAAATATTATGCAACATGCATTATGAAACTTATGAAACTTAAACTAGTCCTGGAAGATCTATTAAAAAAACTCAAACAAAACCTGACCTCACAAGTCAGTCCTGGAACATCCAGTCAGAAAATCTCAAACAAAACTTGACCTCACTAGTCAGACTCCTCATCTGAGTTGCAGTTCTTGCATACGTAGATTGATTTGCCAGGGGTGCATTCTTCATGGGCCCATCCTTTGCATATTATGCACTGCACCCAGGTTTCTCCTGGGCGGCTGTTTCCAAATGGCTCTACACAGACCAGGCACAGGGACTCATCTTCTTCCGATGAGGAGTCATCTGGAGTTTTTCTTTTTGTACCTGCCCTCTGTTTCTTCCTTGTGCTTTGCTTCTTAGGTATTTTGGATTTGGTTGCCTTGCCTTTCTTTTTGAAAAGCCTTTTTTCCCCTTGTGCCTGCCTTTCAGCTTCAAGTGCCACCTTCACAGGTGCGTCGGTGAGAATAGCAGTTTTTCTCTTCTTTCTCTGCTGGTTAACTTGTTTTCTTCTCATGTGACAACTAACCCCCAAATGGCTGAGACAAGTTGCCCCAAACTACCATGTTTGCTAATGCTAGCTCTAGCTTAAAGTTAGCTTAAAACAGAACAATGACCGAGGTATGACATGATGCCTTAATATCTTCTCTAACAAGTCCACATGTATCACTGCTAGGATTTTTATCTGAAAGAAGCCTATTTTAAAATATATAAAGTTAATATTTTTTACTTTGGGTTGTGGAAAATGGTTAATTGGTGCTCATCTCAACTTACAATGTGTTGTTCTCTTCTCACACAGGACATGAGACCTGACCATGTAAAGGAAGAAAACTAGTATTCCACTTTTTAGTTGCGCCCTCTAGAGGAGAAGATAATTGCAGTGTGACAACTTACCCGGGTGACAACAAGCCCCAGTCTCCTCTATGTCATGCATGATTGATTTGATCAATAATCAAGTTTTCCTCTCTCCTGTATACCAAACATACTTTTCACACGTATATTTCCAATGAGAGGTTACTAAACTGCTTCAAGCTGCTGTAAGCGATAAAAAAAGTGTTAAATACCGCCATATTCCGACAGAGATCATTGATTTAGAGTATCTGGTCCATAACACAGGTCTCTCAGCCACTGTCCTCTGCAGTAAAGCAGTTATAAAATTCTGAAGTCACCCACTGCCTCTATCCAATTAGGTGAGAGAACGCCACAAAGATGGGGTTATCTCTGCTCGTGAACGCGCGCCGTTTCACCGAAATCTGAGACTCATTGGATTTTGTGACCTCAGGGGGCGATGGTCTATAGTATCTGTATGTGCACGATTGACAGCAATCGAGAGGAAGAGCACTTCAAAAAGAAAGTAAATGTGACAATTGGACGTTGAGCGAGGGGGGCGTGTCTGTGACAGTCAAAGATGTGTGAGAAGCCAAGATAGGAATTCTCCTCCTGTGGCAATAACAGCAGATCGCTACTTTACTGTAGAGACAGCCGATCGCTACTAGCCTACGCAGCGGAACAGATGAAGCTTCCGATCCCAGCACTATGAGAGACGGCGTACAAAAGACTCAGTGGAGGAACAGATAGTCAAGGAAGAAAAAACGGGAGATGCCAAGAGCCTTATATATATCAGTGCCGCTTTTCGGAGGTTAAGAAAACAAGGAATCTAAGGGTCTAGAGTGCGATGCGCAACTAGCCTTGCTGCTACTGGCTAGGTAAGCTTTGTTTTACTCTGTAGTAGTTAAGCAGTTTTATTAATCTCAGGTAGTCCTCTTGGTGGTTTTTAATCCTGCTAATGTTAATTTATAAATGTATCATGTCGTTTGTGGCCGACCACAGCTTGATTAGCTGTGTAGCAGCAAAACTTGGTAGCTACTGCAATTTGTTCTGACAAAGAGAGGATGTTGTATAACTGGGCAATGGCATGTATTTATATGAGAAAAAAATAAAGCATGCTTTAAAAGTGTTAGCAGAAAAGTGTTTTTGTATACCGGGTAGACGATTGTGATTTTTTTTTTTTGGCATCTCCAATCCCACCTGAATCTGGAATGTCCAATTGGAGAACTATGTACAAGGCTTTCGCATATGCGACCCCCTGTTGCCAATTCAGGAGAGTGAAGACAGTTTGCGGCTCTCCTCCGAAGCACGCGCCTGTCAGCCACTGCTTCTTATACACTCATTGGTTGAATCCTCTCAAGTTCAGAATGAGGGCGGAGGATACCCAAACATGAACAAGCTTAGAATCTTCCTGACGAGCGCCAGTCTGGCCAACAGGAGGCGCCTAAGGAATGAATAAAGCAACTTATATTACCCTTCCTGGCAGACCCTTCCCAATTTGCATCCCTGTAGCGCAATAGCCAATTGTGCGCTACTCTGAAAAAGCTGCCGACTGCTACGACCGGGGCTCGAACCCGCGCCGTGATAGTCACTTCTGCTCCGCAATGCGACGCTTTAACCGAGTGAGCTATCCGACAGCTCGACAATTGTGATTTTTATCCACAAAATGAGCTTATTTCAAATTTGCTGGCTGCAACAGGTCTCAAAAAAGTTGGGACACGGTCATTTCTTAAAGGGGGCTAATAATAATGTCCCTGGTCTTTTTAGGTTTTTTTTTTTTTTTTTTTTTAAATAATTCTGTTTTGGTGTGCAAATATAAATAATTTGTGCCTTCTAAAGAAAACCAGTATGTTCAGAAATGCTATTTTGAAAATTCCTTGCTCTGTTAAAAAAGTACTTGGGAAAATCTTGAAGAAACTTCAAATCTCATAGGGGGGCTAATAAGTTTTGCCTCGACTGTATGTTGGATGGAAGGTGCTATAAGAGTGAAGTTTAAGGTTTTTATTAATATGTATTGTAGTCTAATGAAGTTTAACACATATAATGACAACCCCCCAAAAATCGCAATTACATGCGTCAACCGTACCGCATGGCATAGACGTGCGGTATTGGCTTGGGCAATGCTAGAAACAGATGTTCAAGCAGTGTAAATACTGCGGCACGAAACGGTACAGTGGACTGGCAGCTCTTGCTCTCAGTACTGGAAATGACTCCTGCTAGTGCTTAACTGCGATTCTAATGAATCTCCGGTACGCGCACAGTTGCTCTCGTAATCTGTCATAAACCCCACTAAACTTCATTACCCAAGGTGTAGCGACGCAAGTTCACGCAGGGAAAAACAAAATAAATAAGGGAAATTCGCGTTGCCGTTCAACTAGCAATCTCTCGTTTCATATTTGTAAAAATACATGGTATTACCATCACAAGTCAAATACATGTCAATTAAGAACTTGGAGATACAGATACATTACCCATATTCATTGCTTTGCTTGTTGTGTACTTCAGTTTAAAAATGTCCCAAGTTAATATGCGTGTTAAGAAGCGGTCTTCTGTTTATGGATCGTAAACTGGTGAACGAAACAACAAAATCGGTTGTCCTCGGGAACGTCATACTTCACAAGTCCACAACAGCAAAACCGTAGTTTCTTATCCCCACTCTGCCTGAGAACCTCGACATCCTTCTTGTTCTGCTGTAAAGGTCACAAACTGGATGGTGTATTACCGCCGTCAACTGGACTGGAGTTTACGTCAGGTGAGCGACTGAGAAAATCAAGAGAGCGGCTTCGGTCGAACAGTCTAAAAAAAACAAACAAACAAACAAACAAACAAAAAAAAAACACACACACAAAAGCTATGTCCTATTGGCTTACTCCAAACCACTTGTTTTTAACCTCAGTGGAAAACGCAATGAGGTTAAGGAAAAAGATGGGAGTTCATAAGTGCTTCGGAAAGAGACAAGCGCGATGCAAAGAACCGCACTTCTAGTAGTCGACGTTGCATGCCTTCCTTGTCCGTCATGTTCATTTGTTTTGTATATGGCCGGATGGAAGGTGCGTTGCTTTAAATCAGGGGTGCCCAATCTTACCCATAAAGGGCCGGTGTGGGTGCAGGTTTTGGTCTTAGCCCAGTGCTAAAACACCTGATTCCACTGAGTAGAATCAGGTTTGTTAGTGTTGAGCTGCAACAAAAACCAGGGGGGTGACTACGAAGCAAGACAAGTGGGTTAGCGAGGTATGTCGAGCCTAAACCTTGGCTAATCTGTCACGAAGGTGCCTCTCTTTTAACGTGTCTAGATTACCATGGTAAATTACGCTGCGAACTTAACCTGGTCGGGAGCAGGTTATGTGCCGATTTTCGGCTTAAATCGGCTATACATGTGCTGCCTTATCAGTCACTATCACTTCCTTTGAAGTTGGCATCAAATTTCTTGAATAATCCTGTGGACTTTGGTTCCCGAAACGTACGCGGTTGTCTTCGGAGGGAGACTGGCATGACTTGTTCGCTTTTTCTGACGATATTCTCTGAACGCTACAGATTCTCAGCTGAGTTAATTCGTTACTTATGCGATCTACTGGAGCCATATATTGGCAATGTAGCAAAGAGAGGCGCTTAAGTTGCGCGAACAGTATGCATTAGGTTGCGTTTTTTTTTGTTTTTTTTTTTTTGGCCACGGGAACCGACAACATTCAGGTGGTGATGCAGAAAATATGAGCAAGAATATTGTATGCCGCGCAATAGATTTTACACAGCACACCATTAAAATAATTTAAATAATTATGAAAGCAAAGCAGCATAGGGCGTACTACTTTGAAAAATGTTCTCATGCTTTGTTTTAACTTGCTGCCATGTCCTCTTGACAGTGCTGGTACTACAGCTATTAAAGCGTATTCAACTATTAATTAAATAGTATTTTATGCCACAGGACTACTGTAAATTTGCAATGGTGCAACTGGTTAAGGTTAGTGGTGGAATACGATTTTATTAAAATCATGCTGTATAAAAATGGAAAAAATACTTTAAACCAAAAACGAAGAAATTAGTAAAATGGAGTTTACTATTGGTAGGCCTATTTATCAGTCAGATAATATTCAATCTATAATTTAATTTCACTTTGTTTCATTTGGCCGAGAAACTAAAGTGATTTCCACTAGTCCCTCATCAGAGGACTTAGGCATTTACACGGTCAGAAATTCCTCTCTGGCCTTATTACAATCAACAAGAATACATCTACTAACATAAATCTCAATTACAATTTCCCAAGTGTCTATCTGAATAAGCGCATGCATAATCGTGCAGTCATTCAATTGTCCAACCAATCAGTGTAAAACTTCATATGTCTCCCATTAAGCCGCTGGGGCACCCTCTGGTGCCGGGGACATCCTGCAGTCTTCCTGATCCTGGATCAGGGATAGCTTCCTTGGAGAAACATTCAGCACGCGATCGGTCATTTTATGAAGGGAAATACGGTAAATTGACGCTTGGAACGCCCTTTAATTGAGAGCGCTTACGGCGTTAAAAGCACAAAGCCGAGCTTAACAAAGAAAGATTATAACCACCGTTGTGATACCAATATCTCTGATTGTGAGGTCAGGGTTTGTTGAACCGGCTTACTCAAATAAAGCCTGTCTATGTTGAACTTGCTTCGTAGTATACCCCCCAGCACCCACACCGGCCCTTTGTGGATTAGATTGGACACTCCTGCTAAATATTGCTGCCGTAAGGAAGAGCGGGGCGGCGGTATCTCCTTTCTTTACGGAAGAATGGTCCAGTGTACTAAAGGAAGGAAGCACTAAAGCACCTTGCCCCAGCATTTTGAGATTTTGAACACCACTTATCATGGTTGCAGTCAGGCATGGATTCGGAATGAAGAGGCCCCTGGGCACAAAATCTTGGAGGCCTCCCGGTGCCACATATGCACTTGAGTGTGTGTGTGTGTGTGGTTTTGAATGATAAGTTTTAAGCATAGGCTACTATCTGTTTGAAACACTTGTAGCTTATACAGGATTTACAATGACAGGCGACAACGTATGACCACAACCTGAAGGACAATATCGACAACACCAGTAGATATCTCCTATCATACAGCATTCAAACCACCTGACTGCAGCAATACTTGCCTGGGCCAGCACAATATCAAAGCATTAGTCTACAGTGCGTAGCTAAATGGCATAGGCAAGCACATACTGCTCCACTTCCATCAATACAGCTCTACGATTCAGATTCTTCTATCAATCATACAGACACTATCACGCAACCACATGCAAACACAAGAACACACACAGTAATCCATTCACTGCTCTGCATAGGAAGACCTATAACTAATAATATTTGTATCCCGTATCATACAAGATTTCCACCACATCACACATCCTGGTATAGAGAAGCAATGATGCTGTTACGAGCTCTGAAGTATTTATTTCGCCTTGCTCTTAATTGAATGTTTCCACTTCCGAAGGGGGCGGTGCTTTTTAAGGCCGCCGCTTGCAAGTGCCAGTTGGAGACTAGCTCTTCTGCTTTGTACATAGCTTTCACGTACCGTGAGTATTTTATTGCCTTCTGTGTTGGTTCGGTTTGCCTTTTGACTTACGATTCTTGCCTTGCTCTTAATTTGGTTCGTTTGGATTGTGGTGGCTGACCCTTGGCCTGTCCCATTTTGACATGAATTCTAGCCCTTGCGTTTTGGTCTGGTTGCTTGGTGAATTCCCAGTATTTGACCTTGGTTTCCATATCTGACTACCCCTCTCGTCTTGCCCCTTTTGTACGCTGTTAGGTTTACTCTGGTTAGTCAGTGTGCTCCCAGCTGGATCTCACAGTCCTTCCATCGAGGCATTTCTTTGTTATTTTGCTTTGTTATTTTTGAAGATGATTCTGGGCGGAAACGTGTTTCCATAGGGGGTACACTATTCTTTCCCTCAATCTTAATTTATGGACTGAGAGTTCAACAGTTCAGTGTTTAAAAGCTGCCCCGGGCCAGGCGAACCTTTGAAGATTAGCTGTAGGTATAGTTTATCTCTGGTTAGGCAGTGAGGAACCGGAGTTACTGATCAGCGTGCAATTCGTGCCTTTTACAGTTCTCCCCGCCCGTCCTTCCCTCATTTCTCTACCTGTTGCTGCCTGTCCTAGGCCGGGTCGTAACGGATGCAATAGCCCAGTGTTTTCTGAAAACAACTAATGTCAATTGCTTCTTATAGTATCAATGCAACACCTTGGAGAGAAGAATGTATATTTTAAATGAGGATAGTCCATAAAGTGTGTATTACATATATTATACGTTGTATTTCTTGGGCGCACTATTCTCAAGACTGAAAAAAACCAGACAGAACAGCAGCAAACAGTAACACATTAGGACAGTAATACAGGCAGCAACGTCAAACATCATTTATATAGCCATGCAAGCAACACAAAACAACAAAACACAGCCAGGCTGAGCCATCAGTATTGACCACAACCATCTGTTAATACATGCAGACATGCAGAATAGCAATAAACAGTGGACATAAATCAAATACAACAATTATTATGTTGATCTTGATAAAATGTTAAAAGATGCAATCATGGATAAGTAAAATGATTGTGTACACTAACACACAAGCAAAGCAACTCTGAGCTTAAGGACACGAATATGAAAAAACATACCAAGTCCTTAAAATATTTGATCCCATAGCTCGGGCCCTATGAAATCCATTCTATTTTATTTTTTTCCAAACTCCGTTTTATTTTTTCCTAAATTCCATTTTTTCTGTTTTAATTTTTTGGAATTCTGTTTTTTACCAATTACACCAATTTTACCATCAGAGAGAGTGTGCTATTTATGTTAATGAATAAAATATCCACTAATTAAATACAACCCCAATTCTGAAATAGTTGGGACGAAGTGTAAATTGTGAATAAAATCAAAATGCAATGACTGTCAGATCACATGAGCCAATATGCTATTTACAATAGAACATAGATAACATTTCAAATGTTGAAATGAGACATTTTACATTTTTATCCACAAAATGAGCTTATTTCAAATTTTATGGCTGCAACAGGTCTCAAAAAAGTTGGGTCACAGGCAAAAAAGGGCTGAAAAAGCAATTATATATAAGAGAATCAGCTGAAAGAACATTTAGCAAGTAATTAAGTTAACTGGCATCAGGTGTGTAACATGATTGGCTATAAAAGGGATGTCTTAGAGAGGCTGAGTCTCTCAGAGGTAAATATGGCCCGAGGCTCTCCAACCTGTGAAGGCTTGCGTAAAAATGTTGTGGAATACTTTAAAAACAATGTTCCTCGACGTCAAACTGCAAAGGCTTTGAAGGTCTCATCATCGACAGTGCATAACATCATCAAAAGATTCAGAGAAACTGGAAAAATCTCTGTGCATAAGGGACAAGGCCGAAGACCTTTACTGGATGCCCGTGATCTTCGGGCCCTCAGACGCCACTGCATCGCTCACCGGCATGATTCTGTCATTGACATTACTAAATGGGCCCAGGAATACTTCAAGATACCACTGTCTGTAAACACAGTCCGCCGTGCCATCCACAGATGCCACCTAAAACTCTATCATGCAAAAAGGAAGCCATTGTTGAGCATGATTCAGAAGCGCCGCCGTATTCTGTGGGTCAAGGCTCATTTAAAATGGACTGTAGCAAAGTGGAAAAGTGTCCTGGGGTCAGACGAGTGCAAATTTGACATTCTTGTTGGAAATCATGGGCGTTGTGTCCTCCGGGCTAAAGAGGAGAAAGACCACCCCTCCTGTTATCAGCATTCAGTTCAAAAGCCAGCATCTCTGATGGTATGGGGATGCATTAGTGCATATGGTGTGGGACACTTGCATGTTTTAAAAAGCACCATGAATGCTGAAAGGTATATAAAGGTTTTAGAGCAACATATGCTACCCTCCAGACGACATCTATTCCAGGGAAGGACTTGTGTATTTCAGCAGGACAATCCAAAACCACATACTGCAGCTATTACAACAGCATGCCTTCGTAGTAGGAGAGTCCGTGTGCTGAACTGGCCTGCCTGCAGTCCTGATCTTTCACCGATTGAGAACATTTGGCGCATAATTAAACGAAAAGCCCGTCAAAGGAGACCCAAAACTCAACAGCAGCTGGAAACCTGTATTAAACAAGAGTAGGATCAAATTCCAATGGCTAAACTCAAGAAACTTGTCTCCTCAATGCCCAGACGCCTCCAATCTATGTTAAACAGAAGGGATGCTACACCATGGTAAACAGGCCCCTGTCCCAACTTTTTTGAGACCTGCAGCAGCCATCAAATTTGAAATGAGCTCATTTTGTGGATAAAATTGTAAAACTTCTCAGTTTCAACATTTGCTATGTTATCTCTGTTCTACTGTGAATAAAATACTGGCTGGTGTGATTTGAAAGTCATTGCGTTTTGATTTTATTCACAATTAACACTTTGTCCCAACTATTTTGGAATTGGGGTTGTAATATTTCAACATCTAAACACTGCATATGGGTTATTCTTCAAGTGTAAGTTTACATTTATGAAATAAAGCACTTAGTTAATGACAGAAAGCTTAAACTTAACAATGTGCATTTTATAAAATAATGTTTGAATATGCCTTTGATGCAATTAAATGCTGTGTGTCCATAAAAATACCATATTTTCAAAAATTTATTTTGAGAAAATAAAGCAGAACCCCATCACAAATTTTGTATATTTTAATAACAGGCATATAATCTTTCTAAAACAGTCCATATTCCTCAAGTTAGAGTAGCAGATTTTCACCCCTGAAAATTTGAAGGACTTAGCTGAAATACTTTTCTAGATATAGCCACGTGAAAGTTGCTCCTCAGAAATCACTGTTCAAAAAGGGCTGGAATTTAGTTGCAAATTATTTTTTTATGACAAGCTATTAGGAGCTGAGATCTAAAATTTTGGATTTCTCCTATTAGGAGCTGAATGCACCTGTTGGAATTTTTTTCAGCCAAATCTGAGATGGTCAAGTGGGAAGTTTCTCTTAAATTCAGACATTTGACATGGAATGACCCTTTGGCTAAAGCCTTTGCTGACAAAGAAGCAAGAGCGGCAACCAAACACACTCTTGTTGGGCTACTACTCCAATCTGGGAACTCAATCTCGCAAGACTTGCTACGAGCGGAGCAAGATGCCGCTCCCCCACAAGAAAAACGTCAATGAACATCACATGGAGCGCAACACACTGATGAAGAGTGGATGGGACCCAATGCTAAGCCTATTTTGACGAAATCTGTGTTTCATATTGCTGCAGATTTGGTGCATGGGCAATGCCATGAATCAAAAGGGGTTGAAAGGGTTAATAGATCAAAGGTACTATACCATTGGACTCACTACCTATCTTAAAAAATTTTTCCAAGAAATGCCCAACATGACAAAGTTATAACACCACAGCGGGGATTAGGGTCGTCACCTCATGAAGTAGTACATGGGAAACCATTTGAATTACCACAGTTATTGCAGAGAACACAAATAGAAGAAGCAACCCTGGCAGACTATATGAATAGAATGTTAACAAACAAGAATGAGATTCGAAATGTGCTAGATCGGTAGTAGAGCTGTCGCCAGGGGAGTTTAAGCCTGGAGATTGGATCCTGGTGCGAAGCGTCCGTAAACAGCAGAAGTGGAGTGAACCGACGTGGAAAGGTCCATATCAAGTGCTCCTGACCACACCAACTGCGGTGAGGATACAGGAGAGAGAAACGTGGATACACCAGTCACATTGTAAGGTAGTACCTCCTCCAACTGATGTGCAGGTGCATCTGAACAGGTCAGGATAGACTTGGAGGGAGTCCAGCTACAAAGGGGGGCATGGCATATAGAGCTCGTCCGTCTCAAACCTGGTGAAGAACTTATTTACGCTCCAAGTCAGTATAGACTCCAGACTGGTTCGCAAGATAGCTCACCTCTCCCTGTGTCTGTTGCTCCTGGGAACATGCATGGTAAGTGCAGGCTGGATGCCAACCTCGCCTAGGGCAAGAAGGTATGTGGGGGCGGTTAACCAGTTGCCTGCACCAGGGAATCCTACACACATATATGCTACTTACTTATGGTGGCGATATGCTAATACAAGAGCACATTCTGTAAACCGCACTGAATGTTATGTGTGCACACACCTACCAGCCTCCATATCTACACCCAGAGTACAGGTGTTACAAGTCGCAGCGCCCACAATGAGTGTGAATTGTACGATTAAGTGCGCCGTGGCAGTGTCCACTGCTCGTAGTTCATTAACCTCAATGGATCCCAGTACACCCCCGCTTGACCTAATAATGAACTCTGGGTTAAAATATTGCACCGACAGAGATGGATATCTGAAATTGGGAAATATGAGTTCTAATATCCCGCTCATGGTAGTCCATTATAGTCCGGGGCAGAAGTTTTGGCGATGTGTCAAAGGAAATGGCACAGAATTTGTGGGAGTAAACCAGGGGTGTCAGGGGAAACTAATGATTTTCTGTGGATATCCGAGCATAACCGACGAGTCCTTTTTCACTGGTCAAGGAGACAGTCCGAATGGTACAATATGTAACCATAGATATATATATAGAACACTAGATTGCTCATAGGGTTCGCTCAAGCGAAGCATCGGGATATACACCCGGAAGTAAAGTTAGCACGTAGACTCCCATTCATTTTCGCCTACTTTAAAATTCATTTTTAAAAACACTTGCGTGCGAGTCGGAGTAATTTTGGTATCGCTGCGCTGAGCAACATTTTGTCTCCCTAAATATGTGCTTTTTGGAGGATGGAAAGCGGCGCACTTACTAAAGGGAAGATCGAAATGTGACTCGGTGTCAACGTTAAAGTGTGTGCAGAAAAGTTAACTAATAACTTGACTGAGGCTTTTAATGACCCTCTGGTAAGATAATTGCTTGGAAGTATTCGTTGTTATAAGAAACGTTAATAAATGTTTGTGTACATTTTCAAATTGCTGTCTGATTTCTTCACTTCATTGTACCCTGGTTGAGCATATTTGCCATTTACCGAATCGTTTATATTAATTCATATGGTTAATGCCGACGTTGAACGGATGCGCTAGTTAACTCTAGCAGTGGACTATCGTAAATGTTTAGCAAACGTTAAAAACAAGGTAAACGTTAACTAGCTAGCTTGCTAGTTAGTATTTTTTATGTTTATGTTAATGTAGTATGTTTCTTAAAATAATGCGACCAGCACGCCTCAGTTTTAACAGCCAAGCCTTTCTCTCCCCATCTTTTGGAAATCTGTATATACAAACAAAGCAACGCATCCACTGTTTTTAAATATTTTGCAGGTAAGAAATATTGCCGTTTCATCTCAATAACAAGTAGCTAGCTTGTTAGCCACCCTTTTAATTTTGTTAACCGTCAAGTCAACGTAGTCTCGCAACGGTAAGGTGACCAATCAAGGTAGCTGGTGACCGTTAACGATAGGTAGCGTTTGCTTTTAGTCAGCGGTCTTTTGAAGTCTGTGAGATGGCTAATTAGCTTGTTAGCACGAAAACGCGATTTTTTCAATTAAAGTAATAAATTCGCGTCTCAACGTTAACTTACGCATGAAACGATTTATTACAGCCCTTCGAATGAATATTGCTGCAAAACGCAGCCGCACATCTCGGCATTTCAGCGATTATATTAACTTATTTGAAATTTGCCTCGTAGGAAACCATTCATTTTTATGAAGAAGTTGGGTGTATCAATATGGCGGCCGGGTGCTTCACTTTGTGTAATGTAAATATGATGTCATCAGCAATCTAGTGTTCTAACATATATATCGATGTATGTAACCCACGGGCACCGCATTAGAATGGGACAAGAGCTGTGGACGGTTGGTATTGGTTGTGTGGACATCGGATATATGTAGCATTACCACCAAATTGGGGAGGGGTATGTGCTTATGTACTATCAAATGATCACACGTACATTGTGAGTGCACAGGGCGGAGTGTGTCAGATAATAGCAGCCTCATGTTGCACCTACATACCAGCAAATAATAAGGAGGGAGGAGAAATAGATCAAGCCTTGCAATGTTTAAAAGAACTATCAAATGCCCAACAGAATGACTATGTACTTGACAGCACCTGGTGGCAGTGGCTCATTTCTGGGGGGTGGAAAGCGGCAATAACATCTGTCTTGAGCCTCATAGCAGCAGGATTCGCAGTACTGCTCTTTTGCAGTTGCTGTAGGATTCCAATAATTAGAAGTGTGATATCAAAAATGTTGAATGCTAACCCACGATATCAGATGTTTATGTTACAGGACATGACGAAGGACATGCTCTGCCTGAGAAGCTGAAGGAGCCATACGATGATGTGATAGAAATAGGGGACCTGTTTAAACAATAGAACATTTCCCGTGAATGAAGCACATGCTGAAAATTGAGAGAAGTGGCATGTTAGCGGATAATCAATTATAGACAGGGGGGAAATGTGAGAGAAATTTAGTTATAAATTGCTTATCATTGTAACCTAGGTTGTGCTTAATTGCTTATCCTTGTAATCTAGCTTGTGCGTAAGCAGAAATGTTATGAGATGTGCTTTCTGCAACTGTGCGTAATGAGATGTACTTATCCAGGGCCCAGAGTATATTCGCTGAGCTGTGTGTTCCCTGGGATTCCACCACACCAAGTAGACTGTGAAAAGAAATAATGTAGGCTATTTAACGATTATATAAGTTGTTAAGTTAACATACGATGACCAATGACGATGTTTAGGACCCTGCAATCCCTGGCATCAGTGGTCTCGTCTACAACAACGAAAAACTTCTTCCCTCTGATCTTCTGTAGCACCAAAGAGATGTGTTGTTCAAACACTTGGGACAGGTGAATTTGATGAAGGCTTCTCACATTTTCATGTGCATTTGTGTCTTTTTATTGCCTTTGAATGTAATCTGATCGCGCAAATAGTTTGTTTAGCGTTCGGTGGAAACGTGGCTTTACGAACAGCATTTCAGTAAAATTATGTCGATTTCCGCGAAATTCTGCGTTTAACAATAGATTCCATTTTTGTTGGCCAATTCCGCGATTCCGTCCGCGATTCCGTGATCGCGGAAATCATAGGCCCTACATAGCCTACATGATGAAAAATCAGTGTGATACAACCCCTGAGATACAGGTTTGGTATCACACTCGTGTAATACAACTTTCTCGCATCGCGATTGGTCATATTCCGTTCATTGGCAAACATGGCAACGTTACCAATCCTGCTGGTAACCATCAACCATCGCTAGCATTAGTGTCTAGTTTCCAGTTTATGCTAGTCAATGGGATAAATAATTTGCTAGCTAGCATGCTAGCGCTTTTGGCCATTGAAGTAATAAGTTATATGAGTAACTTGTCGTATAAACTTAAATTTATTAATTTAATGGTGAAAATCATTAGCATGCCAGCTAGCTAATTATTTATCCCATTGACTTGAATAAACCATCGAATAGAAGTTAACGCTTTTCATTAATTTTCCAAATAATACGACACTGACATTTTTGGGATAAATAGGATCTCAAATTTGTGAGACTCGAGCGGTAATTTCTGTTTCATAAATTTCATCTAGCTATATAGTATATACCATAGTATCTTACCTATATCTATGGATTTACTCCGCTAAGCTTCAACGGGATATTAACACAGACAGACCTGATTATGCGAGTGGTCTGATTAATAAATGTATTAATTTTTAACAGTAGCCTCAGGGGCAGTGTTCTGCCCATGCACCGTTCACAGGCACGCAACAAGCCCTCGGCGCTGGAAGCGCTCGTCCAGTGAGGGCAAAACTCACACCGCTTCATCCCAGCCTTCCCCAGCACTCTGCCATCGCTTTTTTGCCGCAGAAAAATGCTAAATGGACCCAAGCCCTTACTTCGTTGTTATTTAGCCATTCAGTTTAATTAATTAATTTTAAATTAATAAAAAAAACTGCCAGCTCGAAATTTTTAACAGCCTGCCCAGTCACTTCATCCTGGCGCCTGGCCTGAGTGGTTGAAACAGCTAAAACTATGGCTAAAATGGGTAATAGATAAGTTGTGGGGCTACTAAACCTGTAACCTACCCGCCACCGAGTCTCCTCCGACCGAATCAGTCGGGGGGAGGGGCTCAGCTGGAGATGAGGTGGAGGCAGTGACGGCTGCTGTGGCGTTTCCATCCTCTTATTGCCCAACATCGTCTTAACTCGCAAACCATTTTTCTTTCTGCTGCTCCACCGTTTGTTGAACATGTTGCAGGGCGCAAAAAACAAAAAGGTCACCACCAGCGCATGACACCGCCTGATTCATCAGACGCAGCCAGCAAACCAACCATAATATTTTGTGTTAGTGTAACTATCCATTGATTGTTTTGTATTTCAACAGATACGTACATAAACTCAATGAATTCATTTGATTTTATGTCAATAAACAAATACATAAAACAAAATAAATAAAACAGTTGGAGGCCCCCTGGCACCAGCCCAATCGGCCCGGTGGTTAATCTGTGCTTGGTTGCAGTGTAAGAACTTCAAGGTCATTCCCAAAAAGTAAAAAAAAAAAAACTTCCAAAGCTGAAAAAAAGAGAAAAAACTATTCAAACACAGCCACCATCTTCCCATAGGAACACAACAGCCACTCTTCCTACCCCCTTACTTCCAGCACCCTCACTTGGACCACACCCACCTTTAAGCTCAGCCTTCATTGCGATGTCAGCTGTACACCAGAGGAATTTTGTTGCTGCATCTTCAGAGTAGCGATGGTATCACATTGACAAAATATGTCCACAAACTGACTGACAGACAGACATATAAACACTTGGCAAAGTACTGAAAAACACTTCAGTGGTTGTTCCCACAACAGTAGGACTCTCTAGGATCATATTTTTCCATGATCTCACACACACACACACACACACACACAGAATCACCTTTGAATACAGCATTTAATCTTTCGGGCATAGTTTTCAAATGTTTTTTTTTTCCTCTCTCACTAAACCATTCCATATGGTTTGAGGTTCATTCCAAAGAAATTCTTTCAATGTTACAACAGATTTGCTTAATCAGATTAAGGTCTGGACTTTGAGCAGGCCAAATCATAACTTTTATGACAGCAAATGTTTCTTTCTGATTGAGATAATTCTTGGACAACTCAGAAGTGTGTTTAGGGTCATTTTCTTGTTGAAAATAAAATCCCTGACCAATGAGTCTCTTTCCAATTGCACTGTATGCCTCACAAGGATGCTGTGATACTTTCATCCATGATTCTGTTGATTTTTATGTGATCACTGACTCCTTTCAAGCAGACCCAACCTAAAACCATAATAGTACCACCTCCATGTTTTACTGAAGGGGTTAAACAGTCATTTCTGAAATGCTCTTCAAGTCTACGGTGCACATAAGTTCAGTGTTTGGGTGAGAAAATTTAGAATTTTGATTCATCGGTCAAAAGGACTGGTTGCCAGTCCATTTCTGCCCAATCCTTAAATTTCTTGGCAAATTCAAGTCTTTCTCTGATGTTGCCAGCTCTTGGCAGCAACATGACCATCAGGTCATTTTCACACAGGCAACTTGAAATGGTAGATCTTGATACTTTCATCTCTTCACTTCTAGTGCTATTATATCATCACAGAGTTCTCTTGCTGTCAATCACTGCTTTTACTTTTACTTGTCATACACAGATAACGAACATCAGGGGCACTTAACTTCCATTTTACGCCTCTACTGTCACTAGTTTTCAGCCAACCGGTGTCTTTGAAATGCTTCATGGTGTTTCTTACAGTGCCATGGAAGCATTTAACGTCTTCAGCATCATGCAAGGCCACAATGCAGCTACAAAAAAATCTCAGAGAGCACCCTCCTTCTTGCCAACGTGTTTAACAGTGTGACACTGCTCAAAGTTCATGTAACCTTAACTGGAACAACTAACCATCACAGGTAATTTTGCAGAATAATGTTGCCACAAACCAGTAAAAAAAAAAAAAAAAAAAAAAATTTAGCATCAATCATCATGGAATTGGCCTTCAAACATGTATTCAGGCTATGCAAGAGTGAAAAAAAAATTACATTTGTTACACCTTTCAATTGTGACAAAAAATTGAAAATTGACATTTTCAGTGTTATTGTTTATTACCCATATTTTCACCTCAACATTCTTGCGGGATTTTTTATTTTTTTTTTGTTCTCATTGCCAACATTTTCGCATGAAAATTATAGATACTTAATATATTAGCACCCGTATAGCTGCCGTATAGCTCACTTGGTTAAGGTACTGCGTTGCAGTGCAGAAGTGACTATCACGTCGCGGGTTCGAGCCCCGGTCATATCAACTGGCAGTGGTTGGCAGCTTTTTCAGAGTAGCGCACAATTGTCCATCGCGCTACAGGGTTTCAAATTGGGAAGGGACTGACGGGAAAGGGAAATAAATAAATAGCTTTGTTCGTTGCTCAAGCGCCTCCTGTTGGCCAGACGGGCCGTTAGGAAGATTCTAAGTCTGTTCATGTCCGGGTATCCTCCGCCCTCGTTCTGAACTTGCGAAGATTCAACCAGTGAGTGTATAAGGAGCAGTGGCTGACAGGCACGTGCTTTCGGAGGAGAGCCGTGAACTGTCTTCGCCTCCCTGAGTTGGCAGCAAGGGGTCGCATACGAGCAAGCTTTGTACATAGTTTACCAATTGGGCATTCCAGATTCGGGTGGGATTGGAGATGCCAAATTATTTAAAAAAAAATACATATATATATTAGCACCCCTTTTGGACAAAAGTGGTGGCGCGTAAACATCACTGCACTCTACTGTATAATGACAAACTAAATTCTGTCATCCAGACCTGTTGCTTCTCAGTAATTAATGATGCTATTTATCACTAACAGAATTCCCAAGAAGGCTCTTTGGATTGAAACGGCCAAACTGTATCTTTCATCAGCGCTGTAAAGAGTTAAATTTTTCCCCCAGCTTGCAAGTCCCTGTGCTCCAGAAAATGCACTATTGTCATTATCAACACTACACTAAAACCCCATTTCCGCAGTTTGAACGATATGGAAAATGCAAATAAAAATGAAAACAGTGCTCTGTAAATCATCCTTGACCTGTATCAAACTGAAAACAATGCAAATATACAACATTTATGTATTTTTTTCTTCTGTACTTTATTGTTGTTCTAGAATTAGGGCCTCATTTGGAATATCATGGCTGCAACACATTCCAGAAAAGTTGGGCCGTGGGTGACTTTACCTTCATATACAGCTAATATCACCCTTCTATTTAAAAGTGCTTTAAGTAATCGTTTGCAGAACGGAGGGCACCATTTTTGAGAATTTTTGAGGTGTTTTTTGCCCATTCTTCCTTGATATTCATGGACTATATCATCATAATTTGGGCTTCTTAAAACATTGTGTTTATTGACAGATGTTTTCGAAAGTAGCTCACTCCATCTGGTAATATCGATTATAAAAGCATGTCAGTTTTCAGTACAGAATCATCAGGAGGATTGAAGATCAGGGGCCCTCAGTATTGATTTTTAATCTCATCCTGAGCACAGATATTCCTCCAGACTCCCTGAATCTTTGAATAAGATAGATGTTATATACACTACCTGACAAAAGTATCAGGACATTCCTCATTCTCACTCAACCTTTGTTGTATGTGTTATATTATATATGCGAGTGTTGTAGGAATTTAATGGTGTCCTAAAATGTACATGTAAACATCCCAGAACATTACTGAACATTTGGGGAAGCTACAGATATACATATTGGCATATTTATTCTCTGTATGAAAAACTCTCAATTTTGGTCTGCCATAAATAAGAGATATTATCATAAATTGTGCTTGCAAGATGGTAATTTTCAAATTTACACATTTGGAAGTGTGTCCATGTCATAATGGAAGATCAATGGCTACTATTGGTCCAATCATTATGATCAGGTGTGGTACATGGGGTGATTTTGATTCTCTATAAAAGGAGGGTCAAGACATACAATAATTCAGTATGGTGCATCCAAAATGGGGTCTGTATTTTTATTTGAATAAACAACTATTTCCAACCATGATGCATTCAGTATTTTCCACTGCACTGCAAGAAAATCACACAAACAGTGACGTCCTAATACTTTTGTCAGGTAACGTACTTCACTGAACCCTGTGGGGTACTTCGTCCTCTGCATTGACCCATTCTTTAGTCAGGAGCAGTGGGGAGCGACAGAGCAGCGCCTGGGGACCAACTCCAGTTCTGAAGCCAGTCGCCTGGTCAGGAGTACCGATTGGAGTGTTCCTGTCATGCATGTTTTTCTGAGAAGGGGAAATCAGATTACCCAGAAGAAACTCATGCAAACATAGGGAGAAAGCAAATTCCACACAAGGTGGACCTGGCTGGCCGGGGCTCAAATCAAGAAACTTTTTATCGCGAGGCAGCAGTGCTAAAAACTGTGCTATTGTGCCGCCCAATTGACTTATGCACTGTAAAAAGTGTTGTTAAGTTGTTTTTCAATCATGCAGTTTTTCACTAAGTAACAAGCCTCAACCACTGGTTGCTTGTAAACAAGTGGGCCTATTAAGGATGTTCCTTTTATACCCCAGCATGAAATATAACTATTGAGCAGGTGGCACTATCTGTTTTTCAGCATTCCACCAATTTACAGATCTTATATTGCCCATGTGTCTTTTTTTGATAGGTGTTGCAGGCATGATGTTCAGAATGACTGTGTAATAAATCAATTAAGCATCAAAAATTTTGTCTCGTTCTGTTTTCAATTTAATACAGGTAAAAGCTGACTTGCAAAGCGCTGGATTATTTTTTTACTTGCATTTTCCATACCTTACCAACTGTTTTTTTTTGGGAAATGTGACTCTAACTCTGCATTACAACACAATAAATAGCACGCTTTTAAAATCAGATGTTACATTTCAAAAACATGTAGGCACACTAAACAGAAATGTCATCACAGGTAATCCCAGTCAGTTGGCAGTTTCTTCAGCTCAGAGTACCACACACTGCCAACCTGTGCTAAAAAAAAAATCAGGCTTTCTGCAGAAATAATTCAGCATCAGTAACCTGCATTAATATCACCAGCTGTAATATTAATATTACCATCAGGCGATGATGAGGCAAGTGAAAACCAACCAGATTCATAACAAAACAAGAAATATATGCAAGAAAAACAGCAGGGTATAATACAGTTCATCACAATGGACCAAATGAGATGATCTTTTCCAGTAGAAATCGGCAGGGCAACGAGCCAGTCTCATAGCTGGTTTTTAGTATTTATTTGTTCTTTAAGAAAGCATTATGGCACAATACTTTTACGGGTGGCAATTACAGTGAGTGTGTTTACAAGTTCGTAAGGACAGCTTTTTTTCCCCAGGTATTAACTTGCCAGTAGAGAAAATGGGAAGAGAAAAATACACCACACACTAAAAACAGAAATGAGATCTTTCCAAAAGCAGGGGAACTGGTGGGGCTTTTTATCTGGGCGTTGAGTTTGTCGCTGAAGTACCTTCCACATTCATCTCACAAGTAGGACTTTGCACCTGAGTGATTTCTCTGCGGATTGTATGAAATAACATCAGAAGAAAAAAACTCCTTTTGGGAATATTTTACCACTCCGCATAAATCCTGTAGTGGATACTTGACTGTGGTTGACAAAGAAACCCATCTTATATTTAGCACATTGGTGGGGTTCATTGCCTCGATGATTATATTTTAAAATTTTAGGCTTCTCAGCAATATACATTTGCTGTTTGTTATGCTTCCTGTTTTCTCATTTTATACCACTGAAAGGTTGTGTTTCGAATTCGGCGCAGTGATTGAAACTGGGTGAAAGTGCATGAGGGGTAAACATGGGCCTTAGGACCCCCCCTCCCCCCTCCCTCACATTCTTCGGCAGTTAGAAACAGGCATAGCAAGAGAGAGCACTCAGCTTCCACTCTGGTGCTACATGTTGTATGCAGGTGTGGATGGCCTCATTCTCCAATATGCCCAGTGGGTCCTGTGTGTATTTCTCCTTGTGTGTGTGTGTGTGTGTGTGTGTGAGTGTGTGTGATGTGCCAGAGAGACAGAGCGCAAGTTACTCCCAGTGTGTGCATGACCCTTTGCCTCTCCATCTCTAGAATCCAGGACTCAGAGTGCAGGCCTCTGGATACCATCTATTGAAAGTTTTGGGGGAAAAATACAGAAAACACCCTCTCCACCCTAGATTCTTAAATAAATAATTTACACCAGTCATCCCATTAAAACCTCTGGCTAAATAGTGTGTTGGACCCCCTCATACTGCCAAAATAGCTCTGTAAAGTTAATTTCTGCTTGAATTCCCAGACCCAGAGTTTCCCAGTCAAACCTTTCCCGGAGCATCACACTCCCTCCACTCGCTTGTTTTCCTCCCTCTGTGCATCCTGGTGCCATATCTTGCCCAGGTAAATGGTTTGCATGTAGCCAGCTGATGCATGTGATGTTAGAGAAAACAGGCCTCACTCAACATGGTGACCTTTTTCAATCGCTCCGAGGTCAAAGTTTTCAAGCTCACATTCCCATTGTAGATGGTCTCCGTCGTGGACCGGAGTTGGAATGGGTACTCCGGAATGGGTCTGCAGCTGCAAAGCGTTATACACACGAGGGTGCAATGCACTGTGTGCTTTGACACATTCCTCGCGTAAGTATCTATAAAATTCTCTGCGACTTGCGTTACAGTAGCCTGTCATCTAGAATCTAAAGTCTAGTCTAGTCTAGTCTAAACTAGCAAACTCTCCTCTCTACTCTAATAGGACTAGATATGGGACTGTGGATTGTCCATATACAAAGACGGATGACACTTCTTCACTTCCTAATGCTGAACAAAACCGGAGCCAAAATTCATTTTATAAGGATGTTGTCAACTTGCTCATTTGGAGCCAGAGTCTGAGTAGTAGTGATTGGGGGGGTTAAGCCACGGTCTCTAAGTACCACCCGTGCACCCTTGAACATTGTATTCATCCAAGCTGGATGCGTCATTGCTAGACCAGAGACAGTGAGTAATTAATTCTACAGTGTTTTGTTAATAAAGGTAACCAAAAGCTATGTCTATTGAAAGCACCGTTCCACCACAACTGAAAGTTTGTAAAAGGGTCTGTTGCTCCTGCCAGGCTCTACTAACTCGTGCTGACTGCTAGCCATCAACCAGCTAGGTGGCTAATAATAATGGTATGAGGCTAATAGTACCTCATACAACCTTGCCTCAAAATCTGTGAAAATCCTTCAAAATAAAGTAAATGGCTAGAGTCTGCAGGTCAATGGACTCCTTGCAGTCATGCGTTTTAGCGTTAGTTCTATACCTCGCTAGCTAGTTAGCCAACAAGCAAGGTGACTCTTTAATTTATTAGCGAGGTTGGTAACTATCAGACCGTTTTTTAAACCGTAAAAAAGTTATTTGCGCTGAAAATAGCTTCACTGCTTATAGTACATTACCCTATGTTCTGAGTGAAGAGATTTTTTACAATATATTTCCATCGCTAACTACGTTTCGGTGACTTGTTATAGAATCTCACTAAACTGGCTTGCAAGCAAGCTAGCGAACTGGCTTTACTTATTAGCTACAGCATCACAGCAAATGGTGCATGACGCTATGTTCAGCTCAAATACAATTCTACAGTCAATTTTTGTTGGACTTTCAAAATCACTATGGGTTAAATTCAGTTGTACTGGAACCAAGCAACAAATGCATGTGTGATGTTAATGCTATATCTCTTGGTCACATTCCAGCACTGAAGAATTCCTGGAAATTAGCAAGTGGGTGACTTCCTCCCTAAGAGGCATTGTCAATCATGTCTCTCAATTATGCCGTTACACCCCCTTTTTCAAGCATGAAATAATTACATAAAATCAAACTTATCAGAAAAATGAACACTTTAACATCCATCAGCATGGTAAGAACTATGCTACCTGACAAAGGTATTAGGACGTTCCTCATTCTCACTCAACTTTTGTTGTACGTGTTATATTATATATGCGAGTGTTGTAGGAATTTAATGGTGTCCTGAAATGTACATGAAAAAATCACAGAACATTATTGAACATTTGGGGGAGCTACAGATATACATATTGACAAATTTTTTCTCTGTACGAAAAACTCTCAATTTTGGTCGGTCATAAATAAGAGATATTATCATATAATGTCCTTGCAAGATGGTAATTTTCAAATTTACACTCTTGGAATTGTGTCCTTGTCATAATGGAAGATCAATGGCTACTATTGGTCCAATCATTATGATCAGGTGTGGCACACAGGGCGATTTTGATTCTCAATAAAAGGAGGGTCGAGACATACAATAATTCAGTATGGTGCATCCAAAATGGGGTCTGTATTTTTATTTGAATAAACAACTATTTCCAAACATGATACATTCAGTATTTTCTACTGCACGGTAAGAAAATCACACACATAAATAGTGACGACCTAATACTTTTGTCAGGTAGCGTACTTAAAATGACTGAATCCATCTTCAGGAAAAAAAAAATAAATTATTTGACACGCACGTACTTTATTTTTTTAGTGTGACCAGAGTCCCAACCACTAACATGGAGGATGGGTTTATAATTCATACTGCAACCAGCCACTGGATGGCGATCAAGATGTTTCGACCTCACTTTTGAGGAGCTCATAGACTGTCCATATTGGTATACAGTGAATAA
Source organism: Gymnothorax javanicus (assembly GCA_029692085.1). Classification (NCBI taxonomy): domain Eukaryota; kingdom Metazoa; phylum Chordata; class Actinopteri; order Anguilliformes; family Muraenidae; genus Gymnothorax; species Gymnothorax javanicus. The sequence continues at coordinate 156,134,456 of CM056196.1, forward strand.
TTGGGACCCTTTTATCGCGGAGGCCCCTCCTCCAGAACATGCCATCCACTGCCTTCAAAATGCAAAATTGTTCAAACTGTTTTCTCAGCTGCAGACATGTTCAATTTTAACAATTTATTTCATTGCTGGAATTCTGCAATGTTTAGTTATTTTAAATTAGTAGGCCACGGCGTTATTTTGCATAAAAAAAAATTAACCAATTTTCATTGGTTTAACCCAATACTCACAGAACCACGCAGGCGCAACTCAGAGCAGGCACTACTTGGCCAGCCTGAGTAGCCATGGTCGCTTGGGTCTTACCGCCACGCTCCCAGAAACTGGGCTGGGCTGCATGCCAACATGGGCCAAGCGGTCAACCTCATATTGCAATACACGTGATGCCACGGGGGTCAAAAATAAATTGCTTCATGTTGAACAACTGAAAAAGACATACTGATAAATTTGTGAATAAATTTCTCTGGCAAACACAAATGATTGATATATGATGTTTATTTTTCTTTTTTAAATCATTGGTGCTTTTTTCCTTGACAGTGACAATAATTTTAATTTTTATTCAGGCCACGTGAACACCAAGGGGACCTTGTCTCTATGCGCGTTCTTTTTAGTACAATAGCTGATGTGAGCCGGTGGAGCATTGGAGATTCCTGGCCACAGACTAACATTATAGCCGTCAGTGAAGTGAGCTGGAGTGACGATACCAATGTTTTAATTCATTTTAGTAGATGAATGGCTTTGTTATGCAGCTGCTTCGTTGCTGCATCTAGGCTTTATGTAATGTTACAGAATATACAGTCGGCTAGCTAAGGCTGCCATTAACTAACCTGAGTTAACTGGTGTGTATTCAGTTACTATTGAACGTGACATCCTATAAACATGTAGCGGACACTTTACTTTTTTATAATAAAACATGAGAGATGTACCTAAACTGAGTAAAGAACCAACCAACCAACCAACCAACTTGCACTATAATAAATTGCCTTAATAATCATGTGCTCCAGCATTTTTTCCTTTGACTATGTACCTAAACTGAGTTGTATATTTCCATTACTTTTAATATCTTACATCGATTCACATAACTGTATTTCGCTGCTTACACATTATTATTAATTCTTAAAATAGTGCCTACTTGATGTTATAACTTTTCTTCAACTTGTCAGATAAGATCCAAAATGTTAAGTAACAATTATTTTGTACATGAGCCAAACTTGCATAGCAGCACTGCACGAACATACACAATATTTGCAGTTTGGCTTTTTGTTAGCTGGAAGTTTTGGGTGGGTAGGAAATGTTAGAAGAGACAAAATGTGTACAGCACAGCGTTTGTGAGCCACATCTGAGGTCGACTGGAGTGACGCAGGGAGATTTGATGATGCGGCTTTACTCCATCTGCGCAAAGAAAATATGAGAGTCCTAAAAGAGAAAGAAACAGATAAACACAAGACGAAGATCGATGTAACTCTGCTGCTGATTATGAAAGAACATGAATTTACAGACTCTCTAGAAGGGGAAGGACTCCAGAATATGATAACTTAAACGATAGGTGGATACAACAGGTATGTGTGCTGTGGCTTATATTTTAGCGACAGTACTAACTGTGAGGCAGAAACCATCGCTAAATTGTATTCAGCCTGTGGTCATGCATTTGATGAAAAAAAGTTTTCATGAATGGTTGAACAATGTGCATTTAATGCCCACAGTTTGTAAATTGAGTGTGATGTATCTAGGCTTTTTGGATGACTTTTGATTATGCTGGAAAAACTAGGTTGGAAATAGAATTGTTATTTTTTATCTTTTCTGATGACTCTTATATTGATTGTGCAATTGCAGGAATTTTATGTTAAAAGATTTAATGAGCTTTGAGCTTTAATTACATATGTAAGCTAAAAATAACAGTAAGAACTGGCCAAACACTTTAAAGTCATTTACTTTAAAACATATTAATTCATTAAGCACGGGCAGTGCTCTGTGTGGTTAGGTTATCGTCTTGTATACAGTAAGGACTGTGGAGTTTGCAAGCTAACAAGCACAAAACATCTCACTTTCTAAAAGTATTTTCAGCTTTGAAGTGGGTGGAAAAGATTAGATTGAACTGTGTCATGTTAAAAAGCAGCGAATCAACCGTTTTTATGAAATTTTTGCCACAGTGAGTAGTGTCACTTCCCTGTTAAAAAAATAGTTTACATTTTTTATTGCTTTTGGGTTTTTAAAAGGTACTTCCAAACTAAGTTTAGGTCTTTACCAAGCGGTATGATCACCCAATACACATCCACAGCATGGGTTTCCCTGAGGTTTTGCAGTAGTCATAATCGCATTTCCGGAGAACATTGGTTGTGATCACAGGCCCTGTGTGCCACGGGTACATGCCGTTGTCATAGTTACCACAGACTCCAGCACGTTCATGAGCCCCAGACCACGCATGTGACTCCAGAAGTAAGGCCCCCATGTCAGTGTGCTATTCATTGACATGAACAGGCGGCCATTTTGACATCCATCCATCTATCCATCTATCCATCCATCCATTTTCTGCTGCTTATCCGGGGCCGGGTCGCGGGGGTAACAGACTAAGCAGAGAAGCCCAAGCGCCCCCCTCCCCAGCCACTTCCTCCAGCTCTACCTGGGGGACCCCAAGCTGTTCCCAGGCCAGCCGGGAGATATAATCCCTCCAGCGTGTCCTGGGTCTGCCTCGGGGCTCCTCCCAGTTGGAAATGCCCGGAAAACCTCTAAAGGGAGGCATCCAGGAGGCATCCGGACTAGATGCCCTAAGCACCTTAACTGACTCCTTTCGGCTGGAGTAGCAGCAATTCTACTCTGAGCCTCTCCTGGATGTCCGAGCTCCTCATCCGATCCCTAAGGGTCAGCCACCCTAAGGAGAAAGCTCATTTCGGCTGCTTGCATTCGCAATCTTATTCTTTGGGTCACTACCGAAAGCTTGTGACCCTCGGAGAGGGTTGGAACATAGATCGACCAGTAAATCGAGAGCTTTGCCTTTACGCTCAGCTCCTTCTTTACCACAATGAACCAGCACAATGCCCGCTTCACTGCAGATGCTGCAGCGATCTGTCTGTCAATCCCACACTCCATCCTACCCTCATTCATGTACAAGACCCCGAGATACCAGAACTCCTCCACTTGGGATAACAACTCACCCCCCCACCTGAAGGGGACAATCCACCTTTTTCTGGGAGAGAACCATAGCCTCAGACTTGGAGGTGGTGATCTTCATGCAAACCGCTCCATTATGCGTTGGAGGTCACAGCTTGATGAAGCCAATAGGACTACATTATCTGCAAACCGCAGAGATGTAATCCTGAGGCCACCAAACTGGACACCCTCCAAACCTCGGCTGAGCCTTAAAATCCTGTCCATGAAAATCATGAACAGAATAGGAGACAAGGCACACCATTGGCGATGTCCAACCCCAACTGGAAAGGAGTCCGCCTTAATGCAGAGAATGTGGGCACAACTCCGGCTTTGGTTGTATATGGATCAAATGGCTCGAATTAACCGCCCTGGAACCCCATACTCCCGCAGCACCCCCCATAGGATACCTCGTGGGACATGGTCATAAGCCTTCTCCAAATCCACAAAACACATGTAGACTGGATGGGCGAACTCCCATGACCCCTCCAGCATCTGTGCGAGGGTAAAAAGTTGGTCCACTGTTCCACGGCCGGAATGAAACCCGCATTGCTCCTCTTGAATCCGAGGTTTGACAATTGGGCGGAGTCTCCTTTCCAGCATCCTGGCGTAGACATTTCCTGGGAGACTGAGCAGTGTGATCCCCCTATAATTGGAACACACCCTCTGGTCACCTTTTTTTAAAAATGGGAACCACCACCCCAGTTTTCCAGTCCATGGGTACTGTACTGAACATCCATGCGATATTGAACAGGTGTGTCAACCATGTTAGCCAAATAACATCCAGAGCCTTCAGCATCTCAGGACGAATCTCGTCAATCCCTGGTGACTTGCCACTGCAAAACTTTTTCACCACCTCAGTGACTTCCATCAGGGAAATGGGCAATGACTCGCCTGAGTCCTCCATCCCTGCCTCCTCAACGGAAGACGAGGCTGCCAGATTCAGGAGTCCCTCAAAGTGCACCTTGCACCACCAGAAAATATCCTCAGTCAAGGCCAGCAGTTCCCCACCCCTGCTGAAAACAGCCTGGGCGAAGCCCTGCCTCCCCTTCCTTAGTCATCTGACGGTTTGTCAGAACCTCTTTGAAGCCACCCGAAAGTCCTTTTCCATGGCCTCCCCGATCTCCTCCAAAACTCGCGTTTTTGCTTCAGAAACTACTGCGGCTGCAGTCCTGCTAGCCTGCGGGTACCGGTCTGCCAAGTTGGGGGTTCTCTGGGCCAACTAAGCCTGAAAGGGCACCTTCCTCCGCTTGATGGCCTCCCTCACCGCCGGGCTCCACCATCGAGTTCATGGTTGCTGCCACAACCGGCACCGACAACCTTCCGGCCACAGCTCACGGCTGCCACTTCCACAGTGGGGACTTTGAAGAGGGTCCACTCAGACTCCATGTCCCCAGCTTCCCCTAGGATATGGGAAACAAAGCTCTTCTGGAGGTGCGAATTGAAAATCGTCTGCACAGAGTCTTCTACCAAACATTCCCAGTCGACCCTCACAACACGTTTAGGCTTCTCAGGTCTGTCCGGCAGTCGTCCCCGCCATCTGATCCAACTCACCACCAGGTGGTGATCAGTTAACAGCTCTGCCCCTCTCTTCATCCAAATGTCCAAAACATATGGCCGCAGATCTGATGACATGATTACAAAATCGATCATCGACCTTTGGCTAAGGGTGTTCTGTTACCAAGTACACTTATGAACACCCTTATGCTCAAACACGGGGTTTGTTATGGATAATCCAGGACTCGCACAGAAATCCAATAACAAAGCATTGCTCGGGTTCAGATTAGGGAGGCCGTTCCTCCCAGTCACTCCCCTCCAAGTGTCTCCGTCATTGCCCACGAGCGTTGAGGTGTCCCTAATCCGGGCAAGGTTCTCACTTTCCTTGAGGAGCTTATCATAGGAGACTAATGAATCGCGTTTCGTATGGCCCCTCACCTGGGACCAGTTTTCCATGGGAAACCCAACCAGGAGCTAAGCTCCAGTCAACGCAGCTCCAAAGATCCCAGGGGCACGCAAACTCCTCCACCACAATAAGGTAGCGATTCACGGAGGAGCCATTTTGGCATGCCATATCCAATTCATATCCAACAAATGACAGAACAATCTTACAAATGGACAGCACGCTAGTCAATGATAAGTATTGTCAAAGATGTGTGTGTGTATGTAAGTTTATCATGGTAGTAAACTGTTAAGGGGTGTATCTGATGTGGAGGTGTTTGCATGTTTGAACAAGGGAAACTAGTTACTAACGTTGGGTGTGCACCCCCAAGGAAAGTGCAGTATCTTTACAGTTCTAGTCAAGCAATTTACAGAAATGGAACAAAAGTATGGATAATTGCAAGGGTCTCAGTTAGGTAACCGTATTTGAGTGCTGCTCGTGGGTTGGGACTATGCAGAAAATGCTGCGTAGGAATCTATATAGCATTGCTGTTGAAATAGCAAAAGAATGCACAATATCACAATATCTGCTTAGCGTGCACAGACATTTACTAACACTGACCAGAAAGTTATACAGTGCATGCAGCAGTTATACGGTTATATGAATGATTCAAACCCTCAAGTCCTCACAATATTATTCTAGTGATTCAGCTTCATAATGTGGGAAAAAGTCACACACACGCAAACAAACAAAAGTACACACAAACACACACCAACACTCACATTCCCTAACACGCATACAAAAAAAAACACACTCACTAACACTCACACACAATAATACAATCATATACATACACACACACACACACACACACACACACACACACACACGCTCTGCGTATCCGGCCTGATGGGAATGGAGAGTTATAACACAAAACGTTTCCTCAACCTGCCGGCTATCGATGTAGCACTCAAGGTGGTCACGGGCTAATGCACTCACAGGATCCCAGCACAAACCCCAACACCAGCATCTGCGTAATAAAGGTGCACAAGTAGTCCCATTTTCCTTTTCTTTGATGCGTGCCAATGTTCGCAGGCCTTGGGCCCATAGTATATTTGCAGCAATATGTCTTATTTTTCATCTGAAGCGTGACTCTCTAATAATCTTTTCAGGGCTTGTGTGCACCACAAGACCAGTGCTGCACGTCAGACACTTCGTAGGTTCCTTCGATGCCTAGTCCTGGTCAGTAATGAGTCACAAACATACTGTATAAACAAGGCATCCTATTCTTAATATCTATTTTTCCTAAAGAAAATAGATGGATCTGCTGAATGGCTTACCCTGCAGATCCCGTTTCAGGATATGGATGGCCCCATTATCAACTCATGAACACATAAGGCCAGTGCCGACTGCTAAAACAGCCACACAAGAGGAGTTCTTATTAACTGCAGTATTGGGCATATTTCTCGTGCAACAGTGACCCCTGCTGGTTCCTTTCGTTCTTGCAGGTTGAAGCAGAGATTTTTCCCATTAAAGGGATATTTCCACATTTCGGCAAATTGGCCTATTGCCATAATCCCTATAGCAGGGGTTACCAACCCTGTTCCTGGAGAGCTACCATCCTGTAGGTTTCTACTCTACCTCCTATTCGGCACATCTGATTCAAGTAATAAGCTACTTAATTGCCCAGCTCATGATCTTGTTAAGTAGCTAATTAGTTGAATCAGGTGTGCTGAATAGGAGGTAGAGTAGAAACCTACAGGATGGCAGCTCTCCAGGAACAGGGTTGGTGACCCCTGCCCTATAGTCATATGAGTCATAATCCCTATAGTCATATGAAATAATAATGTATAATTATGTAACATTACGACACATGAAGCAAATACTCGGAACTAAGTATTGTTTTGAGTTCTGGAGTAGCTGCAGTAAACATACGCTTTTGAAATCACTCCGCCCAGCCAGTATGTCTGGAATGTAGTTCCGGTTATGCATTTGCCTTGAAAATAACTGTCTCGTAATTATACATTATAATTTTATTGCGTGGTGAATGTGCAGGTCACAACTTGTCCACGAGAGCGTTTTGGAACTGTTGGATTGTGTATTTGATGAGTTTTGAAGGAGCGAGGGACCTGTACCGTTCACTTTCGTTTTGTTCGCTGAGCATCTCGCGTCTCCCTCCCCCGAATCTCAAAACAACAGGCACGGATAACTAAAGGTAACGTACCTACTCATATGACTATAGGGATTATGGCAATAGGCCAATTTGCCAAAATGTTGAAATATCCCTTTAAGGTGAAGACAAGGGACTCATACTGATTGATTTTTTTTTATACAGCTTTCCTTCTTTTCCACCTTCTCTTGCTGTAAACCCCACACATCAGAGATAAAAGAATGAAAAAGAAAGGAGAAGATAAAATGGCACTGAAGAAATGTGAATCCGCAGGAGGGATTAGTCATTACTCCTTCAAACGCCGTGATGAAATCAGGTAAGTTATGCGCAGTGGCAGATACGTTATTTGGAAGATCTGCTGGCATTCGGCAATTTAACAGACAAGAAAAAAATTGACATAGAACAGAAGGCTTGGTTGATGAAAACAGCTTGCAACATTGACAGTGGGCTCCAAAATTACTGGCACCCCTGACAGGCAGTGCACAAACAATACTTCAAAAAATTCTACGAAGTATATTCTAAGAGAAACTCTAGGAAACAACGTGAAAAATGCTGACAATATTAATGTTCCAATGGAACCAACCGAAATCATTTTCAGATTTAATTAAAAATCAATTTCCTCCAAATCACGGTTTCACAATTAATGGTACTCTTAAAGATTACTGTAAATAACACCTACCAAAATTAAACCAGGTTTTAAATTCCACCTATTAAAGTTTTATCCAAGTGTTAAGGAACTATATTGAGCAATCACCTCACTTCCAGTTTCAGTAGGGTATAAAAATGAGGTAACACACGTGCAATATTCCTTTGTCATCCAGCACCACGAAGAAAACAAAACAACTGTCAGTTCAAAAGAGGCAGATGGTCATAGACCTTTGTAAGTCTGCTAATGGCGACAAAAAGATTCACAAACGATTGAATATGCCACTGCACACTGTCAGGGCAATTGTTAAAAAATTCAAAAGATATGGAACTGTTGAAAACCTCAAAGGTACAGGACACAACTGCATTTTGCCCCCCTAGGATACTGAGGAGGATGGTGACAGAAGCAACAAAAATCCCCAAGAATCACTGTGAAGGAATAGCAGGCCTTGGTGGCATCTTTAAGTTCTGCTGACTGCTACACAACAGTGCCAAGATTGTTTGCAACTCCTGGGCCTACATCATCTGAATGTTCACTATCCAGCAAACCCGAAGTTCGGTCATTTTTCCCCAGTTATGAAAGAAAAGCATGTCATCTCTGAAACATCAGTAGCAGAGTGAATAGAATACTTGATCATATATGGTTCAACTGCTTCAAAACAATGGGCTGCGCGTGTAACTGGAAGAGTCTTGACTTCCTCCCCATGTGGGCTCCAAGTTTTATCTAATTGTGGTCTCTTTTAATCAACTGCCTCCTTATGAGCATAGAGGACACTGATGTTTAGGCATACAGTTTCTGATGGGTTTGCAAATTCAGAAGTTGTAGGTACATGTAAACATTCAGTCCTAAATTTTTCGGAGACCCGACGCTTTACAGTGCGCATACCCCCCCCCCCCGCGAGGTCATCAATGCAACCTTTTCCATGTGAGGTGGCTGAAAAATTCCATCTAGATGGGACACCCATAAGAAAAGAACATAGTGGATTTCGTTTTTGGTTTCATCGTATCTATGCCAAATTTGAGACTTATGGAATAAAACAATCGAGTCTTATAGAAGAAAAGGCAGCAGAGCAATTAGAACATCCTGCTGCTCCATGAATTTCCTGACCACACTAGAACATAGCAAAGACAAAAGCTCCTTCAAAATTTCACAAATTAACTAATACAAAGAAAAAAAATCATGTTAAATGTGACTTACGGCACATTTGCACCAATCATGTTTGAAGTCACATAAGTGCAGTTTGGACATTTAGCAGCCTTGTTTTAGAGTGCAGCTGGTGCAAGAGCAGGGGGTCATGAAAAGATGAAACCATGAAGGAAATGCTGTGAGGCTTCTTACCACTGGTAGGGATTGTTGAAAAATTAGGATATTCATAGCTTTTTTAATTGTAAAAATATTGAACCTTCAAAGTGGTGTTAGTTTTCAGTGGAGTACAGTATTCCTTAAATATTCTTTGGTTTTGATAGCAGAGGTACTACATATTTCAACAGCATAAGTGAAATAACTGTGAATTTTTTTAAAATTTTGTTAAAAAATGTAACTTTCCAAGGAATTGATTTATAGCCATTTTGGGCATCCCAAAATTAATAATGGTATCAACTGCGTAATGAACAGGCCTGACAAAAAAAAAAAAAAAAAAAAAAAAAAAAAAAAAAGCTACATTGGACTTGGGGTGAGCTCAAAGGTATGTGCTGATGGAATCAGAATTAATGGTAATCTGAAATGATAATTCAAAGTGTTCACCTTTTGAGATTTCCAATAACTCTGATTCCAAATTGAACTTTGGGTGAGCTCAACATTGCGTGCACAATTTGTTGGAATCATAATTAATGGAAATCTCAAATGTTTTCTCAAGTACATAACATAAAAATGACTGGTATAAACATGAACATTTTAATGATGAAATTTCAAAATGTAACAAACCCATAACAAATTAACTTTCAAACCACAAATCCATCATATCAACATCAGTTAATTATCAATAAACAAAAATCCCAGAGCAAGTGTCAGATCTTGTGTAGAATCTGGAAATATAAGTGACAAATGGCTGATAAGCTCGGTCCAGAGCCATGCCAGATAGCAATAAAGCTTTTGTGGACTTCCTCCCCAAAATGCTTGCTAAGGTGTTAACGGTCTTACTGTTCCTCTGTATGGGGGGGTTGTTAGAGGGCTCTGGCTGACACAATGCCCCTGTGCGAGTCATATTACTGGCCTAATTCTTGAGTTAAAGTCCAGTTATATTAATCTGTTTAAAATGATCTAAACCCCTGAGAACTGCATAATATGCTTATATGTTCAATATTCTGCAAAGAAATCCTTCTGGACGATAATCCAATTTACCTATATATTAATTCATCTTAAGACTTTTTCATGACAACTGCATCATATTAGTACATATTCATATCATGTTTGGTCTTGTTATTCTCAGGAGAATCCAAGGAGTTGAGTGGAGTATGTTTCATTCCCATTGGAATTATGGTTCATTCCTTTTGGAAACTCCTGAGAATTTGGCCAGAATCCTCTCTGGTAATCACCCTATTCTCTCTCTCTCTGCTGAAGTGTTTTATTACATCCTCCCAATGGTGGAAACCCAAAAACGGATTCGACCCCTCTTCCAGGTGTTTATGGCCATGCCGCCTGGATCAAAGGCGTGATTTGGCTTAAAGCAAAGAGAAACAATCCATTCGGGAAGATCGTATCCGATCTGTCCCCGCGCCGCACGTAAGTGCGTGAGTAGTCCTTTTCAATTATGTAATATCGTAATTCGAACTTCCCGCGCACATTAGTGCGTGTATCCTTTTCCTCCAGGTATGACTTTATTCTCCTTTTCTAAATTGTGTGTAACTTGTAATTGGCTTAGTGTTGATTTGTTTGATTTAAGCTTTAGCCTACCTGGTGAATAAATTATTGTTATTCTTGTTAAGCTTGCGTGGTCTCCGTGACTCTTAATCCTTTTATTCTTTCTAGCCGCGTTGCGACGGATACCTAGGGGTATAATCCCGACCGAGGTACGACTGGCCAGCGGCCTGCTCTGGATATTGGTTTTATTAAGTTGGAGAGACAACCATGATCTACTTACATAAAGGGTTTATGTATTGCCGGTTCTGGGATTTTAGTCTAAAGGAAACCCATGGACGAAAAGTCGGTTATCTGTTAAAATTCCCTGAAGGAACCCATGGGCGTGCATAGATCTGGGTGCGCTGTATTCAAGCCAAAAGATGCTGTTGCAGTGATGGCTGACTTCCAACCTCTAATCTAATCAACGAACCTAGGATCCGGTAACAGTACTAAAAACCCGGGAGTACATGTTAGCGACAGCGGTAGTCTCCTAAGAGTTGAAGGTGTAGTCACTCGAGACCCACGCAGGTTTCTCTAGATTATGGATTCTAATTCTAATTCTAATTCTAATTTGGAGTCAGATATTTAACGAGGGTATCACTAAATTCATTATTATAAATTTATTATGGAGTCAGATTAATTGTAACCGTTGTTCTTTTTGTGCCCGCCCTTCGAACGGAGAAAATATATCCATTTTATTGTGATTCGCACCAGCCAGGACGTCGCGCGTGCTAATACTAGGAATCCACACGCATAAACCTTCAACCCGGGCTCTTCCTCCCTTGGTCGAGCTGCGTGGGCCTTACAATTGGAAAATCTTTCATCAAAATTTCAGCAGTCTCTGCCAACAGGAAGTAAGGTTTCCTTCATGTCCTTGGGTTTCCCAATTTTCCAAGTACATGTAACATGTAAGAATGACTCTAGAAAAATCAACATTTCAAAATGTAACAAACTTGTTAATTTAATTCAAACCAAACATCCAACATATTAACATCAACGGTTTTTCATAATAGGACACTTTAGAGCAAAAGTCAGACTTTGGCAAATATGGTATCAAAATTTTAGCAGTCTCTACCAGCAGGAATTCAGTTTTCTTCTTAGGATATCAGACAGGTATTGGAAATAAAGAAAAAATCCAAATATGAGCAATTTTTGCCTCTATTTTTTGCCCATCATCTCAGTTGGGCTAGGCGGAAATTACCCAAGACTAGTTTTTCATTTTTTTCTTTTTTTAGAATGACTGGTCAGGAATGATCTTGCTAAAATCAAGTAACTACAGGAAGAAAAGTCACTCTGGTATCAGGACAACTCATCATATTGAGAGCAGTGCATGTCATTGTGACCCATCACATCAAAGTGGATATTAATTTGCTAAACCAAAACATAACAAAGTGCATAAACACAACACTCAGCCCTTTAATCATGTACATCTATAAATACCTTGCAAAAAGTCTGCCAAGGGTACAGAATGTACGGTTCAAAAAAAAAAAAAAAAAAAAAAAAAAATCGGAAAAGTGGACCAGTAGGGCCTAAACCGATATGGCTCAGGGGGCATTTCCACGGCGACTCGTGCTACATTCTAGAGCATCTCTGAATGCATGTTTTGGCCTGTACCTTATAATGATGAATTTTAGCACCCCATCATGTGTGTGCTGGAAGGTGTTGGTAAAAGCTATAAAAAGGTACGAGCAAACATCCATTTGACTTCATAACATGACTTTAATTAACAATAATTACAGCGTGACTCGCGTTACATGAAAAGGACAACAAAAAAAACATTGATTTCAGTGCAATTTTTCCTAAAAGTATACAAAATAGAAAACAATTAACACTCTCCGTGTTCATACTACTAAATGTGGTTTTAAAAGGGAATTAAAATTTTATAACCAATAAGGAGAGATATTATGTAATGAGCATGACTTGTGTTACTGCGACTAACATCACACATGGTCCAGTATCATTTCGATGCATGTGGTGAAATCGTAGACTGTATAAAAAGATGGATGCAGCACCCAGGTCTGAAAAGTGAGGTCGATGAGGAAATCTCAAAAATTTGCATTATATTTAATGCCCAGTAGATGGCGACGTCGGTAGTTGGAGAAAGAAGTTCAATGCTATTGAAGTCTATGAGAAAATGACCCTACTTTGCCACCTGATTTATTTTTTCAAAAATGATTTTCCACATCATTTTATGGTATCTATCGCAAGTTTCAAGTCTCCTTCGACATATTGTGATGTTCATTTTTGTAAATTATGGTCCCAAGTAGACTGGAAAAAAGGATAAAGCCAGAATGCTTTAGGGGCGTGGCCATCCCCTGGTCCTCGTCTGATACGGTGAGATCCAGAGCCACACTCCTCCCCAGATCTTCAAGTCACACTCTCATCCAATACGAATCACATCCGGTTTCAAAATGACAAAATGGTTCTGTTCAAATTGCCAAAATCGAGGCTTCCTAAATGGTATGCTGAAACCAATGGGTGACGTCACAGTTGCTTCGTCCATCTTTTCATACAGTCTATGGGTGAAATACAGGCCAAAGATAACCACCAGGAAAAAGATATTTCTGTTTCTAAACACGAATAGAGAAACAAGATGAGCATTGTAGGGCAAAAATTAAGCATTTTAACAGTTTGTATAACCAGTCCCAGCATTACTTAAGGTGAATTATAGTGGTCAGTCAAAGAAAGAACTCCTTATTACGGGTAGGTACAGTAGTTACTGACACATTGTAGGCAGAACAATGTAGGAATGTAATAATTATATTCAAACACTAAACAAAACAAGTTTTAACCCCTTTACGCAGAAGTCAAATATGGCCATTTATGGGTTACCCTATTTAAGACTTTAGAATTCAAGATTTGAGCTTCAGAGGGAGGGGAAATAGCTTAAATGAAACAAGACACTTGTAGCATTTATAAATCCATGACATTTAAGTTACTTTTCAAAATTTTAGTTCAGAGCAATTTCAGCAGTGAAATTATAAAAGAAAAGAAACTTATAATTGAAAAATGGCTGGGACTCAAAACAATACATTTCTGGGAAGAAACTCCTTGACCACAAGTGCATGCCATTTGACAGTGATTTTTTTAAAATGATCTACTGTTTTTGAGCCAAACAATATGGCTCTCCAAGTGGCTCCCCAAGCTGTCAGAGCCCTAAAAATTACACTGTCAATCATAAAAATCATATGTTTAACACAAATCGACTTTTGACTCAAGAAGTTTAATATGAATTCAATGATTTTCTAGCAGAAGCATGAGTTTATCAATATTGGCGCAGATGGACATCAACAGTCACCAGCCACCTTACTCAACCAAAAACATGCCTTTTCTCCATGATAAAGTTTGGAGTTTTTTCAATTTTTCTACAAGCCGCACCAGCAAGCACACGTACTCATCGGAGGAACTGCTTATTTTACAGTCAGAACGTACGTCCACCCTGTGACGGAAAGTTTTCCATTTACAATTTAGATCACTCAAGCGAAATGCAAGCTTGTATAAACACTTTTTACACCCTATAAGGAGCCAATTTAACTCACTAACAGTAATATCTGAAATATACCTCATTTTAACAAAAGATATTGCACTATCTGGAAAAAGCAATGTGTTAGGATAGATTGAACAGAATCGCTGCAATAAACATAGCAGGGGATGCACAATGCTGCCTTCTGTACACAATTCTATCAACTGATCCACTAGACATAGAAGGAAAGAAGGATCCAACTGCTCATCCAACAAATCTTCCAAAAGCTGCTATAAAAATATCATGACTAGTGTTACCCTATTTATGAGGCACGCGTTACCAACTTTTATTGTCCTGCATATGCACAGCTGCATATGGGGGGGGGGAATTTACAACCAATCTAGTTACGTATGGGCAACAGTAGGAAAAAATAGAATTCACAGCCTGCCAGGGGTTATTGTGCGTGACTTGCATTACACCACCAGATGGGGAATTTTAGCCATCAAAATACACTTCACCAAAGTTTCAAAATATAAAATGAACACAGTTGTCAAGAATGTACCGAAAAACATTATGCAGAGGCTAAGAAGTGTTTGAAGCCCAAAGTGAATTACATTTTGTCATTTTAACTCAGGCGATGTAACAAATAGGATTTCGACAGAATTTGGCGAGCAATACTGAATCTAGGATTTTTCTCCTCAAAGTATATGATGTTCCACACAATAAAAATACAGATTTCCATCGATATTAAAGAGAAAATTTTTGAAGGTCATTGTCCCTATTTTCATGGAATTTACCCAGGGGGCTATTGAGGGGTATTGCCATAGGCCTGTCCCAGACCTTTGACTAACAACGTGTGTAGCCACCTGCATTAATATACAGGTCTAAGATAGGCCTTTAGAAAATTCCATGCAGGTCACCAGTCCATTGCGGCATTGTTTGAACATGCCCAAACCTTCATAGAGACCCTTCATAATCAAATCGAGAATAATTTCCGTCATGCTTACATCTTCCCCGTCACCAAGTTACTGTGATGAAAATGATTGTGATGGATATGTCAGATTTGTCACGTGGAAGCCTTGTACACACAGTACAATGATCTTGGCAGGCACGAATGAGCGCAATGCACCACATGAAAATGCATGGTATCACCTAATTGGTAAAATATGCCGCAAATCACTTCACCTACAAGTTCTAAAGTGTTTAGAGATGATGCATAATAACATTCTCACCTTCTTAATGGATGGTGTAAGGAAATTTGGAGAAAAAGTCAAGGGGAACTTCAGCATACATAGCATATTGGAGGCGGCAGTTGGGCGTGACTTCACAAAGATAATGCAGTACACAAAAACACCGACAGATGGCAGCTGTGATGCGCAAAATGGCCCCTGACGGAAATGATGCCAGAAAAGCGGGACAACAGTTTAACAAGTGAGGGCGATTTTTCAAAAACCGATGGAAATTTATCAAATTTTTATATTGGATCCATTTAACACAAGTCTATTCTTGAACTTAATCTGACTAAAAGGGCAGAGTTTTCTTGAGAACCACTTTTTTTACATTGTAATTCAAAATTACGAACCTAGCCAGAGGGACACATTTTTGGTGGGTCTACTGGACAGGCTCCACATTTTCTTAGAAGTAATCTTTAAATTTCATTGAAATTTCATTAGAATCCTAATTCAAAGGTCAACTTCTTATGACTTCCACAATTTTTCGTCAGCATGCATGCAAACAGACAGCACAATTGTCAGGGGCAGAAATAAGGACATTACTGAGGAGTTACCCTGGAATGCATTGTTTTTATGTGCAGTTGTTTCTTTATTTCTAACTGTTAAGTTCTGTTAGCCTGTTACATTTTCCGTTGCTAAAGTTGCCATTACAAATGACATACTTTTACGCACTGAGGCTAAAGTCTTTGTCTTTAAGACTTATCAAACTTATACAACCCCAATTCCGAAATAGTTGGGACGAAGTGTAAATTGTGAATAAAATCAAAATGCAATGACTTTCAGATCACGAGCCAATATGTTATTAACAATAGAACATAGATAACATTTCAAGTGTTGAAACTGAGACATTTTACATTTTTATCCACAAAATGAGCTTATTTCAAATTTTCTGGGAGCAACAGGTCTCAAAAAAGTTGGGACACAGGCAAAAAATGGCTGAAAATGCAATTAATATATGAGAATCAGCTGAAAGAACATTTAGCAAGTATTTAAGTTAACTGGCATCAGGTGTGTAACATGATTGGCTATAAAAGAGATGTCTTAGAGAGGCTGAGTCTCTCAGAAGTAAAGATGGCCAGAGGCTTTCCAACCTGTGAAGGCTTGCATAAAAAAAATTGTCAGGGTTCGAACACATTTTTCAAGGTCAAATTCAAGCACTTTTCAAGCACTTTTAAGGGTCATTTTCAAAATTTTCCAGAACCTTATCGCTGGGGTTAAATGTAAAATACATACAGTGTTTCCCCTAGGTTTACAGCCTTGGGGGGAGAGGGGGGCTCATGTGTTACTTTTAATAACAACATTCAATTTTTACAAGATTATATATATCTCAATTTATACAATATAACATCACTGAACAATTATTTGAACTAAATACGGCTCCTACTCACTGCAGAGTGAGTGTTAACATCCTGACCAGCCTGGGAGTGTTTAAAAACGCAGATATTTTGGCTTTTCAGACAGTTGACGTGACATGTTCTCCTCCGCTCTCTCTCTGTCCGCTGCTGGGAGTGTGCTTGTGCGTGTGTGTGTGTGTGTGTGCGCGCGCGCGCGCACGTGCCTCTGTGCGTGCGTGTGTATGCGCGTATCAGAAACAGAAATGATACGCCATCGTATAAATAAGATGAATAACATAAGGCTATTTAGTTTGTTTAATAAAAGGACAAGGACAGGACAGGTAACCTTAAATGACTTCTGTTGTGATCTGGCGCTATATAGACAATAAAACTGAATTAAATTAACTCGACCTTCAAAGGGTCGTTGAACATTTTAGGTTTTTGTTGATAAGAATCTAATCGGCTGACGTGTTTTTAATAGGCTATATTGAAATTATTTTGTTATTAACCAGTCAAAACAAATTCAGTTCATGGGATTATCCCCGCCGTCTGAAAGCTGAAGGAACCGTGTCCTATAGGGTTACCCCTTTTCACTATAATCTGTAAGTAACCAGCCATTATAAATACATAACCAGCCAAAACAAAGTCGTTGCATTATGCATTTAAGATATTTTTTCTAGATTTAGCAGAAACAACCTGATATTAATTTGTCGGTGGAAAACCTCGGCTAGATTAATTTGTGACCACTGTTATTGCATTGATTACAGCGGAACCTCAGCGTGTTGCGCCTCTGAAGTCAAACATTTCGTGCGTTGGGAAGAGTCTTGTTCAGTTACCCCTTTATAGCAGATCTGATTTGATTTTATAGTCAACCAAAAAAAAAAAAAAAAAAACACACGCACAACCTTGTCATTATTTATATAGGAGTTTATTTTAGACTAAAGTAATTGCTTTAATGGCTTTTCTCATCGCCTCCCATCTCCGCCTGCTGAAAAGGGAATCGTAAACCAAAAATGTTCAACTTCAGAGGCGCAACAAACTCGGGTTCAGCTACCATCTCTGCAGTAACAACAGTCACAAGTTAATCCAGCCGAGGTGTTTTCAACCAAGAAATTGATGCCCACTTGTTTCAGTTTGGCATATGGAGTGACTTGGACCGCTTATCAATTGTGATGTTTCGAAGGCCTAGCAGGTTTACCCACCGAAAGTGTGTATTTTTAATATCATCTATCGATATCGAATCCCGGGTGAGGTTTCATTTCTTTGTTTTGATTTTTTATTTTGAAGAGCAAGAAGATTAAACTCGATTTTTAAATTGTCGTCACGGCATCACAACTGTCAACAATCAATGAAATACTTGAACTGGATAAATAGATAACAAGTAAAATTGGATTGTAATTGTTAAGGCATTTGCACGGACAACTAAGGCCAGCGGAAAATCTTCTGCTGCTGTGAGGAGGACCCGACTTTTGTAAAGAAAAGTCACCGGTTAACAGGGAACCCGTTGATCCGTAACACCGGCCGTATTAAGATCCCATTCGCAGACGCCCCCTTTTCTGGATCACGAAACGTGATTAATGGTGCGTTAATTATTCTTTAGCGTGTTATGGTTTCCCTATTAATCATATGCATCAACATGTAGGCTACATTTTTTTCTACAGTCAATGCTTAACACGTTAACTTTGACAACCCTATATATTTTATATAATTTAGTCTGTAAAACCGCTAATTCAGCTAACGTTAGCGGTTAGCATAAACGAAGTGTTCACGTGCTGCGTTGGCCTAAGTTACTCAAAAAGTCTTAACCTTTCATGTGACCGGAGAGTGCAGACTCCCCCATCGCACAAACCTGCATCTGTTTTGCAGACCTTGCATGTGGCCACTCATGGGTTCGGTCCTCGTTTTATCCAGTGTTTGTATTTATCATTTTCAAGCCAACGCTCGTTGAAATGGCAGCCTCCCGGCATTTTGCCATCTCCTGCTGCCTCTCTTCGAAGGGGGCGGGGCGAGGTTACACACAGACTGGCAGGTCGCGGAGAGGCTCAGCGGAGCCCAGGCGTGAACATCTCCACATACGTTTCTCTTACTGATTTTATTTCTCCTTGTAATAAGCAAACTATCCAGTCTGATCCCAATTTTTTGAAAGACACAGAGTTATAATGTCAAGCACTTTCAAGCACTTAAACTAAAATCCAAGCACTTTTCAGACCTTGAAAACACAGCATTGAAATTCAAGCACTTTCAAGGATTTCAAGCACCCGTACGAACCCTGAATTGTGGAATACTTTAAAAACAATGTTCCTCAACGTCAAAATGAAAAGGCTTTGAAGGTCTCATCATCGAGAGTGCATAACATCATCAAAAGATTCAGAGAAACTGGAAAAATCTTGTAAGGGAAAATCTCGTAAGCGTAAGGGACAAGGCCGAGGACCTTTACTGGATGC
This sequence comes from Gymnothorax javanicus, assembly GCA_029692085.1. Classification (NCBI taxonomy): domain Eukaryota; kingdom Metazoa; phylum Chordata; class Actinopteri; order Anguilliformes; family Muraenidae; genus Gymnothorax; species Gymnothorax javanicus. The sequence goes on from CM056196.1 coordinate 156,153,600, forward strand.
CCATGATCTTCGGGCCCTCAGACGCCACTGCATCACTCACCGGCATGATTCTGTCATTGACATTACTAAATGGGCCTAGGAGTACTTCAAGAAACCGCTGTCTGTAAAGACAGTCCGCCGGGCCAACCACACATGCCACCTAAAACTCTATCATGCAAAAAGGAAGCCATTGTTGAGCATGATCCAGAAGCGCCGCTGTGTTCTGTGGGCCGAGGCTCATTTAAAATGGACTGTAGCAAAGTGGCAAAGTGTCCCTGTGTTCAGACGAGTCCAAATTTGACATTCTTGTTGGAAATCATGGGCGTCATGTCCTCGGGCTAAAGAGGAGAAAGACCACCCCTCCTGTTATCAGCGTTCAGTTCAAAAGCCAGCATCTCTGACAGTATAGAGAGAATTAGTGCCTATGGTGTGGGACACTTGCATGTTTTAAAAAGCACCATGAATGCTGAAAGGTATATAAAAGGTTTTAGAGCAACATATGCTCCCCTCCAGATGATATCTATTCTAGGGAAGGCCTTGTGTATGTCAGCAGGACAATGCAAAACCACGCACTGCAGCTATTACAACTGCATGGCTTCGTAGTAGAAGAGTCCATGTGCTGAGACTGGCCTGGCTGCAGTCCTGATCTTTCACCGATTGAGAACATTTGGCGCATAATTAAAAGAAAAGTCCGGCAAAGGAGACCCAAAACTCTCCAGCAGCTGGAAGCCTGTATTAAACAAGAGTGGGATCAAATTCCAATGGCTAAACTCAAGAAACTTCTCTCCTCAATGCCCAGACGCCTTTAACTCTGTGTTAAAAAGAAGAGGGGATGCTACACCATGGTAAACAGGCCCCTGTCCCAACTTTTTTGAGACCTGTAGCAGCCATCAAATTTGAAATGAGCTCATTTTGTGGATAAAATTGTAAAATTTCTCAGTTTCAACATTTGCTATGTTATCTCCAGTCTATTGTGAATAAAATACTGGCTGGTGTGATTTGAAAGTCATTGCGTTTTTGATTTTATTCACAATTTACACTTTGTCCCAATTATTTCGGAATTGGGGTTGTATATGGCTGATAAAGATATTCCTGGAGTATCAGTAGGCGAGCGAACATGTGCCATTGAAGTCCGGTCACACACCCATGGAAAGATGGAAAGGACAGACGATCAAACGTTAACACTGGCCTGTAATTTATTTTGATCACTTAACAGAAGTTCACCTTCATGCATTTTTTCTCTTGAGACGACAATGCACAAAAATAATACGACGGCGCTGAATTCATTTTGCTTGCTTACTGGTTTCTTTTGCCTGTAACATCCCGTTTTCGACAACCAATGAGCAAATATTTCAATTGACAGCTCAGGTATTAAGTTACGATAAAGGGCACTGAAATGAGGCACTAAAATCAGCACTGCGACTTGGTCTCATTGATACGTTGTACAGGAACCAGTGCTATATTGGAAACAGGTTTCATAGCAAAATTCTACATATAACGCAAGGCTGGGCTAGTTTGGTGTCGCTAATGGAGGAGAGGCACACCGTACATTAGCTGTGTAATATGCTCTGCTCATATCACATTCAGATATTTTGGGACTCATATAGACATTTACACACCTTGTTTTCTTACTTCAACAAGAAAGAATGTTCGTGCTCCTACTTCAACCATTTTACAGGTAAAAAAAAAAAAAAAGTGCATATAATCATTTTCTCACACTGACTGTGTGAAAACAGTATTTGGCACACCCCACAGAGACCTGTCAGCCAATAAGCCAGTACTTGGACACATCTTCCTCTAGTTAACTCTCTCTGATTGGTCTTTCTTGCCTCTGTTCATTGAAGGATGAAAAATACAACACTGTCATCCAGTTACATGGTGACAAACTGCCAAAAATGAAGAATTATTTGGGGCTGAAGAAAAAAATTTTGGGGCTCCAGCTTTGAATGCCCTGGGCAGGCGACGCCTCCGTCATTGAATTTGAATCGGTCATAAAACAGTAACATTCGTCACTGTGAGGACTGTAGGTAATACTCTTCTCGTCACAGATGGATTACGTTTGTTAGGGACGATAGTGACGAGCGGCAGAGGCATCTCTGTCACACTGATCACATTTGTGGGGTTTTCACCTGTGTGAATCATCTGATGGGCTTTTAAATTAGAGTTCCGTGAAAAGCTCTTCCCACACTGGTGGCATTTGTGAGGTTTTTCACCTGTGTGAACTACCCGGTGGGATATTAAATTAGAGAGTGAATTAAAGCTCTTCCCACAGTGAGTGCAATTGTAGGGCTTTTCACCCGTATGAATTCTCCGGTGGATATTCAAGCGATATCTCTTTGCAAACTTCTTCCCACACTCATCACAATAATACCAAGTTTGACCTGTATGAATTTGCATATGGGTTGTTAAATTACTTTTATGAGCATAACTCTTGTTACACTGATCGCATTTGAAAGGCTTTTCACCCGAATGAATTATCTGGTGGGATGTTAAATCGTATTTCGATACAAAGCTTTTCTCACATTGGTTGCATTTGTAGGGTTCTTCACCGGTATGAATTCCCTGGTGGACTTTTAAACGATATCGCCTGGCAAACGTCTTCCCACACTGATCACATTTGTAGCGCTTTCGACCTTTGTGAATTTGCAGATGGGAATAAAAAGATGTTTTATGACTGAACCTCTTCTCACACTGATCACATTTGAAGGGCTTTTCACCTGTATGAATTCTCTGATGAGATATTAAATATGATTTTAATAGAAACCTCTTCTCGCATTGATCACATCCATAGGGCTTCTCACCTCTATGATTTTGTGCATGGCAATATAAACTAGTTTGGTTACAGAAACTCTTCTCACACTGATCACATTTGAAGGGCTTTTCCCCTGTGTGAGTACGCTCATGGTAATTTAAACTCATTTTCAATCTGAAACATGTCCCACACTGGTCACATCTGTAAGGCTTTTCACCTGTGTGTATACGCTTATGGTCAAGTAAACAAATTTTCAATCTGAAATATTTCCCACATTGGTCACATTTGAAGGGCTTTTCACCTGTATGAATTCTCAGGTGGGATTTTAAATTAAATTTTGATGAAAAGCTCTTCTTACACTGATCACATTTGTAAGGCTTTTCACCTGTATGAATTCGCGCATGGGAACATAATTTCGCTGCAAGTCGGAAACTTTCATCACACTGATCACATTTGTAGGGCTTTTCACCAGTATGAATTCTCTGGTGGGATTTTAAATTAAATTTTGACGTATAGCTCTTCTCACACTTATCACATTTGTACGCCTTTTCCCTTGCATGGAATCCCCCATCTTGGGTCAAATCTGACTGTTTTTTTCGTGATTTTCTGTTGTTTGGATTTGGCTCTCCTGCACACTGCCATGGTTCAGTCTGACCTTTCTCATCAATAGCAGCTCCATTAAGCTCAGTGTTCATGAGATCATTCACTAAAACATCACTGGATTCAAACTTCACTTCATCAAGTTTAACATCAACACACTCAGTGTCTGGCAAGAAACTAATATGGTCAGTCTTAATATAGTGTCCCTCATCAGCTTCTGTTTTGATCTGGTCAGGATACAGATGGGATACATTGGCCAGATCTGTAAAGTCAAGGCTCTCAGTCTTTAGATCCCCAGTGTTGGGGCTCAAATCACTTTCTGTTTTTATCAGTGATGCTTCTGTGTGATGTAAATCACTGACCCCGCTGTTTGCAGTAACACACTCTGGCTCCAGTGTGTTGAGTCCTGGTGCAGTACATTTTGTCTCTGACTCTGCCACGTGGACAGACTCCAGTCCATGTAGTTCCTCTTCTTTCTCTCTGATCCTGTGCTGCTCGGGGAGCTCTGGTAGAGTCGTCTCAGTGTCCTGTCTCAGACGGACTCCAGCTTGCATCATTTATCAACGATGCTCAGAAGCATAGCTCCTAATGGGAAACAGTGGATCTAGTCATGAACTGGTCTTCACAAGACACTCCCAATGCTTTACAGATGATCATACCAATAAATCCTTATATATTATTGCTAATGTTTCACTGCTGTATGCAAACCCAACTGAATGAAATCCAGAATTCCAGTCATGTTACAAAACTGATTCACCGACCAATTTGTCCAGTTGATCTACTTACCCCAAATCATACCAGAAAGGTTTATTTAAAGCATTTGGCAACCTTTAACAGTGATAATAATGTTAGACAACCAACTTAAATTCTAGTTGCTCAGGACACCAAATGTGACAACCAGAAGCAACTGGGACATGTTCATTGCATCTGGTTTCGATCATTTAAATAGTTACAGCTGCGTGCATGCGGTATACTGTAGCCTTATTAGCTAGCTAGCTCACTACACTGATGTGCTAGCTAATCATTAAACAGTTTGTTATCACCACAGAGCTAAAGAAAACACCAGAGTGGAAACAAGACCAGTTTTGGCGTCCTGGTAGCGTCCTGGATGTAACTGTGAGAAACCTTCGATCATGGGAGTTTAGAGGTGCAATACAATGATTATGTTGATGATTTTTACATGAAGTGAGATTCTAAGGGTATATTAACCCAAGAGAAGTTTGTATATGAGCATATGTGAAAAATAAACCCGAAAGTGAACTTGATGCTGATGATACCACAATTAGCAGATTTATCGCTTATCACGCATAATATTTTTACTGAGAAAGAAATTCAGTGGTTTTCATTTCATTTTTTCTAGTCGCATAAGCGCATGTACAGCGTTTGATTGCACAATTCCCCTGCCGATTCCTCACACAATATGCCGGATGTGCCTCACATTTTCTGGTTGGTTCAGCCAATGACATTGTCCACTCTAGTGTTTTCTTTAGCTCTGTGGTTATCACTTTAGCTAGCAAGCTAGCGATTATTATCATAGAAACAAACTGTTACCTTATCAGCACGCTATCTGGCTTGCTCGCAACACTAGTGTGCTAGCAACTCATTACAGAGTTCGATATCATTTTAGCTGGCAAGCCAGCGGTCATTATAGTAAAGACAAACTGTGGCCTTATTAGTAAGCTAGCTAGCTCGATACTTCAGTAAAAGCGAACGATTGTATAACATCTGCTAACATCTGAACTAATCATTGCGTTTAAATGCTATGAATTAGCTTATTTATTTCCAAGTATGATTCGCCAGCAGGCAAATCACGTAGACGACTCAAATGACCTGATTTGACGCAAATTGACGTGCAGGCAGGGAGTAGGGAAAGCGGCGCAAAAATAGAGGAGGAAGGGACAGATGGAAGGAGAAAGAAAAGGAAAAAAGAAAATGAAGTAGAGGATGAAATGTTCTTGGTGGGGATGAAACCAGTCGGGAAAAGTGGAGAAACAAATTGTGTCTTTAGTGATAGATACTTTGTGGGCAGATTTAAAAGACAAGAAGTTGGGAATGTAAAAACAGTAAGGGTGTGCAGTGGACTGGTGATTATCAAATGCAAATCTGTAAGACAAAGAGAAAGGGCTTTAAAGATTAAAGAATTTGATCTGACGCCAGTCACTTGTTTCTCACTGCGTAGCCAACCCACTATTAACCCCTATCCCATCCATCCATTCATTTTCTTCCGCTTACCCGGGGCCGGGTCGCGGGGGTAACAGACTGAGTAGAGAGGCCCAGGTGCCCCCCTCCCCAGTCACTTCCTCCAACTCTACCTGGGGGACCCCAAGCTGTTCCCAGGCCAGCCGGAAGAAATAATCCCTCCAGCGTGTCCTGGGTCTGCCTCGGGGCCTCCTCCCAGATGGACATGCCTGGAAAACCTCTAAAGGGAGCCGTCCAGGAGGCATCCGGACTAGATGCCTGAACCACCTCAACTGACTCCTCTCGATGCGGAGGAGCAGCGGTTCTACTCTGAGCTGCTCCCAGATGTCCGTGCTCCTCACCCTATCTCTAAGGGTCAGCCCAGCCACCCTACGGAGAAAGCTCATTTCGGCCGCTTGTATTCGCGATCTTATTCTTTCGGTCACTACCCAAAGCACGTGACCATAGGTGAGGGTTGGAACGTAGGTCGACCAGTAAATCGAGGGCTTCGCCTTTATGCTCAGCTCCTTCTTCACCACAACGGACCAGTAAAACGCCCGCTTCACTGAAGATGCTGCAGCGATCCGTCTGTCAATCTCACGCTCCTTCCTACCCCCACTCGTGAACAAGACCCCGAGATACTTGAACTCCTCCACTCGGGATAACAACTGACCCCCCACCTGAAGGGGACAATCCACTTTTTTTCCGGAAGAGAACCATGGCCTCAGATTTGGAGGTGCTGATCCTCATTCCGACCGCTTCACACTCAGCTGCAAACCGCTCCAGTGTGCGTAGGAGGTCACAGCCTGATGAAGCCAACAGGACCACATCATCTGCAAACAGCAGAGATGTAATCCTGAGGCCACCAAACTGGACACCATCCAAACCTCGGCTGCGCCTTGATATCCTGTCCATGAAAATCATGAACAGAATAGGTGACAAGGCACACCCTTGGCGGAGTCCAACACCAACTGAAAACGAGTCCAACTTAGTGCCGAGAATGCGGACACAACCCCGGCTTTGGCTGTACGGGGATCGAATGGCTCAAATTAACGGCCCCGGAACCCCAAACTCCCGCAGCACCCCCCACATGATACCTCGTGGGACAAGGTCATAAGTCTTCTCCAAGTCCACAAAACACATGTAGACTGGATGGGCAAACTCCCATGACCCCTCCAGTTCCGTGCGGGGGTAAAAAGTTGGTCCACTGTTCCACGGCCGGAAGGGAACCCGCATTGCTCCTCCTGAATCCAAGGGTCGACAATCGGACGGAGCCTCCTTTCCAGCACCCTGGCATAGACATTTCCTGGGAGGCTGAGCAGTGTGATCCCCCTATAGTTGGAACACACCCTCTGGTCCCCTTTTTTAAAAATGGGAACCACCACCCCAGTCTGCCAGTCCATGGGTACTGTACCTGACATCCACGTGATGCTGAACAGGTGTGTCAACCATGACAGCCCACCAACATCCAGGGCCTTCAGCATGTCAGGACGAATCTCATCCATCCCTGGTGACTTGCCACTGCGGAGCTTTTCGACCACCTCAGTGACGTCCACCAGGAAAATGGGCGATGACTCGCCCGAATCCTCCGTCCCTGCCTCCTCAATGGAAGGCATGTCTGCCGGATTCAGGAGTCCCTCAAAGTGCACCTTCCACCGCCAGACGATATCCTCATTTGAGGTCAGCAGTTCACCACTCCTGCTGAAAACAGCCTAGGCGAAGCCCTGCCTCCCCTTCCCAAGTCGTCTGACGGTTTGCCAGAACCTCTATTTTTTTTTCTTTTTAACGCATAGACAATAAGTCAAATACAAAAGTACATATCCAGCAGCTGGCGGTAATACACTTTCAGTTTGTAACCGCTATAAAGCTCCGGAAGAAGATGAAAAACAATTGACGCGCAATATGCCACGAAAGTCACGTGGGGGTACCAGATTTTACACGACACCAGACTTCAGTCATATTAATGTAAACATAGCTTTTGTCACGCGGTTAGCAACCACAGTTCGGTGAAAGCATTTAAGTCACTGAATTGAATATACATTCGAAGTGGTCAACATCTCTTTATCGTTTTTTCCTTCGAAAATGCCAAAATCGTGGTATGTCTTGGGTGCGTACATAAACTATAACCTGAAAACAAGTTGCGTGATATATTTTCACCCATTTCCAACGAATGGGAAAATCTGGTAATTCCTGAAACTTCAAAATATTGTTTCAGAAATTTGACATTCGATTTAATATTATTTTAACATTAACGATATTGTGTTTCCCATCTTACTCCCTTAGCGGCAGTTGCTCTCCCAAGTCCATTACTAAAATAGCTACGGTGAGCTGAGCACATCAAACAAAACCAAAACGGAGTTGCGGAACTAGTTGCATGAGAAAATATAAAAGTAAATTCAATATAAAAATGAAAATCTACACACTGTGCACACTCAAATGGTAATTACTACGGTCAAGCTATCACCAGTTCGAAAAACGATGGTCAAACTACTGCGCCTGGTTTCAACCTGACGAACTCACACTGCAGTCAAGCTCTCAGCGATTCTCAGTCAAGCCATCAGCGGCAAAAATTTAACGTGCGCGTATATACGTAACATTGCGGTAGCAAATGAAACTGGGACGTCGCGACTCAACAGAATTGAAAGAATGAGCACATTTAGCAGATGTCCAGTAAATTAAACTGTTGTTCCCGTCTGAATTCCTCATTCACTTTAATTATTCTATTGAACTATTATTATGATTATCTATTTCGGTTATGTACAAAACCCAAAACCAGTGAAGTTGGCACGTTGTGTAAATCGTAAATAAAAACAGAATACAATGATTTGCAAATCCTTTTCAACCTATATTCAATTGAATACACTGCAAAGACAAGTTACTTAATGTTCGAACAGGTAAACTTTGTAATTTTTTTGCAAATATTAGCTCATTTGGAATTTGATGCCTGCAACATGTTTCAAAAAAGCTGGCACAAGTGGCAAAAAAGACTGTGAGAGTTGAGGAATGCTCATCAAACACTTATTTGGAACATCCCACAGGTGAACGGGCTAATTGGGAACAGGTGGGTGCCATGATTGGGTATAAAAGCAGCTTCCCTGAAATGCTCAGTCATTCACAAACAAGGATGGGGCGAGGGTCACCAATTACTGAACAAATGCGTGAGCTGATTGTCGAACAGTTTAAAAACAACATTCCTCAACGAGCTATTGCAAGAAATTTAGGGATTTCATCATCTACGGTCCGTAATATCATCAAAAGGTTCAGAGAATCTGGAGAAATCACTGCACGTAAGCGACAAGGCCGAAAACCAACATTGAATGCCAGTGACCTTCGATCCCTCAGGCGGTACTGCATCAAAAACCGACATCAGTGTGTAAAGGACATCACCACATGGGCTCAGGAACACTTCAGAAAACCACTGTCAGTAACTACAGTTCGTCGCTACATCTGCAAGTGCAAGTTAAAACTCTACAATGCAAAGCGAAAGCCATTTATCAACAGCACCCAGAAACGCCGCCGGCTTCGCTGGGCCCAAGCTCATCTAAGATGGACTGATGCAAAGTGGAAAAGTGTTCTGTGGTCTGACGAGTCCACATTTCAAATTGTTTTTGGAAACTGTGGACGCTGTGTCCTCCGGACCAAAGAGGAAAAGAACCATCCGGACTGTTATAGGCGCAAAGTTCAAAAGCCAGCATCTGTGATGGTATGGGGGTGTATTAGTGCCCAAGGCATGGGCAACTTACACATATGTGAAGGCACCATTAATGCTGAAAGGTACATACAGGTTTTGGAGCAACATATGTTGCCATCCAAGCAACGTCTTTTTCATGGACGCCCTGCTTATTTCAGCAAGACAATGCCAAGCCACATTCTGCACGTGTTACAACAGCATGGCTCCGTAGTAACAGAGTGCGGGTACTAGACTGGCCTGCCTGTAGTCCAGACCTGTCTCCCATTGAAAATGTGTGGCGATTATGAAGCGTAAAATACGACAACGGAGACCCCGGACTGTTGAACAACTTAAGCTGTACATCAAGCAAGAATGGGAAAGAGTTCCACCTGAAAAGCTTCAAAAATTGGTATCCTCAGTTCCCAAACGTTTACCGAGTGTCATTAAAAGGAAAGGTGATGTAACACAGTGGTAAAAAGGCCCCTGTGCCAACTTTTTTGCAATGTGTTGCTGCCTTTAAATTCTAAGTTAATGATTATTTGCAAAAAAAAATAAAGTTTCTCAGTTTGAACATTAAACATCTTGTCTTTGCAGTGTATTCAATTGAATATAAGTTGAAAAGGATTTGCAAATCATTGTATTCTGTTTTTATCTACGATTTACATAACGTGCCAACTTCACTGGTTTTGGGTTTTGTAAAACCTGATTGATAGTTTATCAAAATTTATCAAAGGTCTGTCCAAATTGACACAATATTGTCATTGAACAAGGTATGTACTGCCACATGGTTAACGTAAAATTTTACAGTGTCGTTTTTCACAATACTTTTGTACATTTCTATAAATATCTCATTCACTTATGTCAAATTTGATTGACAGTTTATAAAACATTTTCAAAGGTCTGTCTAAACTGGCATGATATTATCATAGATCAAGGCATTACCAATCATGAGGGTGAGTCTGGAATAATTGTACTGTGCAGTTTTGATAACTTTGATAACTTTTTATTATAAACTGTCAATCAAATTTGACATACCTAAAATGACCATTTACATGCATTAAACGCTCAGAAAGGGTTTAGTGAAAAACTACACAGTAAAATCACTCCAGATGTACCCCTAATGTAGATAATAACATGTTCTTTGCTAAAGTGGTGTCAGCTTGGACAGAGCTTTAATATTTTTTCAAAAGTTGTCAATCAAATTTGACATACCTAAAATAAGCATGTACATGCAGAAAACGCTCAGAAAGGGTTAACTCAAGAACTATACAGTGGAATTTCTCCTGACTTACCCTTGTGATAGATATTGCCTTGTTCTCTGACAATAAGATGTCAGATTAGACAGACCTTGGATAATTTTTCATAAATTGTCCATCAAAATTTACAGAACCGAAATAGCTATTGACAGACCATAAATATTCATAAAGGGTTAATTTAAAAAAATGACACAGGAAAATGGCCCCAGACTTACCACTTTGGTAGATCACACCTTGTTCTATGATAGTATTCTGTCAGTTTAGACAGACCTTTGTTAATTTTTCATAAATTGTCGATCGAACTTGACATAACCAAAACAGCTATTGAAATGCCTTACATATTCACAAAGGGTCAATTCAAAAATTGCACAGTAAAATGTCCCCAGACTTTCCATTTTGATTGATGATACCTTGCTCGATGATAGTATGGTGTCAGTTTAGACAGACCTTTGTTAATTTTTCACAAATTGTCAAAGTTGACATAATCAAAACAGCTATTGACATGCCTTACATATTCACAAAGGGTAAATTCAAAAATCACACAGTAATATATCCCCAGACTTACCACTTTGGTAGATGATACCTTGCTCAATGATAGTATGGTGTCAGTTTTGACAGACCTTTGATAATTTGTCATAAATTGTCAATCAAAGTTGACATAATCAAAATAGCAATCGACATGCCTTACATATTCGCAAAGGGTTAATTAAAAAACGACAAAGTAAAATGTCCCCAGACTCACCACATTGGTAGATCGTACCTTGTTTTACGATAGTATGGTGTCAGTTTTGACAGACCTTTGTAATTTTTTCATAAATTGTCACTCAAAGTGGACATATGCAAAGCAGCTATTGACATGCGTTACATATTCACAAAGGGTCAATTCAAACATTACACAGTAAAATGTCCCCAGACTTACCACTTTGGTAGATCATACGTTGTTCTATGATAGTATGGTGTCAGTTTAGACAGACCTTTGTTATTTTTTCATAAATTGTCAATCAAAGTTGACATAACCAAAACAGCTATTGACATGCCTTACATAATCACAAAGGGTTAATTAAAAAATTACATAGTAAAATGTCCCCAGACTTACCACTTTGGTAGATCATACATTGTTCTATGATAGTATGGTGTCGGTTTAGACAGACCTTTGTTAATTTTCCATTAATTGTCAATCAAATTTGACGGAACCGAAATAGCTATTGACATATTATACATATTCACAAAGGGTTCATTCAAAAATTACGCAATAAAATGTCCCTAGACTTGACATTTTGGTAGATCATACCTCGTTCTATGATCATGTCATGTCAGTTAGACAGACCTTTAAGTTTTCATAAATTATCAAAGTTCACAGAACCTAAATGGCTATTTACATGCCTTACCTATTCACAAGGGCTTAATTCAAAAATTATGCAGTAAAATGTCTCCAGACTCAGCCCTGAGATGGATAATAGTTTGTTCTATGATGATATCATGTCAGTTTAGACAGATCTTTGATAATTTTTTCAGAAATTGTAAATCAAAGTTGACATAAGTAAAACAGGCATTTAGATGAATTACACACTCATGAAGGGTTAACTCAACAATTACACAGTAAAATGTCCCCTGACTCGCCCTTGTGATAGATAATACCTTGATCTATGATAATATGGTGTCATTTTAGATAGACCTTTGAAAGTTTTTTTTAATAAACTGTCAATCAAATTTGACATAACCAAACGTATTAACATGCACTACATATTCACAAAGGGTTAATTATAAATTATGCTGTAAAATGTCTCCACATTTACCCTTTTGGTAGATAATAGCTTGCTCTATGATAATATGGTGTCAGTTTGGACAGACCTCTGATCATTTTTTATAAACTGTCACTCAAATTTGACATACCTAAAATGAGCATGTACATGTATTAAACACTCAGAAAGGGTTAACTCAAAAACTGCGCAGTAAAATCACTCCAGACATGCCCCTAATGCAGATATTGAAATGTTCTAATATAATATGTTATAATATAATTTGCACAGACCTTTGATATTTTTTCATATATTGCCAAATTTGACATAACTGAAATAAGTGTTTGCATGAATTACACACTCACAAAGAGTTGACTCAAAAACTGCACAGTACAATTACTCCAGACTCACCCTCATGATGGGTAATGCCTTGATCTATGATAGTATCATGCCAGTTTAGACAGACCTTTGAAAATGTTTTACAAACTGTCAATCAAATTTGACATAAGTGAATGAGATATTTATAGAAATGTACAAAAGTGTCATGAAAAACAACACTGTAAAATTTTAGGTTAACAATGTGGCAGTACATGCCTTGTCCAGTGACAATATTGTGTCAATTTGGACAGACCTTTGATAAATTTTGATAAACTATCAATCAAGTTTTACAAAAGCGAAATAGATAATCATAATAATAGTTCAATAGAATAATTAAAGTGAATGAGGAATTTAGATGGGAGCAGCAGTTTAATTTATAGAACATCTGCTAAATGTGCTCATTCTTTCAATTCTGTTGAGTAGCGACATCCCAGTTTCATTTGCTACCGCAATGTTACGTATATACGCGCATGTTAAATTTTTGCCGCTGATGGCTTGACAGAGAATCGCGGAAGCATGGATAGCTCGACTGCAGTGAATAAGCCCCTTCATAATTACACTCTGCACATGTGCAATTTCCCTGCGTTGACCTTTTTTGAAAGGTCATTTGTACATGAACGCGAATCGAACAGCTTTTTCAGCAATGGATTCTAACCGTGAGCCCACGTTGAATAACAATATTGAGGTTGAAAATTACGCTGCACATGATCTTAGCTCCTCCCTAGATTATCACGAGTGAGAATTTGTTCGGAATTTCATACTGGTAAAGTATAATGTACGGTTTTCAATAATTAAGTGGATTAGATGTATAAATTTTGATGCTTGCATCTTAAACGGTGGAGTGGCTGTAACTGTCCTTAATTAATGTGGGTAATTCAGTTAATGAGGCCCGCTGCCATCCACTATTTTTTATTATTTTATTTTACTGTTCATTACTAGAAGCGTGAAGGTATTGTGGCGATCCCCGGAGAAAGTGGACGCGAAGGCGGGGCAGGAGTTTTACGAATTGCTCCCAGGGAGCTTCGGTTTATTGAATCTTCATCCATTCTCTGCATTTTCCAGCACATCACGACAACTTCTGGAAGGACTCTGCTCCTCCCAAACAACGCAAAACACAAACTTAACTCTAACGGAATGTTACCCTCCCTTATAAACCCACTGGGCCGCAGTGATTGGCTCCCTCAATGTTTTTTTATTTATTTATTTTTTATTTAACCTTTATTTAACCAGGAAAGTCCCTTGAGATTCAAAATCTCTTTTTCGAGGGAGACCTCGCCAAGACAGCTCACCATTTCACTTAAAATTACAAAGTGTGTACACAGCAGGAGTGACAAAATACAATAAGTTAACAAAATACAAACCTAAGGACAACAACTGCACACCTCATTTATATACAATCTTAGTCTATGCTTAAACACACCCAAGGAGACTAAATTGTTCAACTGTAGAGTATTTTGGAGGTTATTCCAAGACCAAGGAGCAAAATAGGAAAATACTTTTGCCAAGCTCTGACGAAATCCGAGGTACCCGGTAAAGTAACCTTTTTGTGGAACAAAGCTGATAATGGTTGCTGAGTGGGGTCAAAAGGCTACGGAGGTAATGAGGTCATTTACCCAATATAGCCTTATATATAAAAGTAAACCAATGATGCGGTCTCCTTAAGCTTAAAGAAGGCCATGAAACAAGATTATAGAGTTTACAGTGGTATGTGCGGTAGTGTGAGTTTGTTATGAAGCGTAGTGCACTATGATACAGTCAAAACTGCGTAAAGAAAGGGAGGATGCGTTCATGTAAATAATGTCACCGTAATCTAAAACATTAAGAAAGGTGGCTTGTACAATTCTTTTTCGAGCCTCAAAGTAAAAACAAGCTTTGTTGCGATAATAGAAACCTAATCAAACTTTCAGTTTCTTTAAAAGCCTGACAATGTGTTCTTTGAACAAAAGCTTTTCATCAATCCAAATACCTCAGTACTTGTAGGATGATACTCTTTCAATAATATCCCCTCCCAACGTTTGAATACTTAGAGTCAGGTGTGACTGAGACTGCGTTCTAGAAAACATCATACATTTAGTTTTTTTGGCATTCAAGATGAGCTCCAAGTCATGCAATGAGTCCTGAACCTGAGTGAAGGCAGACTGAAGTTGAGTCACTGCCTGCCTTAATGAGGGGGCAGATGAATAGAGTACCGTATCATCTGCATAGAAGTGTACTCAACAGTTATTTAAATTTTTACAGATATCATTAATAAAAAACAAAAATAAAATGGGGCTAAAATTGAGCCTTGAGGGACACCTTTTGTGACCTCCATAAGGCTTGATAAGTGACCATGTACAGAAACGAATTGGGTCCTATTCATGAGGTAATTCCTGAACCATTTTATGGCTGTTTCACCTACACCAATACAACTAAGGCAGTTTAGCAAAATTTGGTGGTCAACAGAGTGAAACCCCCTACTCAAATCAAAAAAAGGGCATGTAAATGTAACCAGCCAATCACAGTGGCCCAGAAATGCAAAGCAATAAGGCTGACGAGAACATCACACAGCCCCCACCTAAGGGGTCAGTAGTCCCCTACGACCCCGTAAAATTAACTAACTTGGCCAGTACATTAAACAACATCAAACTTAGAGAGCATTAATCATGTGCAGGATCTATATGCAATCAAAGTTTGCCAGGTATCTGGGCGCTTGGCGCCGCAGAGTTGGGCGACGGGAGTCCAACTGGATAGTAGTCGGCTCTGCAGGCTGTGAGGCTGGTGGTTGAGGTGGCGGATTTGTTACATCGGCTGTGGTGTCGTTGGTGAGGAGGGGTCGGTACGGGGCCAGCCTGTCCCTGTTCAGCACAACCAGTCGCCCCTTGTTTGGCATGCGCACCCGGTACGTTACCTCCCCGACGTGACCCACGACTTCGCCAGGCCCACGCCAGTGGTGTTGCAGTTCCGGGGACAGGCCCTTCTTCCCCACCGGGCAATGGATCCATACCTGGTCTCCCGCGTCAAAGGCCTGCCCCCAACACCGTAGATCATAGTGCGGTTTCTGGTGCATTCCAGCAATGTCCTGGGCCTGCAATGTGAAGTCGTGGGCGACCTGTAGCCACTCCAGCAACTGCCGATAGTAGCCTGCCTCCTCCTGTGTTGGTTCCTCTGGCTCAGGCGGGGCCGCAAAAACCAAGTCTACAGGCGTCCGGACCTCCCGCCCAACCAATAAGGCCGCAGGGTTACAGAGGCTGGACTCCTGCCCAGCTGAGCGATACGGCCACAGGACCAGGGGTAGGTGGTGGTCCCAGTCTCGCTGGTGCTGGCTGGCAAGGATAGCAAGCTGGGTAGTCAGGGTGCAGTTAAAGCGTTCAAGCAGACCATCGCTTTGCATCCGAGTTTTTACCAGTGTGTGCCGCTTGCAAATCGCCGCCAGCACCTGCGCCTCAAAGTTCCTCCCCTGGTCACTGTGCAACTCCTTTGGGACCCCAAACCGGGTGAACATCTCCTCGACCAGACAGCAAGCCGTCGTCTCCGCGCTTTGGTCGGGCACAGGGTATGCCTCGGGCCACTTGGTGAAGTAGTCTATTGCCACGATTACGCAGCGATTTCCGGCCTCGGTGGTGGAAAATGGCCCAAGGACGTCCACCCCAACCTGCTCCATTGGTGCACTGACAACGTACCACTACATGGGGGCATGTGATGTTCGGCTGGGTCCCCTCTGAGCCATGCAGGAGTCACAACAGTGTACTTGGAGCTCCACATCACCGCGGCAACCCGGCCAGTAGAACCTCCCCCTCAGACGATGCAGGGTTTTTGTTACCCCAAAGTGGCCCGTCCCCACCGAGCCATGCACCAGCTCGAGAATCATGGGGCGCAACTTGTAGGGTACCAGGAGCTGGAGTATGTCACGTCCCTGGCCGGGTGCCTGCCACCGACATGCAAGCCCGTCCTGCAGTTCTAGGTGCTGGAACTGGCTCCGGTAGGCCTTTAGCTCTGGACCCTCTGCCGTGACCTCAGCCCACGCTGGTGGTGTTCCTGCCTCCAGCCAGCCCCTCACCTTCCTCAGTGTGCTGTCTGCCTCCTGTGCCTCTTGCAGCTGTTTGCGTTCCATCGGCAATCGCCCCTCTTCCACACCTGAAGCCAGGGCAACCACCACCTCATGAACCGGCTGGTCCCGCTCATCTTGGCACTGACAATGCCTGCACTCCAGTGTAGCACATGGGCGGGCATTACAGGGCATCAGCATTTCCGAGGCACGAAAGTTGAACGAAAGTTCAAGAGCCAGGTGAGTGAGGCATGATCAGTGCACAGTCGAAAGGTGGTGCCTTGCAGGTAAGGGCGGAAATGGTGGAGCGCCTTGACAGCTGCAAGTAGTTCCCTCCGAGTGGTACAGTAATTGCGCTCTGCTCGGCTCAGGGCATGACTGTAGTAGGCGACTACTTTTTCCCCCTCATCAACCCGCTGGGAGAGCAAGGCTCCCACCCCTATGTTGCTGGCATCGGTGTCTACAATGAAGGGCCGCTGCACATCAGGACAAGCCAGCACTGGGGCCCGGTGAGGGACGCCTTGAGCTCTGCAAACGCAGCTGCAAACTCCTTGGTCCATTCGAAGGGCTGGTTTTTTCCTGTGAGGCGATAAGTGGGCTGGCAATAAGGGCAAAGTCCCGCACAAACCGCCGATAGTAGCTCGCCAACCCCAGAAAGCTGCGCAGCTCACCCGCATCTGCCGGTATTGGCCAGTCACGCACGGCAGCCACCTTAGCTGGGTCTGTGGCCACCCCTTGCCCACTCACGACATGCCCTAGGAACACAGTCTCTCACCGGAGCAACTGGCTCTTTTTGGGGTTGAACCGAAGTCCAGCTCACAGGATATCAGCCAGCACGTCTCCCAGGTTAGCAAGGGCACCCTCAAAACTGCTGGCGTGAACCAGTAGGTCGTCTAGGTACACGACACAGCGTTTCTGGGGGACAGCTGACAGGACCCTCTCGAAGGTTGCTCAAAGGTTGCAGGGGCATTACACAGCCCGAACAGCATGACCTTGAACTACTACAACCCCTGTCCAATGGTGAATGCAGTTTTTGGTTTTGCTTCATCGGACATGCCCACTTGCCAGTGCCTGCTGTGGAGGTCCAATGAGCATAACCAGCTGGAGCCCGCAATGTGGTCGAGTGCCTCATCAATGCGTAGAAGGGGGTAGGCATCTTTCCGGGTTACTGCATTCAGGCGCCGGTAGTCGACGCAGAACCTCCACTCGCCATTATTCTTCGGCACCAGGATGGCAGGGGCTGCCCACGGACTGTCTGAGGGCTCAATGACGCCAGCTGCAGCCATCTCGCTCACCTTCTCCTCTGCTACCAGTCGTCTTGAAAGGGATAAGCGGTGTGGCTGTAGACGAATGGGTACAGCATCACCGGTGTTGATGGTGTGCTGCACCAGGTCAGTTTATTAGCTGAATGGGATTACACCATAGGCTATTAAATTTCATATTGCGGATCATTCACTGGGCATGTTTGACATTTTTCGCACAATTTAATTGTTTAAGTGCTGGGGCATTAAAACCGAAAGCTGAATGGCCGAGTTGAGTGAATGGCGTTTATGTTCACGCAGCTTTGAAATTTGTAAATTACGATTTGAGACATCGTGTGAATTCGCTTTCTCCAATTTATTTCTTCAGTAATTTCTTTGATTAGTCATTTAGAATAGGCTATATACTTAACATTGTTCGAATCAACTGAACTTCTCCAGGTTTATTCTGTATTGCGGTTTCAAAGGAAAAACAAAGCATCCCTTACGGCAGTCTGCTGGAATGGACTGTAACATCATCTGTTTCCTTTAAACACAAATTAAAAGCCAACGGATTAAATCAATTAATAGCAACAATGAAAACGAAAATAACTGATTGCACCCAATTCTTTATTGAATGTTATTTCCGCTTTGTGTCTATTTGAGAGACACTATCAGAGTCCATAAGAATTTTCCATTTAACTCCAATAGAATTTCAATAACAAGAATTAGCACTTTGCCTTTGTTTGTCGCAAGCTGCATGCAAGAAACTCTTCGCACCTGTGCAGGCCTTTTTTTTCTGCGTAAAAATGCTTCAAACTTTATTGTGTCTGCGCTTAAATGAATATACCTTCCCGTTAATGATAAAAAGTTTGTCTTTACGCCCAGAAACCTTCAGTTTCCGTACCGTCAGAAAGTTCTGAAGACGAGGCACGGTCCATAAACAAATCTCGTCTATGGACATTTCCTGCTCCTCGTCCATTTCGACAATCATGGAGGTATATTTAATTAATTTTCAGGACAAACAAAAACAAGGCGTACCAGGTTAGGTCGGCTCTATGTACAAAATAACGACCTTTGACACGGTGACGCCACGCAGCTCCTGCGCATAGATTATACATATATAAATATATATATATATATATATATATATATATATAGATATATATACCTAAATTCCATATCTTACTTACATCACAAGTATTTAATGAAAACGGTCACTTACTTATACAGAATTTCTTAAAACATTTGGTATTCCAATTCCTGTCAAAGAATACAGTATCGTTTTTGATGCAGTACCTGCATGTTTCTCAAGATTATTGCAGGGCAGCATTGTACCTAATGAATTATCAATGCTTAAAACAGACTTATTTTTAAATGGTATAAATGTTAAAGATAATAGATGTCGTAATAAATTTCGTAGATTTATGATACACTGCCCCGTAACTTTGCACTGCAAACAGTATTGGAATAATCATTTTGAAAATATCAATTGGAAATTTGGACTTATTACAACAAATACTTTATCACCAATAAAGTCCGTGAAATTTATTTTAAAATTATACATCTGATTTACCCAACTAACCACTTCCTAAAAAAAGTTTAGAAATGATCGTCCTGATTCCTGTGTATTCTGTAAAACTGCCCCAGAAACTGTTGCACTTATTCTATGAATGCATTTATGTAAAATTTTTCTGGATTAATGCTGAGTACGTTTTGAATATGTTATGTGGAATTAAGATAATTTTACAGAAAAAAAGATGTTATTTTTTATTTCGAGGAAAAAAATGAACAAAAACCATATGTTTATTTTGAATCTTCTTATCCTTTTTGGTAAATTTCATATTCATAAATGCAAATGGTTTGATAAAAAAACCTAGCATTCACCAATTTAAGTTTGAAATTAAAGGTCATAGCTTCAACTTTCATCAAAACGATTAATTTTTCAAAAACAATACATCCACAGAACGTCTAGAGGGGTGCAGCATAAAAGTATTAATTTTACTGAAAAAAAAAATATAGTAAAGAAATTGTTTTATAACATTTTACGGGTTCAAAATATATAAATATTTACATCTGGTTATGTTGGCAACGTCGACATGAAATGATCTCTGCGCCAACAGCATCAGTACGTTGATGTCACGTGAGGCGGAGCTCAGGGGTTGCCAGACGTTATATGATGGCATTCGTCAGTCAGCTGTTTAGTTAGCGATCTAAAAATGTTTTACAAGGAGATTGTTACAGTGAGTAATGGCGTGATATAGGCACAGAGAAGGGATTTATGATTTAATAATTAATATACCACGAAAGACTCCTCGCTTGACATTTCTCTTGTTCTCCGTCCACCTCTGGTATTTGGCGTACCTGGCAACCAGTACAATTGAAGGTTGGATGAAAGCGGGCGAGTGAGAGTGCGACACCTATTGGCCAGGAGGAATTAAACTTGTAGCTATCACCTTTAAAGCATACTTTGAAACACTAAAAGGACTAACAAACAAGAAAGCTATGAGGACTTTAAACAAGTACAATGCCTTAAAAACCTCTTTATAGTATAAGATTGTTTATACCCCTCTTTCCCTTTAGTTTTTTTCATCTCCTTATTATTATAATTGTTCTATTTTTGCCATTTGCACCATTGTATTTCTGGAGAATTTGCATTGTATTGATGATTTGCAATAAAAAAAATTAAAAAAAAAAAAAAACCCAGATGCCGCATTCAGGCTTTGCGGATACGTCAATGAGCCACCATCTTGTGCCAGGGGACTCTCTGCTCAGAGCAGTGGCGCGTCTATAGGTGACCAGCAGGAAAGATTACAGACAGACCCAATGCCAGACTTATGAGCAGCATATGGATGAACAAACCAACGGAACAATAAAACGAGAACTCAGAATAACATTTCACAGGTGAAGAGTCATTTTTAGGACATTATATCGTTATTTAAGTTTTGAATGTTAAGTGACTGCTCCGATCATGGTTCGTACACTACAACGTTAGCTAACCCCCAACGGGGAAGGAGCACAGTAAAATCAGAACTTTTTCCTCTCAACTTTATGTTTGGGTCACAAGTGAACCATGCGGGTCTGTAAAAACGTCAAGCGTACATCCAGTCGAGGAAAAAAAAAATAGTTTAATTTCAAGTTCTGCAGCAGAATTGGGCCAAAGCCCACCGGAGCTCAGCTCCGCCTCCTTAAGTCCAAATCGCACCTGGCCGGAGCTGAGCTCCATCTCCTTCAGTATCATATCATCACACTCATATTGCACTCATATATTTTGTTATTCTCCCAGTAAACATAACAGCATCAACCCAAGTCATGATAAATAATTGTCTAGACAAAAAATAGATATTAGAGGCTAATTTTACACCCCAAACCATCAATGCCCAAAACAATGTAAAAAACATTGATCAGAAGTCATCAAACATGCCTGTGCCCTGCACTATCATGCTGTCTGTCATGGCGCGAATTACCCTCGTCAAGATTCCGTCAAATTGCTTTTTCCTCGGTAAGTTTTCAAAAGTTCAACTCTTACCCAACTCTTAGCCAACATTTTATCTATTTACTAAGCTGCCTGTTAAGCAGCATTAACGTTAGCTGTGTTGGATTGGTGGCAACGAGTTGGTTGCTAACAAACTGTATTTAAAATTGAGCTAACTTTAGTAGCCACTGGGCTAACATGTAGCACACATACAGCCTAAACAAGTAACAAAGGCAGATTCAGCAGATCATGTATGAAGAAGGCAAGGTAGTGAGCCCGTTTTACGGAGATTCCGCAGTAGAGCTCTAATGAAGATCTTGCTTTACACTGCCTTTGTGCACAGAGAACCAAGCAAAGGCGGCATAAAGTGCGTAATTTTACACATCATTTCGGCCTTTTCTGTAACGTTATTGCAGGGACACAAGCAAGACGTCTGTGCGGAGGTGTGCGAGTTTCTTTGTGCTTTAAAACCCAACCGTTGTGAAACGATTATGTTTTATTTCTGGTTCACTGCTTTGTTATCCTGATCAGCGCTGTTTCGCTCTCTATTCACCCTGCACCTCACTTGACCGACCACTGCCGGTTTAATTTCTTCCTCTTCAACCTCTTCAAACGGAAACTTGCTGTGCCACGTTCCCCCGCACACTGCAGCTAGAATGGTGCATCACACTATCAAGACTGCTCTTCAACACAATGGCTAACGTAACTTTTTTTATTATTTATTTATTTTTTTAATTACGAGCTGCAGTTACCAACACCAGTTTGTTAAGGCAGCTGGCAACTGTCAGTCATAAAATCCCTGAGTCCCAACCACCCAGCTTCTTCTCTTCAGTGTTGCGGAAAAACCAAATAAATCAGATTTAGATCGAAACTGAGTTAGGACGATTTTTGTGCTTACTAGGCTTTGCCTCATCACATACAGTATGATACAAAAAGAATAATCCCTGATTTCCCATGTTTTGCTACAGCAAACCCTAGCAACTCATTTGTATTAATTCATTTGTGAAGCAAAAAACTAGCAAGTTGAT
Source organism: Gymnothorax javanicus (assembly GCA_029692085.1). Taxonomy (NCBI): domain Eukaryota; kingdom Metazoa; phylum Chordata; class Actinopteri; order Anguilliformes; family Muraenidae; genus Gymnothorax; species Gymnothorax javanicus. The sequence continues at coordinate 156,175,917 of CM056196.1, forward strand.
CTTATTGGGTTTCCCACATTCAATTTGTTTTTTTTTTTTGATGGCAAAACCTACCAAGTCGAATCAGCCAATTATGAAGCAGCATACGTATAACATGATCTGCTGGGTCAGTTCCCATCCAGAGCACTGGTTGTACAGGACATTCATGGCCTGAATTTATAAATCACATGATTCACATGCAAATGACTGAAAAATGGCATCAGGAGGGAAGCAGACAGTGGAGTTAGCACTGACATAACTGTCATACTTCACTGTAACTACATAAAGGCAAGGTTTTTGCCCATTTTAGTAACTGACATTTTTGAAAAGAAAAACTTAAGTCGTGATATTGCCATGGATCCTGACAAACAATGAAAAAGGTTCTCCCTGAATATTGTTTATTATGCAATGAATAAATAACTGCCAAGTCAGTTTCATTGTCAAACAAGACCTTAACCCCAGAGGGATACAGGTTTCTGTCTTTTTCTCAAAATCTGCTTTTTGTTGCTTACTGGGTTTTTCCAAAGCACTCAAGCTCTGTTCTACCTCCCAGGGTTACTACTTTTATATCGAAGGTGATCAGGCACTGATACCTCTCTGTTACCCCCCCCTCGCTGTCATGAGATGTAAATAAAGATTTGTAAAATGTTGACTATTCGCAGTAATGTGTAGACAAGGGCTCCCCCTCCTTAAGAAAAACCCAATTTAGCCACTGGTTCTGCTATATGTGGTAATGGCAAATAACGGGGGTACGCATATTACTAATGACACAACGGGATGCTAGCGAGGTAGCTAGGGCACGCACTGCATTTGCACTCGCTATATTAATTTTTAATATTGAAGTCTAAATCCCTCTTCTAACCAATAAAACCCTCCAAATTACATTTGCGCCTTTTTAAAATAGTTCCGCCCACCGAAAAGCCGTAAATGGAAAAAAAAATGAGGTTGAACACTGAGGTCTTTCCCCCAAGGGAAACGTTACCTTTGGCGACATGTTATATGAACTTCTCCAAATGTTTATTGAAGTAACATTCATAAAATGGCGATAATTAAATTTGTCAGTTACATTGATGTAACGCTGTGTTGGCTACTGCGTTTAGTCAGCAATTCCTGCTGAATCTGAATCCGAAGAAAAGTTCTAATTTTGCAGAGGCTGATTACGGTGCTCCTAACCCGTTGGGGGCGGTAACTTACGTTAGCTAACGTTGTAGTGTACGGACCATGATCAGAGCAGTCACTCAACATTCAAAACTTTAATAACGATATGTCGTCGTCAAAATGACTCCTCACCTGTGAAATGTTATTCAGAGTTCTCTTGTTTTATTGCTCCGTTCGTTTGTACATCCATACGCTGCACAAAAGTCTGGCATTGGGTCTGTCTGTAATCTTTCCTGCTGGTCACCTATAGACGCGCCACTACTCTGAGCAGAGTCTCTCCCGACACAGGATGGTGGCTCATTGACGTATCGCTCCAAGAAACAGCGGCGCTTGAGGTGGTATCTAGGTATATATATCTATGGCTCCTGTGGGTAACCACGAAGGGGCTTGCAATCTGTTGCTCACACTGCGTCAGCATGATACGGTAATTAAATACTGTCTCGTGAACATACCATAGAAGCAACAACACTATGACTACAAAACTCGTAGATAACTTGAACTCAAACTTTAGTGCCTGTACAATTAGGCCTACTATCATACCCGAATTCATTCTGATTGCTTTGTTCTCAATCAAGTATGGCAAACGGAAATGTACCTCTTTTTTATGATCTCGGTTGCAACTGTCAGATGGCGATCGCTCTTCTGAGAATGGAACAAACGATAACAATGAATCTCCATGTATTAATTTTGAGTCTCCACTTAGCAGCCGTTGGCGATAGTGTGTATCAGCCGGATTTCTTCCTAAATTCTAAGTTAATAACAGGCTACAGACCAGTAGTGGGTAGCTCTAGAAAACGTCCGCGGGGAGTGTCTTTTCCTTCTTTTGGGTTCATAGGTAGTGTTTAGCCAGCTCAGGAGCATTACCGCCACCAACTGGACTGGAGTGTGGAACCTAAAATTAGCAGAAAAAAAAAAAACCTGGGCTGCGTTTCGAGTCTTAAAGGGACTATGTCAGCCGGGGCGCATGCGCGCGACGAAGCGGAGCATCTTGAAAACGTTGGTACAACTATTTCAAGTTCATAGGAGATATTAGGTGTAAGCGTTTCAGTCTGTTTAAATCGCGTTCATCCTCGAGAAGTTAATTGAAAGTTTTTTGGTAAAAATATCTTTATTGATCGTAGAGCCTATTAGTAGCATCAGTTTGTCATAGTTTGGGTTTTTGTAGCGTTATTATTGCTTTTAAATCAGCCTGCGTTGATTATGTCGTCCTATGGCAGCCGTCGAACTGGAAGCGGTCGCAAAAGGATCTATGACAGCTGCATGTTAGACAAAACGTTGCGACAAACAGATCCTGCGAACATTAAAGACAGTTGCTTGATAAAAAATTCCCCAAACTTCTCAAGGATGCACACGATGCAGACTGATTGAAACTTCACCACAAATTCACCGGTTTACCTTACCTCACACTTTCAATGTGTTTTTGCCCAAAGAAATATAGATGTATAGTATAATTTATTCTCCATGGGTTTCGGCAAAGATAAATGCGGTTACTCGAGCAACTCCGCGTTTGCAGGCCATCTTCTGTATTTAAAACGACGAAGGTACGCTTTACACACGTTCTAATAAGCTTGGGGTTCATATATCTGCTCCCTTGATATCGCACTGCATGTATGAAAGTGTTTATCGACTGGACTCTACTACGCATGTGCCCCAGCTGACATAGTCCCTTTAAATTCCAATGCCAAAATGAGGCTTGACGAATGACAAGCAAAAGAATTGCCACGTCCAGATCAGCGTTTCACTGTTGTGTTCCACAGTGTAATGGGGATGCTAGATTGCACGCTGATCTTATATCTCATCATTTTCCAAAACTTTATCTTCGTAGATAGAAGTGCTTTAATCAGATTAGGGGAGATAAGGGGCTGGAACTACTGGGATTTATGATCCTGATACACATTTCCTGTGGTTTTATTTATCCAGGCATTAGCGGTTTCCAGATCAGGTCACGACCATAGATATATATTTAGAGCACTAGATTGTGTAATGTAAATATGATGTCATCAGCAAAGTGAAGCACCTGGCCCCCATATTGATACACCCAACCTCATCATTAAAATGAAAGGTTTCCTATGAGGCCAGTTTCAAACAAGTTGATATAATCATTGAAACGCCGAGATGTATGGCCGCGTTTTGTAGAAATATTCATGTGAAAGGCAGTAGTAAAACGTTTCATGCGAAAGTTATTGTAGAAACGTAAATTTATTACTTTAATGGAAAATGTCGTGTTTGAATGCTAGCAAGCTAATTAGTCATTCCATTGACTTGAATACACCACTGACTAAAAGCAAATGCTAACGATTGTTAACGGTCACCAGCCAACTAGCTACGTTGACTTGGCAGTGAATAAAATTAACTAGGTGGCTAACCAGTTAGATACTTGTAATTGACATTCAATGGCAATACATCTTACCAGCAAAATATTTCCAACGGCGGATAAGTTGCTTTGTCTTTCTATAAAGGGGTGCGTTTACCGAAATCACAGATTCTAACTTACATAGTTGGTCCCATTGACTGAGAATGTATGAACCATGTAAGTTGCTAACTTAGCAACTACACTTTTTGTAAATGCGCCCCAGATTTCCAAAAGACGAGGAGAGAAAGGCTTGGCTGTCAAAAGTCAGGAGAAAAAAAAAAAAAAAATTCGCCATCCCATCCCCGCGATCGGTGATGTTAAACTTGTTCATGGAGCAGCGCGAGTTAACTAGCACTTCCGTTCAACATCGTTGGCATTTGTCATCTGAATCCATTGTCGCCGAGTCACATTTTCGGTCTTCTCAAGTATTATTGAAAATACTGCAGTATGTTTCTTACTGAATGCGTCCAACTTGTCTGGCAAAGTCGTCCAGAGATGCCATGACATCAAAATTTTTAAAGGAACTAGTGGAGATACAAGACTAACCGCAAAGTGCTGGCGATCAATGCAGAAAAGCCAAACAGGGTCATTCTATGTCAAATCATCCAGATTTTGAGAAATTTTCCAGGTCACCTCCTCAAAAAATTTTGAAAAAGTTCACGAGTAAATATTCGCACAAATAAAAAAATAACAAATATTAGGCCAGTATCTCAAATAGATTTCAAGTCATAGCCCTTCAAAATTTGAATAATATTTTAAGTTTTTGGCGAACCCATTTTCAGCCAACTTTGGCGACTTATCGCTCCTAATTGATTGCTTATACAAGGCTGAAATTGGGTATACTCATACCCATAACCATAAATATCCTCTAGAATCTGAAAATGGCCTTAGCTTCTGTGTATTTGGATCCACTTTTGTATGGTAAAGCCTCAAAATCAGCCGAAAACACAAAACGCCCAAAAACGACACATTTTATGACCTGTAGCTCAGGAACTAAGTAAGATAAAAGGCTAGAATTCATTTTTTTTTATGATTTTATGATATATCTCAGTAAAAATGCAGTAATCCAAGTAATTTCATTTGTAGAAGTTTTTTAATTAAATATTTTCTAAGTAACTTTTTCAGTTTTTGCCCCAAAATGCCCTTTTTTGGGGCAAAAAATAACCATGTCACCAGTTATTCATCTCTCTGAAATTTTTACTGTGCAATCTTATGTGATCAATGTCTGACAAAAAAAAATTAGAATGGTGTTCAGCTTACTTTTTTGTTATAATTTTTTTTTTGTTATGAATTGCACTGCACGTGTAAAGCAAGGTAAGTAGTTTTCATATGTTTGTTGCCATCACTGAGATAAAAATAACACTGGATCCAGCATGCTGCCTAACGTCAGTCGGCCATGAGTCAGACAATGCGCTAGCTAGACTTTGTAATAAATCATATTACGCAATGCAGCAAACCCTTAAACTATCTACATTAGACATAATCAAGTTGTTGTGTGCTTGCTTCAGCAGAAGCAGCACTATATTCTCTTACTACTACTTCTTTTTCTTCTTCCACCTAAATTTGGCTGACTAACTCCTCCTACACAATTTAAGCTATTGATTCCGTTCAAACTTTTAAAAAATTCTGCTTGTTCTGAATTACGTTGCATCTGTACAGATTTTCAATTTTCTTTTTCGTTTTTGAGATATTTAAAAGTCATTTTTTGGGGTCCTATTAAATCAAGCCATTTTTGTGCTGATTCAGTAGATTCAGCTATTTTCTGCTATTTTTTTACTCTGTCATATTTCTAGCTATAAATGTCATTCAAACTGCAAAATGTTAAGTTAAGCTTGTATAAGGGTTTGTCCTGAGATTCAATATCTCCAGCCCACTTTCGTAAACTTGCCCAAAGTTTTTCCAATTTTGAGTTAGAATCAGCAATACATGTTGAAAGATCATATTTTGACTTTTTTCGTCTCTTACAAAGTGTTGATAAAGAATGAGAGACGGTGAAAGACACCCCTTTTTAGCAGATCTCATGTCAGTTGAAACTCTCCAAAAAAAACCTCATTAGAATTATCCCATTTTCTTACCTATTATTGCAATAACGTATCCAAAACTCGTATGGCAATATCTACACTTAATAAACAATGAAAAATGGGCAAAAGCATCACATTTTATTACATGACCTCTGACCTAGATACAGTTAACAGCAGCCTACACTACTATCAGAAGTCACTTCATCATGCACTTTCAAAGTTAAAAACATCAACCTTGCCCTCTTCTAGGATTATATTGCTTGAAATAACACTTTGGATATGATAAGCATGTACAACATATATCAAAGATTAGAATCCTAGAGGAGGGCAAGTTAATGTATTGGGGCTAGAATACAGGAGTTTCTTACTATCTTCTATCTTCTTGATAGTTTTATTGATATACAAAATATTCACAGTAGTAATGATGACATAAGAATTTTTCATACTTATTAAAATGAAATATTGGCTTGTTGGGGTAAAAAAAAAAAAGTACAGTATATACCATTCTTTGATGTATCTATTATTATATCTGACAATTCTTTGAATAAATAAGAAATGATTTATTTATCTTCATAAAAATCTATTACTGTTCTATTCCTCTAAAACTTCATTTTTTGGGTAATTTTCATCATTTTCTCTTCAGTTTGTGTCTTTAATCACTAAAAAGCTAAATCATAGGCCTACCAAAAACTTGTTTTTTTAAAAGACAAACCAGCACTACACAGGGTTGTTCAGGAGCTGGAGCCATCCAACACCAAGAATAATCTTTCACCCTGACACCAAGCATTACATTTTACTCTGACACCAAGCATTAGGTCTGACAGCACAATGATAATCTACTTCTATGTCAAAAATTATGGTTAAAGGATTAATGGTTTTTGAGTTATCAAGCTCACAAGAAAACTGAAGACAGACTCATATACACTACCGCTCAAAAGTTTGGGATCACTTGCAAATTTCTTTGTTGTCCAAAGAAAAATACATTTTCATGCATTTCACAAACATTTTTTTCCATTTCACAAACGATTAAAATTAATCAGATGATTTTCAAAGAATGATCTACATTTTTGCATAGAGGCCTATTATCAGCAACTGTCAGTCCTCTGCATCAATCTCCTGGTATGGCTGCTAATCCAAGTTAAGCAGTTTATAAGGCTAATTGATTATTAGAAAACCCTTCTGCAAATGAGTTGCACAGCTGAAAACCGTTGAACTAATAAGGGAGCGCAAAAGGGAGCATGGCATTCTTGAGGTTGGTTTAGTACCTCCGCATCAGCAGTTGTTTGTTTGTTTACAGGCTCAAAATGGCCAGAAAGAAAGAACTTCCTTTAGAGACCCGTCAGTCTATTGTTGTGCTTAGAAAAGAAGGCTATCCAATGCGAGAAATTGAAAACTTAAAATCTCTTACCATGCTGTCAACTACTCCCTTCAGAGAGCAGCACAAACTGGCACTAACAAGGACAGAAAAAAGGAGTGGGAGGCCCCGATGCACAACTGTGCAAGAAGACAAATATCTGAGAGTGTGTAGTTTAAGACAAAGACGCCTCACAGGTAGTCAACTAGCAGCTGCGCTAAATAGTTTCCGTCAAACACCAGTTTCAGTATCAACAGTGAAGGTGTTTTTTTTTTTTGATGAAGGCAAAGTTTGAAGTACATATTCATCATTTTCCATTAAAATCATTATTTCTAACTCAGACAATGTCAGCATGTTCTGTTCATTTGCTATATTTCCTATTTAGACTAATTTCATGTCTGTTTCCATGGAAAACAAGAAAATTTCCAAGTGATCCCAAACTTTTGAGCGGTAGTGTACACGCAAACATTTTCACATATACAAGCCCTGTTGCGCTGTTATGCAGGGAAAATTATTTTTAAACATGAATAGATAATATTCCAACATATAAACATACATACAGATGAGAAACCGAAAGTGGGCTGAAATGATAGGAAAACAGGACATGTCCTTTCTTCACTGTTCAAATTTTTCGTAACTTCTATAATTTTTTAATTATAATTTTTAAAATAATTTCAGTTTCCATACATTCTGGGAACTTACAGTGTGGTGACGTCACTGTTAAGATTGGCGAACAGCTGTAAAATCGTCAAGAAGTCTTGGAAAAGTGATTCACTCTGTTCCGACCATGTGATTCACTGTGCCCCTGTGTGGTATTTGATCAGATACGAGGACCTGACTCCTTTTTAATAATAATTTGTTTTAGAAGTAAGAAGTTCTGTGTGCTCACCCGGAATCATTGCAGATGTCACACCCATACAGTAATTTTGTTCATCTATAATGAGAAAGCCTGTGCAGCACCTTTAACAAGGTTTAGTGTTTAAATAAATTTGGTAAAATTAAATGAATGGAATTCACTTCACTTCATTGAGAGTGATTCACTGTGCTCTGGAAACTGACCCACCTTTCCCCGCACTGGGGCACAGAATCACTTGGATGTTTTTTTAAAAAAATGTGTCTCACCAAAAATTGTGACGGTAGTGGCCAGGATCTGATGCCTTGTGTATAAACACAACACCCACCCCTTTACGCTCAGTACATAATGGTAAGCTTGCTTACAAGCAGTATGAGAAAATCAACGAAATAATTTTTCCGATTCACTTGCCCCGGCTTCCCCTACAGATCTATGTTACAATAATGCCAACGTAAGACGTACATGCATTACGTTGATGATCTGGTTTATTTTCCATACAACCTTTATGTATAACCTTTGCACAATTACCAATATGAATAGCCTACTTTTCAGGCCATAGTTTATTACACATCTAATATGAATAACTTAGAGGTGAATTTCAGTTGTATAAATAACAGTTAATCTAATTTTAATTAATTTCATATAGAATTCAAGTTCAAAATCCACCACTAGGAATTAAATTCAGTTATGGCACAAACAATAAGCCTGGAATTACCTGAAAGACTGACTGTTCTCGGCAGGTGAGGTCTACATTGGCACGTGATTATTTCAGTCCTCAAAGTGAAGCACTTAAGACCAGGGAGCGATCTGGGCGCCTAAGTGCGACTCTTCCTTTTGCCTCCTCACAAACTTTCCTTGGCGTGAAAATTAATAAATAATTCATGAACTAACAATGTAGACATCATTTTAAGATTATTTTGAAAGTATAAGATCAGGTCTGCTTTGGTTTTTTTTTTTTTTTTTTTTTATGGTGTAGGTACAGGCCATTTTTCAGTGTACTCTGTTTAAAGGAAGGGAGTATCATGCCTCAATGTACTTCAACAGTTGAATATTGAATATTTTTTTAGGCCACGTGAAGATTTTATGGAAACATTGAACATTTTTAACGTTGTTTTCAATAAAGACTGTGCAAAAGTTCCTTTCCCAATGTTTTGACAGATTAAATGGAGAAAAAAGATATAATTGTCTCCCCTTTTTAAAATTATTTTGTTGAAACAAAAAATTATTTGTTCCCTGACCTTAATGTAATACGATCCAATCCGTGAGTTTCCTGATACGGCTGATTTTCGGTTTTTATACCGCCGGCTGATGTGGATACCAATTGACATCACGGCTTTCCGCTGAAAGTGTTCCAGGAAGGCAGCTCTCATGTATCCTCACTCATCGGCTCGTCAGAGCTCCACCCTCCCTCCCCTTCCTCCTGCCACGAATAAACCTGAACCTTCTCCTCTCCCAACCATGTTTGCTCCAGAAATAACTGGACCCTGGTACATGCAATTCTGCCGCAGAATGCCCATAAACATCAGAAATTGGAATTAGATTCTAATAATTAATGTTGTATCTGATCACAGAGATTAGGAGTTAAACTGTGAATATTTAAAGGTCCTCCTACAAGTCACTGTTTGAGGGAGTTTTCCCCCAACTGGTGGTAGTTTTTTTTTTTTTTTTTGTTTTGTTTTTGTTTGGCGTTTTTTTTTTTTTTTTACTCACTTGCCATTTTGGGAGTTTAGTTCAGGTGCATCCAACTGTACATGCGTAGTAAAGGGTGACAGTCCAGTGGAATCATTTTAATAAAAGTAAAGTATATGTCAAAGCCACTGTACACAATCCTTTAAATCACAGAGGTAATTTTAACAATAATAAACCTGTCCCTCATTAAAACAAGAAAATTACAAGAATTTAAAACAAAAGCATACAGCAGTCCAAGACATTCAGCTAGAACCCTGAACACCCCCAAAAATGTAAACCCAGTTTGTTAGCCATTTTTAAAGCTATCTATACAAGCACTAGTTCACTAGTACCACTGCACAGTCCGCAGCTATTCCATCGTCCAAAAATGATCTACCCAGCCAAAATTTACCAAATGATTTCTGGGCATAAAACAACATTGCAATTAATCCTCAAACAATATTTTTATCAGTCACTACAACAGTGGGGAAATGTAAAGACAAAAACAAAATAATGAAAATTTGAAGCAAAAAAAAAAAAACCAAAAACAGCAGGACGTTAATTTCAGTACAGTGTAATGTTTCTATATGAAAACAAGAGCACTCTGAGAGCACAGCATTCCCCGCTGGAGTCGCGACTGTGATATGTGTATCATCTGTCAATCTGCAGCATACTTTCAAAGTTTCAGCGATGTCCTACGAAAACAGGAGGAGCAGTTGGTTTCACCAGCCAAGTACTTTCCTATACGTACAGACGGATGGACGGACTGATGGACAGCACCAAAATATATTCCCTGGCGGGGAATAACAACAGGAAGAAGAGTCAGTCTCACGGCAGGTTCAGATGATTTAATTATTCTATAAGGAAGTTTCGCAGCATTTTGCTGATGGCGATTTTGTGTGAAATTCACGAACATTCGCATTTTCTCTCCGGAGCTGTGTGCACTCCTGTGCATGTTCCAGCTTTTCTATGGGTGCAGATGACAACAGTCATGTTTGTGAACGCCTTGCTGAGGAAATGCATGCCATCGCCGGTCAGCCCTTGTAAGTGGCTGGGATGAGTGCATTGAAATGGATGTAGTGATATAAACACTTCAGATGTACAGTTAGGTCCATAAATATTTGGACAGAGACAATTTTCATTTTTGGAGTTTTGTACGCCACCATGATCGTTTTGAGAAGAAACGATCAAGATGTGCTTGAGGTGCAGATTATCAACTTCAATTTCTGTTTATTCAGAAACAGTGTTTGAGCTATGTACGAATTATGCCCATTTCAATAATTAAATTGAAGTTTTTAGCACTCGATGGAAAAACCTGAAATTCCTAACATCACCACACACTGGCTTTCTTCCCTGCTGAGGATCTTCCTGTCTTTCACTGCAGCCATCTTCAGTCCCTGCCTTGTTGTTGGGGTGTTTTACCTTCAGCAAGTGAACTGTATGCTCAATTGGATTCAGACCATCTTACTGACCTGTTTAATAAATCTTGGGTTGATGTAGCATGTGCCCAAATCACCATTCATATGCACTGTAACACTTCTGATGAACTTTGCTGAATCTAAGCATATAATATAACCTGATACAATTCAGAATTCATCCTCAACCTTTTGTCAACAGTATCACCAGAAGATACAAGGGAACCAGCTCAATTAGCAGCCATCCATGCCCATACATAACCACTCCTCACAGATAAAGTGATATGCCTCAGATCATGAGAAGTTTCTTTCCTTCTCCATATCCTTCTTTTCCCATCTTTCTGCAATGAGTTGGCCTTTGTGTTCTGTGTCAATTGGATGCAATTCCAGAACTATACAGGCATTTTTAAGATTCTGTTAGGCAAGGTTCCTGTTTTTAAGCCTCATCAATAGTTTTCATGTTAAAATCAACCCTTTGTATTTACTCTGGTGAAGTCTTCTCTTGACTGCTGACTTTGGCGCTGATACACCTACCTCCTAGAGAATGTTCTTAATCTGGCCAACTCTGTTATGAGGGGATTTTTCAGAAACAACAAATGAATTCTTCTGCCATCCACCTCAGTTGTTATTGGAGGTCTTACTGGCCTTTTTTCATTCCTGAACTCACCAGTGTTTTCTCTTATATAAGAATATTCCAAAAGTTCAACTGGCCACACCTAATGGTTCTGCTTTTTATCTCGCAAGTTTATGACTTTTCAGCCTAATAATGGCTTGCTTTACTGGCACTGACAGCTCTTTGGACTGCATATTGAGAGTTACCAGCAACAGATTCCAAATGCAAAATTTTATGCTTAAAATCACCCGTAAAACTTTCATGCATTCACTTTTGAATGAAACTGAGGGAAAAAAAAAACACGCTCAAACACAAAACAGCTGAGCATCCAACTGTTCAAATACTTTTGGACCCTAAAAGGACATAAAAATACCTGTATTTCCTACATTATCCACCCAATTCCTGATGTGTTAACCCTCACACTGAAGCAGAATGTCCTCACTTTGAACTCATATTCATCATTTAGTTTCAGCTCCAATATTCTATAGTCAACATCAATAATAATGTTGTCAACGTCTAAATATTTATGGACCTAACCATTTGCAACCTATCTGCTACCTCTTTATTTTCTATAATCTGCTGGCTAATAGTAACTACTGTTTCTTAGTCAGAAATAGAAGTTGAACAAGAGCATGGGTGGTGAGGACAGTAGCAGTTCCTCACCCAATTCTCAGATCGGACCATCTACGAGGGATTGGAGGAAGAACACACATGGTGAGACCTACAAACAGAGCAAAGCTTAAAGAAATGCTTGGCTTAACTTATAATATCTTTGGTATAACTAACTCCCACCAATGCTGCAAATAAATGCTTATTCGTCTACACGTCACTTTTGGCTGAACTGATGTGACTGTTCTTAAACTGTGTTACGAAAACTTGAGTTTTTCCAAGTCTGCTAATCATCAGTTTTTCTGCCTGTCAACTCTCTAGCATCCACAAATCTTGAGGAATCGACTTGAAATGTATACCAAGGGTGAAAGGGTTCAATTTTGGCAGGTCAAAGCCATTCAAAAGGTACAGTACAAGTTTTGGCCAACATCTTGCCTCGAAAAAATAATAGAAAATAGGACCAACACCAAAATGTTTAGTCTTGCATCATGTTTGAGTTTTTGTAAATGTTGCTCAATCGGCAGTTTCATGTCTGCAGTTCGCTTTGTGTTGCAGCCACAAGTGAACACTGGACACAGGTGGATTGTGGGTCTTAGTTTGCTTACAGTTTCAACTGGACTTTGTTGGAATTGATAATATAGCTGTTAATTTGGGAAAGTCAGTAAAGGAGCACAGCTTACACAGAGAACACGAGATTTATGCACAGTACAATTCCGAAACTAAGAGCCCTGATGGAGCTTTTCATATAGCTGTTGAGGTCTCAATTAAATACCTTCCACTAAGTTTACACGTGACTTCGTACTAGAATGAATTATGTACTCAAATGAATTTTCTTATGGTGAGAAATTAATTAGGAAAACTCTTTCCTGCTCATATTGTGAGCATTTTTAGGCCTTGTCTGGATACATCCTGTAGTGCCACCGGGTATATATTAGGATTGTAAATAAATTGATAAATGTGCATATATTCAATTTAGGTTGTAAACAAATCAGGGTTAGTTGTTTGTATGTTTATATTTGGTTGTAAATTGATTTATGAAGCTGTTTAATTTATTAATAGATAAGTAAGAAAGGGGTAGGGTCATATAAATTTTACTTCTACCTGCTCCTTTTCAGACGCTGTTCTTTCTTTTTTTTTTTGTATTGGTTTTAAAATTTTATTTTTTTTATGTTCGAAATAAATAAATAAATTCATTCATTCATTCATTCATTCATTCACTTCAGTGGGTTGCTGAATTCAATTAAGAATACTCATCTCACACTCAGCACATTTGAAGGCCTTTCAACTTTCATGATTTTAGCTATCCTTAATGAAAAAGCTTTTACTAAAATACTTACACTGCCAGAAATGTCGTTTTATGTGCAAATTTGTAAACTTCGTACCAAAAAATGGTCATTTCATAGGTTTTGGAAAGTACAACCAATGGCAGTTTTTTCAGGGTTTCCATCCAAATTCATTTTTTGAAGGTATTTAATTAAAACATTTCTGTGAAAAAAAAAAAAACATCTCACACACTGCTTTTGTAGGGCTTTTCACCAGAATGAATTTTTTGGTGAGTTTTTAAATTGGATTTTGAGGAAAAATTCTTCTCACACTGATCACATTGGTGGGGTTTTTCACCTGTATGAATTCTCAGGTGGGATTTTAAATGAGATGTTGAGTAAAAACTCTTCTCACACTGATCACATTTGTGAGGTTTTTCACCAGTGTGAATTCTCAGATGGGTATTGAAATTAGAGTTGCTTGAAAAGCTCATCCCACAGTAGTTACATTTGTAGGGCTTTTCACCCGTATGAATTCTCTGGTGGACATTTAAGCTATATCTCGTCGAAAACATCTTCCCACACTCATCACAATCGTAGCAATTTTCACCCGTATGAATTCGCACATGGGTATAAAAATTAGTTTTATGAGCGAATCTCTTGTCACACTGATCGCATTTGAAGGGTTTTTCACCTGTATGAATTCTCTGGTGGGATTTTAAATCGAATTTCCAAAAAAAGCTTTTCTCACATTGGTTGCATTTGTAGGGTTTTTCACCTGTGTGAATTCTCTGGTGCATTTTTAAATTATATCGCTTTGAAAACTTCTTCCCACACTGATCACATTTGTAGTAATTTTGACCCGCATGAATTTGCTCATGGGAATAAAGAGTATTTCTATAAAAGAATCTCATGTCACACTGATCGCATTTGAAGGGCTTTTCACCTGTATGAATTCTCTGGTGGGATTTTAAATAGGATTTAAAAAAAAATTTCTTCTCGCATTGATCACATCCGTAGGGCCTCTCACGTGTATGAGTTCGTGCATGGCAATACAAACCACCTTTGTTCCTGAAACTCTTCTCACACTGATCACATCTGTAAGGCTTTTCACCTGTATGAGTACGCTCATGGTCAAGTAAACAAATTTTCAATCTAAAGCATTTCCCACACTCGTCACATCTGAAAGGCTTTTCACCTGTATGAATGCTCTGGTGTCTTTTTAAATTAGATTTTGATGAATAACTCTTCTTACAGTGATCACATTTGTAAGGCTGTTCACGCGTATGAATCTGCGCATGGGAATATAATTTAGCTGCAAGTCGGAAACTTTTATTGCACTGATCACATTTGTAGGGCCTTTGACCTGTATGAATTCGCTCATGGCAACATAAATCAGACTTAAGATTGAGACGCTTCTTACATTGATCACACTGGTAGGGCTTTTCGCCATTTTGAATTTTCTGGCGGTATTTTAAAACAGAATTTGATGAAACCGACAGCTCAAACTGATCACATTTGTACCCCTTTTCCCTTGCATCGAATTCGCCATCTTGGATCAATTCTAACCGTTTTTTCCCTGATCTTCTGTTGTTTGGATTTGGCTCTCCTGCACACTGCCATGGTTCAGTCTGACCTTTTTCATCAATAACAGCTCCATTAAGCTCAGTGTTCATGAGATCACTCACTAAAACATCACTGGATTCAAGCTTCACTTCATCAACATCAACACACTTAGTGTCTGACGAGGAACTAATATGGTCAGTCTTAATATAGTCTCCCTCATCATTTTCGGTTTTGATCTGGTCAGAACACAGATGGGTTACATTGGCCAGATCTGTAAAGTCTTGACTCTCTGTCTTAAGATCCCCAGAGTTGCTGGGGCTCAGATCAGCTTCTGTTTTTATCAGTGATGCTTCTGTGTGATGTAAATCACTGACCCTGCTGTTTGCAGTAACACACTCTGGCTCCAGTGTGTTGGGTCCTGGTGCAGTACATTTTGTCTCTGACTCCGCCATGTGGACAGACTCCAGTCCATGTAGTTCCTCTTCTTTCTCTCTGATCCTGTGCTGCTCGGGGAGCTCTGGTAGAGTCGTCTCAGTGTCCTGTCTCAGACAGACTCCAGCTTGCATCATTTATCAACGATGTTCAGAAGGCATAGCTCCTAATGGGAAATAACAAATCTAGTTATAAACTGGTCTTCACAAGAAACTCCCAGTATTTTTCAGATGATCCTACCAATAAATCCTTTTATATTATTGATAATATTTCACCTCTGTATGTAAACCCAACTTTATAAAATCAAGAATTCCTGTCATGTTACTGAACTATTTCACCAAACAATTTGTCCCGTTGACCAACTCATCCCAAATCATACAAGAGAGGTTTATTTAAAGCATTTAAAGCATGCAGTTATGACAGTATAGCAGATCCTACGCTAAATATACATTTGTTTTCTTCTAAAATCCATAAAGTTGGCAGATTTTCATAGACAAGCACTGACAGCTTGGTTACTAAACATAACATAACCTCTCACCCCATAGGCATTTCATATAGACCAGTAAAGGCATATGGGCAATTTCACGGTCACTGACGTTACGTTCAGTGAGGGAACAGGGCATTTGGTAGGGCCTGGAAGTAAAACTTGAACTCCTTGGATGTTCATATTTTGTCACAAGCATACTAGGGACTAGGTCTACTTGGACCAGAAGGAAACTTTGCTGGTTTTATGTATAAATTAGTAGGATGTGAAACTGTGATTGTGACTGACATTTATTGCAAACTTGTCTTCAAACCATACAGGGGTAACAGCTTTTCTCCTTCCAAGATAAAGCGTAACACGCATCTGAAATTCTAGAAATTACGGCCACGTTCCAAATCTAAAGAATTTTCATAAAAATTACATAATTATGCGTGACTGACGTTATGTGACCGACGTTACAGTTTGTCACTCAGAGTTCAAAGTTTCAGAGAATGGATTTCTGTTGATAAAACAAGATCATTTGACAAGCAATTGTCATATTTTACATATTAATTTGCTTTCACAGCTCAGTAAATGGTAATAATGGTATTTGAATGTTTTCTAGACCATGACATGTGCAGTGCAGACAATACCTTCTTGCTTCAAGTGAGATGTAAATAGTACACTCTGTCACTTTTTTGACACAGATTAATCGAGGGGCATTCACTAGCCTGACAAGCCTGATATGAAGCTTTAAACAGGAAAAAAAAAAAAAAAAAAATTTAAAGCTTCTCAACTGATATTGCAACCAACCACCACTGGCCGGCAGGGTCAAAAACCCCCCAAAATAATGGTGAGGAAAAATGGGCTGAAAAAGACAGAGTTGGGTGAGTTGAAAAGCCCAGTATTCCAATATGAAGTCATTCTGCTGCACTCCCAATAAACATTATGGATGAGGTGAACCCAACTCAGTACTGGACATTTTAGAGGGCCTGGTATTTTCATTAAACTAAAATCATCTTTTCTTGGCTGCTCTGCAGCACAGAGGTTGCCTTGGTACCTGATACTTTCCCAGGTGGCACGGTCAGCAGTATACATGTACTTTGTGTACGTGATGAGATCATCTTCTTTGAGTGCATTAACCTACATTTACTGGTGATAACCTGAGAAACTAAAGCCAGATAATGAGAAATACTTCTTCAGATATCTGTAATAAATTATAAAGAGTACTTTGCAAACCTGCTTATCAAGGATGGAGGTAGATTTGAGATTTTTCTGCAGTTACTTCTTGTTTCTTTGGATAAAGCCAGGAAGAGGAAATGCATCATTGCAAAATCATGAATATTCATGTTGATGCTGCTGCCATCTAATGATAATAAACAATACTAATCATTTGTTTTAAAGAAAGCTTGTCAGAGACAAGTATTTTGGTGCACAGCTTTGTTTTAGCTTGCTGTGTTGAACCGTGACCTATGTTACAGACCCAGATTTACTTGTGACTGACGTCACCAACTTTATTGCATTCTCAGGCAAGGTTGATACATGATAAGCAACAAATGGACTGTGTTTTAGGTTAATGCTGACTAACTCTAACAAATGTGTGAATAATAGTTCAGAATATTCAAAGATTTTTTTACAGCACTATGTACATTAGTTTTTTGTGACTGACGTTACAGCCATGAAACTTGTTTATTTGAAAGGAATTTTAAACCTAATGGTTTAAACAAGCCATTTTTTGCTGTTGTCACCTTGTCAGTGTGGACACTGGTATTACAAAACTAAGCATTGGATGAGAAACAAGTTTACACGCTACATATAAAGTGGGGCTAATTCATGCATATTTTGATGGCGGAAAAACATGAAAAAGGATCTCCTCTTCAATGCATAACTACCTTCCATAACTACCTTCACCACATCATTCCAACCAAAACAACTTTTGTTCCACAAAGCTGAACAACTGTTCAGCTCGTTTCTAGCACTGTTTTCCCAATTTCTGGAAAATAATTTTTGGCCTCTGAGCTTCTGCAAAATGGAATTGCCCATTTAATATGAAAATAAATCTCTCTTCTATCACACATGGATTAATAATGGCATACTGACAATTGGCAAATTACATAATCAAAATGGTCTTTTGTTGCCTCAGTTTTTTTTTTTTTTTTTTTTTTTTTATTCAAGATATCTATAAAATCAAAGGTTACATGGAATAGTTTTCTATGCCACAGCAGAAAGTGTCTTTAAACTTCTACAAAACCCAGGTGCAGTGGATCACACAGACTGTGTAGAAAGCATTTCCGCTAAAGGAACTAAGATATTGGAGGAGAAGTGCTCAAACAAAAATATTATGCACACACTTGGTTACAGTCCCTTCATCTAAATGGTTTTGGTCATCCATATTTAATGATATACAGCAGGAAGAAGCACAGAAAATGTGATAAATACTTGATCTAAAACAAATTTAAAAGGAGCCAGGTCACGATTTCTGCGTGTGCTCAGGACGTACATCCTTTTTACATTATGGAGCTTTATATGGAAATTCGAGAATTCAAAGCACCACTTTAAGCTCCAGCCTTGGGATACGGAGAAAGTAAGCTGGTTGCCATTACCAATAATCATAGGAGAAAAATGCTTTCTAGATTTTGACTTGTATTTGAGTGGATTTACTTAGTTCAAAGTTGTGCGCATGTGCAATAATCATCATGCAGCTCATTTTAGGAGGTGTCTTCCTATATACTATGCAGAATTTATCCAGTAAAACTTGTGTTAGAAAGATTCAAACTGGATATTGCTTATCAGTGTGATTTCTGTGGACTGGGGAAAAAAGTACTTCCCATCCATTTTATCACTATATACACACACAAGAATGTTCTGGATTGATGAAGATAGGCATCTAAAAAGAAACTTCAGATGTTGAAAGAAATATGTTTGATGTAATGCTGTTTTAGTCAACATACAGTTGTGTGCAGTGATGATTACACCACCACTTTCATAGGGGTCCTACTATATTTCTTCTCCATAATTTTTTGGTGGCAATGTATTGAAAAATACTATTGTACACAATGAGAAAAATCATTCCCGCAAGTATATTGAGGTAAATATATGGGCAATAAACAAAAACATTCGTGTTTTATAACAATTGGAAGGTGTCGCAAATTTTACTTTTTTTTTTTTTTTACTCTAATTCCTTGACTGTTGATGCCAAGAAATTTGTTTTAACTGATTTGTGGCAACATTATTCAGCCAAATTACCTCTGATGGTCAGTTCTTCCAGCACATAAGGTGACATGAACTTTGAGCAATGTCGCAATGTTACAGTGGGAGCAACATTACAGGCTGTGCTTTTCCCCAAAAAAAATTGTATAATAATTATGAACAGAATTCTCAATATAAGTATACACTTAAAATTTATATTTTAAGAGCTGGCGGGGCCAAAAGGGGGCAATACCCGAAGTCTCTTCGCATCGTGTCGGAAAAGCCTGAGTGAAATCACTACGTCATAGAGGGAACGTAAGTGGGGGTGCTGTATTGAAAAGTATTGAACATTCAGCTGTGACAACGGGGTCATTCCATGCCAAATGTCCGAATGACTCCCACTTGACCACCTCAGATTTGGCTGAAAAAATTCCAGTGGGTGCATTCACCTCCTAAAAGGAGACATCCAAAATTTTAGCTCTCAAATCCTAATAATTTTGTCATACAAAAATATTTTTGCAAATAAGTTCTGGCCCTTTTTGAACAGCGTTTTCTGAGGAGCCACTTTTACATAGCTATATCTAGAAATGTATTTCAGCCAAGTCCTTCAAATTTTCAGGGGTGAAAATATGCTACTATAACTTGCGGAATATGGACTTATAAAGATGTCCGCTTGGTTTATCATATATTTTTGGATGCTTAAATTTGCTCGAAAATTTTACTCTGCGCTCTGCGGTGGCATATTTGAAGGACTGTAAAAAGCCTAATTTCAAAGACAGGGATTTGGTATTGCACATACAGCTTCTCATATATGTTGTGTATTTTGTATTCCAATTCTGCCCCTCTCTTATGAATAATCTAATAAATATTAAGGCTTGAAGATGAAAAAAAAATTATTGTGCTATTTTTAACATTTAATACCAAAAAAATGACACCATCCACCAACATCAAATTAACTGTTTTAGAAAGATTAGATGCCTGTTATTAACATATCAAAAATTTGTGATGGTGTTCTGCTTTATTTTCTCAAAATAATTTTTTTGAAAATATGGTAATTTTGTGGACACACAGCATTTAATGGCATCAAAGGCATAATCAAATATCATTTTATAAAATGCACAAAGTTAATGATGGAAAGCTCAAACTCAACGAAATGCTGCATTTCATAAATGTTAACTTACACTTGAATTATAACCCAAATACAGTTTTCAGATATATATTTAAATACTGTAGTTCCAACATCAGTGGAAGATCAAACTTGTTACAAATCATTGCTTAAAATTATTGTACCAATGAACATTTACCTCCAAGTAGAAAAAATTAACCTGTATGCTTCAATTAGTAATATCGTGTTAAAAAAAGTTTTTGACAGTTCTGCAGAATCGGAAATAATGAAATATTTTAAATGACCAGTTGATAGCAGTTAGCATAGATAATACACAAATTATTTGACTCTTTCATGAAGTTTTCAGCTACTTTGGTGTCCTGCTCCTTGAATGCATATCTACACCCAGTTGTAGTGCTTGGAACATCAATCTTGGCAATGATATGTTGCACAGGTACCCAGCATAGGTCTTCCCTCCTGAGCCAGAAGAAACTTTTTGCTGGGCTGTGCGGATGCATGAACTGTTCAGACAAGTTATAGCTTCTGCATGACCAAACATATTTCTAAACTTACATCTTAAAAATGTCATAATTAATTTTTGTTTTATTTTATAGATTGATTTATTAATAAATAAATTAATACAAAGTGTGTGTGTGTGCATATATATATATATATATATATATATATATATGATAAATCATTTAATCTGTAATCAAATAAAATGGCATTCTTAACACATCCTTTGTAAGATAGCTAAATTGTATTAGATAATTAATTATTGTAACACTTACAAATTCATAACAAACTTGAATTTTTGTCCCTGTTAAGGTTGCAATATTTCAATATCTAAACACTGCATATGGGTTATTCTTCAAGTGTAAGTAAACATTTATGAAATAAAGCATTTTGATGAGTTTGAACTTTCTATCATTAACTATGTGCATTTTATAAAATAATGTTTGAGTATGCCTTCGATGCCATTAAATGCTGAGTGTCCACAAAAATAACATATTTTTAAAAAATTATTTTGAGAAAACAAAGCAGAACGCCATCACAAATTTTGGATATGTTAATAACAGGCATCTAATCTTTCTAAAACAGTCAATTTGATGTTGGTGGATGGTGTCATTTTTTTTGGTATGAAATGTTAAAAATAGCACTTTTTTTTTTTTTTTTTCATTTTCAAGCCTTAATATTTATTAGATTATTCACAAGAATGGGGCAGAATTAGGATACAAAATACACAACATATATGAGAAGCTGTATGTGCAATACCAAATCCCTGTCTTTGAAATTAGGCTTTTTACAGTCCTTCAAACATGCTACTGCAGAGCAAAATTTGAGCAAATTTAGGCACCCAGAAATATATGAACTAAAGGGACACCTTTCTAAGTCCATATTCCTCAAGTTAGAGTAGCAGATTTTCACCCCTGAAAATTTGAAGGACTTAGCTGAAATATTTTACAAGATATAGCCATGTGAAAGTGACTCCTCAGAAATCGCTGTTCAAAAAGGGCCAGAACTTAGTTGCAAAAATATTTTTTTATGACAAAACTATTAGGAGTTGAGAGCAAAAAATATGGATTTCTCCTATTAGGTGTATTCACCCGCTGGAATTTTTTCAGCAAAATCTGAGATGGTCAAGTGGGAAGTTTCTCTGAAATTCGGAGATTTGACATGGAATGACCCAATGGTCGACAATCTTAATAATAACTTCAGTAATCAACATGCCAAACCATATTCCATGTACTCTATCACACATGATGGTTTTAAACATTATTTGCCTGACCATTTTGCGATATTCACAGGTTAAACAGCGAGCTAGTTACATGGCTAATGTTAGCTACATTGTTAGCTTACCGGGCTACCAAGCTAGTGCAGGTGTTCTGTCAATTTTTGCTACCTATCAAAATATAATATTTTGCGGTTCTGCACTTGTGCAGACCGAAAATCTTGGGCTCCGTTTCTTCGCTCACATCTTAAGTATCTTCAAAAATCATTTTAATACTTTTCATTGTGCTAGACCTGTAAGCGAATATACATATATTTGCATGTACATGCTGGGTTTTCCTGAAAATGTAGGAATAATGATAATGGTGTGCGGCATGTACCCCTAAACAAACTTATCCAACTCATTATAACATCTGCTTATGTTATTATAAACCAACAAGTACCAAAGTACTGTGGACTGATTCATATTCCCTATGATTCAAAAGGCGAAAATGAAGCTGATCGCTTTGCATTACGGTGGTATTTTTTGACAAGGCAGCACAAATTGTCAGAACTCCGGCTGCGCGGGGCGCCCCGGTGGCTCATCGGTCTAAGCGCGAGCACCATAAAGGCTGTGGCCTTCCTGCGGCGACCAGGTTCGATTCTGGCTCTGGTCATTTGCCGCATGTCTTCCCCATTCTTCTCCCCCACTTTCCTGTCTCTCTCTACTGTGTGACTATCAAATAAAGGAGAAAATCCCCCCCCCCCCCCCCCCCAAAAAAAAAAGGACTCTGCGTGTTTTGTTCACATGCACCAGATATGATCAGCAAAGTCGGGAAAAGAAGCTTTCTAGCTAGCTCTGCGTTACGCTGCGTTCGATTTGTCCTGGGAAGTCGGCAATTCCAAGCTACCAATCGGAAACTTCAATTTGAATGGCCCCTGAAGTTGGATTTCCGACTCGGGAAGTTGGAGATTCTACACCAACCCCGAGCTCCGAGTTCCGAGTGCAAGATGGCTGCACCATAAATCAACAGTAAGCGAAAGCTGTGATAATAAACTGTATATTTGCAATTCTGTGTTATTTGTGTTTCATTAAATCACTCGTACACACAGTACTGAATAGAGTTTATCGGTGGACTTGTTGCTAAGGTGTTTGCACATGGAAAATACAGAGTAATGCATTGTTATCAAGTAGTATTGCAAACAATCACAAATAAAGGCTATCCTGGCTAGCGGACACCACATTGACCTCAAGTCAGTTTTCCGACTTACTTAATAGAACGCAGTCAGCTCGGGTATGACATTACTCCCTGCCCCGACTTCCAACTTCCGAGCCAAATCGAATGAAGCATTAGTTTACCTTACCCAGGTAGATAAAGTTTTGCAACTAGTGCCAATTTGCATTAATAGCAAAGTATCTTTGTCCAAGGTTAGCGTAAAAACTTGTTTGCTGGCGAACAAGCTAATCAGCCTCATCCAAGCGTAACTGACCTAGCTATTCCGCTAATTCATCACTACTTGCTAAGCTATCACCAGTTAAGTAGCAAAATAATTGCAATTCACTGTTATAATGCACCGAAAATAGCTACCCAGCAGAGCACGCAAACTAGCTTGCTAGCCTAACATGCAAGATAGTTTGGTTTCTTTCATCAACATGTACCAAATAGCTATAACTGTAAGCTAGCTAGGCTAGCGAACTAGCCAGCTAAGCAAGCAAACTAACTTTCTGACTTCGCTTGCTATATCTGCTGCATGTGAATGCTAGCTTGCTAACTAAATGGTGAAGTTCTAACTATTCACTGTTATCCATTGATTTCTATGCATCACATGGCGAACTAGTAGTTAGCAATGCTAGAAGCAGCTCTGAACCGCTCTGAACATGTTCTCTCTATTATGTCACAGAAATTCATTGTGG
This sequence comes from Gymnothorax javanicus, assembly GCA_029692085.1. Taxonomy (NCBI): domain Eukaryota; kingdom Metazoa; phylum Chordata; class Actinopteri; order Anguilliformes; family Muraenidae; genus Gymnothorax; species Gymnothorax javanicus. The sequence goes on from CM056196.1 coordinate 156,199,582, forward strand.
AAAGATTTCCAAAGGTATGGTAAAATCCCAAGTTAAGTTTTTTAACTTCAAATTTGCATCCTTGTTTTAAAATAAATATTATCACAAACTTACTATGATATAGACAGGGTCTATTTAAGAGACAAGTGTCATTATTTTTGCAAGGTAAAACTTGCTAGTGCCTACATTTTAAACACGATGGCAGGATGGAAGGTGCCATCCTAAGAGTTTTTTTATGTACTGCAGTAGAAAAGGAAAGTCAAAGAGGGGGTTAATGGATCACTACCATATGTGAATAAGGATATTGCTGATACCTCAAATGGTTGCTATGGAGCAGATTTTTATTTAGCCAGAGGGTATGTCCATTGCTCGAAATTTTTTAGAGATTGGGGATTAAAAGAGTATTAGACAAACTGCATAACGTAAGGACAAACAAGGCAGCAGGCCCTGATGGCTTTTAGCCAAGAGTTCCTCGGGGAAGTAAGATCGTCTCGAAAACACTGTCAGTTATTTTTAGGCAGTCTTTAGAAATTGGAGAAATACCAAATGATTGGAAGAAGAGCAATATTACCCTAGACCAATTTTACAAGAAAGGGGACCGTACTAAGCCAGGAAATTACAGGCTTGTCAGTTTAACTTGCATTGCATGCAAAATACAGAAATCTTAATTTAAAAAATAGTGGCAAAGCCACGGCACCCACTTGGCCAAACATGGCCAAAATGGAACGCCCCCTATTGGCCACAGTATCAGTCCAATTGGGCTGAAAATCGAACTTGGTCAGGACCTTAAGACGCTATATACACATATGAAATATGAAAAGGATCGGTGAAAAACTGAAGACGCTAGAGCGCAGACAAGCCAAAAGTTTACGCACGCACGCACGGATGCACAACATACCACCACTAAAAACCCCGAGCATAGCATAAGCCCATTGGGCCTTTGGTCAAGCGGGCAAAAAATTGGAGCATCTTAGCTCGTAGAATAAGGGAGCTAGAGCTGTTTGAAGTTTTGCAGAAAAAGCCCCCTGGTAGCCAAACCGAGAATCGCAGCACACCCAAAATGGAACTCGGGCTAGATCTTGGGCCCATATACATGCACATAAAATATGAAAAGGATCCATTGAAAACTAAAGGCACTATTGCACTGAAATAAAATCTGTGCATTTTACGACCTTTGACCTACATAACCTTGAAATTTTGGTCAAATCAAAAACCCATGATATATATGATGAATCCTTGGCAGCACAACCTACAGTAAAAATTTGAGCATCTTAGCTCGTAGAATAAGGGAGCTAGAGCTGTTTGAAGTTTTGCAGAAAAAGCCACCTGGTGGCCGAAACAAGAATCGCAGCATGACCAAAATCAAACTCCAGTTCCATGACCAAAATTTCAGCAGTTTTGAAGAAATACTAATCATTGTAACAAACCCTTCACAAAAAAATGCGATTCAAAAAATCTTAATGAGATTTCATGGTTTCCGACTCACTGGCCGGCGAACTTGCGATTTCCCGAGCCACATAGCAATAGGAGAAGTTTTCACGACTTTGAATGGCTGGAAAATGATGTTCCTCATTTGCATACCAACCAATCAACTTCTGGGGAGCGCATGCATGCTCTTGGAATTCGGGAGACTTTTTGGTACAATCAAACGCTCTATAATTTTTGGGCGTGACGGCTGGACTCTGCTATGTGAGCCATTCGGAGCCATCGCGTATTAAATTACATTGCTCTTTGGATATAGCCACCTTGTTGGCTACTAAGGCAACTAACATTAACAAAGGTAAATCTTTGTAAATGATCATCATATCAAGGCAATATGATTTGTTTCTTGCCCCAACTTCACTAACTTCGCCAGCTGTCATAGGCATGAACTTATCTGAGGTTTTGCGGCAGTTTCGTGCGACCCAACTGAACTTTCACATTTTTGGGACATTAGCTAGTTTGCTGGCAAGTTCAAACGCAATGTTTTAGGTACAGATAGCTTGCTAGTGAACCTATGGTAGCTATGATGCCTATTGGATAAGTTTTTATAGCTCTGATTTGTCACTTTCAACGCCATCGCACGCAGACGATTTCTTTCAACATTGATGACGCGCTTATTTTACCTAATGAGCAAACAGACAGTTCGGGCCTGAGACGTGTTATTTCATAGCGAGTTTAGCTGCATTATCCTGTTATGCATGCTACCGCGTATTACGTGACTCTTCAGATTATGAAGCTATCAATCTTCCCATCTTGCTGACGCTAGTTAAAGGGAATTTTTGTAATCATTGTTATACTAAATTGATGCGATTTCGTTTTAGCCCTAATAAAAAGAATTCCTGATCAGACTTCCCCTTTCGGCTTTAACTCTGGATCGCCTTGACTGGATGTACGCTTTACGTTTTTACACATCGGAATGTTCCTCCAGCCACCCAAACATCACGGTAAGCCGATCAAAGTCAGTAAAACTTGCCCCATTGCTATGTGGTTCAGGGAATCGCAAGTTCGCCAGCCTCTCCTGAAACATGCACAATGATCTCTGATCATTCAAATACATGATGTTGTGATGTCAGAATGTGATTGAGTTGGAGAGTGCCTTGTATGACAGGATTTTAATGGGAATGGATCCTTTCACATCTCTGATCAGGCGTTAAACAACATTATGCAACAGTAAGGTGTAGATAAGACCGCTGTACTGCCGGTTACAAGTAGTTTACAGAATTTCATTGGGAAACGGAAGTGTGCTGTATTAAATTATGACTGTTCTGGGTGAAATTGATGCCTTTTGGAAATAATCTGTTTTGCTTTCAGAGTGGAGTTGTGTTTCTCTTGTAATTGTAATTTGTCATTAGGAAAGAAGAAAAAAACCCTTTTGTCATTTAAAATCTGACATACTGTTTTCTCATTTTTGCTAATCGTTTTTCAGATGTGCTAAGCAATTGCTAATCAATTGGAATAATGATTAGCAAAAAATGCTAATCAATTTTTTTTTCCTTAATCTGATCACTGGACCTATATAACCTTCAAAATTAAGTCAAATCAAAAACCCATGACATATATGATGAAACCTTGGCAGAACACCCTACAGTAAAGATTTGAGCATCTTAGCTCATAGAATAAGGGAGCTAGAGCTGTTTGAAGTTTTGCAGAAAAAGCCACCTGTTGGCCAAACTAAGAATGGCAGCACGCCCAAAATCGAACTCGGGCTACATCTTGGGCCGATATACATGCATATAAAATATGAAAAGGATCTGTGGAAAACTGAAAGCTGTATCGCGCTGAAACGACGTAACGCACGCACGCACAACAGACTACCACTAATGACCCTAAGTTACAGCATAAGCCCCTTGGGCCTGTCGGCCAAGCGGGCTAAAAAAAAACAAGCTGGAATTATTTCTTGAACATAACATCTTGACGGATAGCCAACATGATTTCTGTAAGGGAAGATCATGCCTGACAAACTTTTTGGAATTCTTTGAAGAGGCCAGCAAGACTTAGGATCAGAGCAGGGCCTATGACATCATATACTCGGATTATCAGAATGTATTTGAAACAGTGCCACATGAGAGACCAATTTTCAAAAAGAGGACCGCGGGAATTATGGGAGGTATTCTAGAATAGATTCAGAACCAGTTAGGGGATAGAACACGGAGAGTTGTGGTCAGAAGGATCTCACCTGAGGTAGGCAATGTGTATGCTTGACGTTTTAACACACCCAAATCTTTCTCTGGGTACCCAAACATCAAGGGAAGCTGAAAAAGTACTGATTTCCTTCGATATTGGTGGTGGTTGAATACGGAATTCTTTCCCCTTGCGTTTTTGGCGGATTATGCGGTCCACTGCCTCAAACCACAAAAATTTATCTTTCTCATAACTTGAGCTGCCAGACTTTCGCACTGCGTCCCATACTTTGAAATATTGCAGCTGCATTTTCTTTAGTTCGTCACGGCACTCTTCTACTGTTCTGGGATAACCATGCCAATGTAACTATTCACAAATTATTCCATAAATCTCAGAGTTTTTTTTGTGTAGTATCTAGTTGTGATTGCATGTTTTTGTCCAGCTAAATTTCGAGCGAGCATTGAATTTCTTCGTTTGAATAGAGAGATCCTTTTGCTGTTGTGTTTGTTACAACAGAAGAGCCAAATAGTTAAGAGGTCAGGTAACAGTAATCTTCCGTGCTCGAGTACGGTTGCTTTCACATGTGGTACAAGTACAGAAGAACTGTGCCCGAGACCACCTCCTCCAAGCAGACTCACATACCGTGCTCTGGCATGATACGCTTGTGTTCACACTTACCAAATGAACTGGACTTTGGGGTCAAGTGTGCTCGGATCCATGCCCGAGTCCCTAGTGTGAAAGCACCCTTTAGGGATAGGGAAATGGCGAGCCTAGTTGGGGTGAATGGCGTGTTCTCATGACTCATGCCACGTCATGTTATTATCACTAGAAAATTCCATATCCTTAAAAATGGTCAAGAATCAAGGCAGCACATGCTCACTTTATTAATGGATGCAAACAATATAGCAGGATTTTATCTTTTGTTAAAAATAAACAGCTATTAAAATTTTAAGCTATTAAATGAATATTACACACTGCTCATAAAACAAACTCTGGCAATGTAAAATGGGGGGTCTTTTTTTTTTGTTTAGTTTTCTATTGTCTGTGTATCTGTGCATGTTTGTACCTCATGTATATACACTATATTGCCCAAAGTGTTCACTCAGCTATCCAAATCATTGAATTCAGGTGTTCCAATCACTTCCATGGTCACAGGTGTATAAAATCAAGCAATCAATGCAGACCACTTCTACAAACATCTGTGAAAGAATGGGTCGCTCTCAGGAGCTCAGTGAATTCCAGCGTGGTACCGTGATCGGATGCCACCTGTGCAATAAGTCCAATCGTGAAATTTCCTCGCTACTAAATATTCCACAATCAACTGTTAGTGGTGCTATAACAAAGTGGAAGCGATCGGGAATGACAGCAACTCAGCCCAGAAGTGGTAGGCCACGTAAAATCACAGAGCGGGGTCAGCGGGTGCTGAGGCGCATAGTGCGCAGAGGTCGCCAACTTTCTGCAGAGTCAATAGCGACAGACCTCCAAACTTCATGTGATCTTCAGATAAGCTCAAGAACAGTGCGTAGAGAGCTTCATGGAATGGGTTTCCATGGCCGAGCAGCTGCATCCAAGCCTTACATCACCAAGCGCAATGCAAAGCGTCGGATGCAGTGATGTAAAGCACGCTGCCACTGGACTCTAGAGCAGTGGAGACGTGTTCTCTGGGGTGACAAATCATGCTTCTCCGTCTGGCAATCTGATGAACGAGTCTGGGTTTGGCCGTTGCCAGTAGAACGGTACTTGTCTGACTGCATTGTGCCAAGTGTAAAGTTTGGTGGAGGGGGGATTATGGTGTGGAGTTGTTTTTGGGGAGTTGGGCTCGACCCCTTAGTTCCAGTGAAAGGAACTCTTAATGCTTCCGCATACCAAGACATTTTGGACAATTTCATGCTCCAGACTTTGTGGGAACAGTTTGGAGACGGCCCCTTCCTGTTCCAACATGACTGCGCACCAGTGCACAAAGCAAGGGCCATAAAGACATGGATGAGCGAGTTTGGTGTGGAAGAACTTGACTGGCCTGCACATAGTCCTGCCCTCAACCCGACAGAACACCTTTGGGATGAATTAGGGCGGAGACTGCGAGCCAGACCTTCTCGTCCAACATCAGTATCTGACCTCACAAATGCACTTGTGGAAGAATGGTCAAAAATTCCCATAAACGCACTTCTAAACCTTGTAGAAAGCCTTCCTAGAAGAGTTGAAGCTGTTATAGCTGCAAAGGGCGGGCCAACATCATATTAAATCCTATAATATAAGAATGGGATGTCACTCACGTTCATATGCGTGTGAAGGCAGACGAGCGAATACTTTTGGCAATATAGAGTAAATATGTGTAAAATGAAAAAAAGCACATTCATTTTCTTCTGATGCACAACTGGCTACTTGCACAAGATGGCGCTGATGGCATTCTGAAATACATTAGTAAGTATAACAATTTCTGGTTTATTTCTGCTACTTTATTGTATGCCTGAGATGCTGAGGATATAACGGGCACTTCATCCTAAAAATGAAATTTTTTTGGCCAATATTCAGAAGACTTGGCTCGATCGACTGTGAATCAAGTTCACAATATTTGCTTGTTCATTGCATTTGATGTTCACTGCATTCTGGATGAGACATCAGCTGCTCCTGCAAGAAAGAATCTATTGCTGACCGCAGACATCCAATTTTTTAAAAACCAAAATAACTGCGTTGCCTCTGCCACGCCCACGTGCTCTGCCAACACTGCCTCTCATTCTTGGGGTACCACCCCTGGTTCTGACTCTACCTCTGTCTTGGATACCCCCTCTGGTTCTAGCTCTCCCCCTTGCTGGGGCCTGAGCAATATCATCATTTTCAGAGAAAGATTGGCCAAAATCATTAGGCCCAGGTTCAGACTCCGAATCATGTTCAGCGGCATGCCCATGCATTTGTAACGGGTACACAGTCAACATCAGAACCCTCCGACCGATCGCCAGAATCATCGTTATTTTCATTCCACTCGGTTCAGTGCCGAAATCTTCATCCCCGAGTCCTCATCGGCAAATAATTCGTCAAGTACTTGGTCCAAATTCATCCTGAATTCACAAAAAATCTACACTTTAAGGGAAAATTGCACGGTAAATTTCTATTGGAACACCATATGTATTTGGTACCAAACGATTGCTCTAAGCACCGTCTATCTTCAGAGAAGCAAACGAAGGCTTTGTGCGCCAGGCATAGAGAAATCACGGAATTTCAATGCGAGACCGAATTCTGGAAGTAGCATCTCAGGTCAAGACCGACTTCTGAATGGTGCAGTTCTTGTCTCGACCCAGGGTCGAGACCGACCGTCTAAGGATGAATCTGAAAACAACCTGATATATACTGCTCACAAAAATAAAAGGATATTATGGTTATGTTACATATAAAAGAAAATATCGAAGAATGAACATTAAATGTACTATTTGTGCTTCTTCCTGAACATTTCATTGAACCAATTGAAAAAAAAAAAAAATCTAACGTTAACAAGCAGTCTACCAGTCCGTAGCTATTGAGTAATGGAGTACCTATATCCTAATGAAAATGCGGAGGTGGCCGATAGGGGTCAATATCGAATGTGACCACCCCTAGCATCAATCACCACCTGACAACGGCTTCTCATACTGTTCACAAGGCTCCTTATGCAATCCTGAGGGACGTTTTGCCACTCGTCTTGCGGCGCCACCTGGAGTTCATGCACGTATGTTGGAGGCTGAGGGCGACCCTGAATGCATCTCTTTAACCCTCTATTAACCACCGTAGCATATCTGCTACATAAAGTGAAAGGGTTAACAGCCTGGACACCCTGCTGGTTTTGTTTCTTATTGCCAAATAAACATTTGAGAATAACTTGAATGGTCCGTCACTTTAATTTTTCCATTCGCATTATTACCCAATGTAGCAGATCTGCTACATTTTGGAAAGGTGGGCCAAAGGGTCGAATTTTTTAACTATTTTTCCAAATACTGGCCCATAATCAACATATGTGCCTAGGGAAATGATTTTTACACAGTTAGAAAGGTACTTGGTTAACAGAGGGTTAATAGATCCCAGAGGTGATCGATGGGATTCAAGTCTGGAGAACATGCAGGCCACTCCAAATGAGGAACTCTGGCCCTCTGGATGTGCTCAGTGATGACTCGCGCACAGTGTTCTGGCATTGTCATCCATGAACAGGAAATTAGGGCGACGACGGCGACGTAGACACATGATAATTGGGTTAATCATTGTGTTCAGATGGTATTGACCAGTAATTTGCCCATTCATGATGATTAAATTGGTTTTAAAGTCACTGGACATGCCTGCCTACACCATAGCACCACCATCTCCATGTCGATCATGTTCAACAACATTGACAGCTTTCTTCTCACCCCTTTGTCTCCCAGCACGCCTCCAACCATCTGATCTGAACAAGTCAACCATTCCTTTTATCACTAAGGAGCACTGACGACCGTGTGTCCAGTTCATGCGTTGCCTTGCCCACTGCAGCCGTTCCCTGCGATGTCGGTTTTTCAGGGGTTCCGTCTGCAATGGGCATCTGGCATTCAACCTGTGCTGGTGAAGGAGGTTCCGAATAGCTTGTCTGGACACCCCGAGTCACCTGATCTCTCTGAGAGGCATCTGCAGTTGTAAGGCATTGACAGTTCAGTAAGGCATATGTACGAATGTACCGGTCACCTTGGCGGGTTGTTACACGACGATGCCCTCTGCCCTGTCTTTCCTGAACACTGCCATTCTGTCTGAAGCATGTAAGGAGTCCAGAGTTGACATTCTGACTTACGCTAAAGCACTGCGGCTACTTCAACTTGGCAAATTCCTGTTTGGAGTCTGGCCAACGCTAGGTGGCGCTGCTCCACAGTGAGACATCTCTGGCTCGGCATTTCAACACAAATCACTGTATCAGGCCTACCAAAGAAAACGGCCAAGCTGTAATGAAAGTTTGTCTGATGTCTACCTTTTTCAAATAACCAGCAACACCAAATCGAAAACATGCCACATTCCCGCAAAGCTTTGCACCAAAACACTTTAAAGTTAATACATTTTCACCAGAACCAAACTCATAAATCGCATGGCCTGTAACAATCCCACAGACAAACGAATCGTGAGTGCGGATGGCCGCATGCGCAATTTGTTTGTTTCTGGGTCTGTTACAGGCTGTGTGATTTATATGAGTTTGGTTCTAGTGAAAATGTGTTGTGGTGCGAAGTTTTGCGGGAATATGGTATGTTTTTGATTTGGTGCTGCTGGTTATTTGAAAAAGGAAGACATCTGACAAACTTCTGTTACAGCTTGGCCGTTTTCTTTGGCAGGCCTGTGTATTATCACAGCAGCCGACTGTCTCTGACTGAGAAAAAGCTTCATGACCACTTTAATAGGAATAATTTTATCCCTGAGTTTTACTCAACTACCCCCTGTACAAAACACAGAGTACTGTTGAAAATCAAATAACGTTGTGCATTCACGGTTGGTCAATTCTGAGAGCAATATGAATGAGGCATCTCTCTTAGAGAGCTTTAATGAGTGCCACATACACTTGGTACAAAATTTCAGGTGTCTTTACATTATCCCTTTATTTTTGTGAGCAGGATATTTTCACACATTTACAACAAATGTGAAAATCTGATAACTAATGTGTAATTATTCCATGACCTCAAATTATTGTTTAATAAATTTAACATTTGATTTGCGCAAATTTGATCATTATCGATATTCTCCTGTGATCTGGAAAAATGTGGTATGTCACCTGTAGTAGAAATTTATTTAGGCCCTTATTTACGCTAATTTGGAGTGGTGAAAATTGGAAAACTAGCCATTAATGTTATGTGATATGTCGAAATCAAGCCTCCATTTTCATTTGCTTGGAAAATTTTGGATTCTGTTCATTTTTCTTCAATTACTGGAAACTTGCTCCGATTAACTTACTAGGTTTTGAGCGCCTCCCCAGATCGCACCGTCTACTGCTACGGCAGCCGTAACACATTTATAATTGCACTGGAATTAAGGCAACCATTTGAGCTTGCGCAGAAGAGGCCAATGGGTTAGGGTTAGTCACTAGCACAGAGCTAAAGAAAACACTAGAGTGGACGTCATTGACTGGACCAACCAGAAAACGCGAGACATGTCCACCATCTTGTGTAAGGAATTGGCAGGGGAATAGAGTGTATCACCACTATGAAAAAAAATGCCCGGATGTAACGCTTTCGGCAAAATATGTTGCTACATCCAGAGCTCACTCATTTCCGGAGCGTTGTTGATATCACGCTTATTTATCATTTACCGTGAGCTACCTATGGCTTATCAATGCACGCATACATATATGCGGTCATTGTGCGTGTAAGTCTCTCATTCAGGGGTATTTCTGAAGTTTTTTCTGCTTATTTTCATTCGACGAACACATGGCAGCTTCACAGTAACGACCCAGGGCCTGAATGACTACAGTTCAGTTACTCTTGGGCTCTGCAGAGACCGAAAGTGACTGAGTTACCGAACTATCCCATAATGCATCTGAAATGGAGCACAAATGCAACATCCTTGCATTTTTTGCGCGTTGGCGATACCCTCAATTGCGCAAACAAATGCTGTACATGTGCATAAATGACTAGATAAAATGAAATGAAAAACGCTGAATTTCTTTCACAGTAAAAATATTATTTATGATATGTGATAAATCTGTTAATTGTATCATCAGAATCAAGTTCACTTTCACGTCTGTTTCTCACATACAGTATGCTCATATACAAACTTGACCTATGTTAATATACCCTTAGAATCTTACTTCATGTAAAAATCATCAACATTATATCTGTATTCCACCTTTAAACTACCTTGGTCGAAGGTTTCTCACAGTTCCATACGGGACGCTATCTTTCGGTAAGATGGCGGACGCGAATCTTGCCAAAACTGGGCTGCGTCCGAATCTGTCCAAAATGATGGCCTATCCACTAATCCCTAACCACTTTTCTTTAACCTTTGTGGAGAACGTCATAAGGGAAAGGAAAGGTGTAAAAGGGAATTCCTAAGGGCTAACTGCGCTAATAACAGAATCCGAATGCACTTACACTAGGCAACGTGATCATGAGTCCCCTGCCCATTATATACCCTTCTTTACACGATTGGTCGGATGAGTGGTCGCTGCTTTAAAGAGCATGAAAACCCTTCCTTCACTTTCGCTCTGCTTTCGTGTTCTCTTTGAGTACACACCCAAAACCATTTTGGAGACGCCTGTTCCACCCGGCGGAGAGATTATCTTTCATTTAGTTGAGCAAGGGGCGAGGAGGGAGGCTGCGCGGGTTCTCTCACATTGCTCGTGAGGCTGTGAGCAGACGGAGTCAATCAATGAATCGGGGGGAAATAACAACCATAAACGTATAATAATTAGGTCGCTTCTTACACTTCTCTAACAAGCAACCACATTTTCAAAAACAAGCCCAAAAAAACCGCAACCCGCGACCCGTAATTTTTTTAAGCGACTTCAGGAAAAAAAGAGGCCCAAAGTCGCGTATTATAAGCGGACTTGGCAACTCTGTCTGAATGCAGTGACAGCTAAATGGCATTGATAGGTGCGATGCACAGCTGAGTGATGGCGAATATAATTGCTGCGAAGTCAGCCAAAGTTTCAGATTTTTTTCAGATTGTTATCCTTGCGGAGTCACATCAATTATATCAACATAGCCTGATAGCCAACAGGCAATCGCTTTGTCATTAGCATTTCTTAATCATTTCGTGTCAAGCATTAGCGGTGGTTGTTCAGTTAAGAAACTGTTTGATTTTTAATCAGGCAAACTTGATCGCAAACGGTTTAAAACAATTTATGCGGGAAAGAGGGATGTTACTGAAGGCCTTCCTGACATCTGACGGCGCGCCACTGCAGCTAGCTAATAGTCCAGTATATTTGCAGAGATCGGGGATGTTAAACTGCGTCAAGTCACTCCTTATACACTTGATTAATTTACTATTGTTTTCAAATAAACGTTACCGTAATTCAAACTATAGGAAAATAGCATACCAAGTCGTATTGCCAACGCGGTCTTGTAATAATACGCAGTGTATAGACATACGGCAGTTTTTATTGGTACGGCAGTCGATTTCAAGGGATTAGGATAAGGATTGGGGATTATGGTTAGGGGAAGGGTTCGGTTAGGGGTCAGGGTTAAGGTTAGGGTTAGGGTAAGGTAAGGGCAAGGTTAGGGCAGGGTTTGAAATTGGGACTGCCGTACCTCTCTACATTGAAATGCATTGGAAAACTACCGTACCCGTAGCAACTGCCGTAATAATCAGGCATTGTCAGGAACGGCATCAGCCGCATGTCCCGCTTGGTCCCCCATCTCTTGCCTTGCTGGTGGCCCATACAGGTAGGGTTGAGGACCGTTGTATTCCTCTGTATCTGCCAAAGTAAGAACTAATAGACCATTTGCAAGAACCGCGTTGCCCCTGACAACCTCAGTACCTCTGCCAAACATTCAATAGTGGATCCACACATATAGCAGGAAACAGTGAGATCGCACTGAAAACATCACATTTTTGGAGTTAAAGCTAGGCCTATAGTTCAAACACTTGGTATATGTCATTATATCATTGGCCATGCCCAATAGTTATCATTCCCATCATTTTTATCCAATTTGGTGCCCCTGGTATTTTTTAAAAAATATTTTAATTCAAAAATCGTGGGTCGCACCTAAAGCTGAAAATGAAATTCACGACCAAGAGTATAAGATTCTATTTATCGCATCATAGATACGTGGGTACACATGCATTTTAGCAGACGCACTGCAGCCATTCATTCTTCATTCTGCGAAATCTATATTATAATAGCCGAGTGGCCTCTGTGTGTGTGCGTGTGCGTGCGTCCGGCCACTCAGTGCTAGATTCCACCGAGCGCGTATCTGCAGCATAGCGTGAGCGACGCTATTTGGATCCGTCTTGCAGACGACTGTGTCCGACCAATCAGTGCTAGACTCCGCTGGGCGCGTATCGGTGCTAGATTCCACCGGGCGCGTATCTGCAGCATAGCGGGAGCGACGCTGTTTGGCTCCGTCTTGCAGGCGACTGTGTACGGCCAATCAGTGCTAGACTCTGCCGGGCGCATATCTACAGCATAACGTGAGCGACACTATTATAATACAGACATACAGGGGGAATCCCCAGGAGAGGGGGATACCGGGGGATTCCCCCTTTGTCCTCTCCTGGGGATTCCCCCTGTATGTCCTCTCCTGTGGATTCCCCCTTTTGAACCCAAGTTAAGTCCTCCACAGGAGTCATGAATCCCAAAAAACAGATGCCAGGCCACAAGAGAAAGTAGCGCGTAATCTGCAGCATAATGTGAGCAACGCTATTATGCTCCGTCTTGCAGGCGACTTTGTGTTCCACTGAGCGCGGAATGGCAGCGCAGCGTATTCCCCTTGATAGTTACTTAGTTTTAGTTACTATAAAAACAACGGCCGTGTGACAATCACCTTGGTGTTTTATGGAAACACCATAGCAACGTGATGACATCATAGAGGTGCATGGGATGACATCATAATGCTGCACGAAGTTACATAAAATAGAACCCGTGGATCCCCACGGGCAGAGTGCTAGTGAAGGTTTAATTGGCAATTGGGAGGGGAAACTTTGTGCAAAGTGTGGACTTGGAAAGTCCTTAACCCTAACCCTAACCCCTACTGTAATACTAACCCATACTTATACATGTAAATCAGACGCTCCATTGTTCAGGGAACGCCGGCGTGAACACGGGAGTGCGCCCGCTCAAATGCATTCTAGCCAATGCCATTACTCTTATATTCCGTAAGTCACTGAATCAAAGACACTCGTGGTTGAACAAGCCACGGTTTTAAATTCACAGTCAACTGAGGAGCTAGCTAGCTAATAAACCAATTTTACATAATGGGTACTGGCTAGCTAGCTCAGTAAGTATGACTTAGTTGTTAGAGTGGTACTTATCTGGCTCGCAACAGCGCTAAGCCATACAGAATTAACCAGCGTTAAGCTGCTTGCACACTGGACGCGAAACGAATTTTTTGCATGACAGATTACATTCAAAGTCAATGCAAAGACGCGAATATACGCGAACGGCTTTACACTCGGTATTCAGTTTGGCGAAGTATTAAGTGCGGAATGTAAAGCAGAGCAATTTTACCCCCACAATCTCAGACAATGACATTTTCGCAAAAGTTATATTACCCTAGAATATCAAAAATATGTCATGAACTGGGCTATGGGAAAAGTACCAAAGTTGTGTAATAAAATATCATTCATCATGCGCCTGATCTTTAATTTAAAATTGTAGTATACTCTTTCCTCAGTCAACACAGGCCGTGTTACAACCAATGATGTAAAAACAACGCATAATGTCAAAACAACGCATTAAGTCAAAATGTTTGACATTATGCGTGTTCCAAAGCAACTTATCCTCCGAGAGAAAAAAAATTACAATGGATGTTCATTTTTTCCAACCCTTTCTTTAACTCTTCCTCAGCACTAATCTTAGAATAGTCAGGGTCTACTGGCAGTCCTTGGTCCGAAACTGACCTGCATGTTGTCACTAAAACATCCTTCTTGTGACCAAAACGGTCACTCCACGGTCATGTAGATATTTCTTCAACTTTGGAACAGTCCAAGTGTTAAAGGTGGCCATATTTTGACGAAATGAACGGCCAGAAAACGGGATGCTCTCATTCATTCCCTCTAAAGTCTAGATGGCAGACGCACTGGCTTGGCAGACCTAGCAACAAACCTGGCTAGCAACCACAACTAGAGGGCGCTACGATTCTCTACTCGCAAAAGGTCTATTATCTGTGTCCTGATTCCTCATTGCTCCAGTCGTGCGAACTCTCACCGGTCCGGAATTCCCACTAGATTCACTGAAACTGTATGACGCCATGTTAACCTTGCCTGTTTGTGTTCTAGCGCTGATGTCATGCATACTTCGGGTGCGCTCGCGCCGTGGTCGGCATAATCCGCCGGAGGTGATCAATAAATTTAATTTGCAGCGATCTGCGATCAACTTTTGTAAAAAAATAAATAAGTTTTGCGATCTTTGAGTAATTCTCTATCATATAATGACTGCCTATCCCCTAGGGTTTTCATGTTCTTTAAATATTGCAGCTGCGCGGAATTGTGGGATAGCTTTAGCTCTTTTATTTTCGAACAGGAGGTTAATAACCGTACTGTTTACACCAGAAGCCCATAGACGAATCATAGACAGTAGACGATTGAGCCACATCGCTAACGAAGTGAAGTACCTATGAAGTAATGGAACTAAAACATAATAACATCGAACGGAATCAGATTATACTTACAGACGCAATCGCTTGCTCGCTGGGAATTATGTGTAGGGTAGGCTACATCTACCAGACGAGTTACCGCTTCTCAGGACGCTGGTTTACGTCACAAAACGTCAACGAGCTTACTTTGTGCCGGCGCAGTAGGTGTGGTGCTCAAATGAAAACTCGTTCAATTGAGGTTCATCGCTCTCCCGTTGAGAACAGCGCCATCCCGCCGTCCACTTCTTTCACTGTCTACGTTTTCGAAAAGGATGGTTTTGTGTACCCTATGCCAGTGTTTCTCAAACCTCTCCTGGCGTACCCCTTGTCCTGCACACTTTAGATCTCTTCCTGCTCCAGCACAGGGGATTCATATGATCAGGTCATAATTAACCCCAAAAGCTGCTTGATAATAAGCAAATCATTTGTATCGCCTGTAAGGGAGCAGGGAGAGATCTAAAGCATGCAGGACAAGGGGTACACCAGGAGAGGTTTGAAAAACACTGCCATATGCTAAAGGTTGTGAATTAGGAAGCACTGAGACCCCTTTCCTTAACAATAGAAGAATTCAAATTCACTTATCATGGCTGCCACGTAATTAATTCCGGATCATTTTTTTAGGAGTTAGGAACTTTCCTAGGCAAAAAAAAAAAAAAAAAAGACTATTCGGACGCAGCCCGGCAGTATTGTGTTTCCCATCCGACTCCTTTAGCGGCAGTTGCTCTCCCAAGTCCATTACTATATTAGCTTCGCTGGGCTGGCACAGCAGACAAAACCAAAACGATGTTGCGATGCAAGTTGCATGAGAAAATATAAAAATAAATTCAACCTAAAAATGAAGATATAAAATCTATAGGCTATACCATTTACACTCAATGGGCAATTGCCCATGGTTTCAGCATGGCGAATTCAACAGCTGTTTCTTACACTACATTATGTCGCGGTAGCCTTGTAACATGAAATCTAGTGAACAGCCTATGGAAACAATAACATACATTTTATGACAGAAAAACTCATCTATAACTTGAACTCAAACGTTAGAAGCTATACAATTACTATCATACCCGAATTCACTCTGATTGCTCCGTTTTCAATCGAGTACAGCAAACGGAAACGTACCTCCTAATTTTAGTTCATCCCGGTTGCAACTAACTTCAGATGGTGAGTCGTTCTTCTGAGAAAGGAACAAACGAAAAAAATATAATCTCTGTGTAGCAATTTTGACTCTCCACTCACACACTTTCGCCAAAGGCTGCTATCAGCCGGATTTCTTCAGTTGTATGTTGCCCCAGAAAACGTCCGCTTTACTGAAACCGCGAATGGAAGGCGGATGATACTTAAAGCTAGGCTGCATCTTTCGATGGCTGCATTTTTAGGGGTTATCACTTATGTCCGTCTGCCACACCGACATTTAAGGTAGGGACAAGGTTATAATTAAGGTTAGGTTTAGGGTTAGGTGTTAGAGTTAAGGTTAGGAGAACCAGTAAAAACTCGCTTAAACCAATGCTGTTTAACGGAGATGAAATGACATTACCTCCGTTTGGTGGATGGAATTAGGTGACAACCCCTAAAAATGCAGGCTTCGAAGGACGCATATCAAAGCGGGTGCATCTCAAAGCGTGGACGGCATCCTCTGAAGGATGCATTTGTTGGGGTCGTCACTTACTTCCATCCTCCAAACTAACGTTTAGGGTGAGGAAAAATGTTAAATTTAAGGTTAACGTTAGGTTTGGAGTTTGGTTTAGGGTTAGGGGTTAGAGTTAAGGTTAGGGAAACCAGAGACGACTGTCTTTAACCACAGGTGTTTAAAGGAGATGAAATGTTGTCATGTGAGTTTGGCAGATGGAATTAAGTGACCACCCTTAAAAATGCAGCCTTCGAAGGCTGCAGCCTATGCTTTGAGATGTACCCAGAATAGGCTGCAGTCCTCAAAGGCTGCGTTTTTAGGGATCGTCACTTAGTGCCATTTGCCAAACTAACATGTATGGTTAGGAATAAGAAGAAATTTACGGTTAGGTTTAGGGCTAGGTGTTCGAGTTAAGGTTAGGGTTAGGGAAACCAGTGAAGACTCGTTTTAACCCAGGATGTTTAGCACAGATGAAAAGACAACATGTCAGTTTGGCGGATGGAACAAAGTGACGACCCCCTAAAAAATGCAGCCGATGAAGGATGTAGCCTACGCTTTAAGATGGACCCCACCTCTTTTAATGCACATTTGATGCATCTCAAAGCGTAGGCTGCATCCTTTCAAGGCCGTATTTTTAGGGGTCTTCACTTACTTCTATCCACCAAACGAATATTTAGCATTAGGAAGAAGATTAAATTTAGGGTTAGAGTTAGGTTTGGTGTTAGAGTTAAGGTTAGGGTTAGGGGAACCAGAGACGACTTGTTTAAGCCAAACCTGTTTAACGAAGATGAAATGACATCATGTCAGTTTGGCGCAGGGCTATTCAACATTATCCTGCAAGGGCTGGTGTTGGTGCAGGCTTTCATTCCAACCAAGCAGTTACACACCTAATACTACTAATCAAACTCATTAGCAAAGACTCTTGGGGCTGATTAGTGGAATCAGGTGTGTAGCTGCTTGGTTGGAATGAAAGGCTGCACCCACAAATCGGCCCTTTCTGGACGCGGATGAAACTAGGTGACGACCCCTAAAAATGTAGCCTTCAAAGGATGCAGCCTGCGCTTTGGCCCTCATTTATCAAACGTGCGTAGGATGTGGTGTAGATTCTGGAGTAAATATCAGCGTTGTCCAGGTGTCACGTCTGATTTACTAAAAGTGTGTACGTCGCTGATTTCAGTGTAAAACTGGCGTGGCGTTGATAAATCTGGCGGCTGAAGCCATCATAATGTACATGACATGCCCCCATAAATTCATGCACCGGGAGGCATAGTCCTGCCCACTTTACGACATGGACTCTCGAAAGACGGCAAAGAAGAAAAAACTTCAATCAATCAATAACCTTTATTGCAGGGAAGTCCCACTGAGACAGAGGTCTCTTTTGCAGGGGAACCCTGATTACAATAAAACAATTACAATGGAAGGTTAAAGAAAAACAGCACAGATAAAAATACATCAAAGTCACAAACAATAATTTCAGATTAAAGGAATAACAAGTCTTAAACTAGAATAAAACATGATAAAATTAATAAAAAAAAAGGTATCCTGGAAATTATTCCACATACAAGGAACGAATGCACTAAAAGAGGTACCTCCCAAATTTGTTCTAGTCCTGGGAGCCTCTAACAAAAACCATTCTTGTGATCTGGTATGCTGACTTCTGATTTTGATGGATAAGAGCTTAGTAAGATATGAAGGAAGTTTGCCTAGCAAAGCTTTATAAATAAATAAAATACAATGTAGCTTCCTTCTAAAATGAAGGGAAAACCACCCCACAGAATTATATAAAGCACAGTGATGGGTTCGGAAACCATCAAATGTGATGAAGCGCAATGCGCTATGATAGATTGCATCCAAGGATCTTAACGTACTAATAGAGGCATGCCTGTAAAGGACATCTCTGTAGTCAAATATGGGTAATATTGTTGCCTCGACAATCCTCTTCCTATTGTCTAAAGAAAAACAGGACCTGTTTCTGTAAAGAAACCCGATTTTCATTCTGAGTTTCTTGGACAGGTTGGACACGTGTGTCTTAAAAGAGAAGCCATGATCCATCCAGATACCCAGATATTTGTAAGACTGAACCCGCTCAATTTGAGCACCAGTCACTGAGAAAATGGAGTCACCTGTCATAATTGCATTCTGTGCAGAAAAGATCATGAACTTTGTTTTATCAGTATTTAAAACCAGTTTAAGATCAGCTAGAGCATGTTGTATAACGTTAAAAGCATATTGTAAATATGTGAGGGCCTGTAAGCATGTTGAAGCGGAGGAATAAAGCACTGTGACGTCAGCATAAAAATGAATCTTGCAATTAGTTACATTGCGAGCAATGTCATTTATATAAATTGTGAATAAAATTGGACCAAGAATGGAACCTTGGGGTACACCTTTTGTCTCCTTTAAAAATCGAGACTGCGCATCCCCAGAAATAATAGCTTCTGTTTTATTTGAGAGGTAGTCCTGGAACCATGAGCATGCTCTGTAACCAAGACCAATGGAGGACAACTTATTAAATAAGATAATATGGTCTACTGTGTCAAACGCTTTTGCTAAATCAATAAATAGGGCCTCACATTTTTGTTTACTATCCACAGCTGTTACTAAATCATTTATAACCAATGAAGCTGCTGTAATGGTGCTATGTCCAACTTCATTGAGGAGGAAATATAAATGATCACGTCTGAGGTGGAGAAAAACAAAATAATTTTATTTGGAAGCCTTAAGAGCGGCATATAGGGAGCCCAGAAGGCTGCAGTTTGGAAAACTATTGCTGCTGCGGTAAACACCGTTGGGGTGGAAAACCAGAGTGCAGCAGACATTTGATTGAATTCATTAATAAATCGAAGTGACTATTCACACTTATTTAAGGGCGTCCAAGCACAAAAATTGATCGAAATTTGCATTAGACGCACTTATAAGTGTGGACCAAGATGCACATTTCTCCATTGCCCACACTTATTTTAAGTGTGTCCAAAGCTAAACATTTTTTCTTGGCCAAACTTATTTTAAGCGGTACTTTCTATAAGCGGCACTGGAATGGTCATCAACTGGCGCACTTATAAGTGTGGCCAAGAAAAAAATTCAGCATTGGCCACACGTGTAAGTGCGAATAACATCGGCCTTAATAAATTCTATTTATAGATCCATGATATTTCATGTTATATATCCTACATAATTGACAATCCAAATGCTTTACGTGTAGGTAAAAAAAAAAGCGGTCCGATTTTAAGATCGCCATCAAAAAATGGCTTGCTGCACTCAGGCACAGCAGCGCACAGTCCGCTGGAGGCCAACCAGACTCAAACCTCCAGCTGTCACCACTCGAGGAGCGCGTGGCAGCAGGGCTCCCCTCCATCATGGGAATACGAGGCGGTGGGGACATGGATGAGTCCCCACCGCCTCGATCGGAGCTGCATGAGGGTGATTTTTAAAATACAGTCTGCAGAGATCACTCTTCACTATACTTTTATTAGTATTACTCCATGCCATTTTATTGGGTGCCACACAAAACCAGCAGCCACTCGTCACTTTCCCAGATGAGATCTTCTCTGTGCTGAAAGTTCCTCTCACGTCGGACAGAAGCGTATTACTCTAATAACAGAAGATCTGCCATTGTCAGAATGTGATCACGGTCAAAGTGTCCGTAGGCCTATATATACTGAGCAACAAAAGAAATGCAAGTTAGCTAGTTAGTTAATGTACTCTTATGGTTACTCAGTCAAAGTGACCACAAAATAAAGAAAAGTTTGATGAAACGAGTGTAAATGTGCACGCGCTAGTAATAAATTTGATTTTCTAAAATAATTACGCGCAAACTTATTTTCCAGTCTGCCTTTAAATAACTTGCGTTTCTTTTGTTGTTCAGTATATATCTGACTGGATGAGCATCTGACATACCACACTGCATCTGTCAAGCCACGCATTGCGCTTAATCAAATTCATTGTAATTGTCAGCCGTCTGGCCTGACAAGCAGGTTGTCTCAAAATATAAGTTTAATTAATTTCTCAACACAGGTGTCTTATTTATTTATTTATTTATTTATTTATTTATTCATTCATTCATTCATTTAGCCTATTTATCTATTTAGCCTATTTATTCATTTTACTAATAGGAGCAACAACAGCATGATGTCAGCATTGCTGCATATGGTTTATTACTCATTTTGACAGCTGCACTCATTCCTGTATGTTGTTCGCTGGTTTCAAATGTGCGTATGCCTGGTCAGACCTGGCGTGAGATTTTTGCGCACCATTCGCTCACGTTCAGATTGTTAAATGCCGATCCTTGCGGGAGGTTTGGCATACACCCATTTTTTTGGTGTACGCACGATTGATAAATGAGGGCCAATGACTTTCAAATCACACCAGCCAGTACTTTATTCACAATAGAACAGAGATAACATAGCAAATGTTGAAACTGAGAAATTTTACAATTTTTCCACAAAATGAGCTCATTTCAAATTTGATGGCTGCTACAGGTCTCAAAAAAGTTGGGACAGGGGCCTGTTTACCATGGTGTAGCATCCCCTCTTCTTTTTAACACAGAGTGGAGGCATCTGGGCATTGAGGAGACAAGTTTCTTGAGTTAGCCATTGTAATTTGATCCCACTCTTGTTTAATACAGGCTTCCAGCTGCTGGAGAGTTTTGGGTCTCCTTTGACGGACTTTTTGTTTAATTATGCGGCAAATGTTCTCAATCGGTGAAAGATCAGGACTGCAGGCAGGCCGGTTAAGCACACGGACTCTTCTACTACAAAGTCACACTGTTGTAATAGCTGCAGCATGTGGTTTTGCATTGTTCTGCTGAAATACCCAAGGCCTTCCCTGGAGTAGATATCATCTGGAGGGGAGCATATGTTGCTCTAAAACCTTTATATACCTTTCAGCATTCATGGTGCTTTTTAAAACATGCAAGTGTCCCTCACCATATGCACTAATGCATCCCCATACCATCAGAGATGCTGGCTTTTGAACTGAACGCTGATAACAGGAGGGGTGGTTTTTCTCCTCTTTAACCCGGAGGACACGACGCCCATGATTTCCAACAAGAATGTCAAATTTGGACTCGTCTGACCACAGGACACTTTGCCACTTTGCTACAGTCCATTTTAAATGAGCCTTGGCCTACAGAACACGGCAGCACTGCTGGATCATGCTCAACAATGGCTTCCTTTTTGCATGATAGGGTTTTAGGTGGCATCTGTGGATGACACGGCAGACTGTTTACAGACAGTGGTTTCTTGAAGTATTCCTGGGCCCAGTTAGTAATGTCAATGACAGAATCATGCTGGTGAGTGATGCAGTGGCGGCTGAGGGCCCGAAGATCATGGGCATCCAGTAAAGGTCTTCAGCCTTGTGCCTTATGCACAGAGATTTTTCCAGTTTCTCTGAATCTTTTGATGATGTTATGCACTGTCGATGATTAGACCTTCAAAGCCTTTGCAATTTGACATTGAGGAACATTGTTTTTTAAGTATTCCACAATTTCTTTACGCAAGCCTTCACAGGTTGGAGAGTCTCTGGCCATCTTCACTTCTGAGAGACTCAGACTCTCTAAGACATCCCTTTTATAGCCAATCATGTTACACACCTGATGCCAGTTAACTTAATTACTTGATTAATGTTCTTTCAGCTGATTCTCTAATATATTAATAGCTTTTTCAGCCCTTTTTTTGCCTGTGTCCCAACTTTTTTGAGACCCTTTGCAGCCAGAAAATTTGAAATAAGCTCATTTTGTGGATAAAAATGTAAAATGTCTCAGTTTCAGATAACATTTGAAATGTAACCATGTTCTATTGTAAATAACATATTGGCTCGTGATCTGAAAGTCATGGCATTTTGATTTTATTCACAATTTACACTTCGTGGGGCTGTATTTCAAAAATGTATTTCCACATTATTTTATGGTATTTATCGCAAGTTCCAAGTCTCCATCGATTAATCAAGATGTTCATTTTTTGTAAATTATGGTATAAATGCACAAACGGGCTTCACTCCCAGACTTTAAGAGTGCAGGACCAAAATCGGCAATAATGAAATTAGAAATAAAGGTCGCACTTTGCATAAACACATTTATTTGAACAAGCGTCTCCGCTTGTAAATTATGGTGCCAAATAGACCAGAATAAAGGATAAAGCCAGATATGTTTTAGGGGCGTGGCTGTCCTCTGGTCCTCGTCAGATACGGTCAGATCCACCCGTAGATCCACCCCTCACTCCTCCCTGGATCTTCAATTCATGCTCTGGTCCAATAGGAATCACATCCGGTTTCAAAATGATAAAATAGCGCTGTTTAAATTGCCAAAATCGAGGCTTCCTAAATGGTACGCAGAAACCAATGGGTGACGTCACAGTTGCTTCGTCCACCTTTTTATACAGTCTATGCTAAAGCACAATCCATGGGAGTATGGGCTGTAGGAACTGGATACAGTATGCCAAAATACTTGTCGGGGCCTCATTACTGGAGCCACTTGGACATGCACTGTGCGACTTTTCTCTCACACGTGTAGTTTTGGCCACATGAATGCACCAGTTTCTGAGGTATCTATGACAAAGGCCCGCGCCTGTGGCAGTCCCAGATAGGCGCTGATAGCATCACTGTCGACCAAGGTAAAATCGAAATGTACCCCAAGCACAATCTGATACATCAAAATGTACCCACATTTCTGTAACGATATTGTTTTGTACGCAGCCTGTATCAGTATGTACCCAGAATTAATTCTTGCTTCGCTCCACAAGATCTTTATGGCAGTAGATAATTAACATTTTGTACGTACTTTGTGTGTCGTGTGTTCGAAGGTCCATTTGCAAATATACAGTATTTATGGGGTTGTATGGACTGGGAAGAACGTGAGACTGGATAAGCCGCTTGATCAGGTAGATGAAGTGTTCATTAATGTATCTAATTGTACCTTGGGTACATTTTGATGGTACCCTTGTCAAGACTGACCCTAATTACCCATACAGGGCGCTGGTTCACGACCACCAGAAATGGAAATGACCCATCCACAAATGCTGCGCGCATTCATGCCAGGTGGCTGGTAGTTTTTACAATGCATGCCGGGACGGATTGCCAACACCCCAGCCAGCCAGGATTCTGACAAATTACGCTGCCTTGTCAGAAAATCCTACAACTTTGCAAAATGACTACAGTCTCCATTTAAGCCTGAATAAAAAAAATATGAATAAGCACACACTAGTGACTTTGATATTTGTAAGCTTGTTATAACATATTCTCATGTAACGAGCTGGCTAGCTACGTTTGCTTAAAGGTAACATGCTGCATGCAGTGGCATCTCTGAAACTGATCATTTGTGGGGCCCAGACCATGCCTTTACATCACTGATTATTCCTGGCTTGTACTCAGTTATTTTTCGTTATAAACACGTCTTCCAATTTTGACAATAGTCCTCTGGCAATTGAAGTTACGGTTTCTCTCTCCATGTGATCTATTGACGACTAAATAATGGGCTAAATTCAGATCAGAAAAATTATTTAGGCTACTCAAAAATGTGCACAAGAAGCGTTTAAAAACTCCTCTTGCCTCTGACCATTTTCACAAAGGCGTCTGGAAATAGTAGATCTTGATACTTTCATCTCTTTACTTCTGACGCTATTAATATCATCACAGAGTTGACGTGTTGTCAACCGCTGATTTTTTATTGTCATACAAAGATACAAACATCAGAGGCATTTAAATTCCATTTTGCACCTCTTTTGCATGTAGTTTTTAGTGAACCGATCTCTTTGAAACGCTTGATGGTGTTTCTTACAGTGCCTTGGCAGCATTTAACGTCTTCAGCATCATGTAAGGCCACAATACGGCTACAGACAATCTCAGAGAGCTCCTTCCGTTGTGCCTTGGTGTTTAACTCTGTGAAATGACTCAAAGTTCATGACACGTTATATACTGGAACAACTGACCATCAGAGGTAATTTTGCAGAACAATGTTGCCTCAATCCAGTTTAAACAAATTTTTTTGCATCAGTAATCATGGAATGAGCCTTCGGGTATGCATTCATGCTATGTAAGAGTCAAAAAAAAAAACACATTTGCGACACCTTTCAAATGGATGTTTTCAGTTTATTACCCACATTTTTACCACAACATACTTGTGGGAATGATTTCTTTTGTTCTCAATGCCTACATTTTCACCAAAAAATTATACAGAAGTAATACATTAGGACCCCTTTTAGACAAAAGTGGAGGCGTATCATCATCTACTTTTTGTATGACCTTGTTAATGGTGATTATCAATTTACAGCTTTTAACCAGAATGATTTTTGCTCATGGGAATCAATTTTATATATTATTTTCAATGATGAAAGTCTTGTCAAGCTAATCACATTTGAAGGCCTTCTCATAAGCATGTACTCGCTCGTGGGAATATAAATTCCTTTTACTACTGAAACACTTCCCACACTGATTGCAATTGAAGGGTTTTTCACCGGTATGAACTCTCTGGTGGGATTTTAAATTTGATGTGCTTGAAAATCTCTTCTCACACTGATTACATTTGTGGGGCTTTTCACCAGTATGAATTATCTTATGAGATTTCAAATTAGATTGGCAGAGGAAGCTCTTCTCGCACAAATCACATTTATAGGGCTTTTTTCCTGTATGAATTCGCTCATGCGAATGTAAATTGGCCTTCAAACTGAAACACTTACCGCACTGATCGCATGTGTAGGGCTTTTCACCTGTGTGAATTTGCTCATGGCGATACAAATTACACTTCAGAGTGAAACGCTTCTCACATTGATCACACTGATAGGGCTTTTCACCAGTGTGAGATCTCCGATGGGATTTCAGATGAGATTTCCATGAAAAGCTCTTTTCACACAGATCACATTTGTAGGGCTTTTCATCAGTATGGTTTGTTCGGTGACATTTTAATCGAGATCTCCAAAAAAATGACTTCTCACACTGATCACATTTGTAGGGCTTTTCACCTGTATGAATTTGCTCATGGGAATGAGAACTATTTTTTAATCTAAAAAAATTATCAGATTGATCGCATATGTCAGGGTTCTCACCATTATGAATTTGCTCATGGTGGAATAAATTAGATTTACATCTGAAACTCTGATCACATTTGAGAGAATTTACCCCTCTATGAATTCTCTGGCGCTTATTTGAAGGAGATCTCGGAACAAAACACTTCTCACTCTGAGGGCATTGGCGGGGCATCTCCCTTTCATGAATTCCCATGTTTTGGATTAAATCTGACGGTTTGCCAACCGCATTTTTGGCATTTATACCTGGCTCTCCTGCACACTGCCATGGTTCAGTCTCTCCTTTTTCATCAACACCAGCTCCACTAATCACAGAATTTGTGAGATCAGCCACTAAAACTTCATTGGATTCAATCTTCACCTCTACAGATTCATTTTCAACACACTTAATGTATGGAAAAACACTGATGTGTTCAACCTTAATACATTCTCCGCCATCCGTTTCGGATTTGATTTGGTCAGAATGCAGATGGGTTACAAAGGCCAGGTCTGTCAAGTCTTGGCTCTCTCTCTTAGGACAACCAGTGTTAATGAAACTCAAATCCGTTTCTGTTTTTATCAGTGATGCTCCAGTGTGATGTAAATCTCTGACTCCGCTGTTTGCAGTAACACACTCTGGCTCCAGTGTGTTGAGTCCTGCTGTAGTACATTTTGTCTCTGACTCTGCCATGTGGACAGACTCCAGTCCATGTAGTTCCTCTTCTTTCTCTCTGATCCTGTGCTGCTCGGGGAGCTCTGGTAGGGTCGTCTCAGTGTCCCAGATGGACTCTGGCCTGCATCATTCTGTCTATCAGTGATGGGAAAAGCAGCTCCTGTTGGAAAATAGTTTTTTTTTTTTTAAATACCTGAATCTTGTACATCTGAGCAGGAAACCTCTCACTCCCTCGATTATTCTAATAATCGAATGCTTTACCCTATTAAATTTCCTTCATTATACCCAACTGTTTGTTGAAACACATTGGCTGACTGAACTGCTTAACTGGTCGATTTCTGCACTAAGCCAGTGTTTCCAAAACCTCTCATTGAGTTCCATTGGTCCTGCATGTTTTAGATCTCTCCTTGCTCCAGCACAGGTGATTCAAACGATCAACCCCTGAAGCTGCTTGATAATAACCGGATCATTTCAATCACCTGTGCTGGAGCAGCTAGAAATGAAACACATGCAAGAAAAGTGGTGCTCCAGGAAAAGTAAAGACAGCACTGCAGTAGGCCTGTACATACCAAAATCATAAAGCTTGCGACTCTACAAAGTGGGAATAAAACCACTTAAATTCCAGTGTCCTTATTACCGAGTGCACAAGAAAAGAGTAAAAATGCACCCAAATTGATTGCTAACGTTTATCGTAACGGTTTTACATTAATTTATCAACTGGTTATCAACACTCACGTAGTGAATTGCTTCCGTATGGAGAACAACTGTCATTGACTTATTCAGCATGCATGCAGTTAACCCAAGGTTCGCTCACTTGATGATGCGATGATAAATTGCCGTGTAGTAAGCATACGTTGGGAAAACAATCACCGTTTTACAACTGCAGCCTAAGCAAAACTTGCCCCTGAGAGAAAAATGAACATAAAGACGCAATCTTACTTCTGTTTGTTCCGAAAGCTGTAGCTACTTTATTGGTAGACATGCAACTTCCCTTTTTAATGATCTCGAGTGCGTGCTCGAATAATGAGTGCAACAGGCAACAGTTGGCAGGTCCAAAAGGATAATAATTTGGTGAACAAACCAAACGACATCAATATATCCCCGCAAATTTGATTCTCCGCCGAGCCTTCACTTCTCAGTAGGCACAACTTTGACACACCAAGATGTATCCGTTTCAAACCATCGACTCTGTTCTTCAAACTCGTTTGACTTCCGGGTTTGACACGAAGCGCTGCATTTGAGCTGAGAGCCGTGAAGTTAGCGTTGCCGTCAGCTAGCTGCTGGGGCTAGGCTACTCGAGAGCGGACATAACCCTTGCAGAAAAGTCGCTAGTATGAGGCAAATTAACAGAACAAATAGGTTCCTAAATAACGAAACCGTGGACGCACGGTCACTTTAACTTACAATATATTGGACAAGCGGGTAAAACCTGCGCTGGGTCATATGTCATAAAGTTCAAGCAAATCATTTTGAAAGAACCAAAACACCTGCGTTCAGCCTCATTTGAAGCTTTGCAATTTTCTTAGTGTCCTAGTCGATAAGTTCAAAAATATTGCTTGCCTATAATGGCTTACAATATAGCCTACTGTTGAAACATTAATACGGTAAGGGTCATTTATTCTTTCTGGTATATACGGATTTTTTCCGGGTAGAATGAGGCTCTTATGGCCAAAAGAAACATTGAAGTCCATTTCAAAGATTTTGGGGAGCCATTGCTTAGATTAAGGTTTCTTTCAGCCGATGTGATCTCTGAGCACAATGGGCCTCATTCACGAACCGTTCTTACGAACAAATTTGTTCTGAAGTCCGACTTAGGAAGTTTTTACGAAGACTGCGGCATTCATGAATGTTTTCTTATCCAGGATTTGCTCTTCAGTAAGAGCAAATCCAACGAACACTCAGGAGTAGCTTCTCCTATTAATAATATAAATAAATAAATAAATAACATAGTATGTACAAACAACCCCAATTCCAAAATAGTTGGGACAAAGTGTAAATTGACAATAAAATCAGAATGCAATGACTTTCAGATCACATGAGCCAGTATGCTATTTACAATAGAACATAGATAACACTTCAAATGTTGGAACTGAGAAATTTTGCATTTCTATCCACAAAATGAGCTTATTTCAAACTTTCTGGCTGCAACAGGTCTCAAAAAAGTTGAGACGCAGGCAAAAAAGGGCTGAAAAAGCAATTAATATTTAAGAGAATCAGCTGAAAGAACATGTTGCAAGTAATTCAGTTAACTGGCATCAGGTGTGTAACATGATTGGCTATAAAAGGGACGTCTTAGAGAGGCTGAGTTTTTCAGAAGTAAAGATGGCCAGAGGCTCTCCAACCTGTGAAGACTTGCGCAAAAAAATTGTGGAATACAATGTTCCTCAATGTCAAATTGCAAAGGCTTTGAAGGTCTCATCATTGACAGTGCATAACATCATCAAAAGATTCAGAGACTGGAAAAATCTCTGTGCATAAGGGACAAGGCCGAAGACCTTTACTGGATGCCCGTGATCTTCGGGCCCTCAGACACCACTGCATCACTCACTGGCATGATTCTTTCATTGACATTACTAAATGGGCCCAGGAATACTTCAAGAAACCACTGTCTGTAAAAACAGTCCCCCGTAACATCCACAGATGCCACCTAAAACTCTATCATGCAAAAAGGAAGCCATTGTTGAGCATGATGCAGAAGCACCGCCGTGTTCTGTGAGCCAAGGCTCATTTAAAATGGACTGTAGCAAAGCAGCAAAGTGTCTTGTGGTTAGACGAGTCCAAATTTGACATTCTTGTTGGAAATCATGGGCGTCGTGTCCTCCGGGCTAAAGAGGAGAAAGACCACGCCTCCTGTTATCAGCATTCAGTTCAAAAGCCAGCATCTCTGATGGTATGGGGATGCATTAGTGCATATGGTGTGGGATACTTGCATGTTTTAAAAAGCATCATTAATGCTGAAAGGTATATAAAGGTTTTAGAGCAACATATGCTCCCCTCCAGACGACGTCTATTCCAGGGAAGGCCTTGGGTATTTCAGCAGGACAATGCAAAACCACATACTGCAGCTATTACAACAGCATGGCTTCGTAGTAGAAGAGTCCGTGTGCTGGACTGGCCTGCCTGCAGTCCTGATCTTTCACCGATTGAGAACATTTGGCACATAATTAAACGAAAAGTCCGTCAAAGGAGACCCAAAACACTCCAGCAGCTGGAAGCCTGTATTAAACAAGAGTGGGATCAAATTCCAATGGCTAAACTCAAGAAACTTGTCTCCCCAATGCCCAGATGCCTCCACTCTGTGTTAAAAAGAAGAGGAGATGCTACACCATGGTAAACAGGACCCTGTCCCAACTTTTTTGAGACCTGTAGCAGCCATCAAATTTGAAATGAGCTCATTTTGTGGATAAAATTGTAAAATTTCTCAGTTTCAACATTTGCTATGTTATCTCTGTTCTATTGTGAATAAAATACTGGCTGGTGTGATTTGAAAGTCACTGCGTTTTGATTATATTCACAATTTACACTTTGTCCCAACTATTTCGGAATTGGGGTTGTATATATTTTATTTTTTCTGCAGGAGTACCTCCTCCTCTGAACTACCAAAGTTTCTTTTTCTCATTACCGACTGCGCTCCAATTGATTTACTTTTTGCTTTGGACATTTTGTTGTTGCTGTGTAACATCTGTGCCTACTCACGGGCCCTGCAGTTTCATGCCCTTTTATGGGCATTGATGGGCGGTTACCTATGATAATCATATGTTCATTAGGCTCAACTGAAGATTCTTATGAAGTTATTGGTGAATGAGGCCCATTCATTTTATTTTTCGTTCATATGTCAATACTGCATTAATACATTAACAGATTAAAATAGCCGATGTTTATGTCATGACAACTGAATGCAGTAATGAGACTATTTCAGTGGAATCCTGTAATTACCCCGCCCGCAAACAAAGTGCGGGAGGGGTTATGTGTTTGAAGTGTTGTGGTGCAAAGTTTTGCGGGAATGTGGCATATTTTCCATTTCCTGATGCTGGTTATTTGAAAAAGGTAGACATCTGACAAACGTTTGTTACAGCTTGGCCGTTTTCTTTGGTAGGCCTGAATATAAACAATAGTAACCAACAGAGTTGCTAGCAATGGGCCAGTTCCTTTCTCCTTCTCTGATTTGTATCTGGTCTTTCCAAAAGAGGAGGTAGAGGGGGGATAATGCCCCTGACCGGCAACCAAATTAAACTTTGTGACCTTGAATAAAATGACGGATTTTTCTGAGTCTGAACATTGTTGAAAACAGTTGGGATAATGAAGGTACACGACTCAAAATGAAAAACACAAGTACCATCATTTAATGTGGAAAAGTTACACATTACACCTTTAAATGAGATTTCAGCGCAAAAGACTTCTCACTAAGTTCCCACTTCAAGTTTTTCACCTGTATGAATTCAATCATGGCATTCTAAATTATTTTTATGACTAAAACACTTCTCACAGTAAAGACATTTGTTGGACTTTTGATTTGTATGCATTTCTTGGCGGGATTTCCAATGAGATTTCGATAAAAAACGCTCCTCACATTGATCATACCTGGAAAGCTTTAGACCCGTACAAATTCCCCGGTGGAAATTTAAGTTAGATTCCTCCTATAGGACTTCTCACATTCCTACATTTATAGTGCTTCTCACCGGTATGAATTTTCTCATGCTGAAGTAAATGAGATTTAAGTCGAAAGCCCTGCTCACAATAATAACATCTGTGGGGCTTTTCAGCACTATGAATTCTCT
This sequence comes from Gymnothorax javanicus, assembly GCA_029692085.1. Classification (NCBI taxonomy): domain Eukaryota; kingdom Metazoa; phylum Chordata; class Actinopteri; order Anguilliformes; family Muraenidae; genus Gymnothorax; species Gymnothorax javanicus. The sequence goes on from CM056196.1 coordinate 156,230,496, forward strand.
GGTGGGATTTCAAATTAAATTTAGATGAAAAACACTTCCTGCACTGATCACATTTGTGGGGCCTTTCACCAGCATGAAAGCTAAGGTGGGATTTTAACTTGGATTTCTGTGCAAAAGACTTCCAACAATGATCACATTTATGAGGCTTTTCAGCCATATGAATTTGCTTATGTTGGTACAAATAAGCTTGCCGACCGAAGCTCTTCTCACACTGGTCACATTCGTAGGGCTTTTCACCAGTATGAATTCTCTGGTGGTCACTTAAGTGAGATTTCCATGCAAAGGACTTCTCACAGTGATGACATATGAAAGGCTTTTCTCCAGTATGAATTCTTTGGTGTTTATTTAAATTAGATTTCCAAGCAAAAGACTTCGCACACTGATCACACTTGAAGGGCTTTTCACCTGTATGAATTCTGTGGTGGTTGATTAAAATAGATTTCTTTGTAAAGCTCCTCCCACACTGAGAGCAGTGGTGGGGCTTTTCACTTATGTGGATTCCCACATCGACTAAACTGGATCCATTTTTCCCTGATTTTTTTCCATTTGGATTGGGCTCTCCAGCACAGTTATCCAGTTCAGTCTCTCCTTTTTCATCAACACCAGCTCCATTAAGCTCAGTGTTCATGAGATCACTCACTAAAATTTCACAGGACTCATGCTTAAAATCATCAGATTTAATGTAAACACACTTAATATCTGGGAAGATACTGACGTCTTCAGTCTTAATATAATCTCCATCTTCAGTTTCACTTTTGACCTGATCAAGATGAAAATGGCTTAAACAGGCCAGATCTCTAAAGTCTGGGCTCTCGGTCTTCAGATCCCCAGTGTTGATGGGCCCCAGATCAGTTTCTGTTTTTATCAGTGATGCTTCTGTGTGATGTAAATCACTGACCCTGCTGTTTGCAGTAACACACTCTGGCTCCAGTGTGTTGAGTCCTGCTGTAGTACATTTTGTCTCTGACTCTGCCATGTGGACAGACTCCAGTCCATGTAGTTCCTCTTCTTTCTCTCTGATCCTGTGCTGCTCGGGGAGCTCTGGTAGGGTCGTCTCAGTATCCTGTCTCAGACGGACTCCTGCCTGCATCATTCTGCTGATCAAATGTGTTCAGAAGTGTAGCTCCTGCAGGGAAACAGTAGAGGGGGTCTAAGCCTCTAACTGGTCTGAGTATGCAAGACACTTTCCCCGTGCGTTTGGATGCTTCTAGCATCTAGCATCTAGTTTCTGCCATAATAAGTAGGAGGACCAGACTAGGGAAGTACAGATGTCTAGCTTCGCCATCAGGGTGATACCAGAAGTCACAGCGCCACCATTTTAAAAGTGATACACCATATGAAGCAGCTGTCATTTGTCACAGGGGTTCTCGAGTTTAGTCACCACTTAAAATCAGTAGATTCTATCGGGCCGGTAGTCCAGGTACCATCAAAGTTTTTGTAATCGGGCTTGATTTACATACATATGCCAGTAAAACAGCTTTCAACCAGAACTAACGCCAATTAGTGACTTATTTATAGGGATGACAAGTTATACATGGACAGAGACAAGTACTCTATACGCCATATTTCGAGAAGATATTCATTAAATTATCGTCATTCGGCGGACACTCTTATCCAGAGCGACGTACAACAGAGTGCTTTGACTGAACAAGCGGTGCTGAGAATCCCATAGGGAAGTACCATTAAAATATCAGAAGGGACAATGCATAGAAAGGACATCGCTCCACGAAACACCTGCGGAGGAAAAAAGATCAGAAAACCATTAATTCAGTCAAACCTCCTACTGTCAATAACTGAGTCTTGTGCCAAAAACAATAATAAGTTGATGGGAAGATGTAGAGCTTGAAAAGATGAGTGTTCAGACTGTTTGAAGGCGGTTCGAGTCTCTGCTGTCCTGATCTCTGTAGGAAGCCTATTCCACCACGTGGGGGCCAGAACAGACCAAAGACGTGACAATTTCGTCAAAGGTAACATTCGCCGCCGGTGAATCGCCAGTTTTTACGCACAAAAAATAAGTAAGCACAGAATTACCAGGGTACTTATCGAAACTTTACAGCACATTGCTTGAGATCCATGTTTCTCATGCCACTGGTTCAAGTAATCCGCATGTAGACTACTAGCGCACATCCACATTACTTTAATATCACGGAGTGTATTTTTAAAACAATGAAGTCAAAGCTTTGGAATTAATGGTACCGATAACGTTCTGCGGATGACAGGACTTAAGTTTACAGTCAGTCTTTCAACTCAGCAGTGGCGGGCGGTGGACGGAAAACCGAGGGGGCGGAAAACATCCCTTGAAACGGATGAGATTTGTGACCCGATTTCAATCATTGTTCTTGGTCAACATGTTAGTTTCCCTTATAATGAAATGTTTAGGCGAGTGAATAATAAATTCTATAAAATGTATAATTCACATGCCTTAACAGGCAACTCTTCACGAAAAAACCACTGCGGATTTTCCGCGTTAAATTTTGTCACATCCTCTAAGCTAGTCGTCAAACCTGTGCGTAACGATTGTTTAATTGAAAAAGACTGAAATGCGCTCTTTTTTTGCGTTCAACTGATGCGTTTGATTTCTCGTCTTAACGAAGACAATTAGCTACACCTTAGAGGCGAGAAAGTGTCTTTTATCAGGGAAATTGACCGCAAACAGATCAAGACTTTTACGCAGTGTCGAGAGATACGGCAGTTTTACGGGTACGGCAGTCGATTTGAAGGGATTAGGAAAAGAATTGGGGATTCTGGTTAGGGGGAGGGTTAGGTTAGGGGTCAGGGTTAAGGTAGGGTTAGGTCAGGGCAGGGTTTGAAATTGGGGCTGCCGTACCTCTCTACATTGAAAAACTGACGTACCCGTAGCAACTGCCGGATTTTTAAGCAGTTCATAGACTTGTTTATCGCCCTCCTTGTTCTCTGTCCACCGCCCACCACTATAACTCAGTTTAAGATAACCTGTCATTGCAAATTGTGAGGATAGGAAGAAGCTATGCTCTTTAATGGTGCAAAATTTAAGAGGAGAATCATATTTCCCTCTTGTACTTGCCTTTCGTTTCGTTCGCCGAAGAACTACCCATGCCAGGCTGTAGAGATGGCAATTTCGACACGCAGATTCGAACTGTTTACTTCCTGGTTTGACACGGGTTTACGACTCTGATTCAAAACTTTTGTCACGTGACTTTTGACGTTTTTCCTGCTCCGCCCGGCAATGATCATGTGTTTTGTTTCACTTCAAAACATTTTAAAAGTTGCAGTATAAGTTTTGCCACTAGGCTGTGCACTACTGAAATAAATCTGGTTTCGAAACAATTCGGAACATTTCGAAACAGTGGTCGTTTCAGAGGTTTCAAAACTGTTTCAAAGGTTCGAAATTGCTATCTCTACCAGGCTGACTAAATATCTGATGCAAAGGCTATTTGATGCCAAGTTTGCCTACCTGATGCAGCGATTTATTGTAACTGGTCAACGAACCTTATGCAAACAATAACATTCATGTTGTGACTGAAAGTAACCTAATGAAAGCTTGCCGCTCAGGAAAAACACACGTATAAATGCACATTCTTACTCGTATTCAGCCTGGTGCCTCGGTTTTTGAGAAGCACGAAAAGTTTCTTCTTCTTCTTCTTCTTTTGTGGATTATGTTGGCCGTTGAAAACAATCTGGTACATTACCGCCATCAACTGATGTGGAGTGTGGATCGTGACACTTACTCCTTATCATAAAAAAATTATAAATTAAATAAATAAATAAATAACGATACCTATATCCTTCACCCTACTCCGTAATCCTCGATAACAATATTACCATTAAACAATTTAAATTTCGATGATTAACTTCCACTAAACCCCTTCTCCAAAATTCCTTGAATTTCCTCCATTTTAACATCAGTTATCTCTAAAATCTCCCGAGCTGCATGTATAACCATCCTAATTCTCTCTGTTTTTGTGTCAATCTCACTTGCACAATTAATCACTATCACAATGAAAGCTAAAAACTTTCGCTTGTCGACACGCACTAACTGCTTATCAGGACTATGTTGTTCTTTTCCTTTCATATCAATTGTGCCCATTTCTTTCCTCACTGATCTCTTCTCTAGCCTCGCCATCTTCGTAGCCTCCACATATGACATTTTACTCTGTATCCTAGTCCGCTCAACTTCAATTTCTAATTCTCTGTATTCACATTGTTTTGCCCCCGCTTCATGGTTTCCTCTGCAGTGATAGCAAACAGCCTTCTCTTTTGTTAAATCACAACACTCTTCTGAGCATCCCTCTTTACCACATCCTCTACACAGATTCCTCTCATTTTTGCACACTGCCGCAACATGACCATAATCTTGACACCAATAGGAACGAAGGGGAGCTCTTTCAAATGCCCACACCCTGTAACTCACATAATCAATTAAAATTCGTCACAACGGCAACTCATTTTCAAACTCAAGGACTACCGTCATACTCTCTTGCTTACTCCCATTTCTGTAACTATGTAATCGCCTCGCGGTACAAACTCCTTCTACATCCAAAAAATCATCTGGATTCTCTGACAAAGAAACCTCTTTTATAACCCCCTTTGCTGCCGGCTGTCGTTTCAGTGTGAAACACTTTACAGGACTATTGCCAAATACTTCTATTTTTTAGCGCCTTCTCCATTTGTCTTCTTGCTACACATTCCACAATCACTATTCCACTTCTCGCCACTCTCACGGCCTTAACATCTCCAATCTCTTTCTTGACAAATTTTCTGACTTGATGACTGTCACAGAACACTTGGTTGACTTCCCAACTCTCTCCGCCTGCCTTAATGCCAACAACAAATATCTCTTCATTTATTTCATTCTCAATTCCCTTTTTCCTTTTCTTTTTTCCCTTATCTCCTTCTTCACGCTCCATTAGCTCTCTCCCGGATTTATTTCTCCCCTTGTTCAAAATCACGTGCCGAGCCTAGCAAACACTTCTACCTCCAACCAGCAAGATTTCGCAAAAACGTTTTCGAAAAGTTTCTTCTTCTTTGTTTGCACATTAATGTCTGTGTTAAGTTGCGTACCGCCGCCTAGTGGAAGGGAGTGTAGAACACCATTAATTTCATCCAATGAAAAGAAATCAAAGTGACATTATCGCTGACTCCTTGATAAGCTGTTTGTGAATCTCACCGCCCGTGGTCGTGGTAACGGCAAATTAATTAATTGCTTTATTGACTGATTGATTGATTAGTGAGTGACGTTCGAATCTCATCACAACAGTCCTCCTGAAGCTTCGCTTATCCAGGAGTAAAAACTAGACTGCTGCTCTCTATTTTTGGTGCATTCCGCCATGGTTGATGGGCACCAGCTTCCGGTCATCGCAAAACGCATAGTAAACATAGTAAACACCCCCAGGGGTGCACTTCGAAGCTGGCTTTATGATTATGCCTGACTTTAAGCTTAAGTAAAACCCAGAACAGCTCCTTTTACTTTAGTCCATGTTCCAGATTTGAAGAGGATCCTGGTTTTACTAAGTGCTGAAGTCAGGCTTAATAACAAAGCCTGCTTTTTGGTACACCTTCCTGGTCAGAAATAAATACATCTACCTGGGGATCTCAATTACCCCGTCATTAGACGCACTGTGCCAGGCTAATTTTGGGCCTCTTCTAAAACGCATTAAAGACGATTTAGATGGGTGGGTATCTCTACCATTGTCTATGTTGGGGAGGGTTGCCTTGCGTAAAATGAATATCTTGCCGAGACTTCTTTATCATTTTCAGATGGTCCCTATCTTACTTAATAACAAAATTATCAGGAGGGTGAACAGCTGTTTCAGTGCATTTATTTGGAGCAAAAAGAAGCCACGATTAAAGATGGCTAAGCTACAGATGTCTGTGGAGAAGGGTGGCTTAGCTGTCCCTAATGTCAAACTTTATCAGCTGGCTGCACAACTTCATTACATAGCCGACTGGATTAATGACGACGCGGAATCAGTATGGCTACATCTAGAAACACTTAATGCAGGTAGTCCTTTACCAAGTCTGTTATTTGCCCTAGACCAAAAGAAAATTAGGAGTGTTACGGTTAATAATATCATAATTAAAACAAGTCTGCAAGCCTGGCAAGCAATAAGAAGGCTGGAAGGTCGTGCAAATATACTGTCTCCCCTGGCCCCCGTACACTGCAACATTGATTTTGCTCCAGCTTGCTCAGATGATGGGTTTAACATCTGGAGAGAGAGAGGGATTCTAACCCTGGGGCATTTGTTTCAGGAAGGAGTGATGCTCCCATTTACAGAAATTGAAAAGAAGTATGATCTACCCCCAAATAATTGCTTCAGATTTTTTCAAATTCGTAGCTTTATTCAGGATAAAAGCAGCCATGTCTTTGACTGCCAGACTTCGAAAATAGAATGTTTACTTCTAAATAGAGGCAAGAAATCAGTCCTTGGCCAGGGGTATGCTGAACTTAACCTTGCTAGTGATATGACCACGGACTATCTGCGACAGGTGTGGAATAATGATTTCGATCTCACAATGGATGAAACAACATGGGCAGAAATTTGGCAATTGGCAAAGGAGATCTCTATATGTAACAGAACCAGAGAGAGCCAGTTTAGGATATTGCATCATTTACAGATTACCCCCCAGCTATGACATAGGATGAACCCAAGTTTGTCAGAAATGTGCTTGAAGTGTCATATTGAGGTGGGAAGTTATAGGCATTGTGTTTGGTCATGCGTGCATAGTAGGGGGTACTGGGGTAAAATTACTGATAAACTCAGTTTGATTTTTGGCGCCACCTTGACCCAGGGCCTGAGGCGCTGCTCCTCGGCTTACCTAGCCCTCAGATTAAAGGTTCTTATCAAAGAAGGCTGTTCAATATTCTCACATTCGCTGCCCGGAAAAATATACTGCTTAAATGGATTGATAATACACCTCCTACAATTATAGGATGGCATAAACTGATATTTGAGTTAATGCCAATGGAATATTTAACATACAGATTCAAATGTAAAACGGCAGTTTTCTTTAAGACTTGGGCTCCCTTCTTTAGATATGCCGGTAAAAGACTCACAGATACCGTATTAACCCTTTAAGGCCTAATGCAAAAATCCCAGCAGATAGTAACCTGTATTTGGGCTGAAGCACAGCTTCTAAGCTTTCAGGAACAGTTGGAATTTTTTTCTATTGCGCAAAACTTACAGTAATTACGGTACTTTCAAAATTACGCGCATATCTGTGTCGGCAACAACACGTTCTTGAAATGCGCACATGCTGTCCAGGTTTAAATGGGTTAAAGGGAATGGTTGACTGCAACACGGATAATTGGCAAAATGGCATCTTTGGGTCACAAGGTCAGATTTCTACTTGCTTGGTGATCAATTGTCATTTATTTATTACTCAGGTATTTTGTTTTATCAAAGTTGTTGGAAATTTTAAATACTTTAATTTCTGAAAGTATGCATCCTTTTTTCACTTGTTTCTCTCAAGATTATTAATTGTTGCATCATCACTGTCAATTGTAATAGACTGAGCGCTCTTATGTGCATATGTTTATATAGGTGCTATGACACTTCCCTCCGTATACCTATACACCTGTATGAAATTATTTTTCTAAATAGGTAGTGGGCTACATATCTTATGCCAAAAGATTTCAAGAAAAAGTGTAACTTTTGTGGCCTCTGTTTGTTTGTTTGTTTGTTTGTTTGTTTGTAGTGTGTGTTTTGTATGTTTATGGGAAAAATCTTAATAAAAATATATTTAAAAAAAGAAATAAATGCATCAATAATAATAATAATAATAATAATAATAATAATAATAATAATAATGTTGCTATTCAAATTAGGACATACTGATAAGTGAAAACTTTCAGGATATAACTAATTTGATCAAATTGATGGCAGTGAAAAAAAGGCTTTGATTCTTTTAATTGGTTCTCTACTGCCATGATGTACCTCCAGCCCATGATTGTGATCGAGAAGGTCCCCCACATATTATCTCCTCCTCTGTTTCCCACCCCAAGCTCTTAACTGAAAGATATTTCTCCGCTGAATTCACCATTCTCTTGACCTTCTCAGTTTTCTTGTTTGCTCACACCAAGCAGTTAATCACATCCACCATAAATAACACACAGTGTCAATACCGTGGGTACCCCTGAATTTACCCCTTGGATGGACAATCTTTCTATCCTCAATTAATTTGCCTTACTCTCTCTTACCCTCAATTTTTATACACCCACTCCAACGCTAGCATCCAAAGGAAATACCAGGTAAGTCACATTTTGATAGTCTGGAGAAACAAGGGGTACAATTTCCAGCCCCTGCATTAAGATTGAAAACGATACCTTTGAGAAGTTTGGTGATGGAAAACACTTTTAATCAACTGCTCTGAAATACTTTTGACAGTTATCCAAAAACATGTTACATAACAGGATTTAGGAGCCATTCCATGAGAAAATGGCACTTTTTGAAGCAGTTGAGGAGTTGACCCCCCTGGAATTGAATGACACCGGCATCAATATCATCGCAAAGGGGATAATGCTGGAATTGAAACATTGATGAAATAGAACTATCATCATTTTATCAGTTAGAAATATCCAGTCAGTGCCAAGATCAATCGAAATGTTCCAAGCAGCATCAACAAGTAATAAACTAAACATATAAATCTCATTTCTCAGACAAGGCTACTTGAAACTTTGATCATAGATGTAATCAGTGGTCTCATCATCATGGCAAATCTTACTGGGTGGTACCTCGGGATACTTGACTAAGTTGTGTACTTGCTATGTTTTACCTCTGTGGTCTTGATGCACTGGTAGGCATTTTGCCAATGAAAACACCTTATTATGATGCAAATAGACCCAGTAAGTTCGATTTTGACCTTAACTCATTTTCGGCCAAAGTGCGACTTACTAGGTATTTCCTTTGGACGGTAGATCGGATAGGCGCATATTCGGATCACCCCTGCTCATCCATCGATCCATCCATCAGTCTGTTGACAATTTATTGTTCTCACCCTACAGACTTCAATTTCGGTCGGGTTCTTTTAATTTTTATTTTGTGGATCAATGGTGATATAACGTGGATACCAAGTGATTTTGGTGATGACGGAAAATATTTTATCAAATAACATTTCCGACAGGGCTGCCATGTGGGCGTATTACCACACTTTGTGTCGTTATCTTATTCAACCTGACTGCCTTACCTTGCTGTAGACTGGATGGGCAAACACCCATGACCCCTCCAGAATCCGAGTGAGGGTAAAAAACTGGTCCACTGTTCCACGGCCGGAACGGCACCCGCATTGTTCCACCTGAATCCAAGGTTGGACAATTGAGCGGAGTCTCCTCTCCAGCACCCTGGCATAGACATTTCCTGGGAGGCTGAGCAGTGTGATCCCCCTATATTTGAAGCACACCCTCCAGTCCCCTTTTTTAAAAAGGGGGCCCACCATCCCAATTTGCCAGTCCATGGCTACTGTACCCGACATCCACGCGAGGTAGAACAGGCCTGTCAACTATGACAGCCCAACAACATCCAGGGCCTTCAGCATTTCAGAGAGAACCTCGTCCATTCCTGGTGACTTGCCACTGCGGAGCTTTTCGACCACCTCAGTGACTTCCGCCAGGGAAATGGGCAACGACTCGTCCGAGTCCTCCGTCCCTGCCTCCTCAATGGAGGGAGTGTCTGCCGGATTCAGAGGTCCCTCAAAGAGCTCCAACCACTGCCGGACAATATCCCCAGTCGAGGTCAGCAGTTGGGTCATTCCATGTCAAATGTCCGAATTTCAGAGAAACTTCCCACTTGACCATCTCAGATTTGACTGAAAAAAATTCCAGCAGGTGCATAAACCTCCTAATAAGATAAATCCAAAATTTTAGCTCTCAACTCCTAATAGTTTTGTCATAAAAAAATATATTTGCAACTAAGTTCTGGACCTTTTTGAAAAGCAATTTCTGAGGAGCCAATTTTACATGGCTATATCTAGAAAAGTATTTCAGATAAGTCCTTCAAATTTTCAGGGGTGAAAATCTGCTACTCTAACTTGAGGAATATGGACTTATAAATGTGTCCCTTTAGTTCATCATATATTTCTGGGTGCTTAAAGTTGCTAGAAAACTTTACTCTGCGCTCTGTGGTAGCATATTTAAAGGACTGAAAAAAAGCCTAATTTCAAAGGCAGGGATTTGTTATTGCACATAGAGCTTCCCATATATGTTGTGTATTTTGTGTTCTAATTCTGCCTCTCTCTTATGAAAAATCTAGAAAATATTAAGGCTTGAAAATGAAAAAAGTTTGTGCTATTTTTAACATTTTATACCAGAAAAATGACACCATCCACCAACATCAAATTGACTGTTTTAGAGAGATTAGATGCCTATTATTTACATATCCAAAATTTGTGATGGTGTTTTGCTTTATTTTCTCAAAATAATTTTTTGTCATGAATTCGGAAGTGTTTCAATTATTAATTATAGTTGCTGTGCAGCAATGGTCAGGGCCGGGCAATTTTAGGCAAAATTAGGCAATTCTGAGTAACAAGCAAAGTGTAGGAAGACGAAAAAAGGTGGCATTCTAATGTGCATTTTACATCAGTTGAGGCTCGAACTCACAATTTCTGGCACAAAAGACTATGCTCTATCTCACTGAGAAAATTAGCAAGAGACAACTCTGCAGTATATATGTTCAAAACTTCTTCTAGCTCATTGTAGGAATTCTACAGCTGCAATGACAGCGTGTAAAGGCAGATTTCAAACGGCAGTCAAAAATTCAGTTATCAAGACAAAAATCTGAAAATACACAAATTGCATCTAGATAGCATGGAGATGTTGGTAATTTGTTTTCAACAATGATTTATTGGCTCCATAAATGAAAAACTGATGTTTAAAAATGCCATTTTTGCATTGACTCAAATTGTTCACATGAGAGCAAAATTCAAAATGCTGTAAAAAATTCAGTTTTTGAGATAAAATTCTGATATTTTCCAAATATCATCTGCCATGACTCCAAAATTTTGTCATTTTTCTAATGAACATTGAAAATGTATTTAGCAAGAATTTGCAAGTATATGTTTACAATACCGTTTACAGTCAAACATTTTGATGCACTGTAGGCTCAATTTTCGATAAATCAAAAATCTGTGTGGATCGTTTGTGTAGGACAGTCTTTAGATGCTCTGTAGCAAGTTTGGGGTCAACTGAGCAAAAATAGTGGGAGGAGATAGGTTTAATAAGTTTTACAGTTTTTGAAAAAAACAGAGTGATGGACATCATAATTTGCAACAGGTTTAAATGTACAAAAGTTTCTTCAGTATTGGGGCAACGTTTTTGGTGAAAGGTGCAAATCTGTAGCACATATGGTTGATTTGTTGTGAATTTTCGAAATTTAGAACTTTAGAGGCTTGCTGTAGCGCCACCATCAGGACTATTGGCCTGTTTTTGCAGCTGAGGCAATCTGGCATGGGACTGGACCTTTATGCAAAGTTTGGTTTGAAATTTTTCGCCGCATGGGAAGTAGGATTTTCTCGGAAGAAGAAGAAGAAGAAGAAGAAGAAAGAAGAACATGCAGGATAACAATAGGGTCCTGGCAGCTTAGGCTGCCCGGCCCCAAATTATCTAATACAATATGCTATCTTACAGAGGATGTGTAAAGAATGCCCTTTTATTTGATCATAGATTAAATGATTTATCATATATATACACTTTGTATTAATTTATTGATTAATATTTAAATCAACCCATAAAATAAAACTAAAATTAATTAACATTAAAATGTTTTAAGCTGCAAGTTTAGAAACATGTTTGGTCATGCAGAAGCTTTAACTTGTCTGAGCAGTTCATGCATCCACACTGCCTTGCAGTGTTTTTTCTGGCCCAGGAGGGAAGACCTATGCTGTATACCTCTGCAACATATCATTGCCAAGATTGATGTTCCAAGCACTACAACTGGGCGTAGATATGCTCTCAAGGAGCAGAAGTAGGTCAAAGTAGCTGAAAAATTCATGAAAGAGTTAAAATAATTTGTGTATTATCTGTGGTAACTGCTATCATCTGGCCATTTAAAATATTTTATTATTTCCAATTCTGTAGGACTGTCAAAAACTCTTTTCAACACAGGTTATTCCTAATTGAAGCATACAGGTTAATTTTCTCTACTTCAATGTAAATGTTCATTGATACAATAATTTTAAGTAATGATTTGTAACAAGTTTGATCATCCACTGATGTTGGGCCTACAGTATTTCAATATATATCTGAAAACTGTATTTGGGTTATAATTCAAGTGTAACTTAACATTTATGAAATAAAGCATTTCGTTGAGTTTGAGCTTTCTATCATTAACTATGTGCATTTTATAAAATGATGTTAGAATATGCTTTTGATGCCATTAAACGCTGAGTGTCCACAAAAATATCATATTTTCAAAAATTTATTTTGAGAAAATAAAGCAAAACACCATCACAAATTTTGAATATGTTTATAACAGGCATCTAATCTTTCGAAAACAGTCTACATGATGTTGGTGGATAGTGTCATTTTTTTGGTATGAAATGTTAAAAATAGCACAATTTTTTTTTTAATTTTCAAGCCTTAATATTTTTTAGATTATTCATAAGAGAGGGCCAGAATTAGAATACAAAATGCACACAACATATATGGGAAGCTGTATGTGCAATACCAAATCCCTGTCTTTGAAACTGGGCTTTTCACAGTCCTTCAAATGTGCTACTGCAGAGCGCAGAGTAAACTTTTCAAGCAACTTTAAGCACCCAGAAATATATAATGAACTAAAGAAGCACCTTTATAAGTCCATATTCCTCAAGTTAAAGTAGCAGATTTTCACTCCTGAAAATTTGAAGAACTTAGCTGAAACACTTTTCTAGATATAGCCATGTGAAAGAGGCTCCTCAGAAATCACTGTTCAAAAAGCGCCAGAACTTAGTTGCAAAAATATATACAACTCAAAATTTGATAGGGATCATAGGAATTTTTTGTGAAATGACATGCAAATTTGGTAACTGCCACTGATGAACAATATATTGGATAAATGACATGCAGTCAGACACAAAACACATTTGCAAGTGCATTTAATGACATTAAATGAGCGTGCAGCCTCACACTTTTGGCTTTCTCGAACACGTCATGGATTCACCTCTGACATGTAAAGTGAAAACAGACAGTGTTCATTTGATGTTTCATTACCACAGTTAATGTCAATAACGGGTATGGCCTCCCCTAGCTTGAATGACGGCTTGACAACGTCGGGTTATACTGTCAATCAGAACCCGGATGCTTGCAATTGGAATGTTGTTCCATTCTTCAACAAGGGCATTTCCGAGCTCTTCTAGAGTTGTGGGTTGTGCCCTACGACCGGAAATGGCGACCTGCAGCATGTTCCACACATGCTAGATAGGGTTTAGGTCCGGCGAACGCGCGGGCCAGTCCATGCGGACAATTGCCTCCTGCTCTAGGAATTGATTCACCACCCTAGCACGATGGGGACGGGTGTTATCATCCATCAAGATGAAATCAGGGCCAACAGCACCAGTGTATGGTCTTACGTACACATTGAGGATCTCATCCCTGTACCGCACCCTGTCATCATCCCTCTCCCCATGACATGCAGGTCCGTTCTGCCGTTCCTGCTTATTCCTCCCCAGACCATAATTGATCCGCAACCATAATGGTCGTGTTCGTTGATGTAGGCATCATTAAATCGTTCACGTTGTCTTCGCCACACCCGTTGCCTCCTGTCAGTAAAGTCCAAGCAATATCGGGACTCATCAGTAAAGAGAACTGGAGCCCAATCGTTGTGTGTCCATGTGACATGATCGTGAGCCCAATCCAAACGGTCACGCCTATGACGCACGGTCAGTGGGATTCGAACACATGGCTTTCTTGAGTTGAGGCCGGCAGTATGAAGACGATTCCGTGATCGCCTGAGTGGATACCCTGACCCCGAGGCGTTATGAAGGTCATTTCGTAAGGTGGTGGCTGTCCAGAAAGGATGACGTCGTGCCTGAGGTGTGAGAAAGTGGTCTTGTCGTTGTGTAGTCGATCTCTGACGACCACCCCCATGACGGTGTGCTGCTGTACCAAACGTTTGATGCCGGTTCCACGCTCTGTTCACAACGCTTTGGCTGACGTTAAGTGCATTAGCAACGTGACGTTGTGAGAAGCCAGAGTCAAGCATTCCGATGCATCTTCCCAATTGCTCTGAAGTCAATCGACGTCTAAGACGTTTAGGAGACATTGTTATTGCTAAATGTAATGCAAAAAATTTGGGAACTTCCAAATTTTCACCAACAAGCAACACACACGTCTGAGTTGAAATGGTGAAGTGTTAGTCAAAGCCAAAATGTGAGGCTGCACGCTCATTTAATGTCATGAAATGCACGTGCAAATGTGTTTTGTGTCTGACTGCATGTCATTTATCCAACATAGTGTTCATCAGTGGCAGTTACCAAATTTGCATGTCATTTCACAAAAAAATTCCTATGATCCCTATCAAATTTTGAGTAGTATATATATATATTTTTAATGACAGAACTATTAGGAGTTGAGATCTAAAATTTTGTATTTCCCCTATTAAGAGGTGAATGCACTCGCTGGATTTTTTTCTTCAGCCAAATCTGAGATGGTCAAGTGGGAGCCATTCGGACATTTGGCATGGAATAACCCAGTTCCCCACCCCTGCTGAAAGCAGCGTGGGTGAAGCCCTGCCTCCCCTTTCTGAGTTATCTGACCGTTTGCCAGAACCTCTTTGAGGCCACCCAAAAGCCCTTCTCCATAGCCTCCTGGAACTCCTCCCAGACCCAATTTATTGCTTCAGAGACAACTGCGTCTGCAGTCCTTCTAACCTGCTGGTACTGGTCTGCCAATTCAAGGTCCTTTGGGCCAACCAAGCTGGATATGCAGGACTTCATGTTATTAGTGGCATTTAATTAGAGAATTTCCATCCGTAGATGAACTACCTTTGACGGAAATCCATCTAAGGTCTTGCCTCCGTGCTTAAAGGACATATTCAGTACTCAAACATACTCAACATACAATTTCTTTAAATTAGTTTCAGCTGCTGACCTGTATGATCATAATCCTGTGCTGCTCCATCAAAATACAGTGAACACCATAATTCTCTGGACACTGACATATTTTTCATTGTTTTGGAACTGTTGCCAAGTCAATCACCAGATCTAAATCCAATTGCGCATGCATGTTGCATGCTGAAGAGAAGATACAAAAGTCTCAGAAACAAGTAGGAAGTGAAGATGACTGCAGTACAGGACTGGCAGAGCATCAACAGGGGACATACCATTGAAGTGTCTGGTGATTTCTTTGCATCACAACAGGCTTAAAGCATGCATTCATTTCTTGCAAAGGATACGTAACAAAAATGTGTGTAAAAAAAATAAGCATAAAAATAAACCTGCTCTGAAAATGTTTCTTTTGACTAGTTTTCCTCTGCTTGCTAATTACCAATATTTTAGTCAACACTAAACTTGTTCATTACTTTGGCCCCTTTCACACTGGACGCGGAACGAATTTTTCGCACGACAGATTACATTCAAAGTCAATGCAAAGAAGCGAATACACGCGAAGTGTATTCGCTTCTTTGCATTGACTTTGAATGTAATCTGTTGTGCGAAAAAGTCGTTTCGCGTCCGAAGTGAAAGCAGCTTTAAGGTGACTAATGCTCTATATGGATTGCACCTTTTCTGGTCTGCTGTTATGACCTAAAATACCAGTCAGAAGTTAGAACACACTCTGCTAATGTCACAGCAGCACTCCATTTCTAGAGAAATTTAAATGGGTTATCATCTCTATATAATCTCAAATGGAATCTTATAAGAAGTTAACCGTCAGAAGTTAACCACTTGCCCGGAAACGTGCGCACTCGTATTACTGCCGACCGGCTCGAGTCCCGGAGCCGTCTTATCTCGTTGCTTGCTTTGCATCTAAACACGCAGAACTGTTATCATAAATGCTTTTTGCTTTGCATCTAAACACAGAGAATGGTTTGAGTTCATGTGACATTATGATTGGTCTTGGGTGATGGAGGAAGTAATGTGCATACTAGTGTTGTAGTACTCGAGACCGTTCTCAAGACCATTTTTTTGAAGGTCTCGGAATCGACTGCATTTTTACTTGGTCTTGTCTCGGTCTCGGACATAACGCGCTCGATATTTTTTTTTTTTTTTTTTTCCATAACCGATCAAGACCACAGCTGAGAGCACATCACTACTTTGCCAGCGAATTGTCTGATTTATTTTTGAAATCATTGCTGTGATTGAATGCAAAATCTTCTGCTACAAATGCGACCAGTAACGTTAACTTGACAGTTGTGCATTTACACAAAGCTTGTAGTGGGTTCAAAAATGTTAAAGGGTGAAAAAAAACTTACCATGTTAAAAAAGAGGGAGATAGAATAGTGAAGACTAAAGTTACTATTCGATACATTCCGTACTTAATGATGGTTTCTAGGGGAAGAAAGTAGTCACTCAGAAAACCTGATGCTTGCTCAAAAAAATTGTTGTTGGGTGGATGGTAAAACATGGAAAAGGAATGTTGAATAAATATGAAGTTGTTTTCAGCTCATTAGTGTTTTTGGATTTGTTTGCTCATAGAAAATGAAGGAATCAACAGATTTATCAACAGAATTCTTGTAGTACACTTACACATGCATATGCAATGATGGCAATAAAAGAGGTTGAAGAGGAGGAATCTTCGTTTTATGTGGGTGTTTTCATTGGAATATGGATATTACAGATCAATTTAAGGAACGCCTATGGTTTGCATGTTCCACATTTCATCATGTGTGTGCCATGCCACGTAGGATTTGCACTGGTCCGATCTTGGTCTTGACTCGGTCTCGGCCTGCCTTAGTCTTGGTCTTGACTCGGTCTCGATATACGCCGGTCTTGGTGATGTCTTGGTCTCGGATAAGGTGGTCTTGACTACAACACTAGTGCATACATCCCATTACTTTCAGTTTGCAAATTTTGTTTTGTTCATTTTCACCGTGATCACGTGGCCCGTTTCCATCGCAGGAACTTCGGGGTAATTTTACGGGGGCGGGGCCGTTGTTGCGTGTCTCCACCGCCGGAACCACGCCCGAAGGACAGAGTTCCAGAACTTTTACAGGGGCTAAAAAAGTCCCTGCCTCGGAGTAGGTACTCTAAACGGCCTCGAAAAACTCCTGGGTGGGGCTTGGGGTTTACTTCACCCTCTCGGTGGAGACACGGCACGCGAGAGGGCTGAGTGAGAGGACGTTCCCGTAGTAGTTCCTGCCCCCCAAATACTACCAGGAACTTCTTCGGTGGAAACGGGCCTATGGTGACAGCCAAACGAACTGATGCTGGCCCTGCTGTGGCAGGACAAAAAGCTTGCCAAGATGCTGTCAATCCGCAGGCCACATGTGCGAAACAGTGAAGAGGAATCGTCAGGGCGAGCGAATGGTGAAACCACATTGTATTGTTGATAACAACTACGGTATGAGCGGTGTTGATCGCAGTGATCAACTGGCTAGTTTGCAACCGCCGACCGCGAAAAAGTTGAGACTGTGCGAATCTTGCGTAGTTTGCGCCAAGGGTGTAAGGAAAGAGTCACGCAACATGTGCGTGAGTTATGAGATTCCATTAGCTATGCGTCGAACCGTGCTTCCAAACTGACCATACTGTCAAGAATTTTTTATGTAAGTTTTTGTAAAAGATCTATATAGCGTAATTGATTGCATCCTTATCGTATATCGCATGAACTCAAGTCAGTGTTTGGATGGTTTAGACTCTAAACAGCACAGTTCTTATCACCCATTAGTTAGGCCAACAACCGTCAGTGAAAATAATTTGGGCCAGTGCGCACGGCAGCACTCACTGCTGCCCTGTTAGACACAACTCACATGAGCTATCGTTCATAGACGGATCCGGGACTCAAGCCCGGCGATTGTTCGCGAGTAAACACGGCTCTGAGCGCTAAGTGGTTTTAAAAGAGAATAATTTGCTTGTTTGAATAGTGTTCAAAATTTTGTAATTTTCAAATAAGCCATATTTTGCAAAGTAAACAGACAAACAAGATTCTTCAATTTTACAATGGCAGAAAAAAAGACAAGCTGTTTTGGGACTTATTGGGCTAAAGGGTTGATGAAAGGCACACCACGAGTGCAGCATATCATTGGGAAGTTGCTCATTAGCCATATAACTGTCCTTGTTAAAAATAAATAAATAAAAGAGTATGATCAGCAAATACGACAACAAATGCCAATAAGTTTAATAGATTTAAGGATTAGATTTTTTTTTTTGCAAAATAAAGGGTGCTTATATCTTCATTTAACATGTAAGAAAAATGCAGGTATGTCCAACCTTTAGACTGGTACTGTAATTGTATACACTTACTGTAAGTCGCATCTGCTAAGTAAATGCAATGCAAGCGCGAGGCTAAAATTGCAGGCTTTAGAACCAGGGAAATACAATTCAGTTCAATTCATATGCAACAGTCCAAAAAGTGTAGACAGTATCCAAAGAAAATGAATGAAAACCCTAAATCAGACAGTTACCTTTTTAGCTCCGCTGTGACGAGTCACAGTCAGCAGAGCTTTTCTAATGCCCAGTCGTCCGGCGTTTGTCTGTCTGTCTGCCCAGTGTCAACTTTTCACTTCAAATTTTAATATCTCAAAAACTGTCTGATAACTTTTTTTTCTAATTTGGTGTGAGCCTTCCTTACGATATTCTGAATATTCACTGTGAAAATTAGAAAATTCTACGTCCCAGTTTTTGAGAAATTAAGCATTTTGGACTTAGAAAATCAGTGTTTGTGCTCATTTTTTCAGTCTTTCATTAATATCTCAAAAACTGTCGGATAACTTTTGTCTAATTTGTTGTGAGCCTTTCTTATGATGTTCTGATGATCCCCTCCGAAAATGAGAAAATTCTACGTCCTGCTTTTTGAGCAATTCAGCATTTTGGACTTAGAAAATCAGTGTCTGTGCTCATTTTTTCTGTCTTTCATTCATATCTCAAAAACTGTCTGATAACATTTTTGCTCTGCTGTGACCATAGTCAGCAGTCAGCGGAGCTTTTCTACTGCCGAGTCGTCCGGCGTCCGTCTGTCTGTCCGTCCAGCATCAACTTTTCACTTCAAATTTGAATATTTCAAAAACTGTCTGATAACTTTTGTTCTAATTTGGTGCGAGCCTTCTTTATGATATCCTGAATATTCACTGTGAAAATTCGAAAATTCTATATCCCGGTTTTTGAGAAATTCAGAATTTCGGACTTAGAAAAAGCAGTGTTTGTGCTCATTTTTTCAGTCTTTCATTAATATCTCAAAAACTGTCTGATAACTTTTTGTCTAATTATATCCCCAAAATACGAGTTTCGGGGATATCGTGGTTTCGCCCCACCCGCCGCCGCGTCCGCAGATTTTAGCCGTTAGCGCGATAACTCACAAAATACTTTACATTGGCTTCTCATTTTTAGCATATGGGTAGATATGGTAGAGAGGATGAACTGATTAGATTTTGGGCAAGTATGCACTCCTAGGTTTGCCACCAGGTGGCGCTATAGATTGAAAAAAATCAGTTTTTTAACCATATCTCAGGGAAAAATAACTTACACAGACCTCAAATTTGCCTCATATTGTAGGTCTAGTAAAGGGACATCTAATAAAGGGGGCTTCGAGGATTGGGGAATTTCGGGGATATACCCCTTGCTGTCGGCCGCTGACAGCGTAGGCCTAGTTTGTTGTGAGCCTTCCTTATGATGTTCTGAATATCCCCTGCGAAAATGAGAGAATTCTACGTCCCAGTTTTTGAGAAATTCAGCATTTTGGGCTTAGAAAATCAGTATTTATGCTGATTTTTTCAGTCTTTCATTAATGTTTCATATGTGTTAATATTGCAATAGTTTTCCAGGATTTTTGAAATTAAGTTATGACATGGACATTTCAGTCATCCTCAGCGGAGCTCTCTAGGCCGACAGGCCTCTTGTTTAATATAAATCTATAAATGACTGGTAACTCTACAGTCCTGAAATTACCTCTCAAGTATTAAAAAAAAAAAAAAACTTTAAAACAAGTGATGGCAATCAATATCACAAACAATATTCATATCAATAACTACAAGAGTGTCAGCAAAGCAAAAACAAAACATTCATAACAAAACAAGTAAGACTGACAGGACATGATACATTTAATTTCAATGCAATGTTACCATATGAAAACTCAAGAGAGAAGAACCAGTCTCATAGTGAGTTAAGAGTATTTACAGTACTTGTACTTTTAATAGGCTAAATAATTTTGTTGGTCACTTTTTCAGTATGATATCAATTTTAGAAACTTTGAGAATACAAGAATACATCTCACACTAGATGAAAATGCGATCCATGAAGAAAAACCTTAACGGGCTTCCCAGTTTTCTGAGGAGAGTACCTTCCACACAGATTACAGAAGTAGGTCTTCACACCTGTTTGAATTGTTCAGTGCTTATTTGAAACTGCTAAGGAAAACACTTCTCATATTGACGCCTTTGAAAAAGAGATTTTGATCTCACAGGACCTCCCTGGTAAAAGAAAGGTTACAGTGGACTACAAAATTACTGGCACCCCCAAAAGGCAATGCACAAACAATACTCTAAAAAATTCTACAATTTTATATGTATATATATTTGTATATTTATTGAGAAACTGAGTGACAACGTGAAAAATACTGTACAATGTTAATCTTCCAATTGAGGCAACCAAAATCATTTAGTGATTTAATTAAAAATCAATTCCTCCAAATCAAGGTTTCACAATTAATGGCCCCTTTAAATATTATTGAAAATAACATCTACCAAAATTAAACCAGGTATTAAATTCCACTTATTTGAGTTTTATCTAAGTGTTTAGGAACTATATTGAGCCATTACCTCACCTTTAGTTTCACTACATTGTAAAAATGAGGTAACACACATGCAGTATCACTGTGTCATCCAACACCATGAAGAAAACAAAACAACTGCCAATTAAAAGAGGCAAATGAGCATAGACTTTCACAAATCTATTCATGGCAACAAGAAGATTCACAAACGATTGAACATGCCACTGAGTACTGCCATGGCAAATATTAAACAAATTCCAAAGATATGGTACTGTTGAAAACCTCAAGGATAGAGGACGCAACAGCATTCTGCCCCCCTGGAAACTGAGGAGGATGGTGAGAGAAGCAACAAAATCACCCAAGAATCACTGTGAGGGAACTGCATCTTGAGAGGAGTTAGACATAATTCCACCGAGTACCAGGATGATTTGGCTTCTGCCAGAAGGCTGGGACTTGGCTGTAGGTGGACTTTCCAAAAAGACAATGACCCAAAGCATACCTCAAGATCCACATAAAAATTGCTGCGTGATAACAAAATCAAAGTTCTGCAATGGCCGATTCAGTCACCAATCCTCAATCCAATTGAAAACCTGTGGGCTGAGTTGAAGAGGGCAGTTAATAAATGCAAACCCAAGAATGTGAAGGATCTCAAAAGGATGTGCTTAGAGGAATGGCCCAAATTCCCCCAAATGTGTGCCTTAACCTTGTCAAAAATTACAGGAAAAGACCCCATGCCGTTTTATTTTTGCCAGAGGTGGTGGCACTAAGTACTAAATGAAGGGTGCCAATTATTATGAAACCTTGATTTTGTTGAAATTTATGTTGTACAAAAAGACTATGATTTTGGTTGTTTCCACAAAAACGTTCATGAAGTGTAGTATTTCACACATGCTGGTATATTCCAATTCTCCATAATTACTGTATATTGTTCACACATTTTTTTGTATTGTTTGTGCATTGCCAGTCAAGGATGCCAGTAATGTTTGAGCCCACTGTAAGTGAAATAAATAATAAGTATTGACAGCATTTTCAGACCATTTCCATGACTTCTTAGGTGTAAACTGAGCAAACCCAGCTCAGCCAAAACATGTTTGTCAGGCTAAATACTAAAAAGGCTCCTCAGCAAAATATTTACGCTGCAAGAAATGATAGGTAATGAAAAAAAAAAAAAAAAAAACTCCTCACACTGATTACATTTCTTGGAACATTCGTCTGTTTGAATTCTCTGTTGGGACTGAACATCAAATTTCCATAAAAGCTTTTCTCACCGATTACATTTGTCAGGCTTTTCACCATGAGTCAGTACATGGGGATATAAATAACTTTTCCTACTAAAGCTCATCCTGCACTTATTTCATTTGAAGGCGTCTCGCCTTTATTGACTCTCTCATGGGATTATGAGTGAGATTTTCGCAAAAAAAGCCTTCTTAAATTGATCATATTTGTAGGGTTTTTCACCTGTATGAATTCTCTAGCGGGATTTTAAACACTTTTCCCTTCAAACTTTTCTTACACTGAGCACAATTATGAGGCCCCTTCACCTGTTAAATAATAAGGTGGGATTCCAAATTAGATTTTCATGAAAATCTCCTCTTGCGCTGATTGCAGATGTTAGGATATTCACCAGCATGAGTCTTCTGGCTTTTAGAGCATGTTTTCCATGAAAAACACTTTTCACAATGATTACACTAGTAGGGCTTATCACCTGAATGAACCACCTAGCAGTAATTTAAATGATATTTCCCTGAAAAATTCTTCTCACATTGATCGCACTAGTGTAGCTCTTGAACATTATGAATTCGCTAATGGTGGAGTAATTCAGTTTGTTGCCTGAAATGCTTCTCACACGGAATACGTCTGTGGGACTTAATCAGGACGAATGGTAATATTTTGAGTGAGATTTCCATGAAATGCTCTGTTCAAACTGATTGGGATTTTCGCCGGTGTGTCTTTTGGTGGGCTTTTAGAGCTTGTTTCCATGAAAAACTCCGCTCACACTGATCACATTTGAAGGGCTTTTCACCCGTATGAAAAATACAGTGGGATTCCAAATGAGATTTCCTTGAAAAGCTCTTCTCACACTGATCACATTTGTAGGGCTTTTCATCCCCATGAATTTTCTGGTGCCATTTTAAATCAAATTTCCTTGCATAACTCCTCTCACACTGATCGCATTTGAAGGGCTTTTCACTCGTATGAGTAATACAGTGGGATTCCAAATAATATTTCCTTGAAAAGCTCTTCTCACACTGATCACATTTGTAGGGCTTTTCACCTGCATGAATTTTCTGGTGCCATTTTAAACCAAATTTCCTTGAAAAACTACTCTCACACTGATCACATTTGAAGGGCTTTTCACCTGTATGAACTGCCATGTGGTACTCTAAACAAGATTTCCTTGAAAAACTCTTCTCACATTGATCACACTTGTATGGCTTTTGAACATGATGAATTTGCACTGGGTGGAGTAATTCAGTTTGATGACTGAAATTTAAGCCATTTTCGCCTGTGTAGATACTGTGGTGACATTTTAAGTGAGATTTCCATGAAAAACTCTCCCTATACTGATCAAATTTGCAGACTTTATTACAAGCGCGAGTATTCTGGTGAGCTTTCAGAACATGTTTCCAGGAAAAAGACTTCTCGCACTTATCACATTTGAAGGGCTTTTCACCAGTATGAGTAACATGGTGAGACTCCAAGTGAGATTTCCGTGAAAATCTCTTTTCGCACTGATCACATTTGTAGGGTTTTTCACCAGTATGAACTGCCTTGTGGAATTTTAATTGACATTTTTTTGAAAAACGCTTCTCACAATGATCACATTTATATGGCTTTTGAACGTTGTTAGCTTGCTCATGGCGGAAAAATTCAGTCTGAGGACGCTTCTCACATCGCTCACATTTGTAGGACTTTTCATCACCGTTTCTCTCATGCCTATTAAAAGGAGAATCTTTAAGGAAATGCCTCTTAGACTGAGAGCACCGGCAGACATGAATTTGCACATCTTGGATTAAATTTGAGAGATTATCATCCAGTTTTCTGCTGTCTGAACTTGACTCTCCCACATGCTGCCATGGTCGAGTTTCTCCTTTTTCATCAACAGCAGCTCCGTTAGGCCCAGTATTCCTCTGATCTCCGACAAAAACTGCACTAGATTCGAGCTTCACTTCACCAGATTTAACAACAACAACACACTTAATGTCTGGAAAGACACTAATGTGTTCAGCCTTAATAAAAGTTCCATCATCAGGCTCTCTCTTCACTTCGTCAGGATGCAGATTGGTTACACAGGTGAGTTCTGTGAAGTCCGAGCTCTCAGTCTTAAGGTCCTCAGGGTTGATAAGGCACAGATCAGTTTCTGTTTTTATCAGTGATGCTTCTGTGTGATGTAAATCACTGACCCTGCTGTTTGCAGTAACACACTCTGGCTCCAGTGTGTTGAGTCCTGGCGCAGTACATTTTGTCTCTGACTCTGCCATGTGGACAGACTCCAGTCCATGTAGTTCCTCTTCTTTCTCTCTGATCCTGTGCTGCTTGGGGAGCTCTGGTAGGGTCGTCTCAGTGTCCTGTCTCAGACGGACTCCTGTCTGCATCATTCTGCTGTTCAAATGTGATCAGAAGTCCAGCTCCTGTAGGGAAACAGAAGAAAGGGACTTTGTCCGAAGTTTGTCCATCTGAACAAAACAAAGCTTCTTGCCAACATCCAGGGGTGCGTTTCCCAAAATCAGAGATGCTAACTTACATACTTGGAACCATTGACTGTGAATGGACGAACTATGTAAGTTGCTGAATTAGTTAGCAACTACGCTTTTGGGAAATGCACCCTTGAATGACTGAAACATTAGATGACTTACATCATTGATTTTCATTCTCCACCGTATACCCATCTTATAATTTACCATCATAATTCCTTAAAGACACTGGCCATGTAAAGTTCTTAAACAGCCAATTCTTGCAGTAAGCAAAACAAACCAAATTATACAAGAGCAAGATATTAAACATGAATAAAAATTAAACAAAATGAAGAAGCTAACATTTCTCATAAATTTATATGAATACAACAATGTCAAACTACACTTGCGACCCACGTTGTCGTACAGTCAGAACATATGCAGTAGTTCCCTTACAATGAAAAATCAACAATGGCTTATACAATATCTGTTCCGAACACTCTGTTAAAGATCCTCATGTTTCTCCAAGCCCATACTTATTAATTACTGTCATCCATTAGCCTAGCACACTAGGACATTGTGAAAAGCAAAAGCCCCCATTTAGTTTCGGTAGGCACGTGCCTCTACATGGCAATTTTGATTTGGTTCACGTCGTTGAATAACAGGAGTCATGCAATTGTTCCCTCCCGTGTCCCCGCCCCTGTGCCACCTCTGCTGTGGATAACCACTCCCACTATTCTCCCCTGCTGTCTGTGCGCAGGCTGCCATTGTTCTTCTTTGCTGCCGTAGATTGCGGGATGTTAAAGGTTAGGGCTAGAGCCGCGAGACATGCCAACAGTTCATCTTTGCCAGCAGAAACCAGCACAAATGTTTCTTTTCAATTCCAGCATTGGAAGACAAAAAGAAATAGTTATTTGGCCACAGTAGCTGCTAATTTTTTCGTCTGCGCAAACCAATTCACCAATAACTGCCTCATCAACCATGGCCAGTACAATGCTGGTTTAGCTGCAAAACTGACCTCTAAAGATCGTTCCTTACCAATTATACCTAACCCAATAACTTCAAATGTGCATTCGGTAAGTGTCGCCACTTTGTGAAAATATATAAAATTTATAAAGTGCAGTTAGAATTGGCCTGATAAAACGTCAAACTTTAGCATCATTGCTTTGCTTGATTTTTAGATCCTCTTTGGGTCTTTGTTGATCAATTGCCTTTCTGGAGCGGATGAGAGACCAGTTTGATATTATTGGTACTTAACACGTTTAGACCTGAGCGGATGATCTGTGAGTACATTTATTTAGACACCCCCTCACATGTCTGGCCATCCTCCCGGCTTCAATTTATTAACAAGGAGAATCTGGAGCTAGCTAGCTAGGTAGCTTAGTGTTTACAATTTCTTTTGATATTTAGCTAGCTAGGGCCTAATAAAAAAAAATATTTTGTTTCTGGTAACATACACTGAAAAATTTGGGACGGAAGGAAGGAAAAAAATTTTATTTTATGAAAAAAATTTAGGAAAGAATTTACTGATCCCTGATGAAAATTTAAGAGCTTCTGAAATATTGTGCGTGATGGTTTCTAGTCTGTTCGAGTGGGAGAGGACCAATCAGTTTACAAATATGCAATTATTGACTTCAGTTGAGGTGAATCCAATGATTTATTCACCGCGGGAAAGTGCACGAGAGGTGAACGTTACAATCTGACGTTCTAAAGATAAAAATAGATACGGCTGCCCCACATGAGCTCCTGACAGTGTCCGTGTGTCCTGTCGCTTCGTCCCTGTGAGGAACTTTATTTATCCACACGATGACTTCCTACTCCGCACAATAAAGATAATTTTATATTTTCGATTAGAGTCATGTAATAAAACAGTTATTGACTTCAGTCACTTGTCCAAGGTGGATAAATAATTGGATTCACTGATAACAAGGAAGCTGAATCAGTTTTTCATTTTATATTTCTAGCGGATTAGATTTATGATCATCAAAAGTATGCTATTGTTCGGCTATCGGGTTAGCTCACCCGGTTAAGGTGCCGCTTTTCAGTTGAGCAATATTTTTATTTGGTTATTGGGAACAAGTTCAAGATTTCAAGTCTTTCCTATGGGCCGGATTTCCAATCGCTGTGCGTTTGGGTTTTGCTGCCACCTGGCGGTGGAATGCAACAATACCCTACATCAGCCAACAAAAAGAACTCATGCACAGAGTTGTGTTGGCGTGGCGGAGGTGCTGCTCTCTGAGTGCTCTTGTTTTATCAGTTTTCACCATCGGCAAAAAATCCGATAATCTTTCCGATATTACATTGCTATGCAAATACCCCTAATAATAATCTCATAGTGCCAAGCTCGCAAGTCATCATGCAATGGGCTAATTTACTGTTATATAGTGCAAGAGTCGGGAAAAAGATAAAATAAATGTGGTTTCCGGCCACTAGATGTAAGAAGTTTGACACTGATGACTCTTATAAAATTTGTTTTTTTTTTCACAAGGCGCATAAATTTTTTTTTTTCCAGCGGTGAAAAAGAGGGACGGGCGGGTTACCGGAGACTGGAGTTTATTTTTATTAGACCCAGCTGAACTGAATTCCAAGTAGTTAAATCGGTACGGCTTTTTGCTTCCGAAATGAGCTAGCTAAGGGTCATTCTCAAAAGCAAAGTTAATGTTATGTAGCTAGCTGGCTAGCTAGCATGCACACAGTACCTGTACACAATTATGATGTAGTTTATTAGCTAGCTGGCTATCGAGCTAGCTAGGTACTCAGTTGACTATGAATGTAGAAACCTTCTTAGTGCAAATATGTGAATGTCTGTAATTCACTGACTGAGTTGCAGAGTGATGGGGTTAGCTCAATGCCAACATACAATGGGAATTCCCATTAAGAAGCTAACAGAAATTGGCGAGGCGATCCGATAATATTCACAATCCAGCAATGTATTAGGTTTCCATCTAGCTAATCTGTATTTAGAGACTTGCCAGTAGCCAGTGGACTTTGCTCCCCATTGACGATAGGGTTGGTGGATCTGTTTGCTGCCCAATCAGAGAAGAGCTCATTTAACAGAGGGGACAGCCACTCAGGACAGCCCGATTTTCAGAGGGTAAAGAATGACAGAAATCAATTTGCCTTGAAATCATGGATTTTATGTTTCCTTTTGCTAAAAATTGTATAAACCTCCCTTTCAGACATCCAAGAATATTATACAGTGCCCCCCCCAAAAAAAAAGGAAACTGGGAATAAAATGAGAAGTATTCTGTTGAAACTTGGTATCTATAAAACTAATTAGCACTATTAATTACACAACTGTGTACTTTTTCACATTATACAAATAAAACAAAATTAGTCCGGCATCGTTGTCAGAACTCATTGTTCTGTTGTCAGCTGCATGATTTGTGCACATCTGTCATGCATCTAGTTGGGTTTACATTTCAAGCAGTACACACTACATAACCTAAAGCACTAGTAGCCCTGACAATAAAAAGTTCAAACTGATCATCCAGTTTCAACCACGTTAAGGCCTGTCATCATTTTATGTAATCTGGTGCAAAGTGGTTACTGAATTACTCCAGAAGTGTCATTGTTCAGTTGAGTGTGGCAAAAGCTCCACTTACTTGACATCATTAGACAGAAGACATAGTTATGTAACACCAAATGCCATTTTTATTCAAAGAATGTTAAGTAATTGTTATAGAATTGACCATATACTCTTGGTTTCCTTTTTTTTTTTTTTTTTTGGGACACACTGTATATTGCCAAAAAACTGCATAAGATGGGACCTTTAAGCCCAGAAGCAGACATTTTGACAATCCAAGATCAAGCCATTTTGACCACGTTTTAAACTTTACTTTGCAACTTTATTTCGAACCGTAGCTCACGTGACCCCGTGAAATTTATCCCAGAAAAAAAAAATTGAATACCCCAGGAACGATTGACAGCCTCTTGTGAATTTGATGTGTTGTCCCTTAAAGGAATAGTTCACCCAAAAATGAAATTCAGTCATTATTGACTTACCCTCATGCTGATGAGAAGTCCGGTGTAGTTTTTTATTCCTCAAAGTGCGGCCGGAGATTCAGGGGTTTTCTCCTGCACCGCAAATCCATATAACGAGCGCCTATGGTTACCGAAAAGAAAAAGGTCCATAAAACTACACAAAAACTTTTTAATATTCCTCCATACTGCTCGTCCGCTGCAATCCAAGTGTCCTGAAGGGGTAACATCCAGAGTTTACCCGAAACGACGTCATTTAGTACAGTTTTATAGCCTATTATTCACTCTAGTGTGTTCGCCTGGAGGCGCGCTCGCGCGTTCACGCGGTTCTCCCGAGCAGCGGCGTTCACTACGGTAGCCGCGCCAGACAACGTTCAAGGAGAATCGCGGAAGACAAAACCCTGTGTTTACGTCCTGCTGAGAGCGACACGAGCAGCGCACAAACACAAGAGGGCTCTGCCTGCGTGCGATTTGAACCTTTGAAAGGAAAAAAGAAAAATGTCCGAGGACTTCAATGTTGAGGAAGAGCACGAGTTCTTTGCTGAGCCTTTTTTTGAGCCGCAGGCAACGCAGCTTCGACCAGAGCCACAACCAGCGGCGGACTACAGACCTAGGGCATCGGAAACATGGTGGTGTAACTGTCGAAAATGTAAAGCTATACAAACCGAAGAGTAGAGCCTTTGCTGTTTAGATTGGGATTTGTTGATGCCGCTCCTGGAGGATCTCAATATCTCCGTTGATGAGACTGAGAGCACTGCCCAAAGTCAACGTATTACCGAAAACCCGGATTATCCACCATTACTGACCCGTGGGGTTCTCGAGATGTTTTTCCACGTAACTAAAATCAACTGGAAAAAGAGGCCAAGACCCGAGGACCAAACGGCACGCTCTCTGTAGAGTAAGTTCCATTGTACAGTATCGTTACCGCCTTTTGTTTTTATGCAACCCGATTTACAATATTTTCGTATTTTGTGCTGTGCCCAGTGCTAAACTATTTCTTTATTTACTTTTTCCACTGTCAGTGCAGGTTGGTGGCATACTGGGTGGTATTGGAGTGGGTCCTGAAAGGCGAGAGACTCGGCAAGGACAATAGAAAAGTTTTACTAGCCTGTGTTGTTACAAGCATCCGTGACTGCTACCATTCTCCCGATGGATTGTATACTGGATTCAAGGAGGCAGAAGAGGCTTTTGAACGGATCTGAAGACAATCAATCTAAAGACATTCTCACTGACTCATTTTTATATTACCTCATAGTATTTCATCTGGGACTTTTTCCAATACATCACAAAAAAGCACTGCCACATTATGAATAATAACAGGCATGGAAAATATGCTGCTGCACATCTATATTTTTATTATAAATGATATCGCTAAAGAATAAAGAAAATGTGTAAAATGGAAGATATTTTACAATGTTTATTGTAATTGTTAACGTTTGTTAGTTTTGTGGTTGGTTACTGTTGTTTTATTGTACAAACCACACAATACTAAGTTGCATTTACTACTCACTCCAAGGGATACCATATTGCAGGTGTTACAAAATTGGATAAATACTAAAATAATTACTATAAATAAGTCAATATTTGGCTCAGAATCACAAGCACACATTTTGCATGACTTGCAAAGCTGCTCCTTTGACTGGAGATTTATCTCAGACCTGGGCACTAACTGCAATACAGACATGCTACCCACAGATAAATGCAGTGTTTTATTTATGTACAGATATAAGGGCCTCATTTTCAAATGGTGGCTGACTAGTAGGGTCCATAAGCCTATATGCCATAAGCAGGACTTTTCTGGTGGCTTAGTAATGGACAATGAGGACCTTTACAGTTTTTTTTCTCACAAACTTTATTCTTTTCACACAAACTTTATTTTTTAATAGAAATTTAAACAAACGTCACCTCATTTAGAAAAACAACTAAAAACAAGATAATTGCAAAAAATAAAAAAAAGGCAAAAATAAGCATGACATGTTTGTGTTTGTCTGACTTGACATTTCACATGTTGATGCAGAAACCAATTGTGCATCCCTCATACTAACTGCTAAACCGTGAAGCATGTTTTAGTATGGCTTCCTCTTTTGCAGGTTTTAGTTTCTGGGCTATGTTTTTTGGTAGTGGGGGAATAGAAACATGTGACTGTGGGTCTTTCAACTTGATCTTGGGGTCCAGGCGTCTCTGCAGAACTTGCACTACCATATTTTGCCGGAATGTTTGTGTGGTTGGCACAAAGATCTTTTTGGCGACCCACTCTTTGGTTTGTTTTGGGTAAACCACATTAAATTGCAGTTTTCCTGAAAAACAAAAGAAAAAAATTGGACACATAGAAAACGTTGATGATACAACATATACATAATATCGACCATTCAAAATATTTACCAATTTTACGTTGCAAGGAAGGAACAAAGAAATTATATCCACATAATTATAAACCATGCACTTGTAATTTGGAAAAAACAATGTTAAATTACTTTTTGTGGGTAATGTCTCTTCAATTGTGTAATACTCGAATTTAGACCACAAATTACTATATATATCATGCAGACTGACGTCTTGGTGCAGCGGGCCTGATTTGTTTAGGCTCACATAAAACAGGTGTGCCTCTCATCAAAGGTTACACGTAATGTGTTGTTTTTTGCCATTAGAAGTCAGTAAGAGGACATGAATTAATATATGACAGTGAGCAATTAACAAAAGCCCACCAGGTTTGTAAAGAGGGGCAAAAAAAAAAAAAAATGCAGATGGAAACGCTATTTTCCGAATAAATCTGCTACTGTATCGTGACGGTGTTTTGATGCGTCGTTGCCTTCTGATAATGGTTTGCTATGTTGCTAATAGCTGGCACATAAGCACGCATAACTTGTGCAATTATCATCATTTGTTGGTAGACGCGATCCATTTTGGCTGACTAGCTAAATTAGTCGGTTAACACATTACTTTTGGTCACTTGAAGGTTCTGCGATTCAGTGCGAAAAATGAATGGAAGCAGCTTAAAATGTCAGAAATCTATTCGATACACCAATTTGATCGCATAACAGCATGTGACGTCTCTTCGCAATACTTTTTTATTCGCTTTAATGCCATTAGATGGAAACGATTTTCACCTGGCGTTTTCGATGAATATTTTTGGCGAACTTCAGATAGTTCGATTGACAAGTGGATGGAAACATAGCTAGTGATGTTATCTTTCCCCAATCATTATAACACTTACATGCAACCCCAGGTGTTATTTCACAGTCCTTAAGCAAAATGAACAGAACTAAAAGACTCGTGATAATAGTCCAAAATCATGTGAAAATGCATATTCACTGTGTCAGAAACAAGGACAAAACTCCATAATAGTCCAAAATGATGTGGAAATGCAGTTTTTGGTCAAGTAACATCAAACATCCTGTAACATTACCACGTTTGTGAAAAGGGTATATAACTATACAAACAAATAAGTTATATAGTAAAAGGTCTGTAAAGTACATACCTCTGTCCTTAGTTGTAACATAGTCGGCACAGCTGTAGTCTTCAACAAAGGTCTTCGTTTAGAAACTTTAAAATCCTCCGGTGAGAAGTGGTCACTACAGACCCGGAGACTATGGACGTTGACGGTCTTGATATCGCAACGAAGAGCTATCAGCCATAGCTATAGTCTTTCAGTGTCCTGAACTGGTAGTCTGAGGAAAGTCACGGATCTCTCCTGAACGCACGCTTTCATTTGGTTGAAGCATCCAGGAAAGGAACACACTACAACCATCTTTTCATATTAATTTACGGTGCAGTTGAAAAAAAAAAGTAAATTTCTGAGTGACAAAAACCAAAAATGTCTTTTTTACTTCCAACTCGGGAGCAGCTAACTTTGCTCTCGTTGACTTCGCTCTGCTTTATCGATTCTCGTGTCGCTCTCAGCAGGATGTAAACACAGGGTTTTGTCTTCCGCGATTCTCGTCGACGTTGTCTGGCGCGTTACCGTAGTGAACGCCGCTGCTCGGGAGAACAGCGTGAACGCGGCGAAGCGCCGCCAAGGCGAACACACTAGAGTGAATAATAGGCTATAAAACTGTACTAAATGACGCTGTTTCGGGTAAACTCTGGATGTTACCCCTTCAGGACACTTGGATTGCAGCGGACGAGCAGTATGGAGGAATATTAAAAAGTTTTTGTGTAGTTTTATGGACCTTTTCTTTTCGGTAACCATAGACGCTGGTTATATGGATTTGCGGTGCAGGAGGAAAACCCCCTGAATCTCCGGCTGCACTTTGAGGAATAAAAAACTACACCGGACTTCTCATCAGCATGAGGGTAAGTCAATAATGACTGAATTTCATTTTTGGGTGAACTATTCCTTTAATATGGAGAGTGAGTAGCTGGTGATTACATTTGAGACATGCAGTACTTGCAAAGTCTTATGCACATTTAAAGAAATTTCGTCCGGCAAATATGCGCACAAATATAATGAAATTAAAAGTTTCTAATAATTGAGAAATGTACTATAAAGAGCTGGTAATTGTTAAACACTTCATCAAATTAATATCTGGTGTGGCTACCATTTGCCTAAAAATTTGGGACCCTGTCCTTGCGTGCTATAGTTTTAGAAGATGATTGGCTTTTTGCCTGTTCCAAACAGACAGGAAAACTTGCCAATGTTCCTCTTTAGATTTACTGTCTCACTTGCGTCTATCCATCCAAGTAATTGCAGACAGCCATGATGAAGTTGACATCAGAGCTCTGTAAAGACTATTTTTTCAATGAAAAACAAATATTTACTTCTAAAATAATTTTTTTAATTTAGCATTTGGGATTTCAATGTCCTCAGCAACATCAATTTGGAAAGCAATGAGTAAACATCTAACGCCAGACTTAATAAAGCCAGACGGATTGTTTGATATTGGTGTTATTTTAGATTTTGGAAGAATGGAGTGGGAGGAGGGAGAGAAAGGGAAAAGGAAAAAAGGAATGGAAAATGATGATGATTAAGAGTCATTTGTAGTTAAAGTGAAAGCAGCTGGAGAGTGTTGGCAAATTAACAGAACGTTTAGTGATAATCATAAGGTCGGAAAATTTGTGAAAAATGAAATTGCAGATGTAAAGGCAGTAAGGATATCTAGAAGTGGAATTGTGACAGTGGAATGTAAAACGAGAAAACAAAGGAAAAGGCTCCAAAAATCAAAGTATTCCATAATAATCATATCTGTTTTCCGATGAAGCGACAACCGACAGTGAAGGGAGTTATAAGAGGGGTTTCATTTTCAGTGAACGAAGATACTTTTGTGGTAGAGGGAATTTGTGCTGCTCGGCGGTTGAAAAGATATCGTGATGGAAAGGAGACCGATAGTGTGTCGGTACTCCCTGAATTTGAAAAGGAATTACCGGAGAGGATTTTTCTTGATTACGTTAGTTACTGGGTGTGGATATATGAAAGGGCTCTGCTTCGGTGCTACTGGTGTCAGGGCTATGGCCGCGCTGCAGCAGTCTGCAAGACATAGAGCTGCAGACTGCAGAAGGTGAGGAAAAGAAGGATGTTCAGATGATGATTGTGGGTCAGTCCATATCTAAGCATCCAGACCCTCCCAGATGACCCCCTCAGAAATTTCTCAAAAAATTCGAATGGGTACCTCTGGTGG
Organism: Gymnothorax javanicus; assembly: GCA_029692085.1. Lineage (NCBI taxonomy): Eukaryota > Metazoa > Chordata > Actinopteri > Anguilliformes > Muraenidae > Gymnothorax > Gymnothorax javanicus. Next base: position 156,264,572 of record CM056196.1, read on the forward strand.
ACTTATGAAATAATACCAAGTATTAGACCAATATCCCTAATAGTTCTGAAGTGATGGCCTGTCACAATTTTAAGTATTTTTTTTTAATTTTGACGAAATTGTGTTTCATCCAACTTTGGGCTTCCACTGCTCCTCTATTATTTAACCAACAGATCAGATTTTTGGTTTCTCCTGCCAACTTTTCCCGTAGAATCAGAATTCTGGTCAGATTAGGTGTATCTACCTTGGTTGCTCCACAATAGGGCTCCAAAGTTGGCCGAAAAGCCAAAAATCGCAAAAATTGCTGTATTTTTAAAATGCTACAGATCAGAAAGTTTAGGGAATTCAAGCTTGAAATTTTTTTTGTGACCATTCCTGATACCTCTCATGGGTAATCCCCTTTAATCTTGTTTGTATCTTGGCAGGAATGAGAAGAAATTTTTTTTTTTTTTTATTTTGCTCGTTTTTCATTTTACAGAAAAAATAGCAATTTTGAAGTCCATGGTTCACCATGTACGCAATTGACCACATCCTTCAAATCTTTACCATAGATTGCTATAGTTGTCAACTTCATCTGACAAAAAAATTGGGATGGTGTTCACAAAAAAAATTTCAAGCTTGAATTCCCTAAACTTTCTGATCTGTAGCATTTAAAAAGTACCGCAATTTTTGATTTTTTTTTTTCAGCCAACTTTGGAGCCCTATTGTGGAGCAACCAAGGTAGATACACCTAATCTGACCAGAAATTCAAAAGGGAAAAAGATGGCCAGGAGACCAAAAATCAGATCTGTAGGTCAAATAATAGATCTTAGCAAAAATCGTGGAAGCCCAAAGTTGGAGTTTCGCAAAAATTAAAAAAAAAAAAAAAAAAACTTAAAATTGTGACAGGCCATCACTTCAAAACTATTAGGGGTATTGGTCTAATACTTGATATTATTTCATAAGTCCACCAGAGGTACCTATATGAATTTTTTGAGAAATTTCTGAGGGGGTGACCCAGGAATTTTCTGATTGGCAAAGGAAAAGGCTGTTTGTTGTCACTGTGGAGGCAATTTGAAAGTGAGGTTGAGCGAACACGGACACTGAATAAGATGTCATACTCTGAGGCTGTAAAGAAAGTGAGGATAGAAAAGAGAGCAGTGGGGAAAGAGATGGATACAGCTGAAACGAAGGGGAAAGAGCAAAGTAAACAGGACAAGCAGTTTTTGAATATAGATAAAAGAAGGTTCTTGGCATTTATAGCAATGGTTATTAACTGTGCAATTGAAATCGAATCAAAAACGGAGAGGAAAAGGATGGTGGTGTACGCAGCCAGGGAGATTTTAGACATAACCGACGTGAAGGGGGAGGAGATCCAGGGAATTTTAGAGAAAGGCCTTAGTGGGAGTCAAACGACAAAATTATACATTGGAAATTACGTTTGTTTAAGAATGCGGGTTAGGGTGGAGGTTTTTTTTTAAAATGAGAAATAACTAAAAAAATTACCCTGAATTTACAGCAGTTGGCGGTAATACACTAACAGATTGTCATCCGAAATAAAACGAAAGAAGAAGAAGAATGTTTACGGTTGCTTTTAAAATTAAATGGGTTACATAGTTACTGTTATGTTACATATGTGGTCTGTGTTCGTAATTCTACCCAAAGGTGTTTACTTAAAATGTTAACAGTGCAAAAGAAGTGGATGAGTTTGTGTTTAGAGCGGAAAGTTTTTGAATAAAACACATTTTTAACAGTACTCCTCCGTGTACTACAGTTTTTAGTTTTGTGCAACTGATTTTTTTTTTTTTACTTGCTAGCACCTGTGCTACGACTTAAAAAAGTAAGCGTACAGCCCTTAATAGGCTGACCCAGTAGGCTACACACCGGACACCACTACGAAGAGTCGTTCCAAGTGATTGTTTTGTTCATTTTCACCCGTCATCAGAAGACAGGATAAAAGCTTTGTCCACACATCCCGACATAAAAATAGACACGTGAAAACAAAAACTCACCCGTATTCGTTCTGATAACGTTGCATTTTTTTTTTATACGACAGGCTGCCCCCATGTTTTATTATTCCGACGTCCTGCTTTCGTCCTACGGTTGGCTGGTCGAGACGAAACGTTTGTTGTGGAGACCGAGACGAAAAACATCGACTTCGATTCCGTATAACTGATTCCCCTCTTTAAGCGAATACACCACAGCCATCTTCCTCTTTTGGTTTTATGGCAGTTTACAGACCATATGGTGTATTACCGTCACCTACTGGATTTATATTATCGCTTAAATAAACCCAGAAGGGAAAAAAACCCTGCAGTTCTCTATTATCTATAACTAAACTAAACGCAACTAGTCATTCTGTATCTGGCTCCCTCTCCCAACCAACCCCTTTTCCAAAATCTCTTGGATATCTTCCCCTTTCACGTCTGTAACCCTAAGAAATTCCCTTGCTGCATGTACCACCATTTTGATTCTATCCGTCCTTGATTCTAATTCACTCGCACAATTTATAACCATGGCCACAAATGCTAAAAACTTCTTTTTGTCAATACTAATACATTCGCTGTAAAATCTTGATTCTTCAGACACGGTCTTTGTACTACACTTCTCTTTATTCATTACAACCTGTCCTTCCTTAACTTTCTTTGCAGCCTCAGCATATGACATCTTGTTTAAAGTCCGCGCCCGTTCCACCTCACACTCAAATTTCCTCCGCTCTCATAACCTACTCCCAGCTTCATGATTCCCACCGCAATTAAAACATAAAGCTTGTTGCATCGTAAGGTTGCATTCTTCCTCATTACACCCATTTTTCCTGCACTGTCGGCAACCACAGCCATCTGCTGCAGGCAGGCTGATTCTTCTTCTTCTTCTTATTCTTCTATTATTTTTCTTTTATTTTAACTTAGAAGGTGCATACCGCCACCTACTGTACCGGAGTATGCAAACATGTCAAGGGCTGCGTCCGAATAGTTAAAAAATCACGTCCTATCGTCTAATTCCTAACCACTTTTCGTTAACCTCTGTGTAAAACGTCATGGGGTAAAGGAAAGGTGTAAAGGGGACTCTTTTACAGCTTAGGAAGAGAACCGCGCTTATAAGAGAATCCGAATGCACTTAACTAGGCAAAGTGATCACCCGCCTCCTGCCCGTCATGTGTGTCTGCTTTTGTGATTGGCCGGATGGACGGTCATCGCCGAATTGCGGGATACCATTTCCTCCTTTCTTTTCGAAAAGGATGGTTCAGTGTACCCTATGCTAAACGTGATAAATCAGGAAGCATTGTAGCACCTTTCCTTTACATTTAAAGAATCCGAACACACTTATCATGGCTGCCACGTAAATACTTCCGGATCGTTTTCCAGGAGTTAGGAACTTTCCTAAGCAAAAATGACTATTCGGACGCAGCCAAGGTCTATGTGTTGACTTGACTTGAGGAAATTGAGCTTGTCTTATCCAGCTAACTTAATGGGTTCATTTAGCCGAGATTTATAGAGGGGAAAAAAAAAGACATCATCAATGCTAACATGTCTAAATTCTGTTGTACAACTGTGCATCTCATAAAAATTGCACTACCACAATGCCGAAATAGTTGGGACGAAGTGTAAATTGTGAATAAAATCAAAATGCAATGACTCTCAGGTCACGAGCCAATATGTTATTTACAACAGAATATAGATAACATTTCAAATGTTGAAATTGAGACATTTAACATTTTTATCCACAAAATGAGCTCATTTCAAATTTTCTGGCTGCAACAGGTCTCAAAAAATTGGGACACAGGCAAAAAAAGGGCTGAAAAAGTAATTAATATATTAGAGAATCAGCTGAAAGAACATTTAGCAAGTAATTGACCAAACCCTCACAGGTTCTAACCATTGTGCCGTAGCAGTTAAAAAAGCCAATCGGATGCTGGGATACATTGCCAAAAGTACGGAGTACAAATCCAAGGAGGTGATACTTCTCTTGTACAACACATTCGTCAGACCACATCTGGAGTATTGTGTACAGTTCTGGGGACCATACTTTAAGAAAAATATAGAGGCTCTAGAAAAAGTTCAGAGAAGAGCCACTAAGCTAATTCCAGGTATAAAAGATGAAAGCTATGAGAAGAGGCTGAAGATCCTTAATCTCTTTAGTCTTAGGAGAAGGAGACTTAGGGGTGATCTGATCGAGGTCTTTAAATATGTTAAAGGGATTAACAAAGTGAATTATGTAGGATTCCTTCAGCCAAGTTTTTTTTAGTAGAACTCTGGGTCACAAATGGAAGTTGACCTAGAGTAAATTTAGCACTGATATTAGGAAATATTTCTTCACCCAAAGAGTAATTTCAGTGTGGAATAGCTTGCCTGACCATATTGTTGAGGCAGAAACCTTGGGAATTTTCAAGAGCAGGCTTGACTTGAAGTTAGATACCATTGAGACTTTGAGTATCTGAAATGATATATTCATAATAGTAAAAGAAACTGGCGAGCCTAGTTGGGCTGAATGGCCTGTTCTCACCACTCATGTTATGTTATGTTATGTTAATTACATTAACTGGCATCAGGTGTGTAACATGATTGGCTATAAAAGGGATGTCTTAGGGAGGCTGAGTCTCTCAGAAGTAAATATGCCCAGAGGCTCTCCAACCTGTGAAAGCTAGTGTAAAAAATAGTGGAATACTTTAAAAACAATGTTCCTCAACATCAAATTGCAAAGGCTTTGAAGGTCTCATCATCAACAGTGCATAACATCATCAAAAGATTCAGAGAAATTGGAAAAATCTCTGTGTGTTAGGGACAAGGCCGAAGACCTTTACTGGATGTCCGTGATCTTCGGGCCCTCAGACGCCACTGCATCACTCACCGGCATGATTCTGTCATTGACATTACTAAATGGGCCCAGGAATACTTCAAGAAACCATTGTCAGTAAACATAGACCGCCGTGCCATCCACAGATGCCACCTAAAACTCTATCATGCAAAAAGGAAGCCATTGTTGAGCATGATCCAGAAGCGCCGCCGTGTTCTGTGGGCCGAGGCTCAATTAAAATGGACTGTAGCAAAGTAGCAAAGTGTCCTGTGGTCAGACGAGTCCAAATTTGATATTCTTGTTGGAAATCATGGGCATTGTGTCCTCCGGGCTAAAGAGGAGAAAGACCAACCCACCTGTTATCAGCGCTCAATTCAAAAGCCAGTATCTCTGATGGTATGGGGATGCATTAGTGCATATGGTGTGGGACACTTGCATGTTTTAAAAAGCACCATGAATGCTGAAAGGTATATAAAGGTTTTAGAGCAAAATATGCTCCGCTCCAGACAACATCTATTCCAAGGAGGGCCTTTTGTATTTCAGCAGGACAATGCAAAACCACATACTGCAGCTATTACAACAGCATGGCTTCGTAGTAGAAGAGTCCATATGCTGGACTGGCCTGCCTGCAGTCCTGATCTTTCACCGATTGAGAACATTTGGCGCATAATTAAATGAAAAGTCCATGAAAGGAGACCCAACACTCTCCAGCAGCTGGAGGCCTGTATTAAATAAAAGTGGAATCAAATTCCACTGGCTAAACCCAAGAAACCTGTCTCCTCAATGCCCAGACGCCTCCACTTTGTGTTTAAAAAGAAGAGGGGATGCTACACCATGGTAAACAGGCCCCTGTCCCAACTTTTTTGAGACCTGTAGCAGGCATCAAATTTTGAAATGAGCTTATTATGTGGATAAAATTGTAAAATTTCTCAGCTTCAACATTTGCTATGTTATCTCTGTTCTATTGTGAATAAAGTGCTGGCTGGTGTGATTTGAAAGTCATTGCGTTTTGATTTTATTCACAATTTACACTTTGTCCCAACTATTTTGGAATTGGGGTTGTACTATGGCCTTCTGAGCACTGTCCACCCCTTTTCCTGTAGTTCGGATTCTCCTTCTTTTCGTTTACTAAGACAAACTGCTCTGCGCCACCTTTTTTCACACATCAGGCGATTTAACTTGCACTTCATGATCATTTAAATTCGTCATTTAAAAACAGAAAAACTTAGTACATACATGAAGTTTTCAATTCCGCGTGATAATTTCTTGAATTAGCGTTGATTGAATAATAACAGAACCAAGATCCAATTAATCTCGCTTCTCACTCTCGGTACCGTGTGGGTTGATTAAAAAAAGTGGCATGGCAATTAAATATAAAAAGCGTGCAACTCAAGCCATGTCCATGAGAGTCGACAGGTATGCCATTTTGAATAACGCTGATTTAATGCAGCAAATACGTGTCCAGATGAATGATTGTCGTCTTACCTAATCGTGGAGAACTAGCAGCACCTGTTAAGTATGGAGTCCTCTCTGAGTGAATCTTGTGTTAATTATGAAAATGACTGAGAATAGGTCAGGACTAATAATTGTTTTAGACGGACGTTCTGTGACCCCCAATTCCCAGTTCTGCATGGCTCTGCCACTGTACTGAATTTAGCCCATGATTTAATCGCTGTTAGATCGCACATGGAGAAAAACCCTATATTCAATTGCCAATTACGATAATTGGAAAGTGCGTCAATAAAGGAAAATGATTGAGATCTAGCCTAATCTAGACTAATTGTTGCCATAAAGGGATGTGTTGAAATTTCAACAAATGACAAGTCAGACAGACATTTGACCTAGTGACCTACTTTTCAGCATGATACATTGTGATGTCATTATGTATCTGTCTGTAAAGATTTTTTATGAAATCCGACAATTGGTTCAAACGGACGCATGGACGGACGGACAGAGCTCAATTTATTACCCCCCACAACAATATTCTTGCGGGGGATAATAAAACTGTCTTTATGTTAGCAACAAAACAAACTTCAGAACATCAAAATGAAATCACACTAAAGTATCTCACTGATCGGCGAATGCTTACGAATGTAGCGAATTCTGGATTCGCCAACTTTTTGACAAAAATCTGGCGAAAATCAGGATAGACCTATGTGTCATTAGCGACATTTAGCGTCAGTCGACAACATTCGCGTGACTGTTTGAGAAAGAATAGGAAATGGCTTTCTAGAATATGAAAATGAACTCTTTGTGACCCTAAAAACCATTTGCAAACTCTTTTGCAATTTTGACGAAACCTTGATGGTATCCTCACGAAACCCAATATGCCTATTCGTCTACATTCATCAGCATTCGTAGCTCTGTTGTATAATAATAATATGTTGTATAATAATAATAATAATAATAATAATAATAATACGGATTATAAAAATACGTTGTAAAACCCAACTATCACACATCCAACTACAAGGCGCATGGTTCCCACCAATCCCATTTTCTAAAATTCCCTGTATGTCCTCTCCCTTCACATCAGTTAGACTGTATCTAAATTTCCCTTGCTGCATGTACTGCCATCCTGATCCTTCTGATTTTACTTCAACTTCACATCCATAATTTAACACCATTGCTATGAAAGCCAAAAACTCTGCTTATAATTAAATCTTTGTTGGCTCTTCCTTTTCTTTTTCCCAGTGTCTCAACTGTGACCTAAACTTTCCCCGCTTTTCCCTTTTCTACCCTCACTCACTTTATGGGGCACAATCAAGGCAAGCGCATGCAGGAATCTTGGGTTCAATCTTGGAATCCTTCACCTTCCCTTTTCAAGAAATGTAAAAAATTTTACGATCAGTGAGTATCGAGTGGTATTTGACCAATGCATCACCGCCACGCAGGAGCCCAGAGGCTTCTCCAGCCGCACTCAGGCAGCCTGTCTTTTTTGGAGTACTCCTTCAATCTCCAGAGGTCGGCCATCTCTTCGTGCTAGCACCCTTGTGCGCTCTTCGTCGCCTACTTGTTCGGTCGATTGGAGTGGATCCAGGAGGGCCATTCCTCCCTACTCTTCTGACCTTGCAATGTTGACCAATTTCCACTAAAGCACTAATTGACTCAAGGGTGGACAGGAATATTATACATCCTGATCTCGTTGCATGAAGATTCTGACTGAACCACTACTTATGCCTATTCACTCTCCAGGCCTCACGTGGTGTAATAATAATAATACTAATAATAATAATAGTAATAATAACTACAACAACAACAACAACGACAATAACTTTATATTGGACAGTTTATGCATAAAATGCAACATTAAGAGTTGAACATAAAAGATAGACATTTGTGATGAAAAAATACATAGAGAAGCATGAATTATAAAAATAAAAGATAAAACAACCTCAATTTAAAACACATTTTGGGAGAAAGGAATAGTAAAAAGGTGTGTCTTGAGATTTTATTTGAAAGTGTCAACAGATTTAGAGCCTCGAGACCTACAGGTAGACTGTTCCAGAGTTTAGAGGTATACTTAACAATGGCTGCCTCTCCATGCCTTTTGGGATCTTGAGAACAATCGAAAGGTTTGAGCCAGAGGATCTTTTGGACCTAACAAGCTCATATATCATGACCATATCAGACAGATACTAAGATGGGGAGAGGCCATTTAATAATTTAAAAACCAATGAAAGAATTTTAAAAGTATTCTGACAGACAGGTAGCCAATGTAATGACTATCATTGAGGAGTAATGTGGTGTCTCTGTCTGGTTTTTGTCAGAACTTGTGCAGCTGTATTCTGTATGAGCTGTAACTTACCAATGGCTTTCTTTGACAAACCACTGCAATAGTCCAGTTGGCTGGAGATAAAAGCTCATATCAACTTTTCTGTATCGGCCTGGGGAAGAGTCTGACCCTGGCGATATTCCTCAGGTGACAAAAGGACACTTTTGTAATGTTTCTAGAGTGATGTTCAAAGTTATGGTCAAGATCAATGATAACATCAAAGTTTTTTACATGTTCCTTTGCGTTCAGTGAAAATACAATTTGGTGGTCAGACAGCTTTTCTCTCCCAGCTTTTGCTTCAATAACAAAAATCTCAGTTTTGTCTTGGCTCAACTGTAAGAAGTTTTGATTCACCCACAAACCTATGTCAGACATACATCCAATCAGGTTATTGATAGAACAGTAGTCATTTGAATTTATGGAGATATATAGATTGGTATCATCTATATAATTATGGAAATTAATGTTGTGATTTCTATAATATAGTAGAGTGGTAGACTGAAAAGAATTGAGCCAAAGATAGAGCCGTGTGGGACACCACATATCAGGTTAATTCTATCAGAGGAGTGGTTATTCATGGCCACATCGAAATGCTGGCCAGTAAAATAAGATCGGAGCCATTTGAGAACTGTTCCAGAGAGTCCAAACCAGTGCTAGAGTCTGTCCAGCAAAATATAATGATCCACTGTGTCAAATCCAGCACTGAGATCCAACAGGACTAGCACAGAGAGCTTTTTCCTCATCAGTGCTGATTCTGAGGTCATTAACAACTTTGACTAAAGTTGCCTCTGTACTGTGCTGGGCCCAGAAGCCAGACTGGGATCTTTCAAACTTAGTTGTTACAGTGGAAATCATTTGGCCATTTAAAATTTTTTTCCCCATAGTCATATTCAGAAAGGTCAAGGTTACATTAGTCTGTAATTGGATAAAACGGAAAAATCTATGATCTTTTTTTTCACAGTGGTTTAAATAAAGCGGTTTTACAAGGTGTAGGAAAATGCCTATGAGCAAGTAATTCATTATGATAAAAACATCCACAGCAAACTGTTATAAACCAGTTTTTAAAAAAGTGGCTAGAATGGGATCGAGAGCAAAGGTAGATTATTTTATCTCATAGACAACTTTATTTATCATTTCTAAGTCTACTGATGTAAAAAAAAAAAAAAAAAAAAAGTGTATGGTGTAATTTTTGCAGCTTTGGAATAATACTTAGTGGTGATTTGTCCAGCCTTTTCTCAGTAAAATTTATTCTGATGGTGCAATCTTATCTCTCAAGGAGGCAGAAAATTAATTTGGAAACGATCAGACAAAGATTGACTGTCCTGCATTGATCTGTACAGCCACTGGATGTAGGGATGCATAAAATGGTTTTAAAAATTTACTCCACTGCAAGTGCACTGGACTACAGATTTTTTAGGAAACAGAATTTATCAGATTAGATTTTAAAAATGTGATGTCGATTAGTTGCATAGACTGAAATGGCGGCTATATCACAGGATGAATTCCTCAGTCTAAGATTCATTTCTGGCCTATTATAGACAACAGTGTTATAAGTAAGGAAATTGTAGTTAAAGGGCTTGCCTCAACATGATTAACGGAGAAAGAACATCCAAAACCAAATGGTTAGGCGCTAAAACCCTGTGGACGTCAATAGAGATGGGGCCGGTCAGAGCAAGAGGCCTTTGGCTATCTGTAACATCGGCTGGAGCCCCGGGAAGGAGTAGGAGCATCGGATGCGTTAAAGGATGGAGAACCCAAGTGCAAAGTACATGGTTTTATAAAATAAACAAAGTGCAAATAGCATAGGAAACAGAAAATATAAACTACATGGGGTAACTGAAGATTAAGAAACCAAAAAACCAAGTGCTTTTAAACTAAAGTGTTCCAAGCTAAGGCAACCTCCCTGTGAGGAGTAAAACAGAGGTTTACACAGAGAAAGAGAATGCTAACTAAACAATAACCAGATGAGCCCATTTAACAATGAACAAGAAGATAATAGGATAAGAAAAAAAAAGGAAAGACCCGCACAAGGCCAGGAAGCCGAAGCAGGGCAACAGGGAGACCTTCACAAACCAGAAGATCATGGGCGACTGGAATAGCAGACAACCTCAAGGTTGGTAGACCTGGTCTGCACAAGGGAGGCCCTCTGGTCGCTTACGAGAGCGAGGGCAACAAGGGAATGCCTCTCACTGCCTGTGCCGGTGAACAGGGTTGCTGAGCGGCCCTCTCTGGGCCGGGAAACAAGGTCACTGTGAACAGCACACAGGTGCTGGATTAGAAGGCCTGCTGCATGCTGTGGAGCCAGGGCTAAGAGGTGCGGCGTCCTTGCTGGGTCCTTACTAATGAAGTAGGCTTCGGTAAAGTTGGTCGGTGCCCCGGGAGGGAGTATGGGCATCGGGTGAGTGAAAATATGGAGGATCCAAGTGCGAAGGACATGGTTTATTAAATAAACTAAGTGCAAATAACATGGGAAATGTAAATTCTAAACTAAATGGGAAAACTGAAGATAAAGAAACCAAAACTAAGTGCTTTTAAACTATGAAGTGTTACAACCCAAGGCTACCTGCCTGTGAGGGGTAAGACAGAGGTTTACACAGAGAGAGAGAATGCTAACTTGACAGTAACTAGGTGAGACCAATTAGCAATGAGTGGTGTTATGGTCCCAATTTGTAATGGCGTCAATTTGTTATGACGTCACAGACAGCAAGGGATGACAGACAAAATTCTTAAACTTCAACAGATTTAATTAAACAAACACTTAGAACTAATCTACACTCTACCCTACTGACCAAGATTGAAATAAAAAAAAAGATAGTTACAGTCCCTTGGTAATTGAGATGGGCTGCTATGTTATGCGATGTCCGGGGACAGGAAAATGCTCCAACACAGGCAAAAATCCACAAAAAGCTTCACAGGTCTTGAAAAGAGTGACAGGTCTGGTCAAATGTATCCTTCCACAATTTCTCCTTGCAATTTCTCCTACTACGCTTCCACTCTCTCAATTTTTCTCCTTATATACTCTTGTCCAGCCCCCTCTGAGGCATGCCCAGGACATGCCCAACCTAGCTCCAGACTGGGCTTAACAAAAAAAATTGTCAATACTGCCATCTAGTGGCTTTTTTTTTTCCCCATTACACCTCCATTCTAAAAAAGGGAAAAATTTTGACTCATAAAGGCAAAATTTTTTTTTCAATACAAAAATGGTTAAGTAGACACTTGTGTATATATAAATATAATACAATATGCTAATAAACACATGTGATATATATACACATACTCAAACACGGGATAAGCAATCAGCAATTACATTGTCAGTACCCTTTACATGCTTAATTTCCAAGTCAAACTCCTGTAAAATCAAACTCCAATTCAACAATCTCCGATTCTTGTTTTTCATCTTACTCAAAAAACATTAACGGATTGTGGTCAGTATATACAATCATTGGCTTTTGCCCTGTACAAACATAAACCTCAAAGTGTTGTAAGGATAGAACCAGAGCCAACAGCTCCTTCTCAATTGTGGAATAGTTCTTTTGGTGGCGATTGAACTTCCTGGAGAAGTATGCCACGGGATGCTCAATGTCATCAGAGTCACTTCTCTGTAGGAGCACAGATCCACAAGCTTGGTCGCTAGCATCGACCGCCATGGAGAACGGCTTGTTGAAGTCAGGAGATATGAGCACGGGGAAGTGACATAGCAGAGACTTCAGGTGATCGAAGGCTCTTTGGCATGCTTCATCCCAAGTGAACTTTACACCTTTCTTCAGTTGGTTGGTGAGGCTGAGAGCAATCTCAGCAAAGTTCTTGCAGAACATGCGGTAGTGCCCGATCATTCCAAGGAAGCGGCGCAAAGCTTTTTTGTTGTCAGGAACTGGAAAGTCCATGATGGCTTGGACTTTAGCATTTATGGGTGCCACCTTACCCTGGCCTAGCCAAGACATGTGACAGTAGCACAACCAAAGTCACTCTTGTTCAGGTTAACAGTCAGGTTAGCCGGAGTCAAGCGCTGGAACAACGTCTCTACATCTTTCAGATGTTCTTCCCAGGAGTCGCTCCCTGTGATCAGGTCGTCGATGTACGCACCCGTGTGTGGTAATCCGGCGATTGTAGACTGTATCATCCTATGGACATGGCTGGGGCATTTTTCATGCCAAAGGGTAGGACTTCATACTGGTATAACCCAGATGGTGTGGCAAAAGCAGAGATGCTCTTGGCCCTCTCAGTTAAAGGCACACACCAATAACCCTTCAATAAATCAATCTTGGTCAGAAACTTTGCTTGCCCTACTCTATCGATACAATCATCAATCCTAGGTATTGGAAACACATCAGTTCTAGTTACAGCATTGACTTTGCGATAATCTGTACAGAATCTAGTACTTCCATCAGGTTTTGGAACTAGAACACAGGGTGAACTCCAATCGGAGTTAGAGGGTCTGATAATATCATGTTCTAACATGTACTCAACCTCTTTCTCAGCAATCTTTCTCTTTTCAGGATTCATCCGCACGGATGCTGTTTTATTGGTTTGGCATCACCAACATCTACATCATGAGAGGCTATAGAAACTCTCTTTGGAACATCAGGAAATAGATCTTTATATTTCTTGATCAACCTCTCAAACTGATCTTTCTGTGAGGGTTCTAAGTGCTGGAGTTTTACATCAAGATTTTGCAACACTTCAGAATTTGACAATTTACATGAAAGAACTTCAGCTTTAATTGTAGGTTCATCATCTTGAAACTCCCCCTCATCTTCACAAGTCTCGGCCATAGGAAGATCTGAAGTGACAGCTGCAACCCTAGCATTCCTATCATGATAAGGCTTCAGCATGTTAATGTGACACAACTGTTTTGGCTTTCTCCTATCTGGAGTCTTCACAATGTAATTGAGATCATTGAGTTTTGTCAGAATTTCATAAGGACCATGAAATCTAGCCTGCAATGGATTGGACTGCAAGGGAAACAACACAAGGACCTTGTCTCCTGGTTTAAACTCACGGCTTCTAGCCTTATGATCATACCAAGTTTTCATTTTTTCCTGACTTGATTTCAAGTTCTCTTTGGCTAGGTCACAAGCTGCACGCAGTCTTTGCTTGAACTTGCTAACATAGTCTAACAGACTGATATGCGGCTCTTTCTCTTGCCATTGTTCACTCAACAATAGCAAAGGTCCTCTCACTTCATGGCCAAACACTAGCTCAAACGGACTGAATCCAGTAGACTCCTGCACTGCTTCTCTAGCTGCAAACAACAGCAAATGAACACCTTCATCCCAGTCTTTCTCATGGTCATAACAATAAGTCCTCATCATTGTCTTGAGAGTGGAATGAAACCGCTCTAAGGCACCCTGACTCTCTGGATGATAGGCACTGGAAAGAATCTGCTTCGCACCTAGTTCATACACAACCTGCTGAAACACTCCGGAAGTGAAATTGCTACCTTGATCTGACTGAATTTCCCTGGGAAGGCCAAACAACGTGAAGAACTTTATCAAAGCCTTCGAGATTGCAGTTGCCTTGATGTTGCGTAGAGGTATGGCTTCAGGGAATCTGGTAGATGCACACATGATTGTCAACAAGTACTGATTTCCAGATCTAGTCTTGGGTAATGGACCAACACAATCAACGATGACCTTGGAGAAGTGCTCCCCAAATGCTGGGATAGGCTGCAATGGAGCTACAGGTGGGTCTAACTGGTGTTTTCCAACTACCTGACAAGTGTGACAGGTTTTGCAAAAGTTGGAAACATCTTTCCGAAGTCCAGGCCAGAAGAAGTGTTTCATGATCTTGTCAACAGTCTTGTTAACACCAAGATGACCTCCTAAAGGCAAACTATGAGCCATTGTTAAGATCTCATTCCTGTAGACCTTCAGAACAACAATTTGCTTGACCACTGCCCAATCTGCATTGGCAGGGATATCAGGAGGGCGCCACTTCCGCATCAACACTCCATCCTTGAGATAATACCCAACTGAACTGCGCTCTATTTCTTCATCAGGAAGGGCTCTCTTCTTTAGTACACAAATTTCAGGATCATTGGTTTGTTCCTGAATCAACCGCTTTCTGGACAGAGACAAGTCTCCAGACACATCAGAATCACCAGACCCATCTGGCTGGCTGAACAGAGAACTGATAAAAGTGTCTGATAAGTCCTCAAACGGAGAAACCATAGTAGGCTGAACAGAGTCATGAGGCGAACCACCTGAGTCATGAATATTCAATGTGCTGGACGGCACCACATCATCTTCTTCTTGAGCCTTCTTGGCCATAGCACGAGTCACTGCACAGGAAGGATACAGAGATGGGTCTGCATCGCCATCTTCAGTGCTCGGCTGTGAAGTAAGATGAACAGGGGAACTACATTGCCCCCAGCCAGGTCATTGCCTAGCAACAGAGAAACACCCTTGATAGGTAGACTTGACATAAGTCCCACCTTTACCTGTCCTGTAACTAAATCTGACTTCAAGAATACAGAGCGCAGGGGTACAGATACAGTCCTCCCTTCAATACCTTGTACAAGTATGAAATCCCCAGAAGCGGTCTCATCACGTAACTCCAAGGAGTCCATCAACAAAAAGTGACTGAGAAGCTCCGGTATCCCTTAGGATATATATGGGGACAGGAGGAGAATGCTCATTCAGAGCCACAAATCCCTCTGACACAAATGGAAGAAATTCCTCCCTCACAAAGTCAGCAGTATCAGGCTTCTTAGCCTCACAAGGAGCAGGCAATTTAGCAGATCGGTCATCTACTACAGGGGTTTCTAACCTTGTCTTCACAAAGGCATTGGGTTTGGTATCCTTTTTTTTTTTCTTTCTTAGCTTTAAGGAACCAACAGTTGGTTGTAACATGACCAGATTTCTTGCAATAATTGCAAACTAGACCACTTTTGTCACTGTCAGCTTTCACACTTTGATCAGACCTTTTACTGGATTTCCGACCACCATCACCAGATTTGTCTTTGTCTTTGGGTGAGGAATCTTGGGTATCACAGTTACCTTTCTTCTGAAATTGGGACCATCTATTGTTACTGCTAGACTGAAATTTGGACTTATGTGTGAGAACATATTCGTCTGCAAACTTGGCAGCTGGTTGCAAATTCAGTGCTTGCTTCTCATTAAGGTAGGTCTTAATATTACCCTTGACACAGTTCTTGAATTCTTCAACTAACACCATCTCTTTTAGTGAGTTGAAATCATCCTTGACCTCCATAGAAGTACACCAGCGCTCAAAGCAAACCTTCTTCTCGTTAGCAAATTCCACATAAGTCTGATTGTCAGATTTCATCAGACCTCTGAATTTCTGTCCGTAAGCCTCTGGAACCAACTCATAAGCTGTCAAAATAACCTTTCTGACAACCTCATAATCAGAGGAATCATCTGCAGACAAAGCCGAATAGGCTTGTTGAGCTTTACCCTTGAGGACAGTTTGCAACATCAGAGGCCAGTGTTCCTTTGGCCACTGACAACTCCTAGCTACCTTCTCGAAGCACTGGAAATACTTATCAACCTCCTTCTCTGAGAATGGAGGCACCAACTTTACCTCCTGG
Source organism: Gymnothorax javanicus (assembly GCA_029692085.1). Lineage (NCBI taxonomy): Eukaryota > Metazoa > Chordata > Actinopteri > Anguilliformes > Muraenidae > Gymnothorax > Gymnothorax javanicus. Next base: position 156,280,648 of record CM056196.1, read on the forward strand.
CTAGCCCGAAATTTGTTTTCAGCTTGCATTTTGATTTTTAGTAGCTCCATTTGGAGCCTTTCTTCTCTGTCTCTGTCTCTCTCTTTCTGCTCTTTCCTCTTTCTCTCTCTTTTTTCTCTACTCTTGCTAATTTTTCTTACTCAAACTGCCTTTGTTTTTCTTTTTCCTCCCTTTCTATCTCTAGCATTTTTAATTTAAGTTCCATTTCTACATTTGGATTTTCCACTGGAAACTGTTCCAGATCTCCTGGTGCAAACACATTTTCATCAATGTAATATTCAACAATCTCTCTAGCCAGTCTTGCTTTTCGCATGGCTGGTTTTACATCTGTCAGCTCTAACTGTCTGCATATTTCTAGCAGTTCTGTCTTTTTAAAAGACTTCAAAACCTCTACGGTTGGTGATGCCAAGAAATCATCCATTGCTGTTGATCTGCCAATATATATCTAGGAAAATTCAAAAAACAATTTCACAATTTGAAATTTTAGATTTTCAATAAATGACTTGCACAATGGTCTATCCCGGACGAGCCCCCAATTTGTTATGGCCCCAATTTGTTATGGCGTCAATTTGTTATGACGTCACGGACAGCAAGGGATGACAGACAAAATTCTTAAACTTCAACAGGTTTAATTAAACAAACACTTAGAACTAATCTACACTCTACCCTACTGACCAAGATTGAAATAAAAAAAAGATAGTTACAGTCCCTTGGTAATTGAGATGGGCTGCTATGTTACGATGTCCGGGGACAGGAAAATGCTCCAACACAGGCAAAAATCTACAAAAAGCTTCACAGGTCTTGAAAAGAGTGACAGGTCTGGTCAAATGTATCCTTCCACAATTTCTCCTTGCAATTTCTCCTACTACCCTTCCACTCTCTCAATTTTTCTCCTTATATACTCTTGTCCAGCCCCCTCTGAGGCATGCCCAGGACATGCCCAACCTAGCTCCAGACTGGGCTTAACAAAAAAATTGTCAATCCTGCCATCTAGTGGCTTTTTTTTTTTCCCATTACAGTGGGAAGATAATAGGATAATTGGATACGGCAGGTAGCTGGAGGGAACAGGGGAGAACAGGAAGAAGGTATCTTAGTGTCCAGGTGGGTGACACAGTACAAAATGAGGACAATTGTTTTGCCCTCAGCCAATTTGGAGTCAGGACATCGTCTTTAAACTGTTTACGCTCCCAAAAAAGACTGATTTGTCATTGGGGACACCTTGGGAAGCACAGGCTGATGACAACCAGGTATGTAGAAACAGCAGCCTGCTGAAATGCCCTACACCTCGGCCACAGGATGGGAAGGGGAGAGACGCATAAAAGTACCTCATTGATCTCTTCAGTGAAGAAAACAAGTGCAGAAAGTCACCTCTCAGTTGTTTGGACTGCTGTTTTCGGATGTCGCTCAATACCTACGTGTATAATGACCTTGGTGATGTCCGGATCGTTATAAAGAATTTCAATAGTAATGTCCTGTATTTCACAGACAGTGGCACCTGGGAGACAGTAAGTTATTGTTGAGTGTGTTTAAACATTTCTGATGATTGAGTCACCTATGACCATATTGTGACCTGACGTGGGCATTGTCTTTTGCGCTGGGAGTTGGTCACCCTGGAGGTACAGTGGCAGTGCTGGATACAAGGACCTGTGATTGCAAGTCTAAGGGCTCCACTCCCTGGACTGGAGCAGCGACCGGCGCCAGGACCACGAGACTTTGTGGGCTGCGGCACTGAACTGGCTGCGACATCCAGGTCAACAGCAGACCGGTTTTGTTCCAGCTGACCCAGCACATCAAACATGTTACCCAGCTGGATGGACCCAGATGATGGAGTGTGGGAGTAGTTCCTACCTTGCCTCTAGTCACCCCGGAAGGCAGTCCAAGATTTCGAAGGACTGTGGATGAATGGTATGGGAAGAGATGGATGGGGAAATGAAAATGAAAAAAGGAGTTAATGATGAAATTGATGAAAGAAATTTGGTGGTTGGAATGAAAGCAGTGGGAGTTAGTTGACAGGCCGACTGCATTTTTAGTGACAGTCACTATGTCTGGAGATTTCTGAGAGGGGATACTGGAGACCTAGCCTGGAATCCATCCGTATCCAGCTTTGGTCGCTCCCAACGGTCACTTGCCGATACAGTCTGGCCTCAGTCGGTAGGCTAGCGTTTGACTTTCAAATATTCGCACAAAATCCTTGCGAGATCTGTGATTGGCTCACAGTTGCAAGGGTGCTCCGCCCCTTTAGATAAACTAGCTGCGGGTCCTGAATGAATTGATTCTAATGGGGAGAAGTGAACGTGAGCACAGATTATCACCGATTATTTTGCCCCATTGTCACAGAATGAAATATTGGACTTATTTTTCACAGACCACATATCTTCCAAACATTCTGGTGCTGCAATGGTATTTTTAAGATCAACAGATCAGGAGAAAATGAACTTTGTTCGAGACCTGTGTCACTCTCAGCAGAGGTCACGTAACATTTGGCAATACAGAAATACAGTTTTGGACTGTGGGAAACTACGAATTAAACTTTCAAAATGAAATAAGGCTTGTGTTTATATGTTCAGTGATACTGTTATTGCCATCGATGTTTACTCATTTTTAAAGGGAAAAGGAATATATTTGATTGCTATGATCTTGTACTGGATTGATATCAGATATTAAGCAAGCGGGGAAAAGCGGCAAAATAAGCGTTGGCCATCCACATTAAAAATGCCGAAACGTTGTGCAGCAATAGCTTGCAATAATAGGAACAAGCTATCCATCTTCTCTTTTCCAAAGAAAGTAGACAGGCAAGGAATAAATTAGCAACTGTTGTATTACATACCAGCTTCATAGGCTTAACCTAGCTGATGCAATGCCCTTCAAGCTACAGCTAATGTCAATTACAGTGAAATACGTTACGTAATTTGAGTATTATTTAATTTAGCCTTTATTATACCGGGGAATCCCGCTGAAATAAACGAAATGCAGATATGGCCAAACATTATCCTGTTCAAAACAATCACTCCAAGAGTAAACGCAAGCAAGCCACAATCTAATTTTTATGCTCATGTCAAATATCATTCACGAATGCCGCAGCTGGCCAGCTAACTCATATTCGTAATGGGTACAGCCGTTAGTTGTGTTGTAAAATGCCTGATGTAGCAATGTAAAAGGAAATATACACGCAACATGCAGATATAAGATAGATACTTGTATATCCCAATGTTTAATTGCTCGCCTACTTAGCTACCACTCCTGACAACAAGATGCGACGGATAACCTGGTCAGCATTCATTCTGCAAATGGCGCCGCGTGATTGGTGGTTCTCGCCAAAAGGTCACCCAATCAGCCGAGAGCAGAAAACATGAATATTTATATATCCAGTTCATTAGTGACGTAAGGGCTGAACGCTGGCCTACCGACTGGGACCAGACTGTATTGGCAAGTGACCATTGGGAGCGACCAAAGCTGGATACGGATGGATTCCAGGCTACTGGAGATCAGGGGCAGCTGGTGAACTGGCAACAGGGGAAGCTCAAAATCATCCCTTAAAAATAAGGATTGGTCATGACCTGTTTTCAATCATTCATTGAAATCACCATTACAGAAACTCCGAAAACTCTCAACATTATCAGGTGCGGCCAGTTTTCATTAATAACGCATACCTGTCAACTCTCAAGTATTCGGAGTGAGTTTTAGTGGCATATTTATGTTCCCCTGCAGTAGTCAGCAATTGTTCAATCAACGCGCATCTTAGAGATTCTCGCACTTACTTTCTACTTTCACAACCCTTGCAGTGTTTTGGAAGCATTAAAGCCTCATCTTTTAAAAACATTTCGAAAAAAGACCATTACAACATCGTACTAACTTTTCACAAGCTGTTGAGGGTGGCATCTTTTACTAACCTGGTTTAGGGACTTTGGGGGGAGGGGGGACTTCGTGATCTGTTAGCATCTGCCACCCACCCATCCCTGTCCCCTGGAGATTGAGCTGATCAGGTATGAGTACCCAGGCCACTTTTTTGCCCTAGTCTGCCCCTGATCTCAGCAGATGTTTCATACTGGGTAAAAGCCCTTTGACTTTGATGAGCACAAGAAGGGCTTCCCTTGTAAAAGTAATTTGGATTGCCATGAGCAACTTCATACAGATGAATTGCCCTTTGATTGTGATCAGTGAGGAGAGAGTTTTTGCGAAAATCTCATTCACTGTAAAATCCCACCGCAAATTGATACAGGTGAAAATCTGCAATCTGTGTGAAAAGAATTTCCATTGAAATAATGATTTAAATTCCCATGAGCGAATTCATGCAGGTGAAAATCCCTTTACATGTGATCATTGTGAGAGGCCTTTTGCTCAGAAATGTCCTTTAAATTGCCACCAGAGAGTTCATACTGATGAAACGCCCCACAGATTTGATCAGTGTGAGAATCATTTTAGTCATAAAATTTATATTCCCATAAATGTATTCATACCGGTGAAAAACCCTATGCACGCGATCACTGCGAGAAGTCTTTTGCAAAGAAATCATCTTTAAATAACCACCAGAGAGTTTGTATTGGTAATAAGCCCCACAAGTGTGAAACGTGTAAAAAGTGTCTCAATCATAAAAGTAATTTACATTCCCCTGAGCAAATTCATACAGGAAAAAAGCCCCATGCATGTGACCAGAAATCTCCTTTAATGTCCGCAGATAAATCATACTGGTGAAACACCTGAAAAATACGGGGGTGGATTTAAAATTGGAAAACAACTTCAACTTCGTATTCCCCAAATAAATATTGCAAAAGCATCTGCACCAGTTTTTTGTATTAATTTTGATGCTCATGAGCAGTTTGTTTCTGCTTAAAGGGGACCAATTATGCTGATTTCCCCCAAGTTATATTCTTGAATGTCTGAAAGAGAGGTTTTTAAACCTTTTAGTAAAAATAAAATCCATGATTTCTAGACAGTTTGATTTCTGTCATTCCTGACTCTCTGAAAAACAGGCTTTTCTAAGTGAGCGTCCTCTTTTTGAAATGAACTCTGTTCTGAGTGACCTTCGAACAGGGCCACCAGCCTTGTGTGTCTGCGCAGAGTAAAAATGTCAAAATCCCCTGGCTACTGGCAAGTCTCTGAATGTACATGACTGATAAGTAATTAGCTACAGCTATTAAACGACAAAATGAATATGGAAAAATAGTGTCTTGTGAGGTTACGCTCAGGAACCAGACACGAGAACCAAGCAATGCAGCAAACTTGAGTTTTATTAAGCAAGGGGGTGAACCCCCGCAGGGCAGGAAGCAACGGTTCAGAGTCCACAATCCAAAAATCAGAATCCCAGGGGCGTAATCCAAATCTTAAATAGGGCAGCAAACACAATACTCGTGGTCGGGCAAAAAAGGTTCGATACACAGATGCAGACAAATCCAAGACAAAGCCAAAATCAGAATCAGGGACAGTCCAGTCAGAAAAGAATCACAAAGAATACACGGCGAAAACAAGCGTAGCACAGGCAAACCAAGGGAAACGTTCTGACAGGGAATGGCTGTGAATAGACTGCTTAAATACACGTGAGGGAAGTCACATGCTATGATTGGGAACAGGTGAAGTGGATCAGAGTAATTAACAAGGGAGTAGACACGAGAGAGAACCTAACCACATGAAATTGGCAAAAGCCAAAACGCAGACAGGGATCACAAGACAGCCTATTGACAGACATACGGCTCCGGTTAGGGAGTTCTAGCATGCACAGATAATGAGAGGCAGAACAGAGTTAAACAGGTGCGGAGGATCCGCTGAAGCGCAGCAAAGTAGATTGAGTAAAGACAAGGGGCGGAGACTAGAATAGGGCGAGTACTGAGAGCTCGTTAGTCAATTAGTAAAGTGCGGCTATACAATCCCTAGTGCTCGTTAGTAAGTTAGTACTATAAACAATGTTAGTTCTGGTTAGTAAATTTTACTAAAATTACAAACTGTTAGTAATGTTAGTAATGATAGAACAGCAAGGCGAAGGAAGTAAATGAGATTTAGAAGGAATAATTGAAAACCCAGAAACCATGAAATCACCCGAAAGTGTGGCACACAATACTGGGGCAATGAGCTGTCACATGACATAAGACCAGTCAGGGGAGACAAAGTGCAATGCATAGCAAGATACAAAACAATGACCGGAATCTAACAGAGGGAATGAACTATGGCAGAAATACAGACAAAACAGAAACAAAAACATGGCATGGATCAAGACATAAGCAAAACATGAACAGAGAATGGCAGAATCATAACATGTCTGCTGAGCGAGAATGGTGGCTACATTCACAAAGAAGTGTTACATACAGTACCATAAAAGTCTAACAACACATTGAATTCATTTTTGAATGATTCGAATGACCTGCGGTCAGCATCTGTATAGTGGCAAGTGTGAGCAAGCATTCCATTTATTGAGAATGGCTACACTACTCTCCCACAAATGAAATCCGATAAAAGTGGTTAACAGAATCTCTTCCTATCGACATGTCTCTCATATTGCCTCTGGCTAAACTAGCAATGGTCTCCAAATTCACAGTCAATGTAGTAGCCAGCTAGCTAATAAACTGCACAATAATTACAGAAAGGTAATGCCTGCATGCTTGCTAAATAGTTTTGATAGTAGCACTTGGCTGGCTAGTGAGCTACATCAACTACCAAGACATTTAAATTGAACTAATGTTACACTTGGAATACAGTTTGAATATTGACAGAAATTAGAAACACTCAGCAAGCTATAGATTCCTCTTGAAAAAAAAAAAGTCTTTTCTTTGTTGTATCTTTCAAAAGGCATAATAGGGAGGTAAAGCTGAAAAACAGCAGAATGCCTTTTCCAGTATACTGCTAGATGCACCTCAGACCGAAAGAGCAATTGCTTTATATACGTGCCGAAAGCACTAGATCTGCCAGTAACCACAATTTTTCAAGTTTTAAAATCATTAAATGCGACTGATATTCTGCTGATTGTTTTTGAATCACTGGCCAATAGGCCGTGAGCTATTTTGATCAGGCGGCGTCTGGCATCATAGTCGTGATCAGTTTGCAAAATTTTTTAAAATCTTCTTTGGAACTACTGGCTCGATTTACTTCTGTTATATATGAGTATTTTATGTAAAGCACTGTATATCATTTGTAAATGGAGATTTGTTACATGCTGTTTTTGCTGCCTTGCTGGTCAGCTATTTATTTTGTTCATCAGCACCCTCTGGTGGTGTGTCTGTAGCAAAACATGATCTGATGTAATATCACTTCTTTGTAATAGACTAGTGCTTTCTAGAAGCTTCTGGCATCTTCCTGCCTGGAGGGGGCGGGATTACCCAGGAATCCTGTAGATCTTTCCAGAATGTTGCTAGTCTATATAAATGCTGTGATTTTGGTCAGTAGAGGCAGAGTTTTTGTTTTGGCAACAGAGTTACATAGTGGCATTAGAGTGTTATTATAAGATTAAACAGTGGATTATTTGTAGAAGTTTTTTTTTTTTTATCAGTGAAGAATAAATTTGTTGTCATTGCTGGTTTTCTTTGTTGTGATTTTTAAGTCATAACACTTCAAATTTGGGAGAATATTTACCACGACTGCTCACAGTTTTGAAAATTTTTATAATTTGTTGATATTAGACAATTTTTTCTGATGAAATTGTCCCCATTTACTCATCATGGGAAAAACTTTCACAGTCATTTCCTACGAAACCAGTGGCCTGATAAATCTCATATACTGTAGAATGCTGTATCCATACACCATTGAATCTCTGAAAAGCCTGATAAATCTCATATATTGTAGAATGCTGTATCCATACACCATTGAATCTCTGAAAAGCTTTTCTCAGAAATGCTGAACAACTGGCTCAGTTAATGGGCCAATTAGCGGCAGGGCTATTAGTCCCATTTTTTTATTTTAAAACTTTCAAGAGCACTTTCAGATTTGTGTGCCAAATTCAAGATTATTATAAAACAGAACGATAAGCAGTGTATCAGTCACAAGCTAATGAGTTTTAGCCTTTAAAAAGTCGATTCTGATGCTGCCTTATTTTCCAATTAAAATGGGATATCAAGGGCTTGCCCTGACTTGCATTGGAGATCATGTATTATTTATACAGAATAGAGAGGATGCAAGGTATTGTTGATCACATGGGTAGGTTGGCCGACAGGAGCAAATGCGCAGCAACGGCCCAGAACATTTTAAATTGAAGAAACTCACTGCAAAATAGAAAAGATGTAAATTCAAAAACATGAAAACCGAAAAAACAAAAGTAAGAGAAAAACGGTGCCTATCCACGTCAACAAAAACGTGCTGCAACGGCCTATAACATCCCCTATCAGAGAAACACAGTGCAAAAACAGAAACAATGCAAAGCCAAAAACACACAAACCACAAAATCAAATGCAAGCAAAAAAAATGCTGTATTTAGACATCAAGTACTCGGAGTCGTTAAGGCTAAGTCGGCAAAAAGGCTTTCTAGCTAGTTGACGTTAGTTCGCTTTTTTAGGTAGCTAGTTTCCTAGCCTAGCTAGCTGACAGTTATATTTGGTATAACATAAATGCTCGCGGTTCAACTCCAGTGAAGTGAGATAATAAAATAATGGATAATTTTCATTCATTTATTGACTTCTGTGCACCAAACTGTTTGCTGGCTAGGCTAGCAAACTAGCTAGCTAAGCAAGCAAACTAACATTAGTGAGCTAGCTAGTGAGAAGTTATATTTGGTATAACATAAATGCTCATGGTTCAACTCTAGCTAAGTGAGATAGCGAAATAATGGAGAATTTTTATTCATTTATTTTCTATTGACTTCTGTGCACTTATTGGCTAGCTAGGCTAGTGAACCAGCTAGCTAAGCAAGCAAACTAATGTTTGCAAGCTGGCTTGCGAGCAGTCATATTTAGTATAACATAAATGCTCGTGGTTCAACTGTAGATAAGTGAGATAGCAAAATAATAGGTAGTTTTTCATTGAATTTCCATAGACTTTTTGTGCACCAAAATGTGGGCTGGCTAGCGAACTAGCTAGCTAAGCAAGCAAACTAACGTTAGCGAGCTAGTGAGCAGTTATATTTGGTATAACATAAATACTCGTGGTTCAACTCTAGCTAAGTGAGATAACGAAATAATGAATATTTTTTATTCATTTATTTTCCATTGACTTCCGTGCACCATACTGTTGACTAGCTTGGCAAGCAAACTAACATTAGATAGGTAGCTGACTAGCTAGCTAGCTAGAAAGCCTTTTTACCGACTTAGCTAGCTAGTCTCGCTCAGGTCAAAAGTAAGATGGCTTTTCTTGGTTTTTAAAATGTCATGGCAGTTTTAAAATCACACAAAAAAGTTTCCAATAAAAACCACAAAAAGATACAATACAAATCAATTCAATCAATAAGAATTGACAGAAATACACTAATACAGAGATGTGTAATACATAATCAGCAAATTATTTCTTAAGAAGAACGCATAAATCACTCGATAATACAGAAATAACAAGACAGAATCAATACACTCATAAGGCAGTCACATCAAGTACATGCATCAAATCAGTGCATAAACTATATTCGCACAGAGAAAGAAAAGTACAAAGAACAAAAAAAAAAAATGTTTAAGAAAGTAAGTCCGAGCTGTTCTAGTTTGCGTTCCCCATCGCGACAGGGAGCACTTCCATTGTATTGATGTGGATATGCAGCGTTTCTCTCTAGCATTTGTTTTTGTGGTTTGCGTGTTTTGAACTTTCCCACACAGCACGCATATGTCTCGCTGACGTCGGCACGATGAAATTTGCCAAAATTTGCCGTTTGCCAAATGCCAATGTCTCGGCGACGTATTCCCAATTAGCAAACGTTCTCCATAATACGTCTCGCCTATGCAACTTTATTCATCGTGCCGACGTCGGCGAGACATATGCGTGCTGTCTGAGTTGCATCGTTTCTGTTTTTGCCCCGCGTTTGTGCCATTGCAATGCGTTTGCCCCTATTGGCCATCGTACATGGAATTACTCTGTAGCAAACAAAGTGAGCTGACTTCTCTTATTTAAAACGGTAGAGAGCAGTATTACGCGTCAGAGTGCTCAGACAACTGGAAATGTACTAGAAGAAGAATGCAGTGTGACGATAATGGAGGGCATGATCCGGTCGAAGGGGTAGGAAGGAGAAGTAGCGCGGATTTTGGCGGGCAAATTTTGAACTTAGATGGATTGTTTGATATTGGTGTTATTTTAGATTTTGGAAGAATGGAGTGGGAAGAGGGAGAGAAAGGGAAAAAGAAAAGGAAAAAAAGAATGGAAAATGACAATGATGAAGAGTCATTTGTAGTTGGAGTGAAAGCAGTTGGAGAGTGTTGGCAAATTACCAGAACATTTAGTGATAATCATAAGGTCGGAAAATTTGTGAAAAATGAAATTGGAGATGTAAAGGCAGTAAGGACATCTGGAAGTGATATTGTGATTGTGGAATGTAAAACGAGAAAACAAATGGAAAAGGCTCTAAAAATCAAAGTCTTCGACGATAAACATATAATATGTTTTCCTATGAAGCGACAACCGACAGTGAAGGGGGGTGATAAGAGGGGTTTCATTTTCAGTGAACGAAGATACTTTTCTGGAGGTAGAGGGAATTTGTCGGTACTCCTTGAATTTGAAAAGGAATTACCGGAGAGGATCTTTCTTGACTTCGTTAGTTACCGGGTGTGAATATATGAAAGGGCTCCGCTTCGGTGCTACTGGTGTCTGGGCTATGGCCACGCCGCAGCAGTCTGCAAGACAGAGAGCTGCAGGTGCAGAAGGTGAGGAAAAGAAGGATGTTCAGATGAAGATTGTGAGTTGGCAAAGGAAAAGGCTGTTTGTTGTCACTGTGGAGGGAATCATGAAGCGGGAGCAAAGCAATGTGAACGGAGGCAATTAGAAAGTGAGGTTGAGCGAACACGGACACTGAATAAGATGTCATACTCTGAGGCTGTAAAGAAAGTGAGGATAGAAAAGAGAGCAGTGGGGAAAGAGATGGATACAGCTGAAATGAAGGGGAAAGAGCAAAGTAAACAGGAAAAGCAGTTTTTGAATATAGATAAAAGAAGGTTCTTGGCATTTATACCAATGGTTATTAACTGTGCAATAGAAATCGAATCGAAAACGGAGAGGAAAAGGATGGTGGTGTACGCAGCCAGGGAGATTTTAGAAATAACCGACGTGAAGGGGGAGGAGATCCAGGGAATTTTAGAGAAAGGCCTTAGTGGGAGTCAAACGACTAGTATTTAAATTATACAAAGGAAATTACGTTTGTTTAAGAATGCGGGTTAGGGTGGAGGGTTTTTTTTTTTTTTTTTGAGAAATAACTATTTAAAAAAAAAAAGTTACCCTGAATTTACAGCAGTTGGCGGTAATACACAAAAAGATTGTCAATCGCCATAAAACGAAAGAAGAAGAAGAAGAAGAATGGTGGGCATCAGAGTAGTAGATATCAATGGTTCTGGTAGGCATTAATTATTTAATGCCAACCGTGCCGAGCCCGTTAACTTAGAACCAGATCGCCTCTGCTCAGAAGAGATAACACGTCCCATCCAAACGAGCTCAAAAAGGATTACTGTGGTCATCAGAATTCTTGACGAATGGGGATGCCATCCTGCTGCAACTTGTCGTAGAGCAATTGGGAGGTAATCCGAAACGCAACTGTATGGGCGTATTCGAATCCCCAACACGAGTCAATAAGAGTGCGAGGTGCGGGGTGTTTCGTTCCGAACACGGAAGTACGGGTTCGGGTGTTCTCCTGTGGCCAACTCAGGCTAGCTCAGGGGGTGCGTATGATGCAGAATAAAATTGAATTTAATTATTGCGATACCGACGGTTTTTACAAAATTTCAGCAAGATCAACCCTAGTAACCAGGCCTGAAAGTCCCTTCATGCTTCTATGTATAGTTAATTGCCACTGAAACTACTCATTCTCGTGAATAGAGGGCTATTAACAAGATTAATCGGTGAAATTGATGAAAATTTCACATACGTATCTCCCGCATCCGCCATCTTTGTTCTTGTCAACACTCGTCCCACTCTCCGAAAAGTGGGGAGTGACAAGAACACGTTCTCGTGTTGGTTCTCGGCTGTTCGGAACTTCGTTCTCCTATCGAGTCAACCCGAGTGTCGCCAAGAACAGGGATTTGAATACGCCCTTAAGTGTACACGATGTACTGTTGGATGCTATGCTAGTACTTGTTGCCATTATTGAAAAGAACGACACATGGTTAAATTCGTCATTGCCCTGTAACCTCAAATTTTAAATTCGCAAAATCGTAAGCATTTAACCGATATTCCGCTTTTCAGTCGAAATGTTTGAAGGGGTTTTCAGCTTTGTGATGGAAACGCATGACCTGCAACAAAGTTGATCTTGTGGTATTTGAATGTCGTCTCCCCCACGAAGTGTAGCCTAATGTTTCTGGATAATTTAAATTCGCAACTCCACGATGACTTGATGCTGTTTGTATCGTTTGCCGAACTGCGATCTATGATAAAACTCCCGCCCAGTATACATTCTAAAAAGGGCATTTCTAGTCCTTGTCAGTTTCCTTAATCTAACCCCGAATCGCGATCACTATGGCTGTAATCCAAACGCTAGGGTTGTTCACTTTAAAGTGCGCATAATAAGGGCCACGCCCACCGAAGCCATTTTGAAGGGCATTTCAATCGAAAGTGTGCAAAACTCATCCCTTCAAAGGGCCCTACCAAAACGGCCGTTTACAACGTGAGCAGGCGATGGTCACTAGTGATGGGAACGGCAGTTCTTTTGACTGTACTGAATCCCGAGAATCAGTTCATTAAAATGATTCGTTCAAAAGATTCGTTCACTGAATGGTTCAGTGCTTAGCAGGAGCCCTGACTGCATAGTGCATTGTTCTCCGACTCCCTGAACTGATAACCAGCCAAACGATCCATCATTCAGGTCATGATTCAGCCCTTGCCCGAGGTTCACATTCACTCTGTAAACATGTTCACTTACTGAGGGACGGTGCGTTCGTTAACAGACCATAGCACAGAGTCATTCGCGAGAGACGCAGCTTTACTTTGAGTACAGAGACGTGCGATCAGGGCAGGCAGTGACTTCTCCTTTTTATCGCTAGATTTTATAATGCTGTTTCCACGTATTATGCCTGATTGACAATCAATCAATTTTGACTTTTTTTTTAACCAAACAATTAAGATCTAGCTTAGGCTATGTAGCCTGTAAGAGATGATAGCGACGAAAAGGTTCATTTCCGTTTATGCTTTGATTCTAGACTGCATTAGAAAAACAACTCAAGTACCTCGGTAGTTCCGTGTATTGTTTTGATCTTTTGTTTATCGGTTTATGAAAGAAGAATGGAAATTAACGCCCTATATTTTTTAAATGGCATTAATAAGTACGTATTTAAGGGGGAAAACATTATCGTAAACATATTGACCACACATTGTACGCCACATAAGAAAGGTTAATACTTGTTAATGGCATTGCTTAGCTTCCTGTCAGCAAATATGAACAAATTTGCTGTCTCATGGGCTTTTTAAGTTCGATGCACTGAGCAATAATGTCGTGGATGAAACTGGCACGCCATTCTGCCGTCTAGTCTTGTAAATTAGTTAATCAATTCTCAGATTGCTAATCAAGAAAATTAATAACGAGTTATCGTTTGTTTAACGGTGAGGATTCAGCCTCCCCGAGCTGACCTCCGAGCACGTCACTGTTTGAGTGGCAGATCTCTTTGTGTGTGCAGTACGCGAGTGAGTGACACAGCGCCACTTTCAGCACAGTACGTGAACGTTAATCAGCGACAGTTCTCTGTGTGCAGTAGGTTTGCGAGTCATGAGTGAGCGAGTGGCAGCGCAAATGTGAATCACGTCCTCAGCGACAGTTCTCTGTATGCAGTAGGTTCGCGAGTCATGAGTGAGTGAGTGGCAGCACGAACGTGAATCACATCCTCAGCGACAGTTCTCTGTGTGCAGTATGTTCGCGAATCATGAGTGAGTGGCAGCGCGAACGTGAATCACGCTGACTGCGTCGTTCGCCGAAGATTCACGAGTGAGTCACAGTGACAGAATGCGGCAGTTCCACTGCCGGCCGGCACGCTCGCGGCTGAGCTCAACTTAACTGAGAAAGGAACAAATCAGTTCGTGAAGTGATTCCATTCAGTACGTTCACTCAAAAGATTTGTTCGTTTGAACGAATCGTTCGCGAACGACACAACACTAATGGTCACTTTGCACCCACAATGCCATGTGACGACCCGAGCCTAGTGAAGTGTATGATTCAATGTCATTCAAGAAAATGACAACAGTGTCAGTGGCTAATTGCTACTTAGCGCACAGAAAGCTGACGAACCTAGCTTGATGGTTTACTACAGTCGACTGGCTATCGCTAGTTATGTCGTTTTTTATTTTTACCCGCGGTTATTTGTCGATTAATGAAAGCTATGCGGTTGCTTATAAAGCTGCCGCAAAACTGATGGCCTGTGAAAATAGTTCTCCCATGAACTGGCTGCATTTGTTTACACTTGCTTAAGCAGAAAGCAGCAGCCGCGAAATATGTGGAAGGACATTCCAAACGACCGTTAATTTAAAACCCTATTCCTTGCTGCCCGTCAGACTTTTCACTATGAAGGTGAAGTAACTTTGTAGGGTGTAGGGATTAGCCCCACGGAATGAAATACAGCCAATGGGTTGCATCCGATTGTGCAACTCGAGTGATTCGGGTTAAACGGGTCAACGAATCGAACGGCGAGAATTCAACCCTCGGGTCGCTTTTGACTCGACACTTGTGCTCCCTGCTTGGAGGCGGGTTTGGAAGATCCAACATGGCTGCCAGGAGCAAGTAGAGCCAGGTGCGATTTGTACTTCTGGAAGCAGAAGAGTTATCTTCCAGTTGTTTGCTTTGCACTCTTCACTTCCGAGAAGAGCTTCCTTGTCTTCCCGTCATCAAGTAGAAGATCCAAGAAGACTGGCGCTCTCTTCCAAAACAAAATGGCGTCCGCAGTGGATTTTTCCGAGCTACATCTGACTGACACTGACCGCAGTTCCCGTATGCATCCACTGCAGTTATTTGCACTCACGTTGCAAGGCTTGCTAGGGCGAATATTATTGGCAGTTTACTTCAATATGTGTCTCTCTTCTCTAATTCCTCTAATTGCATAGCCATTATAAGCTGTTGTATGTTGTGCGCCGCCATATTGCTTCCTTCTGGCTGTTCGATCTATAATTAGAAGATATGTCTTCCGGAAGGGTATTCCAGAAGGTGAAGTGCGCCAAATCACACCGGGCTCTGGAAACACTGAATCGAAGTGCCGATGACCGCCATGTTGACTGTCTGACCCAAGTATAACGCTCTCGGCGTTCGATTCATACAGCGCAGGTTTCACCGTCTGCGCATGCGCGTGCTTAACCCGAGGGTTACTCGGAGCGTGCAATCAAATGCAGCCTTTCATAGCGAGGGGGGCGAGGCGCAAGTGTTAACGCGACTTTAAAGACATCTTTTAAACTTGCACACACGCACCCAATTAGTTTGGATGAAGGTAGCTTGCCATTTTTATTCAGCTGTTTCTCGTATAGCTTGATGTGAATACTAAACTTTTATTGTTCATAGCAAGCATAGCAATTCTCAACTCAGTAAAAGCAACCAGTGAACACGATGACGTAATTTTCATCTCCGTTGTCATGTCGGTTTACTTTGAATGGCCACTGCAGTGGGAGAAATGTGCTTCTCTAATAAGGTAAAAAAACAACAAACGTGTTATTCAATCTCTTTTTCAGATAGGCTTGGGCAACGCTCTGCATAAACTCTAATGGAATGCGTAACAGCTGAACTGGGGCGGTAAACAAGCCTCAGAAAACTTATAAAAAATGACGTAAATACCATTGTCATACAAAAAGAACACCATGGTTTGATTAAAAGTAACCTTTTCAATAGGATACCCGCATTTCATACTTGAACTCTGCATATTACGGCCAAAAACGCGATTTGAACAGAGCTATTGTTCGCCCATAGAATGAATGCGTGACCTCAATTTGCGCCGTGTTTACAAGTTTTCAAGGGCACGGCATGGCAACAATAACCATTTAGGAGGTAGATTTCAAACAGCCCGTGCCAACGTCTTATCCCAGCTACGGCCCTGATTTGCTTACAGACATCTAATTTGAGAAATTACGAGTCTGTTCGTCCAGGCTAGACCTCCAGGGGATGTGAAATAAGTTCGACAGAAGTTGGTGAAGTTCGTCACGAGTTCGCCGTGATTTCTTCTCAACAATAGCAAGAAAGGTGAGCATATTTTTTACTTTACCCTACATAATTTGTTGACAGAATATCCTGTGACCTTATTTGTGAAGTTTCAGTAAAATATACCAAGGAATAAACGGGCGCCAGGCGTTTGAAGCCCACCGGTCACAAGATTCATTCACGTATACGCTTCAATTCGAGACTGCAAGGATGGAAATCTGAATAATCAATTAGGAAAAATTCTCGGCTCTCGGTAATTCTGTATATCGTTTAAACATTTTGTTTATCGGATTATGAAAGAAGACTGAAAATAAGCGCCCGCTTTTTGTTTGGATGTAAAAGCGCCTATTTAAAGGAGAATACATTGTATATTGATTAAGCATTGAACTCTGCATAAGTCGAACTGTTTTAATATTTGTTGATGACATTGCTTCGCTTCCTGGAAGCAAGCACGCGCAAATCTGCTGTCTAGTGAGCATTTCAGGTTCGATGTACTGAGTAATAACGCCATGGAAACTTAAACTGGCCCGTCATTCTGCGAATAGTCTTACTAAACTAGTTAATCGCCTGATTGCTAATCAAGCAAAGGGGAGGTTTCTGCCTCGCCAAACTAACCTCCGACTGCACGTCACTGTGTTTTTACTATGAATTATTCACAGTAGCTCATTGAAACTATCATGGGAGGAGGGTATATGGACATAGTAAAAACAGTGCAAAGTTTTTTTTTTAAATCACCACGGGTTATTGAAGGGGGAACATTTCGTAGCAGTGGGAGGGCAAACAACTGCCTGCATCAGCGACTTAACTGCATTTTCTATAGTAATGGGCGAGTAGCATTAATGTTTGCCCTCCCAACGATAATTTTGACATTTTTGCAGGCCATTGATCCAAAAAAAAACTACACAGGCAACCCATTCATACCATTTTTTAATATCAATGCAAAACCTAATGTTGAACATAATTGGGTGAAATTCAATGCATTTTCCATTAAAAAGGGGCCTAGGGGCGCTGCTGTACTTCAGAAAAGGGTAGATGACTTTAGCATCAATTATTTCTGTTAGGGTACCCTAATGGATAATTTGGCATGGTTTATTTCTGAATAGACTGTATTTTTTAAAAATGCCCTCAGGCTTCACCCCCAATTTTCACAATGGGTTTTGTTGAAAAATGCCGAAATCAGCCATTTTTGGGACCCTGTGGCTCTGAGACCCTTTCCTGTAAAGGCGTTGGACTTGTGGCAAACTCTTCGTCAGTGTCTTCTGTACTTATCTGCAAAAAATCATGAGAAAATAATAAACACTTTGTTCTCAGCAACTCAAGAAATGTTGTCATTTTATTCATTTGTATTGCCCATGCCTATTTCAGAAAGACATTACTACTGTTCCTGCTGCTGTTCATTATTGGGCAGGGTTTGTCCCTGACTTGGAATTGCGTAACATCTGGAGTTTACCTTCTAAGTATCTGCTCACGAATAAAGTGAGAGAAGTGACCTTTAAGCTGATGCACAGATACTATCCTGCTAAACAGTATCTGCAAAAATTTAAAAAGGGGTCATTCCATGTCAAGTGGGTCAATTTTCAGAAAATTTCCCTGGTGACCGACTCGGATTTTGCCGGAAAAATTCTTAAAAATTGCTCATCATGTATAATGAACACCTGCAAAATTTTTGGGCCTAATTCCTACCGGTTTTAGTTTTACATAGGTTCAAAGTGTGGGACCCACAAACCCGCAAATGGCAATTTGCAATTTATGTGGTTTTTGGAGGTCAATATCTCCTAGAAGGAAAGTCCCAGGAAGCTGAAAACTTGTAGTCTGGGTAATTCTGGACCAGAGATTCAGAATTTGGCATCGAATGAGTCCTATCTTTAACCACTTGGGTGTTGTGGACGTCACAAAATGGTCATTTTTATGGCGCTGTCATGAGGGCTTCTGGTATCGGGCAAGCCCCCAGACCTCAGCAGACAAGCCATAACTGGAATTTGCCATTCTTTCAAATGTCTGGCACTAGTAGTATGCCTACAAGTAATTGCAGACCTCTGAGTGTTTATATGAGTGAATGGTGGGGGTCTGAAAAGTGTTCCGAGGGCCAAAACCCCAAAAATGGCCCCTATTGAGGGGGGTAAAAAGTCATGTGGGACTATAGCCAGGGTTACCAAACTTTTTCCCCTTGTACGTACACATGTTATCTTCATTCTCTCCAAGTTTCATCTTTGGCATCAGTCTCTTTCTATTTTTTTCAGACTCTCACAAATCTGCAATTTTTGGAAATTGCAGGTATATACAATGCCATATGTATGTGCCATATGTGCATCTTTTTTGTCCTGTACAAGTTCCTGATGTTATGGGTAGGGGCGCCCGTCAGTACAAATTGGCCAAGGATGATCTTAAAAAAATTCAAACCCTTCTTCCTAGATTTCAGTGAAGTGTTATTTTGAGCATCAGACTCACCTGTACGTACAGTCGGTTAACTCAACCTGGACAGAGCAAAAGGGTTTAAAAAGTTTGCATTGAATGTATTGTTTTAAGACTATGACATTACATTGTTGTGAGACACAAACCATTCTCATGTTTATTCTTTAAAAAAAAAAACAAGGGTTCCCTATACTTTGTGCACATTTCGTGTACATTGCATATACCTGCAATTTCCAAAAATTGCAGATTTGTAAGAGTCTGAAGAAAATAGAAAGAGACTGATGCCAACGATGAAACTTGGAGAGATGTTATGTTTCCTATATTTAAAAAAAAAAAAAAAAGTTTACTTTGAATGGAAATTCCACAGAATCCTTACCGGATACCATTTTGGTGTCACTCTCTTTCAGTTTAGTTGATGTTTTTTGTTGATGAGCAAAACTGAAACTGGTTGTAATCCATGTACCTCGTACCACATAGTGTGCAAGCAATCATAAACGCATCAATTTTCTAGAAAATGACGTTGTGTTTTGAGGAGCCAAACTATTCTGATGACGGCTAGACATTTTCATATTTGGTAATCATAAAAAAGGCTGATTCTTAGCTTTCTTGTGACGTATGACACAAACTAATCCGACGTAATAAGAGGCAAGATCATGGAAAGTTTGATAACTTTTCTCACCAGTCATATCTCATTGGGATTTGGCAGTGCCATCAGGAAAGAGATGGTTATAAAAAGGATAGGACTGATAAAATCGTCTGAATCAAATTAAGAAATTCTTGTGTAATTAGACCAGTTGAAGGCTAAAATCCCTTTCTCCATCTACCTCCAGGAGCTGCATTACTGAACACGATTGTTCAGTAGAATGATTTGGGAAGGAGTTTGAAAACTGGACCAGAGCTTGCTGAGCAGCATAGAATCAGAGAAGAGGAGGAACCTACATGGACTGGAGTCTGTCCACATGGCAGAGTCAGAGATAAAATGTACTGCACCAGGACTCAACACACTGGAGCCAGAGTGTGTTACTGCAAACAGCAGGGTCAGTGATTTACAATGCAAAGATAAATCTTTGATAAAAACTGAAACTAATATGACCCTGACCAAAAACGGGGTTCATATTAAGATGGAGAAGCTAGATTTTACTGAGTTAGCGTATATAAACAATCTGCATCCTGGCCTGTTCAAAACAGAGACTGATGATGTAAAGTGTATTAAAGCTGAAAACATGGGTTTCTTGCCAGACATTAAGTCTGCTGATGTTAAATCTGATGAAGTGAAGCTTGAATCGAGTGATCTCATATACACTGCGATTACTGGAGCTGATGATGTTGAAAAAGTCCAGACTGGAGTGGGGGGTTCAGTCGGAGAGCCAAATTTAAGAACAGGGAACAGAATTCCCGCAGGTGAAAAGCCCTACAAATGTGATGAGTGTGGGATGAGTTTCGGTCGTAAAACTAGTTTACATTCCCACAAGCAAATTCATTCTGGAAAAAAGCCCTACAAATGTGGTCAGTGTGGGAAGTGTTTCAGTTTGAAAAATGTTTTACTCTCGCATGAGCAAATTCATACTCGTGAAAAGTCTAACCAATGCAATGGGCGTGATACCGTTCTCGGCGATAAAAATCTGCAAATTCATGCAGGGAGAAAACCGTACAAATGTGATAAGTGTGGGAAATGTTTTAATTGGAAAAGTAATTTATATTGCCACAAGCAAAGGCATTCGGGCAAAAAGCCATACAAATGTGATCAGTGTGAGAAGCGGTTTTCATGGAAATCTCAATTAACATCCCATCAGAGCATTCATACAGGTGAAAAGCCCTACAAATGCGATCACTGCAAGAAGAGTTTTTCATGGCTGTCTGCTTTTAAGTGCCACCAGAGCATTCATAGTGGTGAAAGACCTTACAAATGTAGTCACTGTGAGAAGAGCTTTACTCGTCACGTTGACTTGCTTCGCCATTTGCAAATTCATGCAGATGAAAAGCAGTACAAATGTGATCAGTGTGAGAAGAGCTTTGGACAGAAACATCAATTACAATCCCACCTGCACACTCATACAGGTGAAAAGCCCTATAAATGTGATCAGTGTGGGAAGAGCTTTTCATATAAATCTAAATTAAAATCCCACCAGAGAATTCATGCAGGAGAAAAGCCCTACACATGTGGTCAGTGTGAAATGAGTTTTAAATGTAGCTCTTACTTAAAAATCCACCAGAGTATTCATACCAGTGAAAAGCCCCACAAATGTGATCAGTGTGGGAAGAGTTTCCGTCGTGCAACACATTTACGTTGCCATGAGCGAACTCATACTGATGAAAAGCCCTACAAATGTGATAAGTGTGAGAACAGCTTTACATGGAAATCTCAATTACAATCCCACCAGAGAATTCATACTGGTGAAAAGCCCTACAAGTGTGATCAGTGTGAAAAGAGTTTTTCATGGCAATCTTACTTGAAATGCCACCAGACCATCCATACAAATGAAAAGAGCTACACGTGTAATCACTGTGAGAAGAGTTTCACTTGTACAGCTTACTTGCATCGCCATGAGCGAATTCATACAAACGCAAAGCCCCATAAATGTCATCTGTGTGAGAAGAGCTTTTCACATAAATCTCGATTAAGATCTCACCTGAGCATTCATACAGGTGAGAAGCCCTACAAATGTGATCAATGTGAGAAAAGTTTTCCTTTGCAATCTCAATTAAACTCCCACCAGAGCGTTCATGCAGATGAAAAGCCCTACAAATGTGATCAGTGTGACGTGAGTTTTTCTTGGCGTAGTCAGTTAAAATTACACCAAAGCATTCATACAGGTGAAAAGCCCCACAAATGTGATCAGTGTGGAAAACGGTTTTTGAGGAAATCTGATTTAAAATTCCACCAAAGCGTTCATACAGGTGAAAAGCCCCACAAATGTGATCATTGTGGAAAACGGTTTGTGAGGAAATCTGAATTAAAATCCCACCAGAGCATTCATACAGGTGAAAAGCCCTTCAAATGTGATCAGTGTGATAAAAGATTTTTGAAGAAATGTCGTTTAAAATTGCATCAAAGAAATCATGCGGTTGAAAAGCCCTACAGATGTGATCAGTGTGAGAAGAGCTTTATAAGCAGATCTAATTTAAAATTTCACCGGAAAACTCATACAGGTAAAAAGGCCCACAACAGCAATCTAGGGGAGAAGACCTTTTCAAAGAAACCTCAACTAAAATCCCACCACAGCATTCGTTCAGGTGAAAAGCCCCACAAATGTGATCAGTGTGAAAAGAGTTTTTCTAGAATGTGTCATTTAAAATTGCACCAGGGACGTCATACAGGTGAAACGCCCCAACAAACATGATCAATGTGAGAGGACCTTGTCACTGAAATGGCGATTAAAATCCCACCACAGCATTCACCCTGGTGAAAGTCCATCAGTTATAGCCACTGGTTCTGTTTTTTTTCAAAATCAATGAAATTACTTATTGATTCTGTGAAGCTAAGAAGGTTTTTTTGGAATTCTCCCAGGATTGGGCTCACTAACGTGTGTTCAAGAGAATCTGGTTTCATTTCTGCAGAAGGAGTTCAGCACGTGAACATTCCAGGATGGATGGTTGGCCATTCCTCTCATTGTCATGGTTACTGAGGCTTGATTTATTTGATTGGTTAGAGCCTCTGTTAATGAGGATACACAGAGTGAAAAGATCGGCTAAGTTATGCTACACTGAACTGGCTCACGGTGGTCTCGAACCTACATCATACAAGCAGGAAATATAGCATTGTAACCAGGAAAGGTGCTTTACTGAAAAGCCTTTGAGGCAGAATGAGTCAGATTTTCCCACAAACACTATGTGGATTCGCAAAAAATGATCTTTTTTAATTATCACTTATGACTCACTAGAAGTGCGTGGTGGCATTTTGTCTTAAAAGATGTAGATGTAGCCTTCAATTTTCACCTCAAAGTGCATCAGATGAATAAATTAAGCTGGTATAATTGTCAAAATTTTCTTAAAAGGGAGCATTCCCTCTGAACCCTCTATAGTGGTTTGCCGATTACAATTTTGAGATATTCTTTGTGCTGGCAAATGGATTTCTGTTCTAGGTTGTGTAATCTATGCTTCCATTTTTATAGTAAAATTGAGGAAGTGGTTTTTCCCATTCTCTGAAGTATTCATTTAAAATTAGTCATCTTCAATGTACTATGCTACGTAGTTTCTCTTTTGTATTTTGAAATAAATCGAACATTTTAATGTATGGTTTGATGTGTGTTCATTTTGCCACATAACCTACATGTAGAACTGTCAGAAATGGGCATATCTAATTTACTGTACAGATACTCATGAGGAGTCCTCAATTTTTTTTCACTCTCAAAAACAATCCTTGGTTGACAAAAGTTTGAGAACCTCTGCTCTACAGAGTGAGTCAAAAAAAAAAAAAAAAAAAAAAACTATACACTTTTTAGCTTACCCGCCCTATGGGCCCATAAGCTATTGTCGTGGTGTGGCGTCCGTCGTCCGGAACATTTTTTACCTTTTTTTGGCCCGATGAATTTTTGTGTAAATTTGCAATAACATGCTACGAGACCATATCTCCAGATGTTTTTCACGGATTTTTGATTGAATCATTTTTGTCCGTTTTATGGGCCCTTGAAATTTTGGCCCCAATGTTAAAGATAGGACTGAGAAATATTAAAAAATTATTTCTCAAAAACTGCGTGATAAATTTTTTTCTAAATCAGGCAATCAACTTACCTTGGTACCGTCAATGTACAGTGCGAGCGCCATTTTGATTGAATCGACGGAAGTGGGTCTATTGGGGGCGCTGTACTTTATGAATATGCAAGATGGCCCGTGGAGGCCAAATGGTTGCAGATAGAGATTAGGTTTGTATTATCGACATATAGGAAGTCATATATGACCTATATTTTGGCAATATTAAATGTGACCACAGATGACTTTGAAAGGTCAAACTCGAGGCCAGGGAATATATTAACAATGTTAAAAGATATGACTTGAAATTTCAAATAGTTATTTCTCAAAAACTGATCACTTTTTTTCTAAATCTGGCGATCAACTCACCTTGAGACACTTTATATACAGTGCGAGTGCCATTTTGATTGAATCGACGGAAGTGGGTCTAGTGGGGGCTCTGTACTTTAACAGTGGGTCTTATGGAGAATGGGCCTAATTGCCTGTGGAAGCTAAATGGTTGCACATAGAGATTAAGTTTGTATTACTGACATATAGGAAGTAATATGTGACATATATATTGGATGTGTTAAAGTTGACCTCAGATGACCTTGAAAGGTCATACTTGAGATCAAGCAAAATGTTACAATTTTCAAAGGTTTCTAGGCTTGAAAATATTGAAGATAGGGAACATATGTGCATTGAACACTAATAGGAAGTCATGTATGAACTTTCATTTGGTGGCCTGAAACTTGACCTTCGGCGACCTTCGAAGGTCAGACTTCACTTAGTGAAATTTCAATGACTTCTATTACCAGAACTATTACAGATAGAGCTTAGGTTTGTATTGCGGGCATATAGGAAGTCATGTATGAAGTTTCATTTGGTGGCACTGAACTTGACCTTCAGTGACCTTGAATGCCCAAACTTCGCAGTGAAATTTCAATGACTTATATCAGCAAAATGGTTACAGATAGTTTCGGTTTGTATTGGAGATGTTTAGGAAGTCATACATGAACTTCCATTTGGTGGCCTTGAACTTGACCTTCGGTGACCTTCGAAGGTCAAACTTCACATAGTGAAATTTCAATGACTTCTATCACCAAAACTATTACAGATAGAGCTTAGGTTTGTATAGTGGCCATATAGGAAGTCATGTATGAAGTTTCATTGGGTGACCTTGAACATGACCTTCAGTGACCTTGAATGGCCAAACTATACAGTGAAATTTCAATGACTTGTATCAGCAAAATCGTTACAGATTGAGTGTAGGTTTGTATTGGAGACGTATAGTAAGTCATATATGAACTTTCATTTGGTGACATTCATATTGACCTTCGAAGATCAAACTTAACCAAGAGAAAATTCAATGACTTCTGTCACTGAAAATGTCACAGATGGAGCCTAGGTTTGTGTTACTGACATAGGAAGTCACATATGAACTTTCATTTGGTGACATTCAACTTGACTGTTGGTGACCTTTCAAGGTCAAACTTGACATAATACAATTACAATGACTTGTATTGCCAAAACAGTCACAGATGGAGTCTAGGTTTGTTTTGGAGATATAGGAAGTCACATATGAACTTTCATTTCGCGACCTTCGTATTGACCTTCAAAGGTCAAATGTGACCGAGTGAAAATTCAATGATTTGTATCACTAAAATGGTCACAGATGGAGCCTAGGTTTGTGTCAGTGACATCTAGGAAGTAATGTATGAACTTTCATTTGGTGACATTCAACTTGACTGTCAGTGACCTTTGAGGGTCAAACTTGACAGTGATATTACAATAACTTGTATCACCAAAATGGTCACCGATTGAGCCAAGGTTTGTATAGAGACATTTAGAAAGTCATATATGAAGTCCATTTGCTGACCACAACTTGACAATCTGTGATCTTTAATTTCACAATTGACATATTAATGCATATTATGATACAAGTCATTAAAAATTCAATATAACATAACATAACATGTTATGTTATGTTATATTGAATTTTTAATGACTTGTATCACCAAAACTGCTTCAGAGTTTAAGATGGCGTTTGTATTACAGGAGGTCCTATAAATGTATGTGCACTTTTATTTAGTGGCCTTGACATTGATTTTCATTGATTAAAATGTCAAACTTCACATGAAATTTTCATAACTTGTATCATCACTATAAGACTACTTGCCGGTAAGCTACAGGACCCTTGGTCCCATTTTTAAATGTCCAATTATATTCTGTAGCAATGTATACAACATTTTTTTACATGTACATTTTTAGCAGCTCTTTCTTCTTCTTTTGATACCAGTTTGCACCTTGTTAGATTAAACCCATGACTGCTGTGGAACAATTTAAGGAGTTAAGTGAAATTTCACTTGTGCCAACTGATCAGGCTCTGATACAAAGCAAACAAAACAGAATTCCCTCTGTGAAGTTTCAAGTCAACATAAAACATTTATAGTATGTTCATTCCACTCCCTGTGGCCAGTGATTTTAGTCTTCCACATGGCCACCATTTCTTTGAATACAAAGCTGGGCTCTGCGCATCATTCCTGCAACACCACAGCAAATCACCTGCCTGTCTTGCCTGAGAATGTCCACTCATGAATAATCCTCTGTTGAAGATCATCCAGATTTGCTGGAGGTGTTGTGAAGACGCGTGATTTCAAGTAGCCCCAAACGAAAAAATCCATGGGGGTCAGATCTGGGGATCTTGGGGGCCACTTGATCGCATGATTCGAGGCAATCACTCTGTTTCCAAATAACTCCCTGAGGCGATCCGTGACGACCCTTCTTCTGCGTACGGGAGCACCGTCCTGTGCCCACCAGAGATGCCTGAACTGGTCAATTTCATATCCAGCCCTGGTCAGTTAGCACAAGTCAGATTTCACTTGAGTCCCTTAATTGTCCACTGTGCAGTCATGCCTGAAACCTAATGAGGTGTAACTTGTACCAATATCAGCGGAAAGATCTGAGGCAAAAGCACAAAATATGTTGTATACATGCATACTGCTACACCATCACAAAATGACCCGTTAAAAAGTGTATCGTTTTTTTTTTTTTTTTTTTTTGACTCACTCTGTAGAAGACTCAATGATTCAACCAGATTAAAACACAAAATATAACATCAGCCACATCCACACATTTTGTATGGAAATCTTGAGAATGATTGTCATACCGGCACTGAGCCTCGCGATGATGTAAGATGGTTTTGTCCTACAATGCTATTCAATTACCGCTTAAGAATTTGCAGATAAATACCTAAAGTGCTGTTTACTTGAGCATTTTTGCCATTTCTAACAACTATCAGAAAAAAGATACTGGTGCAAAATCCTATTTATGTAATCTTAAAGGGACTATGTCAGCTGGGGCATATGTGTAGTAGAGTCCATTCGATAAACATTTCCGTGCTTGCAGCGCGAAATACAAACCCCAAGCTGATTTGAACGGGTATAAACCTTACCTTCTGTTTTGAATACAGAAGATGGCCTGCTAACACAGAGTTGCCAGAGTAGCAGCGTATTATCTTTGCCAAAACCCACAACAAATAAATGATACTATTCATCCATATATTTTTGGGTTAAAACACATTGAAAGCGTAAGGTAAACTAAATATCGTCTGTGAATTCATGTTGGCATTTCAATGTGTTTGAATCGTGTGCATCCTTGAGAATTTAACAGAAATTTTTGTCAAGCATCTGTCTATATATTTCGGAGAACCTGTTTGTCACAGGTTGTGCTTTAAACAATGTTACCTATTTTACAAATTCAGCAAGGGTATGCAAACTTTTTTTTTTTTTTTTTTTTAAATTTGGCATCTCCAATCCCACCCGAATCTGGAATGCCCAATTGATGAACTATGTACAAGGCTTGCTCGTATGCGACCCCTTGCTGCCAATTCAGGAGAGTGTAGACAGTTCGCGGCTCTCCTCCAAAGCACGCGCCTGTCAACCACCGCTTCTTATACACTCATTGGTTGAATCTTCGCAAGTTCAGAACGAGGGCGGAGGATACCCGGACATGACCAGGCTTAGAATCTTCCTGACGAGCGCCCGTCTGGCCAACAGGAGGCGCTTGAGCAAGGAACAAGGCAACTATTGTAATTCCCTTCCGGCAGTCCCTTCCCAATTTGCAACCCTGTGGCGCTATAGCCAATTGTGCGCTACTCTGAAAAAGCTGCCGACCACTGCCGGCTGGTACGAAGCGGGGCTCGAACCCGCGACGTGATAGTCACTTTTACTTCGCAACGCGATGCTTTACCGAGTGAGCTATCCGGCAGCGGGTATGCAAACTTTTGAGCAGCATTGTATAAACAAGATCCAGAA
Organism: Gymnothorax javanicus; assembly: GCA_029692085.1. NCBI lineage: Eukaryota > Metazoa > Chordata > Actinopteri > Anguilliformes > Muraenidae > Gymnothorax > Gymnothorax javanicus. The sequence continues at coordinate 156,308,239 of CM056196.1, forward strand.
ACACTGCCGCCTTCTCTGGGCCCAACTCATTTAAAATGTACTGAGGCAAAGTGGCAAACTGCACTGTGGTTTGACTAATCAAAATGCTAAATTCTTTTTTGAAATCATGAACGCCGCATCTTCTGGGCTAAAGAGGAGAGGGGCCATCTGACTTCTTATCAGCAAATGATTCAAAAGCGAGCATCCATGATAGTATGGGGGTGCATCAGTACACATGGCGTGGGTAACTAGCGCATCAGTGAAGACTTCATGAATGAAGGATATATACAGGTTTTGGTGCTAGATTTACTACCATCCAGGTACCTATTTTAAAGGTGCACTATGCAAGTTTGTTTGTTTTCTGCGCGATTATACTTTTGTCTCAATTCGCCGACATCTCCCCACGATCCGCTAGCTGCCTGCCCCTGAATTCACTGTAAAAAAGAAAAAAAAAGACCCGGGCTCTGGAGACCACACAGGCGTCACAAACTGCAAATAAACACAATGGGCACAGGCTGTGCCCCATAACATAAACCATTCCGGCCAAACACCGACAAGAGTTGACAGTTACGGAAGCATGGGAGGGAGGGAACTATGGGAGGGAGGGGCGGGCTACCTCTGTTTTGTTTGACTTCGAATGTCAACAGAAGTGATGTTGAACAAACTTGCATAGTGCAGCTTTAAGGGAAGGCCTTGCCTATTTCAGCAACACCATACCAAACATCATCCTCTGCTTGTATTGCAACAACATGGCTCTGTAGTGTAAGAGTCTGGGTGCTAACGTGGTCTGCCTGCGGTCCAAACCTGTCACCCATTGGCAATATTTGGCGCATTATGAAACAAAAAATTTTACAAAGAAGGATGCAAAGTATTGAGAAGCTGAAATCCTGCATAAAGCAAGAATGGTAAAACATTTTACTTTCAAAACTACAGCAGTTGGTCTCCTTAGTTCCCAAATGCTTATAGAGTGTTGATTGAAGAAGACTTGAAGCAACACAATGGTAAACATGCCCCCGTGCCAACTTTTTTGAAACATGTTGCTGGCATCAGTTTCACAATGAGCACATTTTTTCCAAGAAAGAATAAAATATCTCCGTTTCAACATCTGATATAGTGTCTTTTTACAATTTACAAACAGTTCAAAGTTAAGTTATTAAAGTTCAAATAATTTGAAAATTACTGCATTCTGTTTTCGCATTCACATTTCACACAGCTTTCCAACTTTTTTGGAAATGTGGTTGTAAATATCAGTGAACGACAAATCAATTTTTTGCCTGGTTGTCCACTGGCAAGCTCTTCAATGAAAATCAGTTGCCCGTTTGGAATGGTGGTTGTCCGGAATGGTTCTGCGGTACAATCCTATCAAAAATCGCCAACCAATGGGGCGCCCCGGTGGCTCATCGGTCTAAGTGCGCATACCATAAAGGCTGTGTCCTTCCTGCAGCGACCTGGGTTCGATTCCAGCTCAGGTCATTTGCTGCATGTCTTCCCCCATTCTTCTCCCCAACTTACCTGTCTCTCTACACTGTATAACTGTCAAATAAAGGTAAAATTCCCAAAAAAATAATATTTAAAAAAAAAAAAAAAATCGCCAACCAATAGTATGACAGGTTCCGTGTTGACCAATGAAATTATCGCTACCTCGCTGCAGGCCCCATAGATATATAAAAAAACTAGATCTCTCATTGGCTCATCCCGGATACGTCTTAACCGCTGCCGTATTGCGGAGGTCAAAACCGGTCAGCATAAACTGACTGAAAATGCCTCAAAAGTGTGTTGCCTATGATTGTAAAAAACGGCGAATGGTTGAGTCCAGACAATAAGGAATTACATTTCACAAATAAGTTGCCTTGTTTGAGAAAAATAAGGCGGCTATATAATATGATGATGCAGCGTTCGGTCCAAGTGAGTAAGTAGGCTGGCCCTTGCCCTGCCCCTAGCTAGGCACTGGCGAATCCGCATAGCGGCGCTGAAAAATTGCTCTGATGCTGCGTCATTGATCAATAAATTGACCTCAGGTAGTATTGAGCCGGTCAGAGTACACCCCACAAATGTCCCTTTATGACAAGAATTAGTCCTGGCGAGTTCTCAGTCATTTTCCTTTATTGACGCGTTTCCCAACTATCGTAATTCATAGTTTCCAGTCACGTGGTTTCTGCGTACCCCCCTTGAGGGCAAAACACTGTTTCATTATTGCTGGTAATATTTGACATTCCACAGAGCAGCCTCACAATTCTGTCATTTGCTATTTTATTTGTTTCAACCCCCAGATATATACATTGGCTCTCTAAAGAAGAGCAATATGTTAAGGAACATCACGTTATAGGCACTTGTAATCCATCTGCAGCGCCTGCCACAGTAAGCCTATTTAAAAACAGTTAACCTAGTCCCTAACGTTACCCTGGCTCCACTTTAGCAATTTTCACATTTTATCTATCCTAGCTACCTGTCTTGTGGAGAGTCTTTCCCGTTAAACTGATGCCAGAATTAATGCATACTAAAGTACAGATACAGTAAAACTAGCATATTACGGATTCAATTGGACCAGCTCATTTTGTCCGTTATGAGCGAAATCCGCTATATGCATAAAATGGACAAAATCCATTATACTCACAAGACAGATTATATCTGTTATACACATTTATGAATTTGTATGTAGCCTATGCTTTGTGTGTAAAGATCGGAACAACTTCATTCTGAAGTGCGCGTACCGGTAACTTACCTACTTGTTGTCTTCATTTAATCCGTCTTTGCCCTGATACAAAGGGTAACAGGATGATACTGCGTGTTGCTCCAACTGGGATCAATGGAGAAGACTAAAAACCTAAGTATGTAAATGAAACTGCGGCAGTTTCAGTTTCCGTGAATGCACTGTTATAAACTTGCACCTTTTTGCCAATAATTTTATCCGTAATTTAACCATAAGTTTACAACAGAGTTCCGTCCATGTTAAGTGTAACCCACGGTTAAATGCGCACAGGACTCCACTTACAGTAAAAATAACAAGGAGAATGTGTTAATTTAACTGTCAAATTATGTCATTTAATAACCGTGTCGGAAAGCCGAACTTCATTTCATTGCTCTGTTGCAAATGCGTATGTGCATGGTGCAAACCACTGACATAATAATACAAATTGCTACGAGCTGCATTACAGGCATAGCTTGGGAAAAACGGCAAACATTACAGGGAACTGCAAGGCAATAATGGTGAAAGATCTACACCTTCTGCTGAGAGTCGATGGATTTAAAAACCACTCTGTCACACTAACGTTAACCGTGGAAAATCCTGTTTAAGCGATATGATTTGATTTGGCCATGACTCTACGATCTTAGCTTGCTTTCATGCGTCCAAACTGCATTTTCACATTTTTGGGACGTTGGCTAGCTAGCAAGCTAGCTCAAAAGCAATCACTGGTACTGCAAACTAGCTAGTGAAGTTAGGGCAAAAACAAATGACACCGCTTAATTATGACGATTATTTACAAAGATTCTCCATAGTTAACGTTAGCAAGCTAGCTAGATGGTTATATAATCTACAGAGTAACATAGGGTGCGTTCGAGCGCGTCTGCAAGTAAACCGGCTGCGCGAGATTCCCGAAAAATTACGCGAGAATCTTGCCGAAATTGCGCGATAAGCCCTCCAAACAACTTCGGCAAGATTCTCGCGTAATTTTTCGGGAATCTCGCGCAGCCGGATTACTTGCAGACGCGCTCGAACGCACCCATAGTTTAATAAGCGGTTGCGCATTCGCAGCATAGCCACAGATTCTACGGTATCTTCGAAGTTGGTGTGTGTAAACGTCACCACCCCCATGGTACACTATATGAAGTTAAACGAATGGGCCTGCAGCGAGGCAGCGATAATTTCATTGGTCAACACGGAACCTGGCATTCTACTGGTTGGCGATTTTTGATAGGAATGTACCACAGAAAAAAAAGTGGTTGTCCGACGGGCAACTGATTTTTCGTATTTTCTTGTCCGCGTGAAAAACTGATTGTCCTGGGCGTCCGGGCAACCGATTTGTCGGTCACTGAATATTTATCAGTTATTTTATTCCAGCATGAAAAACCAAGCATTAAAAAGCACTGACAAACACATAAGGACGTCTTTATGCTGTCCAACCGTAACTTGCTGGTTTCTGCCCTTAAGGACCTTATTTTGTTGGGGAAACCAAAAGATGGGTAAAGATCACTTTAAGAATACAAATCATCGCAATAAAGAATGATGGTGTTAAGTACTAAGCAGTCAGGGATTTTATGGACAAAAGCGTGGAATTTTGTTTTAAAATGTCAACTATGCTCCCAGCATCAAACCACCACATTGGGATTAACGTGAACAGATGCACACTACCCGTCAAAGTTCATGGACAACCCCAGTTCCGAAATAGTTGGGACAAAGTGTAAATTGTGAATAAAATCAAAACGCGATGACTTTCAAAGCACACCAGCCAGTATTTTATTCACAATAGAACAGAGATAACATAGCAAATGTTGAAACTGAGAAATTTTACAATTTTATTCACAAAATGAGCTCATTTCAAATTTGACGGCTGCTACAGGTCTCAAAAAAGTTGGGGCAGGGGCCTGTTTACCATGATGTAGCATCCCCTCTTCTTTTTAACACAGAGTGGAGGCGCTTGGGCATTGAGGAGACAAGTTTCTTGAGTTTAGCCATTGGAATTTGATCCCACTCTTGTTTAATACAGGCTTCCAGCTGCTGGAGAATTTTGGGTCTCCTTTGACGGACTTTTCGTTTAATTATGTGCCAAATGTTCTCAATCGGTGAAAGATCAGGACTGCAGGCAGGCCAGTTCAGCACACGGACTCTTCTACTACGATGCCATGCTGTTGTAATAGCTGCAGTATGTGGTTTTGCATTGTCCTGCTGAAATACACAAGGCCTTCCCTGGGATAGATGTCATCTGGAGGGGAGCATATGTTGCTCCAAAACCTTTATATTCTTTTCAGCATTCATGGTGCTTTTTAGAACATGCAAGTGTCCCATACCATATGCACTAATGCATCCCCATACCATCAGAGATGCTGGCTTTTGAACTGAACGCTGCTAACAGGGGGGGGTGGTCTTTCTCCTCTTTAGTCCGGAGGACACGACGCCCATGATTTCCAACAAGAATGTCAAATTTGGACTCGTCTGACCACAGGACACTTTGCCACTTTGTTACAGTCCATTTTAAATGAGCCTTGGCCCACAGAACACGGCGGCGCTTCTGGATCATGCTCAACAATGGCTTCCTTTTTGCATGATAAAGTTTTAGGTGGCATCTGTGGATGGCACGGCAGACTGTGTTTACAGACAGTGGTTTCTTGAAGTATTCCTGGGCCCATTTAGTAATGTCAATGACAGAATCGTGCCGGTGAGAGATGCAGTGGCGTCTGAGGGCCCGAAGATCATGGGCATCCAGTAAAGGTCTTCGGCCAAGTCCTTTACGCACAGAGATTTTTCCAGTTTCTCTGAATCTTTTGACGATGTTATGCACCGTCAATGATGAGACCTTCAAAGTTTTTGCAATTTGATGTTGAGGAACATTGTTTTAAAGCATTCCACAATTTTTCTTTACGCAAGCCTTCACAGGTTGGAGAGCCTCTGGCCATCTTTATTTCTGAGAGACTCAGCCTCTCTAAGACATCCCTTTTATAGCCAATCATGTTACACACCTGATGTCAGTTAAGGGTCATTCCACGCCAAATGTCCGAATGCCCCCGCTCGACCATCTCAGATTTGACTGAAAAAAATCCAGGAGGTTCACACACTTCCCAATAGGAAAAGTCCCAAATTTTAGCTCCCAACTCCTTATAGTTTTATCATAAAAAAAACATTTTGTCAACTACCCCCTGACCTGTTTTGAGCAGAGTTTTCTGGGGAGCCACTTTCAGACTGTTGTATCTACAAAACTATTTAAGGTAGGTCCTTCAAATTTTCAAGGGTTGAAATCTGGGTAAAGTACTTGTAGAATATGGACTTTTACACATGTGCTTTTGGTTTATCACAGAATTCGGGAGCTTGAATTGGCTCGAAAATTCTACTCTTCAAATATGACTGCATATTTGAAGGACTGTGGAAAGTGCAATTTCAAAGACAGAGGTTTAATATTGAACATACACCTTCCCACGCATGCTGTGTACTTTGTCTTTTAAAACTGGCCCTCTGTGATGAACGGTCTAGAAGATATTAAGGTTTAAAAATGGAAAAAATAAATTTGGTGCCATTTTTGCCATGTTATACCAAATAAATGACAGCACCCAACAACATAAAATTGACTGTTTTAGAAAGATTAGAAGTCTATTTTTAACATATCCAAAATTTGTGATGGTGCTCTGCCTTATTTTCATAAAAATGAATTTTTTGAAAATGTGGTGTTTGCATACACGCATAGCATTCATGGCCTATGAAGGCACTTTCAGAAGCTAAGAAAACCCCCTGAATTCATGACACACAGCTTCAACTCAACAAAATGCTTCATTTGATTCGTAATAAACTATACTTGAAGGATAACCCATATGTAGTCTTTAGATATAGAAATAGAAATGTGTCAAATTGAGCATTCACACTACAGAACTTAATGTGGATACACGCGTCAAACCACCTCCACATATGGTTTTAACAATCAGATTCCAAAGCACTTTGTAATTGTTCACACCTGTATTTAGAACAAGCCATTAGCAGTCAGATTTACCATATATATGACTAGAGTGAACAGGCTCCAAGTCTTCAAGATGGCATCATTGGTTCCATGTTTTATTGGAGCTGCATTGGGATGTACTGAAGACTGCCACAGGTTGGATTACACCAAAAGTTATGCAATGTAAGTCTCACTACTTTACATTAATATTTTTCTTGCAACTACATTTTGCAGCTTCACCTCAGGATCTAGATGTTATTGACTGACTTATGTGGTGAACACAAGTATTTTTAACTTACTATTTAAACTTTCCTGATAACTGTGAATGGAGTATGAGTCAATTTAATAAGAATTTATGAAATGTTATGCTTCTATTGTTTCAGACCAAGTCAGCTGATCTCTATCACCTCACTGTCAAATGATGACCAAATGCTCCTGAAGCACAGGTGTGGTTTGGAGGATAATGTACCACATGATGCAACTGTATGTTTGTACCACAGGAAAATAAACCTGGATTTTTACTCTTCTCTACAAAGAAACTGCTGCAACCCATATAACTTACATGCAAGACCCATAAAGAAAAATCTTCGCACCATCTCTTTGTCCCAAGCAGAGACCATTGGAAAGACATCAGTTAAGGCTGGAATGAAAGTATGCCTGCAGTGCAAGAAACACATGTATGGGATGTCAGCCAGTGTTCCATTGCAACAACACGTTGATCAGGATTACGTACAACAGGAAGACATGAAAAACCAATTGAATGAGTACTTCACTGCTATTGGTCTTTCCCCATGTAAAATTTCAGGATTCAGTGCCAGGGATAAGGAAACCTATATTCAGAGAAAAGTTAAAGAAATTCACAATAAGACAAAAGAAATGCTACATTGGTGTGATGCAATTCCTTCAACATCACATGCTGCTCCTGTGACGACTACATCATCCGCTCATGTGAGTGATGTTGATTACCTTGTGGCAGCTTTGAAAAAGAAGTTGTCACTCACAACTGGAAGGCAGCAGCAGATCAAATTATTAACTCCAGTACCACAAAGTTGGAGTATTGGAAAGACCATGGATGAATTTGGTGTTGGTGAGCGTATAGTCAGACTAGCTAGAGATCTGCGTTTAGAATATGGTATTTTGCCTGAAGTCTCCCCTTCAATGGGAAGACCATTGAGTACTGACACTGTCAACAAAGTCATTGCATTTTTCCATCAGGATGATATTTCTAGACCATTGCCTGGTAAAAAAGACTTTAAGAGTGTGAAAGAAGGAGACACGAAAGTGCACAAGCAGAAAAGATTGATAGTAATGAATCTGAACGAAGCCTTCCAGTTGTTCAAGGAAACGTACCATGACGTGAAGATCGAATTTCCAAATTTTGCTCACTGCGCCCCAAGGAGTGCATAACTGTTGGTGCAAGAGGGACGATTCTGTTTGTGTTTGTGTGTACCATCAGAATGTGAAGTTAATGCTTTCTGCTTTCCCGATTTCAAACCAAAGAGAGAAGATCACCCAGGCTGATCTCCTGAACCATATTGTGTGTTCCACACAGAACATAGAATGCATGTTGCACAGGTGTGAAGAGTGCCCAGGATCAACAAATCTAGAACATTTTTTGAATGAAAAAGCAAGTGATCATGTGGACAACATAAACTTCAAGCAGTGGGTGACAACTGACAGAACTACTCTTGTGGACTACATCATATCTACAGAGGACTACCTAGAGTTACTCATGGAAAAAGTGAACCAACTGTCAGCTCACCATTTCATAGCAAAGCATCAGAGTCATTACTTGCATCAACTGAAGGAACAACTTCAGTCAGATGAGTGTATCATACTTTTTGACTTTGCTGAGAATTACTCTTTTATTGTACAAGACGCCGCCCAGGGTTACCACTGGGATAACTCCCAGTGTACCCTGCATCCTTTTGTAATATACCACAAGGAAGATGAGCAGCTGAGATGTTCAAACATGTGCATAGTAAATGATTGTCTGAAGCATGACACAGAAGCTGTGTACACTTTTCTGTGCAGTGTTATACCTGAAGTGAAGAAAATGCTGTCCACCTTGAGGAAAATTCACTATTTCAGTGACGGAGCTGCTTCTCAGTATAAAAACTGCAAAAACTTTATCAATCTGCTGTATCACTCCTCTGACTTTGGTGTTTCTGCAGAATGGAACTTCTTTGCAACATCACATGGTAAGTCACCGTGTGATGGAATTGGTGGCACAGTAAAACGAGAGGCTACACGAGCGAGCCTGCAGACCACTGTTACAAACCACATCCTAACCTTTGAAGACCTCTTCAAATGGGCAGAAAAAGCATCTCAGGGGTGAAATTTATGTGGATTAGTAAAGAAAATGTGAAGTCCATGGCTGACAAGCTGGAAAGCAGATTTGCAAATGCACTCACAGTGCCAGGCACTAGAGATAATCACTGTTTCAAGCCAGTCAATGCAACAACAATTGAGGTCAGCAGAGTGTCTGGAATTGCTGGATTTTTAGTCAACTATGAGGTAGAACATGCAGAAGAAGAGGTTTCACAGGGCTTCCAGATCAGTGATATGATACCTGGCCAATATATAACCTGTGTTTACAACCATCACTGGTGGGTTGGAAGCATCAGAGAGACATCTGAAGCCCAGCAAGATGTTCAGATACAATTTATGCATCCACACGGCCCAGCAAAAAGTTTCTTCTGGCCCAGGAGAGAAGATTAGTGCTGGGTACCTGTGCAACACATAATTTCTAAAATAGATGTTCCTAGCACTACAACTGGACGTATATATACAATTCAGGAATGTGACATCAAAGCATCTGAAGGTTTCCTGAAAGAGTTCGGATAATTAACAATAGTTGTCCGAAAGTTACCAACTTTATAATTCATATAATAAGTTCCATAAATCATAAGAATATTCATAATTGTTTCTACTAGACTGTCAATTACTTTTTATCATGGATAATTACTGAAGCATACAGGTTATTTTTGGTTCATCGTGGTACAACAGAAATGTAATGGTTTGTAACAAGTTTCATTTTCACCCATATTGGAGCTCCATTATTTCAATATCTGAAAATTGCATATAGGCGATCCTTTAAGTGTAGTTTATGATGAATCAAATAAAGCATTTCGTTGAGTTTAAGCTGTGTGTTATAAATTTAGAGTGTTTTCTTAGCTTCTGAAAGAGCCTTCATAGGCCATGAATGCTATGCGTGTATGCGAACACCACATTTTCAAAAATTCATTTTGCGAAAATAAGGCAAAACACCATCACAAATTTTGGATATGTTAAAAACAGACATCTAGTCTTTCTAAAATAGTCAATTTTATGTTGTTGGGTGCTGTCATTTTTTGGTATAACATGGCAAAGATGGCACCAAATTTATTTTTTCCATTTTTAAACCTTAATATCTTCTAGACCGTTCATCACAGAGGGCCAGTTTTAAAATACAAAGTACACAGCATGTGTGAGGTGTATGTTCAATATCAAACCTCTGACTTTGAAATTTCCCCTTTCCACAGTTCTTCAAATATGCAGTCATATTTGAAGAGTAGAATTTTCGAGCAAATTCAAGCCCCCAGAATTCTGTGATAAACCAAAAGCACATATGTAAAAGTCCATATTCTACAAATACTTTTCCCAGATTTCAACTCTTGAAAATTTGAAGGACCTACCTTAAATAGTTTTGTAGATACAACAATCTGAAAGTGGCTCCCCAGAAAACTCTGCTCAAAACGGGTCAGGGGGTAGTTGACAAAATGTTTTTTTATGACAAAACTATAAGGAGTTGGGAGCTAAAATTTGGGACTTTTCCTATTGGGAAGTGTGTGAACCTCCTGGAATTTTTTCAGTCAAATCTGAGATGGTCGAGCGGGGGCATTCGGACGTTTGGCGTGGAATGACCCCTAATGTAATTACTTGCTATATGTTCTTTTAGCTGATTCTCTTCTATATTAATTGCTTTTTCAGCCCTTTTTTGCCTGTGTCCCAACTTTTTGAGACCTGTTGCAGCCAGAAAATTTGAAATAAGCTCATTTTGTGGATTAAAATGTCTCAGTTTCAACATTTGAGATGTAATCAGTGTTCTATTGTAAATAACATATTGGCTCATGTGATCTGAAAGTCATTGCATTTTGATTTTATTCGCAATTTACACTTCATCCTAACCATTTCGGGATTGGGGTTGTAGATCTGCTTGAAAGAAGCAACTATATATTATATGTGAAAAGAGCTTTTCGTGGAAAAATCAATTAAAATCCCACTAGAGCTTTCGCACAGGTGAAAAACCCTACAAATGTGATCAGTGTGAGAAGAGTTTTCATGGAGGTGACTCCCACCAGGGAATTCATTCATCTGGCATTCTGGCTGCTGATTGCACTTTTCAGGACCTTTAAAATCACAGCTTGTTGAGACAAAGGTGCTGAGCAAATTCTCTCAGAATCAGGCACAGTGACAAATGTCCACGAGAACTGGGCTTTATTTGTGCAGAAAGAGTTCTGCACCTAAACATTCCAAGGTGGATGAGCCAGGACTAAAGAAGGAGGGGCAGTCCTCACATTGTCAAAGTACAGAGGAATACATACATCTGATGGGTTAGGCCACCTGTGAATGCGGATACGGGGAGAAAAATGATTGGCTAAGTTATACTACACTGAATTGCCTCACAATGACCAGTAACCAGATTCGAGAGAGAGAGATGCACATGCACACGTTTTTGTAGCTATATTTGTAAGGACATTGTGTTGACTTACATTCATTTTGTATTGCCTTTCCCAAATTGTGACCAAATCATGCCTACACTTAACCAAATCTTAACAGTTACCATTTCCTAAGATTTAAACAATCAGCCACAAACCTCTGAGGGCCACCAAAAATGTCTAATCAACACCAGGTGTCCACACATTTGTAATTTCTCTGGAGTTGGTTCTCACAAGTATAGCTGTACAAATCCACGTTTGCAGGAGGCACGCACACAAAGGGTCCACTGGACACATAAGGAACGGAGGGCATCCACACCTGCAGTGTAATGTGCCATTTGATGTCTTGCTCATGCTTGCAGAAAATATTTTGCCATGAATGCTAAGGTGCATCAGGCTTTCCCCGACAGTGGCGAGCCTACATTGTAAGACATTTTAGAGACAGAAAAATAATGTCTTCTTAACTCTTATGAGGATAAAGGATGTCATATTGCTTCAGGAAATAAGCTATAAATGGGAGTTTCATAAACTAGAATTGCACGTAGACAATGTAAAATATTCATTTTAGACGGATTAGTGCAGTGTAAATGCAATATTGTTTGTTGCATTAATGTGGCTTGGCTTGGGAGTTAAAGTCTGTTCATAGTGATACTTGCGTCTGTCATCCTGTAACTTGCAGAACTGTGCATGCAGTTTTTTTCTGCCACTGCGACATAGTCATAACACCTGATCATCTCCATAGTAAAAAAAAAATTGATCCTGAGCATATTTGTTTTGTTTTTCTTCTAGCTATTGTTTGAATATGAAAAAAATATTGACCCAAAACTTTGAAGTCATTAACAACAACAGTACCAGCAAAAAGCCACGACACTGGCTAACCCCTCCAGAAAGCTAAGGAAAACCCTGTGAATGTAGCCCCTGGACAAAGTCGGGCAGCTTCTATGGATTCCTGGTTGTCATCTCCGCCGCCGCCACATCTATGGTGATTTTCGTGTGGAAGCTCTCGAGGCCTAAAATTTCCACTGAATCCTTTGTTATTTGGTGTGGGCATAGGTTACGGTTCGGTCACTTGCCTAAGATTTTGGTTGCCATAGCAACAGAATTGGCTTCATAAAGCACAATCTCATGCTGCAAATGCCTGTTTCAGTGTATGGCTTGTGAACCCGCAAGACCTGAGAGTTTTCAAGCTATTAGAAGCGGGCACTTTGGGGCTACACCCATGCGGTTACAGGTGACTGGACCGTCAACTTACTTCTGTCTTTTAGAATGTTCATATTGTATTTATATATATGGTTACATGCCTCTTATATTACTGTTGTTTATTCTGGTTTTCATGACTGTTTGTGATGGTTTGTGATATTAAAATAAAGAAAATCTGTAAGACATAAAGCTATATGCAGTTTCTGTCTGAACATATTGTGGAATTGGCTATAATACAAGGGGCACCAATAAAAATCTTGCTGAGGACACTAAATGGGTTGGACCCAGCTCTGGCAGTGGACACACAGACAATAATAGGCTGAAGGAAGCTTTTATTTTCTTAAAAAAGTTGACCCTGGTACTAAAAGGTCTGGGTACTTTTCAGTGGGAACATTACTATTGATTGTTCTAAGTATAATCAATAAAGACAGTATATGGAGAAAAACTACGCAGCAATGGAGAGCAGGGACTCAGTTCTTAATCTTTCATTAACATGTGCCATGAGTCAAGCGGAAAAGCTATCTCCAAGTTCATTTGACATATTGGATGAATGGAGTGGATTTGACCGCTGGTCTTCACTCCGGAGCACAAGGTGGCAGTAATGCACTTAGTACGCTTTCAGCAGAACGACCGTCATGTCCGAAGAAGAGGAGAAGATGACAACAAGGGAAAATGAGAAAGAAAATAATATTTGCCTCGTTTTAATTCGATTGTTTACACTATACTGGTAGACCATAAAGGAGTGCTTTGGTCTTTGGACTTTCAAGACGAATAGGATAACAGTCTGCCGCAAGTTGTCATGGAACAACAGGGAGGTAGCTAGCTATCTAGCTAAATCTGAAATGCCGACGTCTGTCTTCACGATATACTTAGCTAATGCTAGATGGTGTGCTACGGCATATCCCTATTAACGCAAAGATTGATGACTGAATACGACTTGATTAATTATGGAATCATCCTGAGTACACACATTTTAAAGCACAAGACCAATATTCCGCCTTTCATTTCTTGTTAAAAATGCTTCACTTGGAAGGGGATTTCATGCTTTGTGGACTATACGCAAGAACTGCAGAGACGTAAATCCAACGGTGTTGCCTCTTAATCTCTCCATGAAGTGTTATGTTTTTGGAGGAGTTTAAAGTTTGCTTGACATGACGATGACGATATATCAGATGATGTTTTTTTTTTCCACACACTCTTTCACGGAATCATTTAAGACTAAATTAGGTCACTTCATCTTCCTAAGAAACAAAAAAAAAATCAGAATAAATGCGGTGAGGTTGCAACTTTTATCCCCCCTCCCCCCTTAACAAATTGCTTTGAAGGGGTCAGTTTCAGTAAGAAATATTTTGTAATGTCATCTGGTCTGTTGAGTAATTTTGCTATTGTTATTAATTACTGCATCAAGTAGGCTAACCTGCCCCTTGCAATACTTGAAGCTGGAGACAGTAGTTTCTCTGAGAAAATGCATGCAGGGTTTGACCTAGTTATATGTAGTACAACTCTGTTCGCCCGGGCTCACGAGAATTGTAATTACGGTCATAGGCTAACTTTGAGCTTTTTAATAAACCAAAATGATTAGCACTGCCGCTTCACAGCAAGAAGGTCATGGCTTTGAATCCAGCTTGGGGCCTTTCTGCGCGGAGTTTGCATGCCCTCCCTGTGCTCGCGTGGGTTTTCTCCGGGTACTCCGTTTCCTCCCACAGTCCAAAGACATACGCATCAGGGTAACAGCAGATGATAAATTGCCCATAGGTGTGAGTGTGAGAGTGAATGGTGTGTGCGCCCAGCAATGGATTGGTGAGCTGTCTAGGGTGGGTCCCTGCCTTTCACCCATAGTCAGCTGGGATAGGCTGCAGCTCCCCTCTTGACCCTAATGAGGAAGAAGTGGGTATAGAGAATGAATGGAATATGGTTCGCGCCCTGGTGTCGTCAAATAAAATCATCCAAAAAAAAATAACTTGGTGAAAAAATACCCTACATATTCTTCTTCATTCTGTTATGTTTTAAGCACGTGATAATAATGGGTTGATACTGAGAGATATGTGTTTTAAAATGGCAATGGGTGACTGTCACTTCGACTCTGTGGGCTTAGAGGTTATCTTCCCGTCAAATCATCAAATCTCTTCCAAGATCACGGGGTCATCTGACCTTGCTGTGATCTGCCTGGATAATGTTGATTTGACTGCTGAAAGCAAGGTAATCTAAGCTGATGCGGTGATGACAGAGCAGTAAAATTGTACAACCAGACAGATATAAGTATATTTATTATAGGAAAGCAATCATTTTGCACCTTGCTGTGTTTATTTCAACTGTAAACATAAACCTCAACGTTTGCCGATGGCCTCAAGCCCGACTCTAGTGGGGGAAGCAAACAGAGTTGAGCCACGTCTGACTAGGTTTGACCTTGCGTGCCCTCCTCCCCAGCCAATATTTTTATTTGGGTATTTGCCATGTCTATCTCAAGCACTGGACCAGCCCATGAAGCCCATCCAGAGGATTTCCGATCACTCGTCCCACACTTTCAAAACGTCACGCATCCTCGAAAAATCCGGCCAAAACCCTCGTTTGCACCCTGTCTGGCCACACGCCTCCTTTCACTGCTCACATTTTGGTGGCATATCCAATTTCACCAGATTCGAATAGGGAAGGCACATGGGGTTTCTTGCAGGATATAGGCCTGCATAGCAAAGGCTCTGCAGTACCATACTGCCAAAAGTATAGCTTCACACTTATCTTAATTACTCTAACTTGTTAGAAAAATGTACTTCATGAGTATTTGTATTCCCTGTCACTTTGTTTTTTGGTAGCTGGAATTACTGTTGTTGTATACCAATTGAGTAAGATGGCTAAGATGTATGAATTACCCTTTCCTTTTGTGATTTTGGATGAATAGGCATATTAATGAGCCTGTCTGGTTGAATATACTTTGAAAGAAGGTCTACTTCGGGGCTGAGCCTGAATCTACTAAAAAAAATTTAAGAATATCATCCTCGAATGTTCTCAAAATATTATTATGTTTTCAGCTTAGAAATCTGTGTAAAGTAACATATTTCATTAGTAATGGCTGAACACATTATCTGATGAGCCTTTCCATTCAATCGTCTCAACACAAGTTCTTTACTTCACTACAAGTTCTCAGCCTCAGGTTGTTCTTAACATGTTCTTTGTTTTTATTATTTTTCAGCTGCAAAGTTCTTTTAAAAAACAGCTTTTATAAAAATAAATTAAAAAGTGTGTAGCTTAGTAACCTGTCATAGGAATTTGATGTTTTAGAAAGCTTGTTTTGTGTGCAGTGGAGAGAGAATTAATAACGTAAAAGATCGGATTGATTTGAGCTGTTGAGAGCTAAAATCACTTCCCCGTTTCCCTACAGGAGCTGCACCACTGAAAAGGTTTGTTCAGCAGAATGATGCTGGAAGGAGTCCATCTGAGAACCGGACCTGAGCTTGCTGAGCAGCATAGAATCGGGGAAGAAGACAAACAACCTGGAATGGAGTCTGTCCACATGGCAGAGTCAGAGACAAAATGTACTGCACCAGGACTCAACACACTGGAGCCAGAGTGTGTTACCGCAACCACTAGGGTCAGTGATTTACATTACAAAGGAGCATCCTTGATGAGAACAGAAACTATTTTGACCACGGCCAAGGCTTTGGATCACATTAAAGCAGAGAGCTCAGACTTTGCAGATCTGGCAAATGTAACCCATCTGCATCCTGACCAAGTCAAAACAGAAACAGATGATGAAAACAGTAATCAAGCTGAATATGTTAGTTTCTTGCCTGGCATTGGGTGTGTTGATGCTAAATTTGGGGAAGTGAAGCTTGAATCTAGTGAGGTTTTAGTGAGTGATATATTGAATACTCCGCTTAATGGAGCTGATGTTGATGAGAAAAGCCAGAGAAAACCACGGCAGTGCGCAGGAGGGTCAAATTCACAGGAATATCATTTAAGTCACCACCAAAGAATTCATTCAGGGGAAAAGCTCCACAAGTGTGACCAGTGTCAGAAGAGTTTTGCGAGGAGATCTCATTTGAAGTCCCACCACAGAATTCATAGTGGTGAAAAGCCCTACAAATGCACCCAGTGTGAGAAGAGTTTCAGTTTTAAAAACAATTTACTTTCCCATGTTCAAATTCATACGGGTGAAAAGCCCTATAAATGCAATAATTGTGAAAAGAATTTCAGTAGGAGAAGTAATTTACGTTCTCATGCACGAATTCATACAGGTGAAAAGCCGTACAAATGTCATCAGTGCGAGAGGAGATTTTCGAGGCGATTTCTACTAAAATCCCACCTAAAAATGCACGCCGGAGAAAAGCCTTTCAAATGTAAACTGTGTGAGAAGAACTTTTCATGGAAATCTCATTTAATCTCCCACACGAGAATTCATACAAAGCCCTACAAATGCAATCGATGTGAGAAAAATTTCAGTAGTCAAAGTAATTTACGTTCTCATGCACGAATTCATACTGGTGAAAAGCCCTACAAATGTAATCGGTGTGAGAAGAGTTTCAGTTGTAAAAGTAATTTGTGTTCTCATGCACGAATTCATACAGGTGAAAAGCCCTACAAATGTGATCAGTGTGAGAAAAGTTTCAGTGATAATAGTAATTTTCATCGCCATAAAAAAAATCATGGGGGTGAAAAGCCCTACACCTGATCAGCTTGGAAAATGTTTTTGGTGGAAACTAATATTGTTGAACTTTCCAGCCAAATCCATGCAATGCAGTTAAAAAGCCCATCAAGCTTAATTGGTATGAGAGGAGTTTCAGTTGTAAAAGTTAATAGATGTACCGATATGACTTTCAGTCCTGATATTGATACCTGGGCCACTGATACAGAGTACCGATCCGATTCCAGTGTGATAATAACCCCTTTGTGCAGATGTAGACGCCAGCGGACATGGAGCTGCTCTATTTATGCACGCAGTTACACTATTATA
This sequence comes from Gymnothorax javanicus, assembly GCA_029692085.1. Classification (NCBI taxonomy): domain Eukaryota; kingdom Metazoa; phylum Chordata; class Actinopteri; order Anguilliformes; family Muraenidae; genus Gymnothorax; species Gymnothorax javanicus. The sequence goes on from CM056196.1 coordinate 156,325,707, forward strand.
TCGCTAGATGACACAGCCGGATCAGATATTGAATATTCCCAAGCAAGCCAAGCTCAAACACGGTTTAGAATATGGACGAGTTCAGTCCCATTCCTGTTTCCCAGGAGTTGCATGAATTAAACTCCTCAGCAAAGTCTGATGTGCAAACTGCTCAATATACTTGCCCATAGTATCTACCCAGCAAAAAAAAAAAAAAAAGATCTCTTGCGACAGAAAAAATTATTGTCCTCTGTAGCAACCACTTCGGCTATAGTGAGCCAATGGTATCCCAATTAAATAAAGAAAAATCAGTTTTCTGAAACAAAAATTCAACATGGTATTGATACTATGTCATTCTGCGATCAATTATAGTCATCACATATCAAAAATGCGCAATTCCCTTCCGTGGATGTACGTGTAAATTCCTCCATCAATGAATTCAGCGCTCCCTTATATCCTCCTATCCTGACTCAATCAATTGCTTACTTCGGCTCATCTGTGTAAAGCACAGTTATAGTTCACGTCCACGTGAAACTTCCCAGGTCATGATCTGTTGATTGACACGTTTCTTATCCAATTCCAGATAGTATAAACTTTCCGCAGTAACTGAAAGACATTGATTGGACCATCAGACAAGTATTTTAACCTTTGCGTTACAGCAGTTGGGTAATATTCTCTTCATGTTGTGCAACTGAAAATGAAGCGATTGCACAGAAAAAAAGACTTCCAAAGCCAGCCTGAAGTGCTCACTTACACTTATGGGATTGAAATGAGATAAGGACTTGGTCAATGGGAATTATTCCGAATGAAACAGACTGGGGGGTTCCCTCTACCGAATAGATCTATGTCTCTGGAGGAATTCAATGAAGAAAGTTTTTTGTTCATTTTATGAGTAAGTGCAACTTTATGTATATTTTTTTACTGATGGCTCGCTGGCTAGCTGTATATGTATTCTCGGTCTACCATAGCCATAATGATCACAGAGCTTGTTTGCCACATTTGTTAGTAAGGGTAACCCCCAATTTGCACCAGATGCCTGTTTAGTCCATCTGCGCTCCGCCACGGTGGTGTAGTTGATTGGTTTCACTTTAGTTAATGAGTGTGTTTACAGCAGATCCGCTGCGTTGCATTTCTCTTCGGTCCCAGCTCTGGCAAACCACAGCCGTGCGCAGCAGTTACGCAAAACTTCTATTTTTGCCGGATGCCATGCAGCACAAATGCAGCACGTAGGCACAGCAGATCGATCGGTACACAGACACGGTGTTAAAACATACAGTTAAGTTTTAAAATCCGTGTTGGCACCAGTTCATATTGTGGGCCAGGACAGCAGCTGAAGTGAAAGAAAATATGTAGGCTAAACTTTATTGACTGAAAGCTTTCCAACCAAATGGCAACCCCAACGCAAACAGGAAATTAAAAACATTTATTAATAAATAGGCTACTTATCCATGGTAGAGGCACAAAATCTCAAAAAATAAACAAATCGAAGCAAGTCAACCGTTTTCGGTGAATAACAAAGGTTGTTGCCTGTTTGTAGTTGCACTTATACAACATGTATCAGGTATCGTGGGCGATTGCGCATTATTTTGTAGTTGCCACGTGATCTTTTCAGGCTCACTCATTGGTCTTGCTCCTCTAGCCGGCTGGACCCGGTGCGCAGTACAAACGCAACCAGTGGGAGTTCATAGACAACAAAGCACAGATCAAACACGCAGCAGGGTGGAGGCGGACCGTACACGCATCTGGGGTAAATCCCAGGTAACTGGTAGTGTTTGCTATTACTACTGCATATGGTGGCATTTTGCTCAATGTGGCTCTTTGTTTTAGAATTTATACTGTATTCAACTAAATTGAATGCTGAGGTTTTGGCTTGTTTAAAATGCGAACAGCTCAAGCACTTCGATAGACCCCCTGCTACGTCCCTTGCCCCATTCTGTTCAACCAAGTGTAGCATATTGCCTGCCTTTTGCTGATAGTGGAATGTCTGTTCTGTTATAATAAGGTATATCGTCGGCCTGCTGATAAAACCTTGTATCTTCAAAATGATAAACTTTACAGGAAAATAAAAAATAAATATTAAATAATAATAAAAAATAATAAAATTATATAAATATATAAATATAATTTAAAATATAAATAAAATAAAAAATGTTTAATTTTGCATGTAAGAATAGTGGACATACGAGTTTTTGTTTCTTATCAATTTGGAGATACGAGGTTTTATCAGCAGGCCGACGATATTTCAGATATTCCCGAGTTAGTGAGTTATACTTGTTCCTTATAAAGGTGTGGAAAAAAGTGTTTTTATCAGGTTGCGAGCTCGGAAGTGGGAACTACTAGCTTTTCATTGCAGGGTGAATGTTCTGACCATCAAATGAGCAGTTCCTTTAATGAGTGTGTGCTTGCTTGTGGGACTGTAAAGAAAAATGGACAAACTTCTTAACTTTATCGTGGAGAAAAGGCATGTTTTGGGTTTGGAGAGGTTACTGGTGACCATTGATGTCCAACTGCACCTATATTGATAAAATCATGCTAAATTCAACCAGAAATCATTAATTCATAGTGAAATTTGTGTCAAAAGTTGATTTGTGTTAAATATATGTTCATTTTATGATTTGAGAGTGCGCCATTTTGAGGGATCTGAGAGTTTGGGTAGCCTCGTGGAGAGCTGTCTTATTTGGCTCTTAAAGAGTAGATAATTTTGAATTTCATGCTCAGATGAAGGATACTTGTGGTCAAGGAGTTTATGGTCCCAGAAATGTATGGTTTTAAACCCCAGCCATTTTTCAATTCTCAGTATTATTTTTTTACAATTTCAATGCCAGAAGATTTTTTTAATGTTTGCAGCCCTTTTTCTCTACCAAAATCATGAAAATAAACTTAGATACAACGGAATTTTACATGCTACATGTGTTTTGACTCAGTTGAGCCATTCCCTTTCTCTCTGTGAAGCTGCAATCTTGAATTATAAAGCCTTAAATAAGGTAACACATAAATAGCCAGATTTGGCTTCTGCGCAAAGGGGTTAATAAGCCATATATATCTTACTGTGTGGAAGAGACTGGGATCATTTTTTCGTTTCGTGAGGCAAAATCAGCCTTTACTTAAACATTGTGTAACGTATACATGATTTGTCATTTTTTCAAATGTATTGAAATTCTTGAGATGTAACTTCTGAGCATGAGCAGTAACCTTGTAACAACTCCTTTAAGAGTGCTTAGCTTGCAGTTGGCCACAGTGGTTGCTGCGCTTTGTATTTTAAAAAATAAACATCTCTGAGGCTGCACGAATAAGATGCCGTAATTAGAAACGGGGATGCATAGAGGATCTTTAATGAGTGAGTCCAAGATATCAAATTTATGAAATGAGAGTAATAATTTTTGTTTATTCCAAGCCTTCAGCTAGGAATAAATGGAAATTACCACTCAAGTTTCAAAAACTTGTTATCTTTGGCTCACGAATTTGAGAACCCATTTATCCCATAAATATCTGTGTGGTATTAATTGGAAAATTAAAGGAAAGTGTTATCTTCTAGTCAGCGGACTCTTCAAGTCAATAGGATTAATAATTAGCTAGCCAGCATGCTAACGCTTTTTGCCATTAAATTAACCACTTAGCGCTCGGAGCCATGTTTACTCGCAAACAATCGCCGGGCTTGAGTCCTGGATCCATCTATGAACGATAGTTCAATCAGGAGAGACTCGAGTGAAATCAAGAAAAATTTTAATATGCGTTGAGCATAAGTAGAATTCAATTCAATTCAATTTTATTTATATAGCACTTTACATAGAGAAAAGGGCAGAGCCCAGACTAATCCCTAATCCCCGAATAGCAGGCAAAAAACTCCCTGTAGAGAGAAAAAGCCTCGAACGGTGGTGAGAAAAAACTCCTCATTGAGAAGAAATCTCAGGAGGAACCTGGCTATTCTGGGGAAGCCCATCCTCCGCTGGCTGAATAATAAATTGATGGAAAATTAGGTATGAGAGGATCAGGACAGCAGGAAGACAGCAGTCAGAATTAACATGCTTAAAATCAGACAAGTCTTTGGCGCTTGGACTCTTCAGGAAGACTCGTAGAGCAGGAGCACGGCTCAGAGCAGCAGCAGGAAAATCCCCCGAAGAGTCCAGACACTGGTGGCAGTGGTGGCTGAAGGCTGGTGGAGCTGGACGGCGGTACGGAAGGTCTGATGGAGCAGGGTGTCGTTGGGGAGGAGGAGGGTCAGCGAACGGCAGCATGAACGAACTAGAGCAGAGAAAAATGACATTTTTTAAAAAGACAGCAACATAACGATTTGCTAGTGATGCGACTGAGGTGTGCCACGGTTGGATGGAAGAGATCAGCTGCTACACCAGCTGACTGCTCAATTGACAGCCCCAGACATTGACTGCAGAGGTTTATGGGCGAGCATGCGAGTGAATGGAAAGGAAATAAACGGAGTTGACGTGCGCGAGAGAGAGTCTTCCTGACTGAACTTTCGCTAAGCTTCATCTCATGCGAGTCGTGTTTAACAGGGCAGCAGTGCCATGCGCGCTGGCTCGAATTATTTTCACTGATGGTCGTTGGCGTAATGGGTGATAAGAACTGTCCCACCAAGCAAGAATACGTCCAAACGACTCTTTTTGAGACCTTCCACAAACGTCTAAATGACGTCCTCTGAGGAGCCAGAATGAAAGTTTTTATGACGTTTTTTTACGACATCCTCCGGACGTCCCGTATTAACGTCCACCGAACCTCTGCACAAGGTTAAAAATTAGTTCAAGTGAGGTCGTTCTGGGCGTCTTTTCAACGTCAACTGCACACTTATTTTAGAGATAATTGACGATAAAAAAAAAAATCTAGTTTCTGTCTCCTCCCTCCACGTACTTTGCGATGCCCCCCTATCTTTCCAACTGCTTTATTAGCTCTTAGATGTCGCTCTTCAGCAGTTGTCATGACAAGCAAAGCTTCTTTTTGCGGTAATTAGGGGATTCGATCCTATGAATTGTTAAACACGGAGCTATAGTCGCTACCGATTGCGCCACGAAGTTAGGTTGAAGACATGGCGTAGTTAGCCGATCTCTTTCCCCCAATTAACCCCGCTGCGGGGCGAGTCGCCACTTTCAACAAACAAACAAACAAAAGACAGACGACTATGATGACATTAAAACACAAAATTTCATGTTAATAATTTTCTTAATTGTTTTATTTTCCCAACACTATAATACTATAAGTCCAGTACATTATTTTTCATATTATGAATAAAAGTTGTAATGACTTCGTTTAATGACCCATGGAATGTAGCAGTTGGGAAACATCATAACTACGGAGTGCTTTACATGTAACTTCGCAGCGCAGACAGCAGCGAATGTAGCTCAGTGATTGGCAGTTTGGAGGATCGAATCCCGTCATTACTGCAAAGAACAGCTGTACTTGTCAGAACAATTGCTCAAGAACGACGCTAAAAGCCAAAAAAGCAGTCGGAGGCTTCGCAAGGTAGGTGGCGGGAGGAGACGGAAACTATGTATTTGTTTTTTCTTCAAGAATCTCTAAAATAAGTGTGCAGTTGACGTTGAAAAGACGCCCAGAACAACCTCATTTGAACTCATTTTCAACCTTGTGCAGAGGTCTGGTGGACGTTAATACGGGACGTCCAGAGGATGTCGTAAAAAAACGTCATAAAAACTTTCATTCTGGCTCCTCAGGGGACGTCATTTAGACGCTTCTGAAAGACCTCGAAAAGACGTTGTTTGGACGTATGCTTGCTCGGTGGGATGCTGTTTAGCATCTAAACTATCCAAACACTGACTTGAGTTCATGCGATATACGATAAGGATGCAATCAATTACACTATATACATCTTTTACTTACAAAGAAACAGATTGCGAGGAGACAGAATGACCGCGCCATAAAAAAAAAAACTTACATAAAAAATTCTTGACAGTATGGTAAGTCTGGAAGCACGGTTCGACGCATAGCTAATGGAATCTCGCACGTACATGTAGCGTGACTCTTTCCTTGCACCGTTCTCGGCGCAAACTACACAAGATTCGCACACTCAACTTTTTCGCAGTCAGTGGGTGCGAACTAGCCAGTTGATCACTGCGATCAACACCGCTCATACCGTAGTTGTTATCAACAATACAGCGCGGTTTCGCCATTCGCTCACCCTGACGATTCCCCCTCGCTGTTCCGCACATGTGGCCCGCGGGCTGACAGCATCTTCACAAGCATTTTGTCCTGCCACAGCAGGACCAGCATCAGTTCGTTTGGCTGTCACCATGTGATCACGGTGAAAATGAACGAAACAAAATTTACAAACTGAAAGTAATGGAATGTATGCACGTTACTTCTTATATCACCCAAGACCAATCATAATGTCATATGAACTCAAACCATTGTCTGTGTTCGGATGCAAAGCAAAAAAGCATTCAAGATAAAAGTTCTACGTGTTTAGATGCAAAGCGAGCAACATGATGAGACGGCTCCGGGACTCGAGCCGGTCGGCAGTAATACGAGTACACACGTTACCGGGCAAGTTCGATAAACCAACTGATAAGAGATCAGGCAGGCATGAGTTGCGGTAATGTAAATATATGGGAAACGAGTGGTTAATAAATTCAAATTTCTACGAGAGCAGTGACTCATATAACTTAGAACTCTAATAGCAAAAAGCGCTAGCATGCTAGCTAGCGAATTATTCATCCCTTATTTGACTTGTATGAACTGCAAACTAGAAACTAATGCTAGCGATGGTTACCGGTTACCAGCAGGAGGATTGGTAACGTTACCGTGTTTGCCAGTGAACAGAATCTGACCAATCACAACGTGAGAAAGTTGTATTAGCCCGTGTGTTTGTACCTACTGAACCTGTATCTCATGGGTATTTTTCATAAATATTTATATTTATATATTTATCGTGTGTACAGCAATGTGAATAACCAGGTTTCTTTGTGTGCATGTAAACACCATATCCCTAATATGATCAATACCGGGATAAGGCTCATAACAGCAATACTCAAGTCCATGTAAACGTAGTCACTGTTATGATTTGGATCAGATTGAGATGCTGTGGTGTATCCCTAGAATGGCAGTGTATGCGTGAAAACCCTCCAGTGTGGCTGAATTAAAATAATTATGTTGGAAGAGAGGGCTGAAATTTTTCTTTTGTTGACAGTATTAATGACTCATTTTCAGTCATCACAAAGGTTTAATCGCAGTTATTGCTGCCAGGGGTGGCACAACCAGTTATTAGGTCTCAGAGGGCAATTATTTTTTCACATGGGTGATCTAGGTTTTGAATAACTTTTACCTTCAATACTTAAATGAAATGATCATTTAAAAACTGCATTTTGTGTCTGCTCACTTTGTCTTCATCTTACATTGAAGGTTGTTGGATGATCTCAAACTTTTCTTGATGACAAACAAGTAGAGATAGAAGAAATTTGGAAGGGAGCAAATACATTTTCAAAGCACTGTAACTAAATTAATTCACAAATGGAACTTGAGATTGTCGGATTCTTCTAACCTTTCCCAAGCTACTTTGTACAGTGTTGTGGCCACAATGGTTGTTTTGAATATTTCAATTCATATGTGCAATAACCTTGAGTTAAAAAAAAAAATCAGTGTTGTTGGTTCCAGATTTTTCCTGAAAGTGTCTGTATTTTCATGTTGGATGGTTTTGTATAAATTACTCAAAAGGCCAAGAAAATATGATCGTTTTTACCTATTTCAGCTGCACGCTGTCATATAACCCGCACTGTATTACGTGATAATTCGACTTATTCTGTAGGCTACGCTGCATGATTGATTATCGAGGGTTGTCTAAAGAGCAACTGTCATTCCACAAATTGGTGGCCTAGAGATATCTCTACTGGTTGGGAGAGGACAGCACTTGAAAAATGATCAATCTGGTTTGTTTTAAAACTCAACGTTGCTAATTGTTATCATGGAATGAAAAATATTTGACTGCTGTCAAGAAACATGCTGCATGGATCGCTTTGTGGATACAATTTGCTTTCGAGTCTGAAGCCGATGGAAAACCTCATCGGAGCACTCACACAGGTCCCATTTATGCATTGGCGGTGAACAGAAACGTGTGAAAGTGGCAGAAGGAATTCAATTACTTTGGCTTTTAGAATTGTCAGAATATTGGAGTATTGGCGAATCGTACTGCACGTAGGCCAAACAAATGCAACTGAACAGTCACAGAATGACTACTAGCCTAACGCCAACTATCCTATTGATGAAATTTTTAAATTTGTATTTTTTTAAGCTTCACTAGCCTCAACTTCATTCTTGGTACTTTTCTTGTCATGATAATTTTATGTGAAAGTAAATTGACAGGAGGAAATGTGTTAAGAGTTAAAATGTGTCATAATAAGATGCCTGCAGTTATGATTTTCTTTCTCTTAGTGATGCTAGATTAATCAAAAATGCAAATGGTATCTCTGATGGTTGTTAGACAGGAAATATATGCAATAGGCCAAATTGCGGTTTCGGTAACTGTGATGCTATGCATAGCGATAATTGCATCATTAATTTTGTTTAAAATTACTTTTTGTTGTTATTTTGTTCGTTTAAATGGATATTCTATCGGAAAAACTTCATTAAATTGTATCCATTAGGAGAGATTTTATACTTTGGAATTTGACGTGTCAAAATGGCTCATAGTTCGCTGGTTGAACATTCCAGATTCGGGTGTGATTGTTGGAGATTCCACATTTAAAAAAAAAATGACTGCTGTGGCAATTATAGTTGTTCTGGAATTTAGATCTTGATGATAATTGGGAATAAAGTGACAGAGGAGTGGCTGGGAAGTGGAACACTGAAATTAGGGGTAGGTTTATATACTGGTTAAACTACAGTTAATTTAACAATAAGAAATATAGGTATCTCAAGGACAAAAAGGTCATTTGCAGCAGAATAAGGTTAGGTAATTCCTTCACAAACAGCACAAACTAAATAATAGGTAAATATCCAACTGGTCATTGTGAGCACTGTCAGGTTGAGGAGGCTAACTTTTGCAATCATCGATAATTATAAGTATGATCAAGAAAGACAACAAACGAAGAAAGAATTGTGGAAGAATGGAATGCAAGAACTCAGTATTTAATCTTTCCTGAACCTGTTCAAAGTGAGTTGAACAGAACAGTTTTCTGTTGAGTTTATTAGTCTTGATTATTGCAAAAGATTTACTGCCTGATCCTTACTTCAGAGCAGAAGGTGGCGCCAACATTTTTTCATATTCTATACAGTGTCTCACAAAAGTGAGTACACCCCTCACATTTCGGCAATTAATTTATTATATCTTTTCAAGGGACAACGTTACAGAAATGAAACTTGAACATATTCTAGAGCACTCATTTTACAGAATGTTTAGTGGTGTAGATTTACTGCACTGTCCAAATAACTGAACAAACAGTCACTGTTTCCAAAATGGGTAGCAACAAAAGTGAGTACACACCCCAATTGATAATGGTCAACCAAGCAATGAAACGTGTCTTGTTCATCATGTTCATGCTTTTTTCTGTTCGACTGGGCCATATGAGGTTGTTTAAGGTGTTGAAGGTTTAAATTGTGGTGCTTTGAGTGCAATGCTCTCATTCTTGTCACTGGATGGTCAATATGGCACCTCATGGGAAAGAACTCTCTGAGGATCTGAAAAAGAGAATTGTTGCTCTCCGCAAAGATGGTCTGGCTACAAGAAGATCTGTGAAACCATGAAACAGAGCTACAGCACGTTGGCCAAGGTTATCCTGCAGTTTTCCGAGACGGGTTCTACCCAGAACAGGCCTTGTCAGGGTCGACCGAAAAGGTTGAGTCCTCGTGCTCTGCGTCAGGTGCACAAGTTGTCTTCAGAAAACAGACGCAGGAGTGCTTGCAGCATTGCTAACGAGGTTGCAGCAGTGGGAGAGCAGCCTGTCAGTGCTCAGACCATACATCGTGCACTGCATCAAGTCGGTCTGCATGGCTGTCGGCCAAGACGGAAGCCTCTTCTAAAGCTAGCTCACAAGAAAGCCCGAAAACAGTTTGCTGAAGACAACCAGTCCAAGAACATGAACTACTGGAACCATGTTCTGTGACTGACGAGACAAAGAACAACTTGTTTGACTCAGATGGTGTCCAGCATGTGTGGCGGCGCCCTGGTGAGGAGTACCAAGACAAGTGTGTACTGCCTACAGTCAAACATGATGGTGGCAGCATCATGGTCTGGGGCTGCATGAGTGCTTCTGGTCCTGGGGAGCTGCGCTTCATTGATGGAATAATGGATTCCAACATGTACTGTGAGATTCTGAAGCAGAGCATGATGCCCTCCCTTCGGCAACAGTTTTCCAACATGATAATGACCCGAAACACACCTCCAAGATGACAACTGCCTTCCTGAAGAAGCTGAAGGTGAAGGCGTGGCTAAGTATGTCTCCAGACCTGAATCCCATTGAGCACCTGTGGGGCATCCTCAAGAGGAAGGTGGAGGAGCAGCAGGTGTCCAACATCCACCAGCTCCGTGATGTTGTCATGGAGGAGTGGAGGAGGATCCCAGCAACAGCCTGTGCAGCTCTGGTGAATTCCATGCCTAGGAGAATCAAGGCAGTGCTGGACAACAATGGTGGTCACACTAAACATTGACACTATGGACACAATTTGGCATGTTAACTGTGAGGTGTACTCACTTTTGTTGCCACCTATTTGGAAATAATGACTGTTATTTGGACAGACACTGCTTCACACATTGTACAATGACTACTCTAGAATATATTCAGGTTTCATTTCTGTAATGTTGTCCCTTGAAAATAAATAAAAATATGTATATATGTATATATGAATTTTTATTATTTGAATTTTGACCAATCGAATTTGAATAACGTATCTGAATTTTTTCCAACTTGAATTTCTCTGATCTGAATTTGATTGATTTGATTTGAAAAAGAAACATTGAATTAAAGCAATTCATATTTTGATTTCAAAGAGATCAGTTCAGAGCAAATAAATTCAGATTGATGGTTTTCAGAGTAAAATATTTCAATACTATGAATTTAGTGGTGTTTACATTTCAGTATTAAGAATTCAATGGCTGTGAAAATTCAAATACTTATATCAGTTGTTTGCTTCCTTACTTGACGCCCTCTTTGCTCGCTAAGGGAAACGTAGCCAAGTGGGTAACACGTGAGCTCAGGGGCATTTGGCCTGGGCACACCCATGCAGGAGACATGCGCACGCAAGCCCACGCGGGCTATGGCTGTCTTGAACACGCCTCAGGAAGTCTTTCCTTACTGAGTAAAGCAGGGATTCCCCTCTGATTCATCACAATGAGATCGCTTGTTTTTGTTAATATTCAATCCGTATCAAATTGTGGGGGAATTCCCATCGTCTCACAATGACTGATAGGACACAGTCGACAAGGAGATGTATTTTAATTTTGATTTGTTAGATAAAGCTCGTAGGACCATGTTATTGAAAACGCAAAGCGAGGCACGGCATTTTCACATGAAGATGAAAAAGAAAAAGTGAGGAACTTCATTATCGTTTAAATAATGAGACAGATATCGTGTTTGCTTTTCGCAAAAGAAAAAGCATCTCTTAGAGTGTATTTACATTGAAATATTAACATTTTTGTTTTCATTTTGTTGGTGATATGGCAGCACACTTTCTGAAAATGAGAACGCAAATGGGGAGTGTAACTCTGTTCAGTTTGTTATAAAAAGTGCATATTTGGTCTTGAAAATGAAAATGCAAAGTGGACAAATTCGCTATCATTTTCAAGATGATACAAATATTGTGCGTGCTTCTTGAAAAAGAAAAAGCATTTTCAATAATGCATTTGCATTATTAGATTTGCATTTTTGTTTTCATTTTGTTAGCGATATGGTGGAGCACTTCTTGCAAATGAAAATGCAAATGGAGAATGTATTTTAATTTTCATTTTGTTAGAAAAAGTTCATCCATGGACTTGAAAATAAAAATGCAAAGTGGACAACTATGTTATCATTTTCATGATGATACAAATAATGTGCTTGCTTCACAAAAAATAAAATGCATTTCCGAGAATGTATTTGCAAATTAAAATTCACGTTTTTGTTAGCATTTTTTCAGCGATATTGCTGGACACTTTTTGAGAATGAAGGTGCAAATGGGGAATGTGTTTTAATTTTCAAATTGTTATAAAAATTGCATACAAGGACTCAAAGGTGGAGAGTGGAGGATAACATTTTCATAATTATACAAATAATGCATTTGCATGTTGAAGATGAAAACGCATTTCTGAGAATGAATTTTCATTTAAATATTGTTAGCTATATGCCTCTGTATTTTATGTCCTCATTATGCCGTTCGACTACACCATAAAGATGAAGGCATTATTTTCGTTTATAATGCCCCGCCTCAGCAACTCACTTCTGGTTCTATTTCCTCTGGTGTTTCTCACCCCTTCTCTCATATTGAAACAAGAGTCATCAGAAGATGACATATCCCCCCGGCCCCCACAATCTGATCTCAGAAATCCCAAAAGATCAAAAGGCACCAGTCTAGGACCTGACTAACAGGCAGAGCAAGTTTCGTGGAAAAGTATTGAACGGTATTCTTGTTCTGCTCTGGAAACAATGATTTCAGATGGACTGGCATGTGGATTGATGGACAGACAGTGTTGCGGCGAATCTGGTCCCCCCGGATAATCTGGTCCACTCACATGATTTTTGTCGCTTAGTCTGCACCAATATGCATAAAATTGCGTCATTTGAGTCATCTACTTGATTTTTGTAGTAAAAAATTATTCTCATAAATAATCCCATTCATAGTATTTCAAAATGGCTGAAACTGTCATCTAATTGGACAAATTCAATGATCAGAACAGAAACGTTTGCAGACGTTCCATCGTTGGCTCGTACTGTAATGACTAACTAGCAAGTTAGCTTGCCAATAGGCTAGCTACATTTTACTTGCACTGTAAAAACCACTTGCTAGCTGGCTTATGTGTAAATGCACTCTTTCATGTTATAGCTAGCACACCAGTGTAACTAGTTAGATAATGTGATAACTCGCTCTTTCCTGCCATAGCCAGCTCACCAATCTATCTTGCTAGCTAGCTAATGGCATAACTAACCCTTTAATGTTTTAGCTAGCACATCAATCTTGGGTAAATGTTCCTAGAAAAAGATTGCTAGCTCGCGGCAATATACCACATGCAAGCATCCGCAATACAATCAATTCTCCGCCATCTTCCCAGTGAGTGATATGAAAATCTCGCAAGACACGTCAATTGATGCGCATTATGCGAAAGAAGTCACATGAGGGGGACCAGATTTTCCAGGACAACAGACATACTGATGACAATATCCCCTGCATTATATGCTGGTATCATGTAAAATCTCATCCTTCCATAAAGTCTGGTCCCCCCATGTGACTTCCGTCGCATAATGCGCAATCAATTACATGTTTTGCGAGATGTTTGTAATGCCCACTGTTGAAATAGCGTAGAATTAATTGTTTTGTGATGCGTGCATGTAGTATACTCTAGCCTTATTAGCAAGCTAGCTAGCTAGTTAGCAAGCTGACTAGCTCACTACATTGGAGTGCTAGCAATAACATAAAGTTCACTATCACTTTAGCTAGCTAACTAGTGGTTATTACAGTAGAAGCAAACAGTAACCTTATTAGCTTGCTACATTAGTGTCCTAGCTATTCAGTATAGGGTTTGTTATCTCTTTAGCAAGCTAGCTGTTTGGTTATTACTGTAGAAACAAACTGTAGCCTTATTAGCAAGCTAGCCAGCTTGCTAGATTATTGTGCTAGCTATTCAGTTAAGAGTTCGTTATCTCTTTAGATAGCTAGCTAGCTTGCGGTTATTACTGCAGAAGCGAACTGTGGCCTAATTAGCAAGTTAGCTCGCTAATTATTTCAATACAAGCAGAAGATTGTTGGGCCTATTGCATTTGCTTATGTGACTACTGTACTGGTCATTGAGTTTAAATGCTATGAGTCAAATTATCTATTTCTGAGAATACTTCACTACTGCGAAAATAATGTAGGTGAGTCAAATGACGCGATTTGACGCAAATTGAAGCGCAATATGCTACGAAAGTCACGTGCAGGGACCAGATTTTACATGACGCAGGGAGATTAACGCCACGTTTACACATAGCTGGTATTTACAGAAACGAATACCCCCCCCCCTCCGTTTTCAATAATAACACCGCGCACACATCGTTTTCAAAAATGTTGTCATTTACATGAACCCGGATAAATATGCCATCGAGCGCCATCATAACTATGCCAAACCCATGGGCGGCAGTGTAGGGAGAAGGATAAAGCCATGCCAGCCATTCAGAATCCTCAGAATTGACAACAACAAAGAATAAGACGCGCGACTCCCTGTTCCTTTCAAAACAATAAATATGGCGCGAGGTTCGTTGGTTTTTATTTATTTATTTAACCTTTATTTACTCAGGAAAATCCCATTGAGATTAAGAACCTCTTTTGCAAGGGAGACCTGGCCAAGATCGGCAGCAGCAACTGCAAAACACAGTTACATAATTACACAGACACAAACAAAAGACAAATAAAAAGATGAAAAAAAGATAAAATTTCAAACAGATTATAAAAAACAAGTGCATGTTGTGGAGTTGGCCTCAAGTACTCTTAATTTGGATTTAAAAGCGCTCAATGAAATTAACTCTGTTAATTTCCACTCATTTTGCAGCATATTCCAAGCAAAAGGTGCAGAGTGGGAAAAAGCCTTTTTACCCAATTCAGTACGGGCATATGGAACAAAAAGCAACAAGTGATCTTGTGAACGGAGAGAGTAATGAGCAGCACCTCTCTTAGCAATTAAGGTGCAAATATAGGAAGGCAGTAGTCCGAGTATTGCTTTATATATAAAAGTATACCAATGACTGATCCTTCTGGTGGCCAGAGCAGGCCATCCCACCCGAGAGTATAATTCACAGTGGTGTGTCAACACTTTTCAGTTTGTAATGAACCTCAGGGAAGCATGGTAAACAGTGTCAACCGTTCAAAGACATTGAGCAGAAGCATTCATATATAAAAGATCTCCATAATCCAACAAGGATAAAAAAGTCGCAGCGACAAGCTGCTTTTTTACATTAAAAGAAAAACACAGCTTGTTTCGAAAATAAAAACCCAATTTAAGCCTCAGCTTCTTCACAAGTTTCTCCACACGTGGCTTGAAAGTGAGGGAGTCGTCAATCAACACACCCAGGTATTTATAAGTGTGAACCACCTCTGTTTCATTTCCCTCCAGAGTGATCACTGAGGGGATCATTTGCGGCCACTTCTTAGAATTGGGAAACAACATAAACTTAGTCTTGTCTGCATTAAGAACTAGTTTCAGCTGAAGTAATGAGTGCTGGACAGCAACAAAGGCTGTCTGCAGGGATTCAATGGCCTGGACAAGAGTTGAACCACAGCAATAAATGACTGTGTCATCAGCATAAAAATGCAAATTGGCATCCGACACATTAAAACCCATATCATTAATATAAATAATAAATAAAAGAGGACCCAATACAGAACACTGCGGCACCCCCTTGAGGACTGTAACAAATTCAGAACACAAACCATCATATTTAATGCACTGAGTCCTGTCACTGAGGTAGTTTGTGAACCAAGCGACTGCTTGCTCCGAGAATCCCGATTAAAAGAATAAGTTTTAAAATATCATGGTCAACAGTGTCAAACGCTTTCGACAAATCGATAAAAAGTGATGCACAATGTTGTTTCTTGTCTAATGCAACAATGATGTCGTTTACCACCTTCATTGCAGCTGTGATGGTACGATGTTTTTTCCTGAAACCTGATTGATATTCTGATAAGATGGCATTGGAATGCAAAAACCCCTTTACTTGTTCACTCACAATTGCTTCGAGAATTTTGGCCAGCACTGATAGATTAGATATTGGTCTGTAATTAGTTAAAATTGCTGGGTCGCCACCTTTTAATAAAGGAAGAACAAAAGCTGATTTCCATACTGAGGGAATTTCATTCTTTTCCACTCTGAGGTTAAAAAGATATGTAAGAGGCTCTGCCACAAAATCAGCTGCCGGCTTCAAAAAGTAAGGATCAATGAAATCAGGTCCGGAAGGTTTTCTATGATCTAGAGCTTTAAGGGCTTTATGAACTTCCTGAACAGAGAAAGGTACAAAGTTGAAAGTTTGACCAGTGTACATTGGGAGACCTTGGTGTGGACTGATGGGTCGCTTACATGACATTAAGCATTTTCTGGCCCATGCTGTGACGTTTCAGAACCTTAAACCCCGTTTCACCCAGTTTACACGGCAACACATAAACGGCGTTATCAGAAATCTCCACTTTGGCCGGGTTTTTTTTTTTTAACAAACGATCGTTTTCCGTGAAAAAAAAACTCCGTTTGCGTGTAAAAGAGAGGCCAAACCGCATGAAAATATGTGCGTAAACGGGGTCTAAAAAGGAGCCCATGTACGCACTAGGACCTCGCGGAAATGGCACCGCACAAGCTCCCAGTCTTCCTTCTCCAACTGTCCCATTCCTCTCCCCCGTAGTTCTCCACTCGGCCTCTCAAGCGGACAGGAAAATCCAGCCAGCATCACAACAGAAGCGTAAGCGATGTCCAAACCCGCAAATTTCTGAAGACGGAGGACATGAGAATTTTTCGAAAAGTGTGAGTTGTATTGATTCCCAATTCACTCGCGCATTTTTTTTTTCGCGCTTGATTTCCTCTGAGTTAGCTTGCTAGCTAGCTTCAAGGGTAAATTTTATTGGTGATCTTCCTGTAACGACTAGTCTGTTGAATTGGGCGATTGATTGCTGCTAAACTGGCTAGCTAACGAATACCGATCAAACCAAGTTAAGCGACACGGTTTAATCCCTGGTCTTGAGAATTCAGTCATGACGTGGTCGCAACTCGAGCAGGATGCTTAAAGGGATAGTGCCAGATGAAGAGCCCATGATAAAAAAAAAAAAAAAAAAAAAAAAAAAATGGATAACGTGAAGGCCATTATTTTCTGATAACGGAATGGACACCTCGAAGGACATAATCCGACTTATAACATGGGCACATGCCAAAGAAAAATAGAACATTAATTTATATTCTCATGCATTTTGCTACCGAACTCTTAAGTTTTCCTGATGCCATTACTCGGTTATACGGGATGTAAACTCACTAACGTTTGCTGTCCGCTCAGCTCATTGAGCCCCTTGGCTTAGCCAGGAACAGGGTACGTTGTTGTAGTAAGATTTAGAGTCATTTACATTGCGTACGGTTGAGAAACAGAAAACATAATTTTAACGAACCGATGGTTAGTGATTTATTTAGGAGAAATGTCATCATTTAATTCCGCTCCACAGATTGGCGCAAATGGAAAATGTACAGTGAGCAGAAGAAAAACTGACTTTATGTCCATTTTGCACCTGACAATGCAAAGACCCACTGCAGGAAGACTAGGCCAATATGGTGCAGTAAGTTCGCTGTCTTATTTTAAATCAAAGTCGTCTTTTCCATTTATTGTTAAATTCGATTGCGAGAGATATTGTCATGCCCAGCATAGTGGCCTTCGAAGGCGGATATCTGAAGGCTAGGGACTGTCCATGCTCGTCTTAGGAAGTCGGGACAGTTTTTTTTTTTTTTTCTTCAATCTTGTCGCAATAAATTATAAATGATCTTGACTGCTTCCCGTTTGCCATGGTTACAGCGTGCCGGCTGCAGCAAGCGTACTCATTTAGACAGAGGAAAATACATTTTCAGTGGAACTAGTAGGTATCCGTATGTCAAAAAATAATGTACAGCCTGCAGCGAATCGGAATAGAGTGTTTACCTAGACCACGGCACAACAATTAAAGAGTAACTGAACCTAAACATTTTTTACCCCAGCTCAAAACCAATGTGTTCGAAGGCTATTTAGTAGTGTTGTTGATTGATTCAGGCCCAACTCTGATAGTTTCGTGCAAAATATTTCAATTTTATATTTTGTGCTATAAATACGCGCGGAGGATTCGGATGAGCATTGGCATCTCGTGGTTAACCATGCTTGTTTCATAATTGTTTTTTTTTCCCTTCTTCTTTAAAACAATTTGAACCATCTCCCAAACTACGTTTGGACGTTGTTACCAAATCGCTTCAATTTCAAATTTGCATTTGCGGCAGGTCACACATTGATAAAGAATTTGGCAGTTGCTACGGGTACGGCAGTTTTCTAATGCATTTCAATGTAGAGAGGTACGGCAGTCCCAATTTCAAACTCTGCCCTAACCCTAACTCTAACCCTGACCCCTAACCCTAACCCTAACCATAATCCCTAATACTTATCCTAATCCCTTCAAATCGGCTGCCGTACCCAGAAATCTGCCGTATCTCGAGACACTTCAAAAGAATTTGGGTGTGGTAAACCGTAAAACAGCATCTGGTTAGTAGGATTAAGCATTCGTTTTCAGACAGCCCCGTATCGTATGCATTGTACATGATTTTGTTGGCACTATTTTAAGATAAACGTTGAGTTTACAGTTGTCCAGTTGGCTGAGTAAGGATCGCAGCACGGTAGCAACTAAATCAAGGA
Source organism: Gymnothorax javanicus (assembly GCA_029692085.1). Classification (NCBI taxonomy): domain Eukaryota; kingdom Metazoa; phylum Chordata; class Actinopteri; order Anguilliformes; family Muraenidae; genus Gymnothorax; species Gymnothorax javanicus. Next base: position 156,344,204 of record CM056196.1, read on the forward strand.
TATCAGTAATAACAATTTAGTTTGTTAGCTATCGTAGACTAGTAGCAACAACAGCGTGTGTTTGTTTATGGGAATATGCTCGATAATCTGTAACCAGATAGGCAGTTATCGCCGATTCACAGGGTATCACTGTACCAATCTGAGTGACATTAGTTTTTATCCCTTGGCCAACTTTGGCCAGAGGGGTATTGCCGTCACCTTTTTGTCTGTCTGTCTGTCGTGTGTGTGTCCATGACTTTGTCCGGGCCAATACTCCTGTGATCTGGAAAAACCTAGTAACTCGAAAATTTAGTTGGACCAACATTTGGAGTGACTAGGTTTTACCCCTTCCTTCTATCAGGTTAAAATGTATGAAACACCTGTCTAATGGGTGTTTTTCATCTGGAAGAACCTAGTAAGTCAGTCTTTACTGAGCATCATAGGGATATTTGATCTGGAAAAACCTAGCAAGTAGTGCGAGCCAATCACATGGCTCATTGAGGTCACACGATCAACTTGCAAAATGGCAGCCTCCGTGAAAGCATCACAGTGAGTTTGTTGAGCAGATATTTGTCACATTTCTTGCTTTCTTACTGCGTGTAAATGGCCTCACGAGGAAAGATTATACTCGAGTTGGCCTTGAAGAAGGATAGGGCGCAACAATCCTATCAGATCATCAAATTGAGATCATACCAGCTCATACGGTATTCATTGTTCAGGTTATTTTAAGAGTGTTTTTAATGAAGACATTCTTAAAGTTTTCAGAAATGTACTTGACAATACAAAAGTTTTAAGATTGTCTTTTTCTTTTTTTTGTTCAGAGCCATATGATTTTTTTTTTTTTTTAGCCTCCGAAGTGTTTATAGAATGCATATATTAAAGAAGCCATTAATTCTGTTATATAATTTTGTTAATATATGCTCATATTTGAGTTGAATGTTTTCAGAGTTTAATAATAAAGAGTTATTATGTTGACATACTAGGTTTTTATTGATTAAAAATTTGCGTCGGTCATTAAGTTTGATCCGGTAAAACCTAGTAAGTCAATTTATACCTTTAGCAAAGATGAAATCTAGATATAAGCGAATTCACTGAAAATGCATTTACTTTTACTCTACTAAATAGGTAAAGTAAGAATTATCTGTGAACCAGGAGCTTAATCCTGAACACAAACCATTTTCCGAAAACCGTGTTCAGTGGACTTACTAGGTTTTTTTCAGATCACAGGAGAATACTCAGCAACTATTGATGGTAGCCTTTTCAGATTTGGTATGGTAACTCTCTGTGACCCATAGATGTGCAACGTCAGGTTATCTTTTGTAATTTGACCTTTGACCTTGGCCGAGGGGTATTCAGCAACGTGTTATGTTTATTTTTTTGTTTAGCTTGCCAATTTGGCGAAAGTTTGATTTCCGCCACTGAACTGGGCTAGGGAAAAAAAATGTACGTTAGCTGGCTGTGTCATTTAGATTATTACTTAGCTATTGTGCTGTTAAATCATCTAGGACCTTTTGCCTTGATTGCACGGGCTTAGAGCAGCAGAGATGAAATAGCCCATCAAAATTTGAATAATATAATAATAATGTTTTTGGCAAACCCATTTTCAGCCAACTTTGGCAATTTATTACTCTAAATTGATTGCTTATACAAGGCTGAAATTGGGCATACTAACCATATTCATCCCCTAGAATCTGAAAATGGCCTTAGCTTCTGTGTATCTTGATCCACTTTTTTATGGTAAAACCTCAAAATCAGCCGAAAACACAAACGCCCAAAAAGGAGACCACATTTTATGACCTGTAACTCAGGAACTAAGTAAGACAAAAGGCTAGAATTCATTTTTTATGATTTTATGATATATCTCTCTGTAAAAATGCAGTAATCCAAGTAATATCATTTGTAGAAGTTTTTTAATGAAATCATTTCTAAGTAAATTTTTCCGGTTTTGCCCCAAAATGCCCTTTTTTTGGGGCAAAAAATGACAATGTCACCTGTTATTCGTCTGTCTGAAATTTTTACTGTGCAATCTTATAAATGTGAACAGTGTCTCACAAAGAAATCAGAATGATGTTCAGCTTACTTTTTTGTTACTTTTTTGTTTTGATTTTGAGGCTTTACCATACAAAAGTGGATCAAGATACACAGAATCTAAGGCCATTTTCAGATTTTAGGGGATGAATATGGTTAGTGTACCCAATTTCAGCCTTGTAAAAGCAATCAATTTGGTGCAATAAGTTACCAAAGTTTGCTGAAAATGGGTTTGCCAAAAAACATTGTTATATGATAAACTTTATTATATTATTCAAATTTCAAAGGACTATAACTTGAAAACTATTCGAGATACTGGCCTAATATTTGTTATTTTTTCATTTTGTGTGAATATTTACTTGTGAATTTTTTCAAAGAATTTTGAGGAGGTGACCTGGCACACCCTGGATGATTTGACATGGAATGACCCTTAATGATTGTGGAAACTGTCCTTTGGTCCCCGCCCCCCTCCTCAGCCCCAAGCTTGGGCCCTTGCACAATTTTAGAATTTTTTGAAATTATGTTGGGGGTGGAGTTTGACTCAGAGCTGGGGGTTCAGTTACATGGCAGGCCAAACATTTCAAAAGCCTGGCCAAAGTAGACACCGCCTAACTAGCTGCGCTTCGTGACCCAGTCAAGCTGCGCTATCCAGTCGGGCCTCTTGTGCTGTCCAGATGCACGGCTAGCTATCCAGTGGGGTCACGCGCGCTGTCTAATTGTGCAGCAGTGCTATTAAGTCGTTCACTTGTGCAGTCCAATTACACAACAACGCCATGTACAGGGCTCGCGATTACCCGAGACCTCGGGTGAAATACGCACGAAAATCACACAGGACACACAGTGAGCCATGACTGTGAGTTTCGGGGACGCACAAGGACGTTCGGAGGGGACCTTTAGAGGACATCCTGGGGACGTTATTTTGTTTGCTGGGTTCTCTGTCGTTGAAAATGCAATATCCACCCTCAGAAGCATTGTCCATTTTCCCAAGTTTATCAAAATAATGCCAAGTTACCCTTAACGCGGCAGAATTTGTAATCTTTTATACCACTCAGCAATCCCCAGTCATTTCATTCCCGGTCATATAAAAATAACTACGGACCAATCACAGAGATCAATGTGAGTTACGTTGTTTCTCTATGCCATCAATACTTCCTATTTGTACTGAATGTTAGTATGTATGAGCCTAGTCTGACTTCGCCTACCCTTTGCTTTGTCTCGCAATAAATATCGCTGTTTAAAGTAAAACCAAAAGCCAAATCACCAACTTAATTAGGAAAAAAAAGGCAGTGGGGAGAAAAGCAGGATGATGATGTTACTGCGAGTACTTCCCAATCGCAGGAGATATCAAGCCCCAAATCAGCTACTGCCAGCGAGGCCCGTCAGCATAGATGCTGGTGCGAAGAGTGGCGATTCAAATATTCATGTAACAAAAATCCGAAAAAAAGAGTCTAAGGCACTCTGGTAGTGGAAAAAAGTAAAAAGCCTTTATTAAATGGCTAATGCATCGGCAAGATTAAAAAGCGCACCTACGCGTTCTACGGCCATACAGGCCTTCATCAGGGTGACTAACCCGTTTGTGAATCAAAACACCATTCATATAGATTAGGAAAGGAAATGACATCATGAGAAAAACAGGTAAAACAGGTAAAACAGGATATATAAACCTGATAAACAACAATAAAGGGCACAATATTGCACATATTAAGGCAAGGAAAAATAACAAATACAAAAAAACTCACATGAATGTGTGTACCACCCAGAAACACAAACATATATTATAAAAATGGAGAATAGTCTATTTCTTCATTTAAACCTGAAAATTCCATGGCCTTGAGCTGGAAAATCCCCAATTCTTTGCCCCATTCCTAAGAGCACCTGGTACAGTGATTTTGATTTTCTACCCAAGACGCGCTCCTTTTCCCGATTCAAATATTCATGGTTAGAAAAAATAATGATAGTGGGAAGGAAATTTTGGCTCTGCAAATGGCCCTGCTGAAAAAAGTCAGAGAAACCATTAGGCAACCATTAGGCATATTCTATTGGTTTCTAATGGTTCCTGGTGGTTTTGTAATGGTTTCTAATGGCTACTTATGTTTTCCTAATGGTTCAGTTTGTTTTTCTAATGGGATTCTATTATCTCCTACACAAATCTACAGGACTTTAACTGGTCCCTACTAATGGTTCCTACAGGAGTCTTAATGGTTCCCACAGGAGTCTAATGGTTCCTACAGAAGTCTTAATGGTTCCTACAGGCGTTTCTATACCAGTCTAATGGTCACTATACAGCAGTCTAGTGGTCACTACAGGGTGCAGTGGTCTCTATTGGTTCCTAATGTGATGGAGGAACACAGATGTTATACCCTTCTTTGGCGATCACATCTGTGTGATTTCTAGTGGGTCCTTGTGTAGGCTATACAGTATGTTTGTAGATTGCAGTGTTCAGTGATTTCATTTAATACATTCCAAGATCACCTTCTGTGATTAAATTTGTGATTAAATCATATTTGGCCTTTTGTGATTAAATCATTGTTCATGACTCATCCATCCAAGAGGAGGGAAAAGAACACAACCTGATGGTTTGATGGTTCATGTTCTGAAAAAATTTAATTAAAATCACAAACTGCAATGAGTTGTCAGGCCCGTATGTCCTGTTCCCATTTCGGAGGGAAAAATATCCCAATACATACACAATTACACATATGTATAGACATGTCTCTGGTGCCCAGTGTAGACTCTGCTATAATTTCTGTTGCAGCAGTAGGTTTCTCAGTATGTTTTTTTTAATAGTTTTAGATCCTAATGGGACCAGTTTTCTAATGGTTTTAGCTCCTAATGGAACCAGTAGCTTTCTAATGGTATTACATTCTAATGGAACCAGTAGCTTTCTAATGGTATTACATTCTAATGGGACCAGTAGCTTTCTAATGGTATTATATTCTAATGGGACCAGTAGGTCTCTAATGGTATTACATTCTAATGGGATCAGTAAGTCTCTAATGGTTTTATATCCTAATGGGACCAGTAGTTTCCTAATGGCTTTACATCCTAATGGGACCAGTAGGTTCCTAATGGTTTCTTCTAATGGTTCCTAATGGGGTTCCAATTCCCATTAGACCATTAGAAACCTAATGGTTCCTAATGGTTTTTTTCTAATGGTGTTCTACTGGATTTTTCAGCGGGGGGTGCACAGATATGGGGTAGCAGAATGCGTTTGCGTCTCCAGGGTCACGTAATTTGCAAATCAGTGCATTCAAGAGGCACCAAACAAACCCAGACCACATCATAGTCACAGATGCTTGGATCACCAGGAAGAGAGGGGTATAGTACAGATAAGAAAGGCAGAAGCCGCCGCCGCTGACCGTGACGGTTAGAAAAAAAGTGCGCAGATAAGAACGCTCTACTATTTGACTAAAAATGCACTCCCCCTCTCCCAAGTGAACAACCAGATGGAATTACGTCTAGGTAGATGATGTCTAATAATCCAATACAGTAACATGGCGGTATGGACACAGAATTGTAGCCTGTCAAATCAGTACTCCTACTGCTATCAAAATAATGCACACACTAAATGCTTCTAATCCAAAAAATTCTGACACAGACCCTTCTGGCTCTGATGAAACAAATGTGCGTGCCCTTGTTGTTAGGGGGGAGAATTGCATCAACGCCAAGAACTTCAAGAAGGAAATATTGTTCCGCCGAGCCAAATTTCAAACGGATTTGTTCAAATCAACATGATAATTTGCTAGCCAGTATGCTAACACATGTCGCCATTAAATGAATACATTCAAGTTTCTACAATTACAATTACACATATTGTTTTAACTTTTAATGGCAAAAACCGCTGGCGTGCTCGCTAGCAAATTATTCATCACAACGAATAAACCGCAAACTAGAAACTAACGCTGGTGATGGTTATCGGTTACCAAGTTACTGTGTTTTCCAGTGAACGTATCTGACCAATCGTGACGCAAGAAAGCTGTATCACACGTGCGTGATACCAAACCTGTATCTCATGGGTTGTAGCTATCCACCGATTATTGAAATTTTTTTTGCTAGAAAGCGCTAAGCGTCAAATATGTCCTTATAAGCAGGATGTGATTAGCCTTCAGGGACTTATCGCGTAGAAGTCGGAACTGTTATTTCATTGTTTGGACCAACAATCACAGAGTTTGTTCAGAATACTGTTGACTCGGCTCTGGTTAACGACTGTTATGTTTGTTTTGCTGCTGAGTTTTAACAAAGAAGACAGTTACATTACTGGTTTCCCTAATTATTACATGAAATCAGAATAGGATCATTTCACACAAGGTATTGAATCCAATACTCTTGATTATGTATTATATGCATTGTATCGATTATTGGCGGCCAGTTAATGTATACATTCCCTGATCAATGTTTCTCACTCTAGCTGTGACCACATGGCTTGAGGAGATACACTAAATTACTGCACTACCAACACCCTCTGGTCATGGCCGAGGTTGGGATGTGCACAACTTGTTGAGCGAGAGCCAGGGACCCCCGAATCTGGATCAGGACCCCCATACAAAGGAACTCATGGGTTTCGGGATCCCTGAGAAAGGAAAGCTAATGGCAGCCCTGCATGTGATCAGGTCGCTTGCGCTGTCACGCTATATCCAGTTGCACAGCAGTGCCATTCAGATGGGTCGCTGACACTGTCCTTTTGCATGGCTGCGCTATCCAGTTGGGTTGCTTGCGCTATCCAGTTGGTCACTTGCACAGTCCACGTCCCCAGTGGCGCTATCCAGTCAGGTTGCGCATGCGGCTGTCCCATTGCACCGTTGTACTGTTCTGTACTGAAAGTGTTTTACAGGAAAAGCTTTAAGAAGATATCATCAATAACTTAACAATAAATGATGGTGTCAGTGAGATTGTTTAAACAAAAATAATACCTTTCTCAACTTGATAAAAATGGCGTGGCACCCTGGACATTTTAGGGGCTAAAGGCCTGTTCACACATAGACGCCGCTTCTACTACGATGGAAAAGTGGCGGAGAGTGTGGCCAATCGTGGGCCAAACGTGGGAGGATCTCCATGAGCGTGGTTTGGTCGGGGTGGGATCTCCTAGGTTGGGAAGCTGCACGCTCTCCCCACGCTTATTTTGAACGCCAAGACAAAATAAAAAAGTGGCGGATAAATGGCCAACAAAAAGCGGGGCAAAGTTTTACTCAGAACATAGTGGGAACGCCATTATCGTACAAGCAGCGTGATAGCATAGTGGTGAGATCTCTGTGGTCGTAATAAAAATGCAGCACCGTTCTTGTTGGAGCAGAGCCAGTCGAATCAAATCAGCATCAGGTCCGTTCATCTTCGAAATTGGGAAAGAACTGAAGAAATGCTTGAACACCCCCGATTTATATAGATGTAACCCTCGTTTCTTGATTTAGGTCGCGTGCTCCAGGTCTCTGGGCTGTGGGAATGAGCGCTACAATTGGTGGTACACAAATTATTCTTAAATCTTCGTTCTTCGTTAATCACACCAATACAGTACTGTACAGCTAACATTACATCCAGCAAAACGGACTGCTCAACTCAATCGTTTTTTCTGCTACTTTCTTTTTCCCCATCATTCTCCTTCTTCCCCAGTAAAACAATTATAAGTTGGAACTAATATTCAGTCGAAGCAAGAGGACATAATTATAACTTAAATCAGTGCACAAAATAATTGCATAAGTTAAATAATAAGTACATTGCAGGGGTTGGGAAGGCCACGCGCCATGCGCAAATGGCGCATAAAATCAAAATATGGCGCATTAGAAAGCCACTGAGCGGGCCATGAATGCGCCCATGTGCCACTTAAATCTTAATTTTTTTTGTTTTATACAGTACCAAAATTCTTCGGAAAAAAACTCTGATCGCAGTTGGTCGAGTGCATTCTGATGTTTGAGTGATCAATTCTAATTCCAGGTCCTCGCACGGTCCATCACCATTGCGAGGCTGTGAAAATGCCCATAGGATGAATGACTGATTTTGAGTGTATTTTCTTAGCGGAATGAGTTTGTGACAAATTCCTTTATCACGTCGAATTTATATCAATGTGCAGTATCAAATACACTGTCCTGGAACCGAGTGTTGCAATACTGATTGGGTATGTATTTAAAGATAATTTCTTAATTGTTTCTCTTAGTCAGAGACTGTTTACTTTGTTGTCAAAATGTCGGTTGTTGACGGGAAACGTTCAGGGTTCATTTTCAATCATCATGTATGAGTTTCTGACGCAAGAAAGCAGGTCAGATTAATTTTGGATCAAACAATCGAGCAGTAATCTTTTATTTAGAAATACCACCAAGGCGGTCTGGTCGATTGTTTGGTTGATGCAACTGGGATTTGTTTTGGCCGAGCAAATCGCAAATAATTCAAGAATGATGCATTTGCAATGGGGCTGATATTGTCATCCTTCACTCTCAACCCAACCTGTGTTTACTCTGAATAAATTATACTAGGTAGTTCAGGTGATTATTGATGTGCACAATTCATCTTAACTAATAAAAATAACATTTTACAGTAGGTAGGCCTAAATGTTTTTTTTTTTTCATATATATGTAAAACTAACATGTAACACCTCCTGTCATACCTGCATTATACCCTTCTTAAATATACACGCAAATGTTTTCAGTTGTGGCTTATGGTTTGCAACAGTTAAGATTTGTGATATAGGCATTAGCCTATTTGCTCATTTCGATAAAGCCTTGAAACAATGTTAAATAAAAAATCTGGAGCTTGGCAGCATTTTGTAGCAGACCGTCAAAAAAAACTGGAATGAATTTGCAAGCAAAGTTTCGCTTACCCAGTTCAACAACGGACATGGCACAGGCTACACTTGAGAACGGTAAACCAGCGAACCTACTGAATATTCTTTCCACGTATTAACGCGTATGTGCTTGATCGGTGAACATTAAGACTGAGTTGGTAGCTATATGTTATCTAAAGTAATGCGAACCGAGTTATTTACAGGCTACTTAATTTGGAACTGTATTTATTAGTGCATCGCGAGCAGTCTAAATGCAACTTAAAGTTAACCACCATCGTAAAAATAGCCACTGCCTTAACGCGAACTTGGGGTTGAAGCCCACCGGTATCTACCTCCAAAAGAGAGCTGTTACAGATGCTCATCTTTGAAGCCAGTCTGAATAGCCAAATCCATTAGAGAAATTTAGAACCAATTAACCAAATACTGCTTGCATCTTTTGCATGAAGGCCATTATTTATTCATATAATGCGATTACACCAATTAAAACTTCACGTCGCGGAACATTCTCCGGGCATAAATGGCATTTTTAGCACAATTTAATAGTTTTTTAATGTGACAACACTTTAAAACGGTAGGTGGCCGCGTAGGGTACGCCAGATTTGAGGCATAATGTGTGAATTTGCTTTATTCTATTTGTTTCTTTAGTAATTCCTTTGTTATTAATAATATTTAAAATCTACAGGTGCCTACCACCTGACCTCCTTGAATCAGCAAATTGTTCTAGTACAATAACTTCAGTAAATTTAATGAATACTTGCCAAATATTACTCTGATCTCGTGAATATTTTTTGAGTTACAGGCTCTAAGGGTACACCAGAGTAGGTAGAAATTTCAAGCTTTCAAACTCGCATCAATTTTTCCCAGCATTTTTGATCCCTTATAACTTCATGATTATTAGAGATGGCGAAATGAAATTTTCAGAACTGAAAGACATATCGAAGCATTATTAAAAACTGCAATGAAATCAATTATATGCCCATTCTAGGTGTCACAGTTTTAAGCCAAAATCTGTATTTTCTTCAATGAGATTTGTTCTGGAACCAACTTCAAGCTTCAATATCGTGAGAACAGTGGAAGTTTCAAGGGCAAGACTGCAAAAATTTAATAACGATGATTTAGTGTATTAAAAAAAACTATTGGAACCATGGATTTATCATGTGCTTTCACGTAATTCACCAGAGAAAACTTGAAAAAATGCGTGTTAGGAAAACTTCACGGGGTTGTATCACTATGTAGATGATGATCAAATCAAGTTATGGCATATGAAAGTTCTCATTTTGATGTACATTTTGATACCAGGCTCATACTCTAGCTATGATTCCTTCAGTGTCAAATAATTTTCACACTCGTCAATGTAGAGCAGCAGCCAGTGCCGCCAGTAACCATCAACTTAGAACTACTTACCAGTGTATCAGTAGACTAATGCTAAAGCCAGCAGTTTTACTGAACGATTGAAATTGCAACGGCCGATTTCCCTCTTGTGTATTTGAGTGCATAATCTTGTCTTTTGTATTAAGTATTGATCCTTTTTGTTCTAAGCAATAGTGTAATGCTGAACATTAAAAGCAAATGTACAGCATGCATCAGTATGTTTTCAGCGTTAAACAAACAAAGCAAAATGTATGTATATGTATGTGTATATGCAGTATATGTTTTGATTAAAGGTCCGTTATGGTTAAAATTACTGGTGCATTGAATTTTGGGAATGGCCCATACATTTTGAAAATGGCCCATTGATTTTCCATGACACGGGCCATCGGCCCATGGGCCTTGCTGTCCTTCCTAACCCCTGACATTGACATTTGCTTACTGAATTGTATCTTCTTCACTCACTGTATTTAACTTGAGCTTCACAAAATCAGTTGAATAAGTATTAGATTCTCTAAAGAAATATAATGCATACAGTAATTACAATTACATAGACATCGCCACAAATCATACTAGAAGCGTAATATGGTCAGCACCAGCATAGCGACATCATCCTACAGTCTTCTAGGTCTTTGTAACAACGTAGTATGGTCCTGTACGTCGTAGCGGCAACATAGTAGAAACGACCGCTTGGTCGGCATTGGTCTCGGTGTAATCGTAGTGGCAGCGACTCAGCAGCGCTTTTGACGTAGAAGTATCGCAGTACAGTCGTGATATAGTATATAATTTCCCAAATTGCTGGATTTTGACAGTGGTAATGCCCCGATTTGATTACTTTTTCAGATCGGGGTGATCGGCATGGTCTTAGTATGGTCGCAGATCTGTGTGAAAGGGGTTTAAGATTAGTTGCAGAATTCTTAATGTTTTAGTTTGAGTCATGACGTTCGGTCAATAATCATTTATTATAACTGATGTTACTCTAAAACTGGAAAATAACTTGCTTTCATATGAGGTAAATGTAGGGTGATACTCGATTTCGCCAGTAGATGACAGTAGCGGCTTTGATATGTGACATAAAGAAGCTGTGCCACAATTACTGTGCATGGTCACTACTGTGAACGAAGTAAATCCATTCAATTGCAAGTCAAAAAATTTAGGAGGTATTTTTCTTTTACGATTATTGGCGATGGCAACCAGCTTACATGCTTTGTATGCCTTGGCTAAAGCTTAAAATAGCGCTTTGAATCCTCAAATTTCCATGGAAAGCTATAAAAAAAATAATGCCGGGGTGACTAAAATATGTAAATACAATGCAAAACAGACTGATTGGCAAGGAGGAAATCACATTATGACTTGCAGTCAAGCAGATTCACTTCCTTGGGACATAAGTTCTGGGTATGCGCTGTAATTGTGACACAGCTCCTTTAATGCTGGAATGGTTGGCATTAGGTGAAGTAAATTTGAATGATCCGCATTTTCAGGTGGTTAACGTGACCTCATTCCCAAATTCATTGTTTACTTTGGAAATAAACACGGACGCAACTATGTTATCTAACGCCAACCTGCTAGGAACCCTTTGTGGTAGGAGCAATTTAACTCGGCACATATGATGCTTTCTCTTCTGTCCAGAAAACTTTGCCAAAATGTCAGGGACAGCTAGAATTATTGAGAATGTCTCGAATAACAAGGAAATTTTAACATCAATAGACACATTATCATCGTAATCATCATCATCATCATTCACGCCACCTCCACTACTGCCACCACCCTTCCGCCAAGTACTTTTGTTCCAGAAACCAGAAAAAGCGATAAAATCCAGCAAATATTCAGTCGAATACTGAGGCAAGACTTTCAGGTCACAAGATCTGTTTCTCGTAAGCTTGCAAACTGAAAGTGAAAGCCTCAGCCGGTGTGGGCAGCACAGTAGGACAGTAAAACTAAAAAAAACAAAAAGTATTTTTTGAATATATAACTTTTCTCATCATCGAAATTATAAATCGAACATGAAAATTTAATTAAAATGTTTGTAAAAGTTAAAAAAAACTTGTTATTCAAGTATGTAAGTATAAAACTTCAAAGCGTCATCCTGAACTGTGAAAGTTGCCACGCACTTACTCATGTTACACAAGGGCATTTCATGGATCCTCGCTTTTGCTCCACTTCGTGAACTTCGTGAAAATTTTGACCAAAATCACCAATCTTTTATCCATATTCATCTCATTCCTCGCGAAAATCTTTCATTGTACAGTCATTGTACATCGCGGCGATGCCCATTTGGGTCGGCCGCAACGCCCAACTGGATAGGCGGTGTCTCGTTTTGGCGACTTTTGAATTGTATGGCCTCCCATACAGTTGCACTTTAAATGAGCTGTGTCACGATTACTGTGCATGCTCACAACTTTGAACAAAGTGTATCTGCTGGACTGTAAGTGAAAATCAGCCTCTAGCCTTGCAAATCTGTCATCGTTTTGCATTGTATTTATATATTTTAGCTACTCAGTCATTATGCTTTTTAAATTAAGGAATTTTCTATGGAAATTCAAGGATTCAAGTCCCTATTATAGCGCTTTAGCTGGAGGAAATGAATGTAAACTGGTTTGCCAAGTGCCAGTAATCAAAAAAAGAAGAAGGCATTTTATTTTTCTCATTTTCCTTATTTTAATTTTATGGTCAAGGTAGGTCCATTATTGCTGTCAAATGAATAAAAACATACATTTTTAACAATAGTGTCAATTTTTGCAGTGATTCAGTAGCTTCATGGAATGACCTTGTGGTTAAAGCACTAAAAACGCACACCATAAGACAGTATGAATTTTCCGTCAGTGAAAATGTCCTTTCCGACACAAAATTTAACACCATAAGTTCCAATGTGATTGAATAGCATGGATGTAAATACCACTAGCTCTTCCTTTTGTGTCTTTTGCCTTAATAAATAACTAATCAAACCAGAAATATACTGTAAAATAAATGACCAGTGCAGCATTAAATGTCCTAATCCCCATTTTCTGTCAAAACTCGTCCTTTCCGACACATCAGCATATTGTGTGATAAATAAAGAGTGGCATTAGTTGAATTTGTTGATTCACATCACCATATTACCTGAAGTGTAACAGATTGTATGTCACCTCTTTTTTCCCCAAGGCCTGTGTAGTGTTTTGCATTACCTTATTAGAAAATAAATGGTCAAAAATTACATTAAATTTTGTGTTTGTGAGACAAATACAGAATCATAACTGTGAAACTACCCTTATTGGGCTCCCCCCCACACACATTTTAACCCTTTAAGACCCAGGGGTAATGCTATGCTGCTTCAGCCAAATCCCATGGGCTTGATAAAGAGACAAGATGAATTATGAATGGTCAAGAATTTACCCTGTATATCCTTATTTAGGCAATATCAAGACTTATCAAGTCAATTTCAAGTCCCTCCTCCATTTGCCTACAGGAGCTGCACTTCTGAACACAGCGGAGTGATGCAGGCAGGAGTCTGTCTGAGACAGGACACTGAGACGACCCTACCAGAGCTCCCCGAGCAGCACAGGATCAGAGAGAAAGAAGAGGAACTACATGGACTGGAGTCTGTCCACATGGCAGAGTCAGAGACAAAATGTACTGCACCAGGACTTAACACACTGGAGCCAGAGTGTGTTACTGCAAACAGGACGGTCAATGATTTACATTACACGGATATATCACAGATAAAAACAGAAACTGCTCTGAGCCCCACCAACTCTGGAGATCTTAAGACCGAGAGCTTAGACTTTACGCATCAGGCCTGTGTAACCCATTTGCATCCTGAACAAGTCAAAACAGAGACTGATGATGGAATCAGTATTAAGACTAAACATGCTAGTTTATTGCCGGACACTAATTGTGCTAATGTTAAATCTGAAGTGACGCTTGAATCACGTGAAGTTTTAGTGAGTGATCTCATGAACACTGAGCTTAATGAAGCTGATGTTTATGAAAATGGTCAGGCTGAACCATGGCAGTGTGCAGGAGAGCCAAATCCGAACAGGAAGGGAACTGGGCAAAAACATTCAGATTCAGAGGGAGTTCATGCAGGTGTAAAGCCCTCCAAATGTGATCAGGACGGGAAGAGTGTCTGTCGTAAAACTAGTTTACATGCCCATGCACAAATTTATACTAGTGAAAATCCCACCACATGTGCTTTGTGCGGGCAGTGTTTCAGTTTAAAAGATATTTTACATTCCCATGAGCGAATTCATACTCATGAAAAGTTCAACCAGTGCACTCAGTGTGCGAAACCTTTCAGTGATAAGGGTGAGAAAGTTCATGCAAATGTAAAACCATACAAATGTAATCCATGTGAGAAGGGCTTTTCTAGTAAATACTCTCTTAAAATCCACCAGAGAATTCATACCGGTGAGAAGCCCTATAAATGTGAACACTGTGAGAGGGCTTTTTCGTGGAAATCTGATTTAAAATCCCACCGGCGAATTCATACCGGTGAAAAACCGTTCAAATGTGATCAGTGTGAAAAGAGCTTTCCACAAAGATGCCAATTAAAATCCCACAAAAGCATTCATACAGGTGAAAGGCCCTACAAGTGTGATCACTGTGAGAAGAGTTTTTCATGGCAATTTGAATTAAAATACCACCGGAGCATTCATACAGGTGAGAAGCCCTACAAATGTGATCAGTGTGAGAAGAGCTTTTCATGGAAATCCCGATTAATATCTCACCAGAGCATTCATACCGGTGAAAAGCCTTACAAATGTGATCAATGTGAGAAGTGCTTTTCAAGGAAATATCAACTGACATCCCACCAGAGCATTCATACAGGTGAAAAGCCCTACAAATGTGATCAGTGTGAGAAGAGCTTTTCATGGAAATATCAGTTAAAATCCCACCAGAGCATTCATACAGGTGAAAAGCCATACAAATGTGATCAGTGTGAGAAGACTTTTTCATGGCAGTTTGAATTGAAATACCACCAGAGCATTCATACAGGTGAAAAGCCCTACAAATGTGATCAGTGTGAGAAGAGTTTCACTTGTACAGCTTACTTGCATCGCCATGAGCGAATTCATACAAGCAAAAAGCCCCACAAATGTGATCAGTGTGAGAAGAGCTTTTCAAGGAAATCCCGATTAAAATCCCACCAGAGCATTCATACAGCTGAGAAGACCTACAGTTGTGATCCACGGGAGGAGCTTTTCATGGAAATGTCCTCTAAAATCCCACCAGAACATTCATAAAGGTTAAAAGCCTTACAAATGTGATCAATGTGAGAAGAGCGCTTCACGGCTATCTTCATTTTAATCCCGTCCAGAGAATTCATTCAACTGAAATTCCTTCAATTATGACCACAAGTTGCATTTTTCAAAACCCTTTGAAATTTCAACGTAGATAGTTTTATGCAGAGAAAATTCTCTTTTCTAAGACTTGAGCATAGCTCAGTGTGTTCAAGAGAATTGGGTTTTATTTGTGCTGAAAGAGTTCAGCACCTAAACATTCCAAGATGGATGAGCCTGGGCTGAATGAGGCGGGACAGACCGCTCATTGCCATGGTTACTGAGGCTGAGACTAGGTACCGAGGAATATATCTGATTGGTTGGGCCATCTGCGATTGGGATACTTTGAGTAAAATGATTGGCCTAGATAGAATACATTGTATTGGCTCACATTGAGCTATACTAAGTGAGAGACACACACACACACACACACACACACACACATTCGCATAGCTATACTTGTGAGGATATTGTTTTGACTTGCTTTCATTTTGTACTGCCTTTCCCGTGCCATAACCAAATTATGCTGAATCTGGACTTAATCCAGACTGTTACTGTAATCCTAAACTTAACCAATTCACCATAATCCTCTGTGAGGGTCACCCAAAATGTCCTTTCAGCCCTTAGTGTCCACACAATATTTGTTTTCAGGAGTTAGTTCTGATGAGTGTAGCTATACAAGCCTACACTCACACCCACAGAAGGAGAGATACGCTCTGAGGATCCACTGGGAATATTGGAGAATGACAGCATCCACACCTGTGTACAACATGGGGCACCTGAGTAGGTGCTCTCTCTTGCTATGCCTGTTTCCAACTGCTAAAGCATGTTTTGGGAGGGAGGTCCATAAGGCCCTTGTTTACTCCTCAAGTGCCAACTTCCTCATACTTACCTTTAATTCCATGGAGTAAAATTACCAAGTTCAAACAGATGCTACATTTGGGGTGGGTTTTGCCTGCAGTCGTATTTAATTATCCACTGAAGAATTCAGGTCGGGAAGGCCTAAAACTGCTCTACACATGACAATTTTATGCAATTTCACACAACCACCAGAAAAAAAATGATACTGGTGCCGAATCCTGTACATGTAATCTTAGTGGACGGTAGTTTATTGTGAGAACTTAACATCCAGATAAAAAGCTCCACCAGGGCTTTTAGGTTGGGAATTGTTTGCTGCTCATTCTTGAAATGTGCTCTTCTTTTACCAAATTCTCCAGTGTAACAGAAAGACAAGTTTTGCGAAAAAAACTTTTCTATTGAACCTTCAAACTAACAAAATCATCACCAGCAAAATGATTTTGCGCCAACGCTTTCTTTAAAATCTGTTTAAAAAGAGATTTTGGTATACACTTAGTAATAAAATTGTGTGACAATAAATAAGTATTTTAAAGCTTAAAAATATTTTTAAAAGTAAGAAAAACTTGAAAATGTTTATTCTTGAAAGAACTAATAACTGTTTTTTCCCTGCTCTGAGATGGGCTCTTCCCCCTGCAGTTCCATTTGGAAACAGTCCATTGTAATGATATTTACTATTACTTTGACAGGTCTGGACTGCAATTAGGCCAGTCTAGCAGCCACACTCTGATTAGGAAAGAACACTTTTGTGAAACATGCAGCATATAGCTTACTGCTATCCTGTTAATAAAGTTGGTAAGGTAAAACATGAATTATTTTGCCTTGTACCCTTTTCAATTTATTTCAGATTAGAGATGATTTGCAAATTATAGATTTTTTTTTATTTCTCACAAATTCTTACCCTCCCACCTTTTTTTTGGATGTGGCTTTGGAAAAAAGTATGGTATTTGATTGGAATGTCTTGTTTCATGGAAATGTATTGCCACACAGTTGAAGCATGCTGTGGTCCGATGAGTCAGAATGTTAAATTCTTTATGGTAATCTCTGGGCCAATGAAGAAAAGGACCATCCTTGGTTGTTGCTGGTGTATAGGTCAAAAGCAAGCCTCTGTCTTGTTCCGGGGGTTCGGTAGTGCCAACAGCATGGGCGCACACATCTGGTATGTCGAAAGATACAGCGGTCTCCAGATATATTGTCACCCCTGAGTGGAAATGCGCTGAAAATCCTATTTAAAAGTAGCTAACAAAGCAGTTTTTAGCTCATTTGGGGCAAAGGTCTGTTGGGCTTATGTCATGGCCTGCTTGTCCGTTGATGTTGTTTATCAGTCATTGTTTGTTGGTGGTCATTCCTCTCTAAACATCTTCTTCTTCAAAACTGTTTGGCAAATCAAACTTAACCCTATAATGCCCAGACACAGACATCATTATAGGAAAAATATGACCCAGTAATATTTTTGAAGTATTGAAGGGTAGTATTCAGATCCACTGTTCATCATTAGGTTTTGTGACAGCAAAATATACATTGCTGAACAGAACTTCTTCTAATTCCAGGAGTATCATATCTGATACAGCCAAAAATCAGCACCCCTCCAGAACTCAACACTTGAAATTTCAAATTATTTATTTGCTCTCTACTATCTATAGCTATCCCTTAACATGTATAAGAATAAGTTTTTGTGTAATATTTACCTTGGAATGCCGAACTTCACTGCCAAAGTCCAAGGAAATTCATGAATTCCCAATCACATGGGAGCTACTACCTTGAAGTGAGTGACTAGGGGAGAGACTACTCCTGTAATCTCACTTCTTCCTTCAGGTGGCAGCACTGTGTATCAGATATGATTCAGTGAGCAGTCGTGGTTGTGTTGCATCTTACCAGGTGGACATGGTCCTTCAAATTTGGCGTATCATATATGATACAGGGGGCAGTTTGTTCGAGGCATTCCAAACCAAAGTCAAATATCTAAAATGCCTATTTCTGCTGTCTCTAAGGCATTTTTGCACGGATCAGGCTTAAATTTGGCACGTACGGTGGGGGAAATAATTATTTGATCCCCTGCTGAATCTGTAAGTTTGCTCACTTAGAAAGAAATGAACAGTCTCTCATTTTTATGGTAGATTCATTTTAATGGAGAGAGACAGAATATCAACCAAAAATCCAGAAAAAACACACTACATAAAAGTTATAAATTGATTTGCATGTCATTGAGTGAAATAAGTATTTGATCCCCAAGCAAAACATGACTTAGTACTGGGTGGAGAAACCCTTGGCAAGCACAGCAGTAAGACGTTTCTTGTAGTTGGTCACCAGGTTAGCACACATCTCAGTAGGGATTTTGGCCCACTATTCTTTGCAGAAACTCTCTAAATCCTTTAGGTTTCTTGGCTGCCACTTGGCAACTTGAGGTTTCAGCTTCCTCCACAGGTTTTCTATAGGATTGAGGTCTGGAGACTGGCTAGGCCACTCCATGACCTTAATGTGCTTCCTCTTTAGCCAATCCTTTGTTGCCTTGGCGGTATGTTTTGGGTCATTGTCTTGCTGGAAGACCCATCCACGACCCATCTCCAGTGTTCTGGCTGAGGGAAGGAGTTTCTCATCGAAGACTTTACGGTACATTGCACCGTCCATTGGTCCCTCAAATGCAGTGAAGTCGTCCTGTACCCTTAGCAGAAAAACGGCCCCAAAGCATGTTGTTTCTACCTCCGTGCTTGACTGGGGATGGTATTCTTTGGGTCATACTCAGCATTTTTCTTCCTCCTAAGACGGCAGGTCGAGTTGATGCCAAAGAGCTCGATTTAGGTTTCATCTGAACACAGGACTTTTCCCCAAGCCTTCTCTGAATCATTTATATGTTCACTGGCAAATTTAAAATGGGCCTGTACATGTGCCTTCTTGAGCAGGGGGACCTTGCGGGCGCTGCAAGATTTCAGTCCATTACACGTGGTGTGTTACCAATTGTGTTCCTGGTGACTGTGGTCCCAACTGCTTTCAGATCATTAACGAGCTCCTCCCGTGTAGTTTTAGGCTGACCCACCACCTTTATCATGATCATTTTCACCCCATGAGGCCTGAGCTTGCATGGGGCTCCAGACCGAGGGCGACTGATGGTCATTTTATATTTCTTCCATTTCCGAATAATCGCACCAACTGTTGTCACCTTCTCACCAAGCTTCATGCTGATGTCTTGTAGCCCATTCCAGCCTTGTGCAGGTCTACAATCTTTTCCCCGACGTCCTTTGACAGCTCTTTGGTCTTGACCATGGTGGTGGAGAGGTTTGAATGGAAGAAATTGATTCTGGGGACAGGTGTGCTGTATACACATAACGAGTTCAGATCAGGAGTATCAGTAGTAATTGATTGATTGCCACATGGACACACAGCCAATCTGTGGGAGCCAGAATTCTGGCTGGGTTATAGGGGATCAAATACTTATTACACACAATGACATGCAGATCAATTTATAACTTTTAATGTGTTTTTGTGTAATGTGTTTTTTCAGGATTTTTGGTTGATATTCTGTCTCCATTAAAATGAAACTACCACAAAAATTTGACTGTTAATTTCTTTGTAAGTGAGCAAACTTACAGATTCAGCAGGGGATTTAATAATTATTTATCATAAGTAGCAAGACTCCTAACATACAGTGGGCCCCAAAATTACTGAGACCCCTGACTGGCAATACGCAAATAATACTTTAAAAATTCTAAAAAATATATATTTATAGAGAATCTCGGTAATGCTTTCTATGAACTCCCAATCTTTAAAGCATTATAAATGCATTCATAAAGGGTTGTAAAGCATTCATAAAGCCTTATAATTATTGACATTGGCATGTATAACTATTAATACATACTCATGACTACACTCATAAAACATTATGATGTTATCTTATAAGCCTTTAAGACCTGAAGGATCACAAAGCTTTATAAAGCTTCTTTGACCTCTGGCAATAACGGCAGTGATAACATCTTTGTTATAAAGCTTTATCGCAAATACCGTGAATTTACCAAATGCTGTTTATGTATATCTGTATTCTCATTACTAATTAAGAGTTACAAGCGCCCAGTGCATGCTCTAGGTAAAGTGAGGTGTATACATAATTACTTATAAAAAGCCATAATGCACTATTACAGACAATAAGTAAAGTGGTATGGTTTGCCAGCTTCTATATCAGATTACATGCACTCACAAATATCAAAGAAAGGACATATGCACAAAGTTTCATTTAGAAATTTATTTAAACGGTCTTAATACAACAGAGACGATGTTGTTTGTTGGACAACCAAAGGTATATAGAGGATATGTAATGTTACAAGTGGATTTAGAAAAAAAACTAAAAGACTTTTAAAACAATAATGATTGGCCTTTACATCCAAACGGGCTTCATGATGTTCAAAAAATATCAGCAAATTTTTACTTCCGTTTGTATAAATTGTTCTTCCCCTCAAAAATTACAGAAAGATGAGGCAATATGATGAATCCCACGATGGAAAACTGTAGAAATCAACATCAGTGTTTTTGAACAGAATCTATCTTCTAAATTACTGGTTCGCTAAGACCTTGACGGAACATATACATAGAATAATGCTTAAGCATTTAAAAAATTTTGGCAAGTAAAACAGCTTGCACTAACAAGCAACAAAGGATGGTTTAAAGAAAAAACATTAATGTGACATGGGCAAAAGCTCACCACAAGATTTCATTTGTGATAGTTTTTCTGTTATTTCATCCATGATGGCTACCTTTCCACAAAACTTGACAATTTTTCATTTTTTGTGTCCCATGGGGATATGGCCTTAATTGTTGTTCTTTTTCAAAAAAAATTATGTGACATGAGCAAAGAGTTACAAGTGCCCAGTGCATACTCTAGGTAAAGTGAGATGTACACATAATTGCTAATAAAAAGCCTTAACGCACCATTACCGACAAAAAGTAAAGTGGTATGGTTTGGCAGCTTTTACATCAGATTACACACATTTACAAAAAATAAAGTAAATAAATATGCACAAAGTTTCAATTAGAAATGTATTTCTATATCTAATTCCAAGACCATTTGTCCAACAAAGGAACAGCTAAATTTCAGAATTTTATTTCATTACATTCATTTCAGACTTTCTGTGGACGATTAACGGCAGAATTTTCTAATGTCACACAGCAATTGCCCCAGTATCCCACCATTGTGCTTTTTAGCAAGCCAGTGTACCCATTCATTAATTTTAAGATATTGCCTCAGGAGTTTTGTGTTTCGGTTTGCACATGTCGCCACACATCACACTCGAATGTTTGCCATGCCCTCTCCAGATTCTGGATATGAGCCCTTGTGACAGGATTGATAAAGTTTCTTTTGTGACAAACTGTATAGAGGAAGTAACCGAGCTGAGACAGCCCTCTGTATGCAGGCTATTCATCTGTAATTACACTTGTACCAGTCCGAACATAACGTTCAGTGACTGGGAATAGTTTCTCTCTTGATCTGCCTGAGACAACCTTCAGCACTGGTTTCCGGGCGGTAAGACCAACTTCAAGAATTCCAAGCACCCATTTCTTGCTTCGCCGCCATGCAGGACCTACCCGACCACGATTGTACTGCTGTTATGACCCCAATTTGTTATGGCGTCACGGACAGCAAGGGATGACAGACAAAATCCTTTTAGTTCAACAGATTTAATTAAACAAACACATAGAACTAATCTACAACCCTACTGACCAAGATTGAAAAGAAAATAAAAAAATGAGATATTTACAATTCCCTGTAATGGAGATGGGCTGCTATGTTGTGATGTCCTGGGACAGGAAAATGCTCCAACACAGGCAAAAATCCACAAAAAGCTTAACAGGTCTTGAAAAGAGTGACAGGTCTGGTCAAATGTATCCTTCTTGCAATTTCTCCTACTACCCCACTCTCTCGATTTTTCTCTTTATATACTCTTTTCCAGCCCCCTCTGAGGCATGCCCGGGACATGCTCAAACCTAGTTTTAGATTGGGCTTCACAAAAAAAAGTCAATACTGCCATCTAGTGGCTATTTACCACATTACACCTCCATTCCAAAAGGGGAAAATTTTGACTCATAAAGGCAAAATTTTTCTTGTCAAGACAAAAATGGTTAAGTTGACACTTGTATATACATACATATAATACAATATGCTAATAAACACAGGTGATATATATACACATATTCAAACACGGGATAAGCAATCGGCAATTACATTGTCAGCACCCTTTACATGCTTAATTTCCAAGTCAAACTCTTGTAAAATCAAACTCCAATTCAACAATCTCCGATTTTTGTTTTTCATCTTACTCAAAAACATTAACGGATTGTGGTCAGTATATACAATCATTGGCTTTTGCCCCGTACAAACATAGACCTCAAAGTGTTGTAAGGATAGAACCAGAGCCAACAGCTCCTTCTCAATTGTGGAATAGTTCTTTTGGTGGCGATTGAACTTCCTGGAGAAGTATGCCACGGGATGCTCAATGTCATCAGAGTCACTTCTCTGTAGGAGCACAGATCCACAAGCTTGGTCACTAGCATCGACCGCCATGGAGAACGGTTTGTTGAAGTCAGGAGATTTGAGCACGAGGAAGTGACATAGCAGAGACTTCAGGCGATCGAAGTCTCTTTGGCATGCTTCATCCCAAGTGAACTTTACGCCTTTCTTCGGTTGGTGAGACTGAGAGCAATCTCTGCAAAGTTTTTGCAGAACTTGCAGTAGTACCCGATCATTCCAAGGAAGCGGCGCAAAGCTTTTTTGTTGTCAGGAACTGGAAAGTCCATGATGGGTGCCACCTTACCCTGGCCTATGACGTAGCCAAGATACGTGACAGTAGCACAACCAAAGTCACTCTTGTTCAGGTTAACTGTCAGGTTAGCCTGGGTCAAGCGCTGGAACAACGTCTCTACATCTTTCTGATGTTCTTCCCAGGAGTCACTCCATGTGATCAGGTCATCGATGTACGCACCCGTGTGTGGCAATCCGGCAATTGTAGACTGTATCATCCTTTGGAACGTGGCTGGGGCATTTTTCATGCCAAAGGGTAGGACTTCATACTGGTATAACCCAGATGGTGTGGCAAAAGCAGAGATGCTCTTGGCCCTCTCAGTTAAAGGCACACACCAATAACACTTCAATAAATCAATCTTGGTCAGAAACTTTGCTTGCCCTACTCTATCGATACAATCATCACTCCTAGGTATTGGAAACACATCAGTTCTAGTTACAGCATTGACTTTGCGATAATCTGTACAGAATCTAGTACTTCCATCAGGTTTTGGAACTAGAACACAGGGTGAACTCCAATCGGAGTGAGAGGGTCTGATAATATCATGTTCTAACATGTACTCAACCTCTTTCTCAGCAATCTTTCTCTTTTCAGGATTCATCCGGTACGGATGCTGTTTTATTGGTTTGGCATCACCAACATCTACATCATGAGAGGCTACAGAAACTCTCTTTGGAACATCAGGAAATAGATCTTTATATTTCTTGATCAACCTCTCAAACTGATCTTTCTGTGAGGGTTCTAAGTGCTGGAGTTTTACATCAAGATTTTGCAACACTTCAGAATTTGACGATTTACATGAAAGAACTTCAGCTTTAATTCTAGGTTCATCATCTTGAAACTCCCCCTCATCTTCACAAGTCTCGACCATAGGAGGATCTGAAGTGACAGCTGCAACCCTAGCATTCCTATCATGATAAGGCTTCAGCATGTTAATGTGACACAACTGTTTTGGCTTTCTCCTATCTGGAGTCTTCACAATGTAATTGAGATCATTGAGTTTTGTCAGAATTTCATAAGGACCATGAAATCTAGCCTGCAATGGATTGGACTGCAAGGGAAACAACACAAGGACCTTGTCTCCTGGTTTAAACTCACGGCTTCTAGCCTTATGATCATACCAAGTTTTCATTTTTCCCTGACTTGATTTCAAGTTCTCTTTGGCTAGGTCACAAGCTGCACGCAGTCTTTCCTTGAACTTGCTAACATAGTCTAACAGACTGATATGCGGCTCTTTCTCTTGCCATTGTTCACTCAACAATAGCAAAGGTCCTCTCACTTCATGGCCAAACACTAGCTCAAACGGACTGAATCCAGTAGACTCCTGCACTGCTCCCCTAGCTGCAAACAACAGCAAATGAACACCTTCATCCCAGTCTTTCTCATGGTCATAACAATAAGTCCTCATCATTGTCTTGAGAGTGGAATGAAACCGCTCTAAGGCACCCTGACTCTCTGGATTTACCACATTACACTGCAGATTCAATGAAGAGAGAAAATCAGCAATTAAATTGGTAGTCCCAAACGACCATTGAAAGGTACATATGGCTAAAAATTGTATCACTAAACATGATACAAGTACAACATACAATTTATATAACAAGCCTTTCTTTTGTGTGAGAATTTGCTCTCAACCACCATTACGCAGTGATGTGGGCCCCCAACACGCATTTTTCCTCTCTGGCGCAGTTTTGTGATGGCAGCCACACAGACCTTGATCAATGGAGTTGCAAGGTGACACTAAGTCAAGGTATCTTGTATTTTGATGCTTGGGGTTAAAGGGGCTATATGTAGAATTTTGTAAGTTTGAAGTTGTCTTGAACACACCCTTAAATCCAGGAGAGCACCCTTCCATTCATTTGTATTGCATCTAATGAAGAGCCACTAGAGATATGAAGTAATATTTCAAGAGAGACAGCTTGGCATTGTCTGGTTTACATTCTAACTTTATGTCTGCAGATCACAGTGTAGACATTTTGACATTAAGTCATCATGGTTGTTTCTTCACATGATTGTGCCATTTTTATGTGATTTTTAAATATTTAAAAAGAACAATAACAACAACAACATAACATACCTCCTTTAAGAATGGGCAAAAAAAAAAAAAACTATCAAAACAGTAATACAGAATCTTACTTTTCTCAGATTTGATGTCATCTTGGACAAAGTTCTGCAACTGCCAGCAATTCCGTCTTCAAGCAGGTCCATTTGCCGCAGCCGTAAACCCTGAGCAAACCTAGATTTCACAATATGATACGTGACTGTCTATTCCTAGCCTATAACACATGTGGGAAGTTTCAGTACAGTAATAGGAAATAAATGTAGAATTTAACAACAGCAAAGAAATAGTGGGTCTATTTATATAGTAAGCTAATAGGCTAATGTAGTCATCGACCTAGGGGCCAACGGCAGAGGGTGGCTAGACCTATTAGGAGTTGTACCAGTGGGGAGAAATTATCAAGCGTCAAGTCAGATTTATGACACCCTTATATGGGCAACCTACGCTTCACAGCGCCATACCTGTAGATAAATTCCACATGCCGTTGGAGAGATAAACGGGAGCGAAAAAACATTGATCCCTTCCGAACGGAAGTTGACAGGTCTTTGCAATGCCACGCATTCCTTGGGCAACACCTAGTAAAATTAATGTACGGTGGCAGCTTAACTGCTTTTAGAAAGTCTGACAACACAACACCAGTTTTCATGTTTAAAATATTCCATTTGCGCAAAAGGATTGTAAGTTTTTTATTAGGTCAGGTAACTACGTATAGCTAACAGCTTACCTTATGTATCCATCTCCCGTTGAACGTTGGTGAAGCCTCATTGTTTTTTTGCACACGTTCCATTTCTTGATTTTCAAGTTTCAAGTTTAGTTTTATTTGTCACGTATAATTACAAGTAATTACAGTGAAATTCTTATGTACTTTTGGTCATTGCAAAAGAAGACAAATAAGATAAAAAGTACAAGAATATAAAATAAATATTTAAAAGCAATAGAACAGGTAGTGGTAGATTAAAAAAACAATACAATAAACCAAGTGCAAATAACTTAAGAAGAGAGTCGTGTAATAAATGAGTAAATTATCGTTTATAGTGAAATGGCAACCAATAAAAATGTAACAGTATGTATATGTATACAGATGTGTATGGATGGTTGTTAAAGAAAACCAAAGTCCAAAGTGCAGTAGTGCATAGCGGTGTATGTGTTTATTATGTAGAGTTTGACAATCTGATGGCCTGAGGGAAGAAGCTCTTCTCTCTGTACTGGCCTTCAGTTGTCTGTAAGGTCTCCCTGAGGGTAGCAGGGAGAACAGTCAATTATTTGGGAGGCTGGGGTCACTGGCGATCTTTCTGGCTCTGACCCTGCAGCGGTTGGAATAGATATCCTGCAGGTTTGGGAGGGTGGTCCTGATGGCCCTTTCGGCAGAGTGAACCACCCTCCTGAGAGCCAGCTGGTCTTTTTTGGTGGCGTTTCCCATCCAATTTGTGATGCTCTCACTCAGGACACTCTCTACAGTGCAGGCGTAAGTGCCCTGAGTGGGAGTTTGAAGTCCCTCAGTCTCCTTAAGAAATTAAGGTGCTGGCGGCCTTTCTTAACCAGGGTGTTAGTGTGACAGGACCAGGAGAGGTCCTGTGAGATGTGGACACCCAGGTATTTAAAGTTTGCCATCCTCTGTACCTGGGCCCCATTTATGCAGATGGGCTGGAGGTCCCTCTGCTGCTTCCTGCCAAAGTCCACTATCAGCTCCTTTGTTTTGCTGATGTTGAGTGTGAGGTTGTTGTGGGAATTTTAATTTTCATTCCTGAAAGAAATCACACTGAGACAAGATGAGAGTAAATAGGATCCATTTTACTATGTGCCACATAGGGTCTTCGTTACAGGCAAGAACAAAGACAAAAGAATCTCTCCCTTGCTTTGGATATATGTAAAAGCAGAACGTCATGATGTACGCCCTCTGCGTCAGCTGCGTGCGTGCGCGTCCCACGTAAGTCTGGCTCCAGTAGTCCTAAAAAGTTTCTCCCCCCCAGAAAAGTACGTTTCCTTGGGTCTTATCTAGAACACTCCAGGCTCAGAAGGAACACACTGTTTCAGTAAACACACTTCATGACACTTCTACATAGGAACAAGTTAGATTATAAAAGTTGCAATCACGCGTGGCCTAGGTCACCTAGGCCACTCGAGAACAAGCAGGGATAAACACTTAATGACTGAATAAACAAGTAAATCAATACTAAATCAAGAGCAAGCAAGGATGAACAATTAATAACCAAATAGGCAATAATAAGGAATTTATGACTGAATTCCACCAACAAGGTTGTTGTCCTCGCTCCAGTCCACGAGATGTTTGATCTCGGACCGGTAGGCAGACTCATTGTTGTTGGAGATGAGGCCCACTATAGCTGTATCATCCGCAAACTTTAAGATGGTATTGGAGTCTGAGGTGGCCGTGCAGTCATAGGTGTACAGGGAGTACAGCAAGGGGCTCAGAACGCATCCTTGAGGGGAGCCAGTACTGAGGGTGAGGGGAGAAGAGGAGTGGCCGCCCACATGCACCACCTGCGGTCTCTCTGTGAGGAAACTGTGGATCCACCGGCACAATGAGGGATGCAGGCTAAGATCACACAGTTTTTGGACAAGCCTGGAAGGGATTATGGTGTTAAATGCTGAGCTGTAGTCGATGAACAGCAGTCTAGCGTAGGATCCCCTCTTGGTGTTCAGGTGGGCCAGGGTGACGTGGAGTAGATGAGAAACGGCGTCATCTGTGGATCTATTGGAGCGGTAGGCAAATTGTAGTGGGTCCAGGATTGCAGGCAGGGAGGAGGTGATGATGGGTTTGACTAGTCTTTCAAAACACTTCAACACCACAGATGTTAGGGCTATTGGGCGATAATCGTTCAGACAGCTTTTGTGGAAAGGTTCTCTGCTTTGCATCTAGAGCACTATTTTTCGTCTTATTATGTATGAGTGTTTTATGCACAGCATTGTGTATCATTTGTAAATGAAGATTTGTTAGACCTGCGCTGCGTTACTGGTCAGCGATTTGTTTATTTTGGTTATAATTTAGCACCCTCTGGTGGTATGTCTGTATAACAGTCTATTTTACATGATCTGATGCAATACCACTTGTCTGTGATGAAATAGACTTGGGCTTTCTAGAAGTTTCCGGCATCTTCTTGCCTGGAGGGGGCCGGATCACCCAGGGCTCAGTTAGTGAGGGGTTTTGTTTTGGCATCAGAGTTACATAGTGGCATTAGAGTGTTATTATAGATTGCACCATGGATTATTTGTAGAAATTTTTGGACCTAATAATTGAAGAATAAATTTGTTTAAGTTGTCATTGCTGGTTTTCTTTGTTGCGATTTTCAAGTCATAACAGTCTGTTTCGAAGGTTATTTTCTGATTTAACTAGTTTAAGAATCTTCCTCTGCGTAATGGCCATATTGGCAAAGTCTGTCGGCATTGTTTAAAAGATTACCAATCGCCTTCACCTACTCCTTTTATCAGCCTGGAAATATTACTCTTTTCAGGCGTTTTTCACATAGAGGGATATGTGTTCTTTAATTGTAACTTTCTTTTTGTATGCCATTTTAGTTATTAGCCTTTGAAATTTGCGGATAGGCATTGCATAGATTTACATTACTAGATATTAAACCAAATAATTGATAATTACAGATGGCTGCTCGAGGTCAGAAAGCCAGAGCCTGGAGGGGGAAGGCAGGAGGTGCTGAGGACTCCAGAGATGGCACCCCTGAAGTGAGCCAGAATGCAGGTAATATTAGCCTTCAATTTTTTTCTCAGTGTGCTGCCAATTTAATTTGCAAATACTTGAAGTGTGATCAAATTGAGGACAAAGTTATAATTAAAATCTTCATCATGTGCATTAAAGGGCTACTGAAAATAATTTCTTTTTAGCTAAATTTAAATGGATAACAATAAGCTGCTATCTGGTTTTGGACTGGTATATCTTCTGTTAAAT
Source organism: Gymnothorax javanicus (assembly GCA_029692085.1). Classification (NCBI taxonomy): domain Eukaryota; kingdom Metazoa; phylum Chordata; class Actinopteri; order Anguilliformes; family Muraenidae; genus Gymnothorax; species Gymnothorax javanicus. Next base: position 156,373,224 of record CM056196.1, read on the forward strand.
GAGCGACCTTCTGAATAATGTCTGTCTTTACTCTAGTGTCACCCAATGTACTGCAGGACTTGCAGAAAACCAGGATGCTGCTTGAGGCAGAGAGAGAGAGAGAAAGTTTCACATTTGCGGGAGAGCATAAAACATCTCCAAGCAGGCAAAGAGTTCTTACAAGAGCAACTTTCTCGCATGACAAGTGCATCAAAACTATATCCACGTAAGACCTCATTCACGTATTAATTCTTGTTCATACAATGTAGAGTAAAAATAGGAGACTTTCTTATCCTGTTTGGCTGGATATGTTCCCATTTTAGCCTCCACTTCAAGCACATCGCAGTCTCTTTCAAGCATCCCTGGACCTTCAGCTGGTTTTCAAAAACTGAAAGGTAAAACAGAAAGTGACTGTGTAATCTGAACGCTACTGATACAGTTATCATTCTGAAACATTTATTCCTCACAGGAAAGAAGAGAATTGGAGTGAATGAGGAGTCCGTGATGAGATGGGAATAGTTACAATAAGTTTAATACCACTTTGTACCACCACCATCATTTCAGTTTCTGCAGGAATGGAGTGTAATCATTTTGGAGGAGCAATAGATTACGGATATGTTATAATGTCCTATCTATTGTAGTATCTACTACTGCTTCCACTTGTAACTGGAACAAACCTCAACATTACAGTAAGTAGTGGTAGTATGTTGATGCGTCTCACCCACAAAGGCAATAACCGTATTATAATCGAGTGCACCCCCATAACTTAATCAGTACAGGACAGATTTACTTCAAATTGTAATATAAGGCAGAGAGGGTGACCATATCTCTGTCCTCCTACATGATCATCTGAACCTAAATGTTGGAAGTTTTAGAACTGTTTCTTTAACATCTGTAGAGGGGGCAAGGGTTTGCTGTTCGTGCGTGTGCATTTTTAGGTAAACAGAGCTAAACATCTTTTCCTGTTACGTCCACAGAGTCGTCAAGTGTGGACTCTGATGAGATAACACTACCTTCAAAGGAGAAGATGGAGAAGTTGTCTGAGGAACATGGACGTACTCGAAGTATGTTATTTTAAGTTGCATATGTCATTAACCCTTTGCCTATGGGCTTATTTCTAAACATCTTCCCCTCTGGTCAGTATTGACACTATGGTGGTTGGTATACGTCAATAGCTGTCCTATGGCCTCGCGCATAGATTCTCAACGCGGCAATAGGTGCTTTCCGGATACGTAAAAAAAGCGAAAACTAGAAAGACACTTGAAAAAGCGCGAGGCAACTCTGTACATTACTTCTTTTTCAGGGCCATGTGGCAGCAAAACCCAAAATCAAGCGGCTTGGAAGCCCATTGGAAATGCCTGCAAATTAGTCATTATTTTTTTTCACCATTGGGGGTGGAGGTAATGAGGAAACGATTATTATTTACACACTTTTCTAAACTTTTATTTTACATTCCACACCCCTCCATTTTTTCAATTTTTTTGTTTCTACATTTTTTATCGCAATTTTTTTCTCCGTGTGATACATTTCAAAACATGGAGTGGCACAGCGCTATGCGGCTGGCTCATGAAATTGGTCTCCTTGCGCTTGTTGCACAGAAAACATTGTCTGTATTGCCTTGGTCATCTACCTATGGGAGGAATGACTGGCGGAAAGTGGCGCCCCGTCAGTCTCGCAGGACCAGGCAGGAACAAAAATCAGCATACATAATCCCAATTGTCAGGTGGAAAATGGTCACATGTATTCTTGCCCAACAGCTGCACAGAAAGGGTTGATAACAATGCATGTCCGCATAGGAGTTTGCATTTTGAAACAAATTCTAGGATTCTTAATAGGAAATCTGTCGCGGCTATAACCGTCGTCCGCCCAAAACACGACCAGGTGATGTGGCTATAGCCACTCACCGTAGGCAAAGGGTTAAAAAAAAGCCATATGTACATATTTTAATCTTTTCAAATATTTTGATACTGACAAAAGATAATATGAAGCCTTGTTATTTGTATACTGAACAAAAAGCATGCATTAATTTATTTTTAATGTTTTGCAAACTGTTGTGGTAACTTTTCATGATTACCCGAATAGCGCGTTATTTCCTTGTCTGTTCTTCTTTCCTCTTTAGCAAAAACTGTCCATGCGGTAATCCGGAGTGTTATATATGAGTATTTTGTGTACAGCACTGTATATCATTTGTAAATGGAGATTTGTTAGACACTATTTAAATGCCCATTATGACTGGTCAGCGATTTGTTTATTTTGGTTATCATTTAGCAACCTCTGGTGGTATGTCTGTGTAACAGTCTGTTTTGCATGGTCTGATGCAATACCACTTGTTTGTGATAAAATAAGACTAGTGCTTTCGAGAAGCTTCTGGCATCTTCTTGCCTGGAGGGGGCCGGATCACCCAGGAATCCTGTAGATCTTTCCAGAATGTTGCTAGTCTATATAAATGCTGTGATTTTGGTCAGTAGAGGCAGAGTTTTTGTTTTGGCAACAGAGTTACATGGTGGCATTAGAGTGTTATTATAAGATTAAACAGTGGATTATTTGTAGAAGTTTTTTTTTTTTTTTATCAATGAAGAATAAATTTGAGTTCTCATTGCTGGTTTTCTTTGTTGTGATTTTCAAGTCATAACGGGAGGTACAAGTGGGCTCTCCATGCCTTCAGCAAGTGTGGCTCCATGAAGAAGGCATTCCTGAAGGTCGGCGTTGATAGAAATATAATCTCAAGAACTTCCCCCATTGCGGAGCTGGCCATTGCTGCCCCAGATGCATTTAAGGCCATGTCCCCATGGGACACAAAAAATGAAAAATTATCAAGTTTTGTGGAAAGGTGCCGAGTAGCCACCACGGATGAAATAACAGAAAAAAACTATCACAAATGAAATCTTGTGAGCTTTTGCCCATGTCACATTAATCTTTTTTCTTTAAACCATCCTTTGTTGCTTGTTATTGCAAGCTATTTTTCTTGTTAAAAATTGTTAAATTGTTAAAATGCTTAAGCGTTATTCTATGTACAGCACTGCAAAAGTTTTTGGCACCTTTAACACAATTCCGTGAGGTAAAGATGCTTCCATAAATAATGAAAGGTAAATGAAATTTGATGTGAAGGTACATGGTATGACAATACAGCCTAAGTTCAATTTCGGAGTATGTAGGTCAAACGTCAAAGCTCATTAAATATGTGAAAATGGTTTCTGTTCAATAACTGGAGTAATGTGTGACAGATTTTAATGAAATTTGATGTGAAGGTATTTTACATCAAAACACAGGGTAAGTTCGATTTCGGAGTATGTAGGTCAAAGGGCAAAGGTCATAGCTCATTAAATATGCGAAAATGGTTTCTGTTCGATAACTTGAGTATTGTTCAACGGATTTTTTTTTCTTTTTTTTAAATTTGGCATCTCCAATCCCACCCGAATCTGGAATGCCCAATTGGTGAACTATGTACAAGGCTTGCTCGTATGCGACCCCTTGCTGCCAATTCAGGAGAGTGTAGACAGTTCGCGCTCTCCTCCGAAGCGCCTGTCAACCACCGCTTCTTATACACTCATTGGTTGAATCTTCGCAAGTTCAGAACGAGGGCGGAGGATACCCGGACATGACCAGGCTTAGAATCTTCCTGACGAGCGCCCATCTGGCCAACAGGAGGCGCTTGAGCAATGAACAAGGCAACTATTGTAATCCCGTCCCGGCAGTCTCTTCCCAATTTGCAACCCTGTAGCGCTGTAGCCAATTGTGCGCTACTCTGAAAAAGCTGTCGACCACTGCCGGCTGATACGAAGCGGGGCTCGAACCTGCGGCGTGCTAGTCACTTCTGCTTTGCAACGCGATGCTTTACCGAGTGAGCTATCCGGCAACCAATCGTTCAACGGATTTTAATGAAATTTGATATGAAGGTACATGGTATGAAAATACAGCCAAAGTTCAATTTCAGAGTATGTAGGTCAAAGGTCAAAGGTCATAGATCATTACATATGCGAAAATGGTTTCCGTTCGATAACTTGAGTAATGTGTGACGGATTTTAATGACATTTGATGTGAAGGTACTTCATATCAAAATACAGGCTAAGTTCGATTTTTGAGTATGTAGGTCAAACGTCATAGCTCATTAAGTATGTGAAAATGGTTTCCGTTCGATAACTTGAGAAATGTTCGACAGATTTTAATGAAATTTGATATGAAGGTATGTGGTATCAAAATACAGCCCAAGTTCAATTTCGGAGTATGTAGGTCAAAGGTCATAGCTCATTAAATTTGCGAAAATGGTTTCAAGAAGATTTAACAGTATAACTTGATGACTGTCCCATTGGACCTTATCATTCTGTTGTCATGAATGCAGCATTAATCACATCCAAGATTTATTTCATGCCATTACGCTGTTTCAAATATTATACAATACTAACCTTTGAAAGTTTAAGGATATGTTCATATCATGTTTTCGTTTTTCACTCTTCTTTCATTTTGTCACCTTCTCATATACGCTTTAATCTTCTTCTGTAAATCCCTGATTTTATTTACATTCTTTTATAAAATGTTCATACCAATTAACATGAAGTTTATTTTCAGATCTTCTCATGGGCCATTCCATAAAGTAGTAAACTTTCTGTACATCCAATCCCCGGGTATTAATAACTTCCTTGCCGAGTAATATAGTATAGTCTTATGAAAGTAACTTCTTCTGACGTATATACACATGTACATGTACAACATTTGTACCCGGCGAGGGGATGCTACGCTTTGCATTGCCCTTGTTATATTTCCCAAGCTGATCACTACGTCAGGCCGGTGAAAAGGCAGGATAGCAGTCCAAAGGTGTGTTTGTTTCACGCGCGGGTTCCGTGAACTGGACCACGATCGCTGACCTGGCCGTTTGTTTTTTTAGTTTCACTGATCAGGATCCAGACCTTGTTGACCCTGCACGTGAGGAGGGTTAGCTCAGGATCGAACATGGCGGATGATGACGCAATGAAAAGTTCGAAAGTGTTTGTCAGCTGAAATTGTCTGTGCTGGCGCGTAATCTTTGTGTCCTGGTTTTTCATTAACTACGAAACAGCTGCACACTGGAAAGTGTGATTGACTTGTGTGAGCGCCTTACAGCGCATTAGTCTCTGCATTGTATACCTGAACTGTAGTGCACGCTTGGTTATTTGCAAATTCCAGAGGTTTCATTGTACCGCCTACCTTCATTTTAAAAAAACTACATTTTAGTGACTGCTATGATGGGTGAACCTAGTCTGGTACAGAGGTGTTTGTTCGCGCGTGTCAACTTGGACACTGATCATGATGCTGATCTGCAGAACCTGCGCGTGAAACAAACACGAGCTTGGCCTATTGCCGGCACATATCAGAGATAGCCGGCAGATTAAGAGAAAATTAAAAAAAGTAACAATTTATATTGCCGTTCAAACAGGACATGTGCTTTTGTTGGTCTGTCTATTCCTCTGCCTGGCCCCTCTTCATGAGGTAGTGAAGGGGAGGAAGAGGGTCACTGAACACGGCGGTACTGAGCGGAGAGAACTCTGGCGGCAGCAGAAGATTAATCTGATCTCGTGTAGCCATGACGCAACTCTGATTCGCTAAAATTAGTTTGCGCAACTGATTCAATAAGGCACTGGAGTTTCTGCTATATTATGAATATAGTCACGGCTACAAGGCGTTGTTTGACACAGTGCCCTGCAAAGTGCCAATGTAAGGAATTCAATAATCTGAATTAATGCAAAAAAAAACAGAAACTGGAGTTGGCATTTTTTTTTTTTTTTTTTTTTATACGGAATAATACCGTCCTTAATGTCTGCTAGCTAGCGAGTTTGACTGTATAGTTATTATGCAAACATGAAATCTGCCTCTGTTTACTGTTATTTTCATATTTCAGTTAATGTCTTCACCTCACCTCATTGTAACTCGTAACCAGGGCACAAAACTAACTCTTTAATGAAGAACACTTAGTGGCAAGTGGGTTCAGAATTTCAGAAGCCAGTATTTATTTTGACCGCGTCCTCAGTCCAGTCAACATGTTTGATAGCTGCAGCCATAGACGCCGCCGACTGCTCTGAAACGGATGTGATCCCCTCGGAATCCTGTGAAACTTGAGCCCACCAGTGGAATATCGATTCTGACAACCACACACGCCACAACCAAACATTTTGGTGCTGGTGAAATATCTAATTCAATGTTTGCAGCTTCATAACATGCCTGAATGACTTGGGGAGACCGCTACTTCCGTTGCCAGGATGAGCACGCGTCTTTTTGATGATGTCGATTGTAAATGGGTCTATCGGAACAATAACGTCACCATCTTGTTAATGATTTTGACGGATTCCAGGAAGTACGCTTAAGTGAAAGCACGGCTGAACTGGCTCTGCTACTGGTCGTCGGTGTGAATCCGCGTGTCAATCCTCCAGCAAGTTTTTCTCCCATAGAAGTGAATGTGTTCTTGGTGGGAACAGGACAGCAAATCTTTAAAGTGAGAACATAAAAATGATCCAGCGGTCAAACTCCTGCAAATAAAGCAAGAAGAAATTTTGTTTTGCATTGAGTAGACACGCAGCTTAATGCATAGCAGTAAACTGCCTTTAGGCCTCATCTGAATGTCCCCTAGCTGGGACTAGTGTGCAACTGTGAGTCAGCTCTTTTCCACCGGAAAAATATGAATAAAAGTGATTTGTAAATCGTGATTGATTTGGGCTCGGTCAGGGGGTAGCGGATGTGCAGAGCCACTACTACTTGCCCATAACTTAAGAAATAATAACAGTAAAATTGTATACTATGCATCAAATGAAAGGTACCGGTATTAGTCCACTTTAAAACATTTTAAAATGAACGCTTGCAAAAAAAAAAAATAGACAAGTATTATTTCCAAAAACTCCTTGGTAACGGATGAGCTCAAAATTAACACACCCTTGACCGACTGTTGATTTTATTTTATTTTTTTTTACCTCTGACACACTCTTGAAAAGTCAGTCCTGGAGTTTGGTCACTTACATGTTACATGGCATAACCTATTTACAGCCCTTGGAGCAATTGTTTCAGAAACAGACACCACTTGCTCCAGTTGAAGGATTTTTTTCTCCTGGCTTTTCTTGACCGACACCCCCAGCAGCAGAGATGTTTTGGATCTGCATTTAATTGTCTTGCTTTGCACTTAGTACAGCTTTTTGTGCTATTTTGTGTTTGTGGGCCTATTGCAGAAACAGTCCAAATCAGCAGTTTAGCAGCCTTTTGTAGGAATTCTACTTTTAAACCATGAGATATAGGAAAAGGAGGAGTACTGATCTATGTTAAGGATCTGTTTGTAGGAATTATTCAGAACGTATGAGCTAAGCTTGTTCTTTTACAGAAGAAGCCAAAGGTGAAATCCCTTCCTCGATTTTCCTACAGGAGCTGCACCTCTGAACACAGCGGAGTGATGCAGGCAGGAGTCCGTCTGAGACAGGACACTGAGACGACCCTACCAGAGCTCCCCGAGCAGCACAGGAGCAGAGAGAAAGAAGAGGAACTACATGGACTGGAGTCTGTCCACATGGCAGAGTCAGAGACAAAATGTACTGCACCAGGACTCAACACACTGGAGCCAGAGTGTGTTACTGCAAACAGCAGGGTCAGTGATTTACATCACACAGAAGCATCACTGATAAAAACAGAAACTGATCTGGGCCCCAGCAAGGCTTGGTATCTAAAGATTGAGAGTGGAGACATTATAGAGCTGGCCAATTTTATCCATCTGCATTCTGACCAAATCAAAACTGAAGCAGATAATGGAGACTGTGTTAAGGCTGAACATATGAGTGTCTTCCCAGACAAGAATTGTTTTGACATCAAATCTGAGGTGAAGCCAGAATCCAGTGAAGGTTTAGTGAGTGATCTCATGAACATTGAGCTTAATGGAGCTGCTGTTGATGAAAATGGTCAGACTGGACGATGGCAGTGTGGGGAAGGGCCAAAACCAAGCAGGAACAGAACAGGGGAAAAAAGTTTAATTTAGAGTTCATGCAGGGGAAAAGCCCCTCCACTCTGTCCTATGGAGGGGAGGATTACATTTCACAGTGTACTGTTGCCAAAAGTTCATTAGTCGAAGAAGAGGAGAGTTATTGAAAACAAGTGGACAGTGTCATCACTATCCCCCGCCACGATCAAGGGCCATAACTCAGTAAAAAAAAATATGCTTCGACATACATTTTTAAAGATTATTTTTTTGGGAATTTTTCCTTTATTTAATAGTTAAACAGTGTAGAGAGACAGGAAAGTTGGGGAGAAGAATGGGGGATGACATGCAGCAAACAACCCAAGCCAGATTTGAACCCAGGTCGCTGCGGGAAGGACACAGCCTTTATGGTGCGCGCACTTAGACCGATGAGCCACCGGGGTGCCCCCCGACATGCATTTTTAAACTCAATGTAGATCATGAGTAGCTTATTATGCATACAAAATTTTACACATCGAAGTACAACAGTTTCAGAGAAATCTTGTTCCCACTTTGGCCCGGACGAACACACAGATGGACGGACTGACAGAAGGACAAACCCCAATCTAATATCCCTTGTCGCATTTCAGGGCGGGGGATAATTAAACTGTATGATCTAACTAGTGTCGTCTGCTTTCCAATGGGAAATAAAAAACACAAGAAGGGGATTTTAGTGGTGTTCCGCGATCTGTAAGGGCCAATGCAGAGGAAGTTAGTGCTACAAGGAGGTTGAAAAGTTAAAGGGGAGGAGTGGATCAGGAATGTTTTTCAGTTTTGTTGGAATTTAAATCTGCGCTTCCTGAAAGGATAGTTTTAGATTGTGTTTGTTATTGGGTGAGGGAATATTAAAAGGCTCACACTGCAGCAGTGTGCAGGACGCAGTTCCAAAGGTGTAGAAGATGTGGGAAAGAGGGATGTGTGACGGACAAATGTGTATCCAGAGAGCAGGTGGTGTGTTTTCATTGTGGGGGAAGCAGTGAAATTGAAGTATTGGACTGTAAAAAGAAAAATGGAGCGGTAGACGGAAAGGATAAGATCTCAGGGAAAAATGTCTTATGCTGAGGCTGCTAAGAGAGAGCAGGTGGACAAAGAAATAATAAATGAAGGGCAGGAAAGGGCTCAGGGAATCATAAAAGAAGATGGAGATATCAACAGAATTGAAACAGATTTTTTTTGGCTTTTATTGCAATGGTGGTAATTTGTTTCAGAGAGATGGAGAGTAGAACAGAGAGATTTAAAATGGTGGTGGACGCTGCAAGGTAGTTTTTGGGAGTAATAGATGTGAAAGGGAAACTGATCCAGGGAATTTTAGAGAGGGGTTGGTGGGGGTTAGGTGGCTTGGAAGTGGGAAGTAAAAAGAGGGTTCAGAAGTACAGACTGGGTAGTTGATGCCTTTTTTTCCGTCCTTTTTTGAAAAAAGATGTAGTTATTTTTTCTGATCTGCTGAGGGCAGTAATACGCTTAGTACCGTCTTTAAAATATAAAATTTAAAAGACGAAGAAGAACGTTGACACGAAGAATGAATACCCCGTCGTCGAATTGTGAAGTGAAACGGTTAGAAGAGAATCAGTATTTAATACCCAAAGATGAGTTTATGCAGTTGGTTTCGTTCTTGGAATCACGATCCATTGTCTGAAGACGACTTTTTGATGTAAACGAGAACCAGGGACAATTTGAAATCAAAATACTCAGCAAAGCTATCTGAATGAATGAATGCAACATTGTGATAAAAAAAACTTTCCGATTTTGACATTTTCAAGCTGTGTTACTTTCAGTCATAGCACTGATATTATTGCTTGCTTGAGGTATGTTTGCAAAATTATCTGAAACTACTGCATCATGTTGGCTAGCCCTGTTTTCGCAATTGGTCGCTTAAGGAAAACGCATGCAGCCTAAGTTTTCTTTGGAGGAGTCCTTGACTGGTTGGCATTTTCTTTCTGACAAATTTTGACATTAGTATTTTCAGCGATGTGTTGAACGGAGCTGAGTCAAGGACGACAGAATCGTCTCCTTTTAACCAATTAGGCTACTCTAATCCTGTCCCTGTTTACTTTGCTCAAGAAGCAATCAAACTGTGGATTCGCTTGTTTCCTTTGTTGAATGAGTTGATCGTCCTATTTTTTAATATGGAATGTTGAATTATCGCATTTTTAAATTTAAAAGACCATTGAACATCACAGATTTGAATGATCGCGATTATACGATTTTTTGTGGGCTTACATTAGGCTATTTCATGTGGTTGCCATAAATCATATAGCATTTTTTGAGATTATTAAAAAATTAATTAAAAAGAAAGGGATTTGTTTAAAGATCGTCCTGGATTTTAAGAGTCGAAAAAAGACAGTGGAAAACATTCTGTAAAGAGGGTGAAGCATGTGAGATATAAATTATCGCAATCAAATAAAATTGATTTGATCATCCTCTAAAAATTTTTAAATGCGTTTTTTTTTCTTTTTTATTTTTCCACCCTGAAAGCAACCAAACTGATTACCCCATCACACAGCGACCTGCTCCCATCAACTCTGGAGGAAGATGACGTGCAAGTGTTTCCTCCAACTCGCGTGACGACCAGCCCTCGCTTCTTTACAATATGCAGTTGCACCGCCAAATGCATAGGCCCTACTGCCTATACCGTAGACGGATGACTTAGTCAGCATACAATTAAGTTCGTACTGCTATATGCGCCTTGCCGAATAGAAGTGGTTGCTCCAGAAAGATGAACGAACAAATTTAAACCGGCTCAACCAATATTATTCCTTGCCCGGCGAGGCTGCGTCAATTGTTGCCTCGCCCATGCAGACCGCTGGCCATAACCGGTGATCATGGCCTGACTGGGATTCAGATACCCGACTACAGGGCTCCATGACGGAAGCCCATGAATAGCTGATTTATGGCTGAATGCTGTGCAAGTTAAATAGACCCTACCATTCCTGTGACATGATCACTGTTAGTGGAACTTAGCAATGGCAGTCCCATAGTATGAAAACAAAACTGCTAAACTCGTTTCCAGTTTGCTGCCTTAAATGCGTTTCCAATTTCTAATACTGGACCCAAATAACAATGATAGTACATCATTAGTATTACAGAGACTTCCATTTCTGTATCAGCTCCCCCTTAAGCAGTTTATCAACCTGTTGTAGGAATTTTACATTTTAACTGTTCGATATTCTGAGGGGAGGAAAACTGGACGGTATTGAAGATCTGATTATTGAAATCATCCATGTTATACGGAATATGTTTGTGCTTCACTAGGAGAGGGAGAATCAATTAAGTGGAAGGTTATATTGCTTGAATCATCTGAAACATTCGAAGAAAGTTTCTTGTGCAGTTAGACCAGTTAAGGCTATGATCCCTTCCACTGTTTCCCTACAGGAGCTGCACTTCTGGACACATTTGATCAACAGAATGATGCAGGCAGGAGTCCGTCTGAGACAGGACACTGAGACGACCCTACCAGAGCTCCCCGAGCAGCACAGGATCAGAGAGAAAGAAGAGGAACTACATGGACTGGAGTCTGTCCACATGGCAGAGTCAGAGACGAAATGTACTGCACCAGGACGCAACACACTGGAGCCAGAGTGTGTCACTGCAAACAGCAGGGTCAGTGATTTACATCACACAGAAGCGTCAGTGATAAAAACTGAAGCTGATATGAGCCCCAGCAACACTGGGGATTTAAAGACCGAGAGCCCAGACTTTACAGAACTGGGACATGTAACCCGTGTGTATCCTGACCAGATCAAAACAGAAACAGATAATGGAGGCTGTATTAAGGCTGAACACATGAGTGTCTTGCCGGACAAGAATTGTTTTGACATCAAATCTGAAGTGAAGCTTGAATCCAGTGATGTTTTAGTGAGTGATCTCATGAATACTGAGCTTAATGGAGCTGCTATTGATGAGAAAGGTCAGACTGAACCATGGCAGTGCGCAGGAGAGCCAAATCCAAACTGTAAAAAATCAGGGGAAAAAATGTCAGATGTCAGGACAGTTCATGAAGGTGAAAAGCCGTACAAATGTGATCAGTGTGAGAAGAGTTTTTTATGTCGATCTGGATTTAAATACCACCAGAGAATTCATACAGGTGAAAAGCTCTACAAATGTGATCAGTGTGAGAAGTCTTTTATACAGAAATCTAATTTAAAATCCCATCAGAGAATTCATGCAAGCGAAAAGCCCTTCAGATGTGATCACTGTGAGAAGAATTTCTCTTGTGAAGCTAATTTACATCGCCATGAGCGAATTCATTTTAGCAAAAAGTCCCACAAATGTGATCACTGTGGGAAGAGCTTTACATGGAAAAGTCATTTAAAATCTCACAAAAGCATTCATACAGGTGAAAAACCCCACAAATGTGATCAGTGTGAGAAGAGCTTTTCATGGAAATGCCAATTAAAATCCCACCAGAGTATTCATACAGGTGAAAAGCCATACAAATGTGATCAGTGTGAGGAGTGTTTTTCATGGAGCTCTCAATTAAAATCCCACAAGAGCATTCACACTGGTGAAAAGCCCTACAAATGTGATCAGTGTGAGAAAAGATTTTCGAGGAAACTTCTGTTGAAATACCACCTGAGCATTCATTCAGGTGAAAAGTTCTTCAATTGTGATCAGTGTGAGAAAAGCTTTGTGAGGAAATGTGATTTAAAATCCCACCAAAGCACTCATTCAGGTGAAAAGCCCTTCAAATGTGATCGGTGTGAGAAAAGCTTTGTGCGGAAATTTCTGTTAAAATCCCACCTGAGCATTCATACAGGTGAAAAGCTCTTCAATTGTGATCAGTGTGAGAAAAGCTTTGTGAGGAAATGTGATTTAAAATCCCACCAAAGCACTCATTCAGGTGAAAAGCCCTTCAAATGTGATCGGTGTGAGAAAAGCTTTGTGCGGAAATTTTGTTTAAAATCTCATCAGCGCATTCATTCAGGTGAAAAGCCGTACAAATGTGATCAATGTGAGAAGAGTTTTTTCTGTCGATCTGGATTTAAATACCACCAGAGAATTCATGCAGGTGAAAAACTCTATAAATGTGATCAGTGTGAGAAGTCTTTTATAAAGAAATCTCATTTAAAATCCCACCAGAGTATTCATACAGGTGAAAAGCCATACAAATGTGATCAGTGTGAAAAGAGCTATGCAAGTAAATTTCAATTAAAATCCCATCAGAGCATTCATACAGGTGAAAAGCCCTACAAATGTGATCAATGTGAGAAGAGCTTTTCATGGAAATATCAGTTAAAATCCCACCAGAGCATTCATACAGGTGAAAAGCCATACAAATGTGATCAGTGTGAGGAGAGTTTTTCATGGAGCTCTCAATTAAAATCCCACAAGAGCAGTCACACTGGTGAAAAGCCCTACAAATGTGATCAGTGTGAGAAAAGCTTTTTGAGGAAACTTCTGTTAAAAGCCCACCTGAGCATTCATTCAGGTGAAAAGCCCTTCAAATGTGATCAGTGTGAGAAAAGCTTTGTGCTGAAATTTCGTTTAAAATCTCATCAGCGCATTCATTCTGGTGCAAAACCCTACAAATGTGATCAGTGTGAGAAGAGCTTTTTATGGAAATGTCAATTAAACTCCCACCAGAGTGTTCATTTAGGTGAGAAGTCCAAATAATGTGATCAGTGTGGAAAAAGGTTTTCTTGGAGATCTCAGCTGTCCTGTACTTGTCTGGTGAGCTGCAGTTTTTGGTGAAATTGACTGGGGTCGCATTTTTATTGAATCTGGATGAAATGTGTTTGGCTGTAAGGGGAACGGGGAGACATTTTGTTTTCGGCTCACTTTCCGTCAGCGTTGATGCTGGCATCAGCCTCACCAAAGTATTTCCGTAACATAACTCAGAAACCGATCTATATTTTCACCATATTTTGAATTTGCATTGATCAGCAACTAAACTGGTGCCTTTTGCAATTTCACTGTTGAGGGGATTGTGGGAATTTGCAGTGAGCGATTAAAATGCACTCTAGTTTTAAAATATTCTCAGTTTCCTGTAAATTAAAGTCCAGAAACTTTTCAAAACATGGAAATGTAATCATAATAATGAATTGTTAACCGATTATTTGATGATAAATGAACACGTCATTAAAATGGTCATTGACAGAAAGCCCACACCTCCCCTCTCCTCTGTTTTATTGTGAAATTTGAAAAGGTCTGTTAGTTCTCTGCTCCATCAGTACTTCCACATAACCCTCCCATCCTCCTCTTCCATAGCCAGAATCGCAGAAATGCCCCATGTCTTAATTCTTAGTTGTACCATCCATGCCTCTCCACTCATAGTAGCTCAATGACTCTCCAATATCTGTAATTGATCATCACTGTCATTCTATTGCAGAGTCGTTAATCGCCCGAACGTCCTCTTGCTGAGAACTGTGTGACTGTGAGTCAGTTCTTGTTCCATTGGGGACAAGGGAATGAAAGTGATATGTAAATCATGAATTGAAAATGTCACAAAAACAAGATGTTTTATGTTTTTTCTTCTCCTTTGACCTATAAAGCATTTTGGAGAAGTTATGCTCGGAGTAAGTTCATTTATGTGTTACATTGCCTTTCCTATTTACTGCCCTCCAAGTAATTGTTTGGGGAACAGACACCAGTTGCTCCAGTTGAGGGATTTTTTCCCCAGTATTTCTTGACAGAATTCCTCTGCAGCTCATGATGTTCTGGATCTGAATTTTCATATTTTGTGCTTTGTAAAGTGATGCATGTTTTCAGAGGGAGACTAGTCTGGCCTGCAGGTGAACCATTCTAACAGCCGCACTTTCTGACTGCAAAGCTGTATTTTTGTATTGCGTGCAGAATGTGGCTTGCCACTGTCTGTTTATAAAGTTGATTTAAAAAAAATAAAAAAATTTATATTTTGTTTTGTCCTTTTTTCAGTTTAATTCTGGTTATTGATGACACAAATCACAGCTGTATTTTTCAAAAATTGATTGTCCCAACTTTTTTGTGCGAGGTTATGTAATTAAACAAGGACATTGGAAAATTGTAAGTTGCACGACTGGAATGTCTAATGTAATGGCAGTGTATTGCCATTCAGTGTAATACAGAGTGATGCAGAGTGGAAGTGTGCTGCGATCTGATCTGTCAGTATTTCTAGTTATTCCTGGTGAAGATGGAGGTCACATTCTCTGTGCCACGGGAGAGAGGACCGTCCCAATTGTTACCAATGTTTTTCTCAAAAGCTGCGTCCATCATTGTATGGAGGTGTAATTGTGCCCATGGCAAAGGCGTGTGCATCTGGTTGTCACCATTAATGTTAAGCATACAGTGTGCTCCAGAATTATTGGCAGCCCTGACTGGAAATGCACTATAAAAGTAGCCTATAGAGCAGTTTTTTCTTTCATTATGTTCAACCCCTGGGAAAAAATTACAGAATCAACGCACACAGAGGATGCTCATCCAGCCGTTTTACTTCATAGCAAATAAACAAATCATGGGTATGACACAAAACAATTTTTCCACTACCAGTCAAAAGTTTTTGCACACCGCAGTATTTTCTGTAATTGTTACAATTTTTAATATTTTATTATTGTGTAATAGTCTCGTATTGGTTGTGTGACACCGAGGTAGGAAAAATGAAGCTCAATGTATAAACCATGTATAAAACAAAACAAATTTAGAAAAACCTGGATCACTCATTTTGTCAAGATTTAAGCAGATCAGTCAGGATGGTCTAATCCAGTGCTTCTCAAACCTCTCCTGGAGAACCACCTGTCCTGCATGTGTTAGATCTCTCCCTGCTCCAGCACAGGTGATTCAAATGATCTACTCATTATCAAGCAGCTTCAGTGGGTTGATAGTGAGCTGGTCATTTCAGTCACCTGTGCTGGATTCCTTGTGGATTTTTGTTGTAAATAAACCATTATTGGGTTCCAGTGATTTCTTTGTAGTAAACATAAATGTAAGATGAAGACTTGACAAGATCTTAGGGTGTGTAGAAACTTTTGAGTGGTAGTGTAGCTCGTAGCATGATCATGCTGCAAGGTTTTGTGAGGGGATCTGGTGTCACTCACTCTCTCAAGTGTGATTTTGATCTGTAAATCAACTTCAATGGTTCTCTATCCTTGAGAATATGTTTAAAAATGTCCTGAGATTTGCTTTCCTTTAAATGCAAGTACCAAGCGACATGGCTCAAAGTTCATGCCACAAGTCTGTATTGCAGTTGTTCTATACGCTGCACAAGCAACAACTTCTAGTTAGGAAGCAGCGTGTTTTTAAGGGGTCTTCAGGGTAAAAATTTCAATTTTTTTTGGAAAATTTCAATATTTTTTATTTTCACATGAAATAAAGTAATGCAGTGAGATGCCAGTAAACACCAAGAATCTATGTTTTTCTTCTGCCTCAATTGTTACTTGTGACTTTAAATGCAAATTACCGAAAATCACCTTTTTGACTGATTTTCAACCTTTTGGCATTCATTAAATCATTAATATTCATCTGATTGACTTGAAATTTGGCCTGAAGTTGTATCTGTTGGAGATCTATTAAATGACATAGGATTTTCTAGATACAGTGGGGTGCAAAAATTTGGGCACCGCTGGTTTAAATGTTTGTTACAATTAATCTTCACGTGATTGAAAGCAAACCTGGGGCCTCATTTATCAACTTGTGCGTAGAAAGTGTTCTAAATTCTTTCGTAGGAATGAAACTTTGAATGTGTGTAAGTACAAAAAAAATCCGTATTTATCAAACGTCTGCGGACACCGGTCGTCGCACACCAGTAAATATGTGATGATAAATCCCACCTGTTCTAAACTACCATGCTCGTGCATGGTTAGGCTTATTTGCATTCAGAAACGCCTCCAATTGACCATATATGGTAGCAGCAATCCCTTTAAGAATGCGTGAATGGTTTTTTTCCCTCATCGAAATCATGGCAAAGAGGGCGAAGAAGAGGAATTTCTCCGACACAGAGAGTGAGGTGCTTGTAGGCGAAGTTGAAACAAACCAATAAATACTGTTTTGAACACTCAATGCAGGTGTGATCAACAAAAAAAACAAAAAAAAAACAAAACAAAAAACACTACTGCGTGGGAGAAGGTAACGACTGCTGTTAATTCTGTTGGGTCAGCGGAATGAGCAGTCTCAGTCATTAGCCACGGCTTCAGTGGATATCCCGATCACCTATAGAGGTGTTATAATAAATCATACGAAGCCCAGAAAATAATTTCGAAATGTTGTAACACTCACCAATAAGCCAACAATCCTCAACAGCTCCTGCTTGGAGGCGCACACCCACAGAGCTCTTCTGCAGAATGAATTAGTCGTGCGTTCCTCCAGGCCACCGGGCGACAAAGTTTAACAGAGACATATTTGTACCGCAGATTATTTGTGCATTGATTGAAAGAAATCCTTTCCTGTTCACGTAACTGAATTCATTGTGTGATGGTGCTTTTATTGAGATGTGGGTGCAATTGTGGCTCCAATTATGTTTGGGAATCCGGCGATGGCGTGAAATCCTCGTTAAATTTTGGCTTGTTGGTGATGTGTGTTTGGAAACTGGATGTAAATTGGGGCGAGAGAAATTATTGCATCCAACACTGTCGGCATGATTCTGCTTACCCAGTGGGCACACAACGTTGAAACAATGTTGAAACAACGCTGTTGGGGTTGCTTCAATGTTATATCAACGTTGAATCAACGTCGTGTGCCCACTGGGTAGTGTTGGCTGCGAAATGCCGCATATGTCTCCAATCTCTCGCTGAAATGCTCCGGTGGCCAAAAATCCCAGGGTGGACAGGAGCTGGATGTGCACTGGGATGGCTTTGATGCGTTTTGTCTCTCGCTCCAACATGGGTTGTAAATCACGGCATAAATCCATCAGTATGTTTTTGGGGAAGCGGTACCTGCTGAGAAGCCACTCTGTGCTCTCACTGAACAGATCAGCACGCTCTTTGAAAACGCGCTCCCTGCGGAGCGCACGGTTCTCCAAATCCTCCAACAGTGCAAGATAAGCCATAGCACTTGCATGTCAAGTTTTCTTTTCAGGTTGTCCTGTCACAGCTGTCTTTTATAACTTGTTACACAAATTATTCAAATTGTCTGCTAAATTACTAATTGAGAATTTTTATTGATAAGAGGAAACGGGGAACATGTGTGAAGTTTGAGACGCTGAACACTGTGACTCTCTTAGTGCGTTCTATTTGTAGTTTCACTGTTCTACCACTAGGTTTTGCGTGTACGCATGGTAAGAGTTGTGCTTAAATTTACAAATGTTCCTATGCACAAGTACAAGTTGATCAATACCATACTTTGCGTGGGAATGTTCTTACGCACTCATTACGCACACATCTGTGCGTACGCACGGTTGATAAATGAGTCCCCTGGAAACTAAATGCTGCAAAGTTAAACATGACACCTTTCTGCAAATTTTAAAGCAAGGTTTCTTTTTATTTTAAGTTTTCTGAGTTTTTAAATGATAAGAAAGGAAAAAGGGCCCTGTGCAAAAGTTTTATAACCCTTTATGATTATTCTTTGTTACCTTTTCAGAAGATGATTACTAAGGCCCAGACCCAGGTGATTTACTTGTTAGGGCTTCAGTGACAGAGGTGAATATAATTCCAGGGTTGAACTATATATTCTGAAGTAACGCCATGCCGTCTAAAGTGACTGTGGTGGCTGTTGTTAAAAACCATATGTTCTTCTAAACAGTTGTCCGAGGATGTCAAAATCAAGAGAATTCACTTCCACCAACAAGTAGAAGGCTACAAAAAACTCTTGCAACGTTTCAAACTACCCATTTCTACTATCAAAAACATCGTTAAAAAAAGGAAAATAAATGGAACAATGGAAGTCAAGGCAAGATCTGGAAGTCCAAGTAAAATTTAAGATAGAATGGCCTGAAATCTGGCTAGAAATGCTCAGAAGAACCCACACATCACTGTAAAAGAGCTGCAAAAAAAGAGTAGCAGACACAGGTCTACCCACACGGAAAGAACCTATATAAACATATAGGTTTTAATATAGGGCCACATATAGGTTTCGCATATATGCGACATACATAAAATTGTCCGTAAATGGCCAATTTTATGAATGTAACATATATGCGAAACCTATATGTGGCCCTATATTAAAACACACATGTTTTTCATTTGGTGTTTCCAATCCCACCCAAATATTGGATATCCAACTAGGGAACTATGTATAACTACTTAGACTTTTTTTCGCATGTGCGGATACTTGTTGGCAACTTAGAAAGGTGCAGCTAGCAGTTCACCTTCAAACCCCGCACTCGCTAGTAATTTTTTATTATTAATGTGCTAGGCATATTTTCACAAGTTTTGAGCGAGGGTGGGGGATAATTGTTGTTGACTTAGGTCAGAATCTTCTTTATGAGCGCCCGTCTAGCCAACAGGACGTGCCTAGGGGAACTCTAATCTACATAACAGGCCCTTCGCAATTTGCATCTCTGCAGCACATTGGCCAATTGCGCGCTACTTCTGAAAAGAGCTGCCGACCACTGCTGGTTGATAAGTGGCGGGGATTAAAAACTGTGGGTGCGTTCGAGCGCCTCTGCAAGTAAGCCGGCTGCGCGAGATTCCCGAAAAATTACGCGAGAATCTTGCCGAAGTTGCGTGATAAGCCCTCCAAACCCCGCGATTAGTGTAGCGTAATTTTTCGGGAATCTCGCGCAGCCGGCTTACTTGCAGAGGCGCTTGAATGCACCCTATATGTTTATTTAGGTTCTTTCCACGTGGGAATTTAAGAATCCTTGTTATTTCATCCCTGTAGGAAGAAGTCTGGGACCTTTAGTTGCTATACAAGCATCTCAGATAAAAGACAAGTATCTGTTCATTAAAACTGAACAGAAATGTAGACTTTGTCTTCAAATTCATTAACCACAGTGAAATGCTCAAATAGATGTGAGGATGAAAATGACTTTTGAAAGGCATGTTTACTTGAATGTATGTTCTTCTGTGTACCTTTATTTTGTTATTTTTGTTTTATTTTGCTACATTTAGACTAAGGACCTCTGAGCCATATTCATCTAGAAACTGCATTACAGACAAGATAGAAAACATTGCATTTGATGGAGGTAACAGTGTAGTGTATAACCTTTCAGTAGATGTGTATGAGCTGTAATGATGTGAATCCAATTTTATCTAATGTAGTGAATCTGGCAGTGACTTAAACTTGAAATAATGATTAATTGATGAAATAAACATAATCAAACCATTTTGTTTGTATACATTTCCTTCTCTTCCACAATACACAACTCAATCTTCATAGAATGGAAATAAGTATGGTCAAGAAAGAATTGATAACCTTGTTATTGTTAATGTTACAGGAAAAAATGTAACAAATAGTATTAGATATTTGTGTTGATATCATAGCTTTTTGTCTCCTCTCACTTGCCATAGTTAATAATGACTGGTTTACACATAACATGCCGTTATCACATGTCAACATGTATTTACGATCAAATATGATACCAATTTCACGTGTGCACATGCGATTAATAAGTTATTGCGTGAAATTCTTGTTATTTCTGTAAGGGACTTTGGACTAATATGCAGATATTACCTTGAGAATAAAAATATGAGCTAGGCATCATGTATGACAGTTGCAAAAGTGAGATATGAGCTATACAATAGGTATGACAAACAGAACCTACCACTGGGTATATGAGCTATATAGGAGACATATACCTTGTATGTACATATAGGGCCTATATGTGGATATAAAGAAGCAATATAGGAGACCTATATGCCCTGTGTATGCACATATATGCACCTGAATTTGGCCTATATACCGCATATATGCTGCATATATGCGCATATATGTTCATATTGATTCTTTCCATGTGGGTAGTTGTTCACAGGACAACAATACAGCGTACCTTAAACAACAAAGACCTACAAGGCAGAGTTGTAAGAAAGAAGCGTTTCCTACGACCTCAACACAAAATTAAGCGTCTGAAGTATGCAAAAGAGAACCTTGAGAAACTCTAGCCTATTGGAACAATGTGCTTTGGACTGATGAAACCAAAACTTTTTGGCCACAACCAAAGGAGGTATGTTTGGAGAAAAAAGTGTAAAGAAGATCACCTTGCCAACTGTTAAGCATGGAGGTGGATCCATTATGCTTTGGTGTTGCGTAGCAGCTGGGGGCACAGGCAATATTGTGTGGGTGGAAGGAAGAATGGATTCCACCAAATATCAAGACATTTTAAAGCAGGGGTCTCCAACCCTGTTCCCGGAGAGCTACCATCCTGTAGGTTTTGGCTCTACCCCTAATTCTGCACACCTGATTCAATTCATTAGCAGCTCATCAGGATCTCTAACAGGGAAATGAGGAGTGCTTTGTTTTGGTGGGAGTGAAAACCTTCAGGATGGCTCTCCAGGAACAGGGTTGGAGACCCCTGGTCTAGAGGCTAATGTTCAAAGCTCAGTCCAGAAATTGACGTTAGGTATTCCAGCAAAACAATTACCCGAAGCATACCTCAAAATCCACCATGAAGTACCTCTAGGAAAGACAGATGAAGGTTTTGGAATGGCCATCACAATCCCCAGACTTGAATATTTTTGAAAATCTGTGGAAAGCCCTCAAACATGCCGAGCATGCAAGAAGGCCGAGGAATATTTCCGAGCTAGAGGTGTTCTGTCAGGAAGAATGGGGAAAAATTCCAAAGACAAGAATTGAAATACTCCTAGTTGGCTACAGGAGGCATTTGCAAGCTGTTATAGCTGTCCGAGGAGGAGTTACTGTCGGGAATTATATTTCAATATTTCTCATCCTATTCATCAGTAAACCAATTACCATATTTAATAACCATAATTAATAATCATAATCAGTAACCATATTATGTAAGCAGCGGTAACACACATACTCAAGCACAGGCACACACACACTCACACACACATAACACTCATACATACAAGCAGTTCACACGCGCATGAGCAGTGCACACACACACACACACACACACAGGCACAAGCGCACACACGTAGACACATGCACACACACATAACACACACACATACAAGCAGTTCACACGCACATGAGCAGTGCACACACACATAAGCAGTTGGCTTCTGTTGCTTTGATTGACATCTGTTCAGCTGATTTAGGCAATATCTGTTCAATCATCAGCATTATTCACCATCATTCATCAGAAACCATATAGTTATGCTGCTCCAGTATTACATTCATAGACTGTATAAAAAGATGGACGAAGCAACTGTGACATCACCCATTGGTTTCAGCATACTATTTAGGAAGCCTCGATTTTGGCAATTTGAACAGCACCATTTTGTCATTTTGAAACCGGATGTGATTCCTATTGGACGAGAGCGTGAATTGAAGATCCGGGCAGGAGCGTGGCTCTGGATCTGACCGTATCGGTGAGGACCAGAGGATTGCCACGCCTCTAAAGCATATTCTGGCTTTATCCTCTATTCTAGTCTACTTAGGACCATAATTTACAAAAATGAACATCACGATATATCGAAGGAGACTTGAAACTTGCGATAGATACCATAAAATGATGTGGAAAATCATTATTGAAATAATTAATCTGGTGGCAAAGTAGGTCATTTTCTCATAGACTTCAATAGCATTGAACTTCTTTCTGCAAGCAACGACGTCGCCATCTGCTGGCCATAAAATATAATGCAAATTTTTGAGATTCCCGCATCGGCCTCACTTTTCAGACCCGGGCGCTGCGTCCATCTTTTTATGCAGTCTATGATTACACTCGAAGAGGGTTGTTTTCTTTTGGTTGCAGTTTTCAAGGCAAGTTGGCAGTGTTTGGTTTGCCTGTCTCTGGGACGACCAGTGACCCAACTAAAAATCCTGTG
The DNA here is from genome assembly GCA_029692085.1 of Gymnothorax javanicus. Taxonomy (NCBI): domain Eukaryota; kingdom Metazoa; phylum Chordata; class Actinopteri; order Anguilliformes; family Muraenidae; genus Gymnothorax; species Gymnothorax javanicus. The sequence goes on from CM056196.1 coordinate 156,395,958, forward strand.
AAACAAGTAGCCTTGAAGCTGTTATTTTGCCAAGGATGCCAACTAATGATGAAAAGAGAAAAACGAGTAACATGCAGGCATCACATGATCGTACCGTTGAAAAAGAAGCAGATATTTCATTATTGAACCATTGCAGTGTGAGAGGGCGGAAAAACCATATTTGGAAGATATTTCCTGTGATGAAGTATAAAAACTGGGTGTGAAAAGCAGGATGTCAGTTCTTCTTGCGCAAAAAGAACTCTGCTTTATATTTATCAATATGCCTCAATAAAGCCTAATTTTCTGAAGAATCCGTCTCTCCCCTTGTTTGAGGATGGGGGAACCTCATAATATGAAGATATGTCTGAATGAAAACCACGAAATTACAAAGTACTAGCTGACAGGGTTCCCAAACTTTTGGACAAGGCCTTTTTTCTTGTTTTATTATTTTGAAACTGTAAAAAGTTAAAAATGGAAATTAGTCTTGCTTTAAAATGTGATGAAATGTGTCACGTTTAACTTGGTAGCATTTAGTGTTCAGATTTGCTTTCAATCACTTGGAGATTAAGTGTAACAGACATTAAAACCAGGGGTGCCCAAATTTTTGCACCCCACTGTTACAGGAAAACGATCGTTGCGGGGGGGACTTCTCATTTGAACCTTCAGACAAAAAAAAATCACCGCCAGCAAAATGATTTTGCTCAAACACCTTGAAACAACTGTTAACAGAACTTAACCTGATCAGAGATGGGCTGTTATCCCTGCAGTTTCATATGGAAACCATCCATCACTGCTTTGACATTTTTATTGCAAATATTTCTTGTTTTGTCATGTTTCCATTTAGCTCACCCTCAATCCATTTACTGGTGATATTATCGTTACTAATATGAATATTGACAACTGCCACTTGCTGTATATCACTCCTTGCATTGAGACAACTCACAAATTTTGGCAAAATGGCTGATTTTGGACAGTGGACTGACTGTTCACTGTACTTGTACGCAGCGGTGATTAAACTAGCTGGAATTTACTGGGGAGGCTTTTTTAATTTTTATTTTTAGTTTGGATAAAATGTTTTGGACTGTGAACTCTGATTTGAAAATACTTCCAATTAATATTAAAAAAAAATGTTTTAAACATGAAAACATTAAATTTTATTTTACCTCTATGAGATACAAATTAATGCTATTATTAAAATAATCATTCAGATGGTATTTTTTAAAGATTAAGGCAATGGGTGATGCGGGACTACTGCAGATTTGCCTGAAACTTTTGTTATCTGGTCTATTGGTTGATGGAAGAGGCTGATTTTTGTTTATTTCATTTTCATATGCACAGTATAATATTGGGTAGGAAAATACATAGATTGAGTAGCTCAAAAAGCACATCATAACACAAATGCATCTTAATAATATGAAAATATTAAGAGTCATAGTGAAGTCATAGTACCCAAAGTAAAAGAAAATGTTGGAGCTGCCATCATAAAAAGGGCTAGAACACCGATAAAATATTTTGACTGACGGAGGAATAATCACACACAGCCATCCGTTTTATTTGACCGGCATGCGCACTCTGCTGGGGCAAGCAGTCATTTATTGATTTGCGACACCTGCTACCTCTTTACCACACCCCCCTCTCCAGACAACCTGGTCAGTGTAAGAGCACAATCAAGATCAACAATATTCAACAGAGAAATAAGTAAATCAGGTAGATTCAAAAACAATATAACTTGTAAACACAATAGGAGACCACAAAAAAAAAAAAAAAAAAAAAAAATAATTTAAGGTTCTGCATAAAAGATGTCAGATTGTAAAGATGTGGGTCATCATGGTCGTGTAAATCTAGATTGAGCAAGGAGAAGACGTAGTCGGTAGCTGCAGGGTTTCGATATATCTACGGAGGGGCTGCCATACCTGATCAAATTTATAAGTGGAACCATGCAATGAGTGTCTAACTTTCTCGAGCTTCATAAAATGAAGTGCATCAGCTACCCATCTTGTATGTGTAGGTGGGAGGGCACTCTTCCAATTTAATAATATAAGACGTCTCGCCAAAAGAGTTAGAAAGGCAAAAAAATCTCGGTGAGATGCAAGCAGTAGAGTGTCTGAAGGAAGAACACTGAATAAGGCACAAACAGGAAAGGGTTCAGAAGGGCTAGCAATAACTTGAGAGATGCAAATACGGATTTACAGAAAAGAGAAAGATAGGGACAGGACCAGAACATATGAGAGAGGCAGGAGTATGGAAGCCCATAGTGGACAATATTCAAATGAAAATGTAATCCCACTATTGCATTATAATTTTCCACTTATGAATGAGTTATTTGAGACAATATTAAATTGAAAATGCATTAATCCAATTATCACTTTCTTTTTCACATACCCATCTGGGAAATCTATGACTATATTCAAATGATAATGAAAAACTGATTGACATTTAATTTTCAAAGTCATGCTCCGCAATACAGTGGACAATATAAAATTGCAATAAGCAAAACAGCACCCCCAGCCTATTGCATTTGCATTTACATGTCATCACGCTCTTTTAGGGTCAATATGATAATGAAAATGCTGTTTTCTAATCACTTGGAAATAATAATGATATAATAATGATGACAACATTTGACATTTCATTTTCAAAGACTTATCCTGCAATACATGGGACAATATTCAAACGCAGTAAGGGAAACAGCGCCTCCCAGTCCATTGCATTTTCAAATACATGTCACCCCGCTCTTTTTGGGACACAATGAAAATTAAAATGCAATCTGTCAGCGTCTCATCAAGGCGGGTCTTCCGCTAGGATGTCACTCATTAGGGGCGCGAGCGGAAACCATGTTCCTTATTTGCATACCAACCAATCAGCTTCTGGGTAGCGCTTGTACGCACGGAGGCTTAACTGTCATGATTGTTAGGCTGCTATGTATTATGTGCCATCGCGCTTTAGGCTATGTTGCGCTATGGATGTAGCCATCTTGGCAGCTAGCATGCTAGCTAACGTTAACTAAGGAAAATATTTGTAAATGATCATCACATTAAAACGATATGATTTGATTTTTGCCCCAACTCTATTAACTGAGCTAGCTGTAATATGCATGAACTTATCCGAGGCTTCGCGGCAGTGTTGTGCAACTGCAACCCAAGTGTGCTTGCAGATTTCAGAGACGTTAGCTAGCTTGCTAGTGAGTCTAAAAGCAATCGCTTAGGTACAGCTAGCTAGCTATGATGCCTTCTGGAGAAGCTCTTACAGCCCTGATTGGTCACTTTAAACGCCATCTCGCACACACGACCTCTTTCACCATTGATCAGCAGCTTCTTTTACCCAAAGAACAAACTGACAGTTCAGCCTGAGACATGTTATTTCATAGCTAGTTAAAGCAGCATTATCCTTCCACGCGTGCTATAGCGTATTACATTACTCCAGATAAAACGCTATTTGTCTTCCGACCCTGCTGACGCTAGTTAGGGGAAATGTTTGTCATCATTTTTATACTTAATCGTTGTGATTCGGTTTTTGCTAGCTGACGATTGTTCTTGTGCTTGCCGAGTTGCAAGTTCGCCACTCCTGAAACATGCACAATGTATGCAACATGCAGAACAGTCCGATAAACGGCCAGCAGTCAGGCTGCCGCTGTCCCTAGTTTAATCGCGATTCCCAAGCCACGTAGCAATGGGAGAAGTTTTGATGACTCTGACTGGCTGAAAACGATGTTCCTCACTTGCTAACTTAACCTGCTGAAATATGAACTTCTTTGATATGTTTGGCAGCACTTTTGTACGTCCCAACAGTACTATCAGATTTCTGGGAGATTTAAATGGATAGCTCATTACCTGGCTAGCTCAAGAACAATCTGCAAGCACAAGAGCAATCGCTGTCAGCTTGCTAGCTTGTGAAGCTAGGGCAAAAACCGAATCACAGCGATTAAGTATAAAAATGATGACAAACATTTCCCCTAACTAGCGTCTGCAGGGTCGGAAGACGAATAGCGTTTTATCTGGAGTAATGTAATACGCTATAGCACGCATGGAAGGTAATGCTGCTTTAACTAGCTATGAAATAACATGTCTCAGGCTGCACTGTCAGTTTGTTCTTGAGGTAAAAGAAGCTGCTAATCAATGGTGAAAGAGGCCGTGTGTGCGAGATGGCGTTTAAAGTGACAAATCAGGGCTGTAAGAGCTTCTCCAGTAAGCATCATAGCTAGCTAGCTGTACCTAAGCGATTGCTTTTAGACTCACTAGCAAGCTAGCTAACGTCTCTGAAATCTGCAAGCACACTTGGGTTGCAGTTGCACAACACTGCCGCGAAGCCTCGGATAAGTTCATGCATATTACAGCTAGCTCAGTTAATAGAGTTGGGGCAAAAATCAAATCATATCGCTTTAATGTGATGATCATTTACAAATATTTTCCTTAGTTAACGTTAGTTAGCATACTAGCTGCCAAGATGGCTACATCCAAAGCACAACATAGCCTAAAGCGCGATGGCACATAATACATAGCAGCCTAACAATCATGACAGTTAAGCCTCCGTGCGTACAAGCGCTACCCAGAAGCTGATTGGTTGGTATGCAAATAAGGAAGATGGTTTCCGCTCGCGCCCCTAATGAGTGACGTCCTAGCGGAAAACCCGCCTTGATGAGACGCTGACAGATTGCATTTTAATTTCCATTGTGTCCCAAAAAGAGCGGGGTGACATGTATTTGAAAATGCAATAGACTGGGAGGCGCTGTTTCCCTTACTGCGCTTGAATATTGTCCCATGTATTGCAGGATAAGTCTTTGAAAATGAAATGTCAAATGTCGTCATCATTATTATATTATTATTATTTCCAAGTGATTAGAAAGCAGCATTTTCATTATCATGTTGACCCTAAAAGAGCGTGATGACATGTAAATGTAAATGCAATAGGCTGGGGGTGCTGTTTTGCTTATTGCATTTGAATATTGTCCACTGTATTGCAGAGCATGACTTTGAAAATTAAATGTCAATCAGCATTTCATTATCATTTGAATATAGTCATAGATTTCCCATATGTGTATGTGAAAATCAAAGTGATAATTGGATTAATGCATTTTCAATTTAATATTGTCTCAAATAACTCATTCATAAGTGGAAAATTATAATGCAATAGTGGGATTACATTTTCATTTGAATATTGTCCACTATGGGCTTCCATATAGGAGCTTGAAAGCATCGAATACATATTGAGTCTATATTTGAGTCAAATCTAGCCAATCTACATCTGGTCCAGTAAGCTCTGTGGACAATTTTGCACTGAATCATCCCATGCCTGGCACAAATTGAATAACGGTGAACTCTGGCAGTATTGCCAGATTGGTCGCGTGGTTTCCAGCCCAATATTGATTAAAAAACCGCCTAATTGCACAAAAAAAAAAAAAAAAAACTGCCCAAAGTAACACCAAAAAAAAGTATGCATTTATCAATTAATTTATTATGTAAGCACATCATATTTACCCTCAACAGTTAACCTTGCGTTGGCTCATATCAGCAAATGCATGCAATAATTTCTTATGCATCTTCGCAGGAGTAAACAATACCCCTGAAGCCCACGAGAAGAAATAAATAAAAAAAATCCCTGGCTACATGTGTCCACAGAAGCGCAAACACATACAGAGAATGAGACAGAACACAATGGCAACAAACTTTTGCCTGTCAAAAGCGATGTAATTACAGCTGTTCAGAAAATCGACTGTAGCTATGCAGTCAAATCTTTCAATATACCAGAAATCACTAATGGTGACATACCATCCTGGGTGAAAACAGCAGTCAAAAGCGAACAAGCCGACTCGCCCCTTTTGCTACCAAAACTGTGTTTTATTTATTTATTTATTTTTTGGGCGATAGCTACTTAATGCCTATCTAGAAATTAAATAACATAACAATAGGCAAAGTTTTCGCGCTGTCTTACTGACGTGGGTATACGCAAAACATTTAATCCTCTTAACTCATAACTTCTCACTTAGGTTTTCCCATAAGTAGGTTCAAAGTCAGAAAAATTATTTTCAATTTGTAGGAACCCAGTAAACAATGTACCGTTCGGGGAACGTTCCGCGAATGTTACCTGAAGGGTCGGGGAACGTTCGTTGGACCCCCAATGCCAACGTTCCCCCGCGGTTACTGGGATAGTTTTCTTTACGTTCCGCGTACGTTCGCTTTTGGTTACAAATTCGGTTCATGGAACGTTCATCAAACGGTCGCGGAAGGTTGTTTTCCCAACGTTCACGGAACGTTCTCTGAACCAAGCATTGTATATATGAAATGTATACAAATATATTTACTTATTCTTTGAATCTTACCTGTCTTACATACAAGATTGCAGAAATGGCTTTGTTGCCAGTGGCTTTGAGGTGTACGAGTGTAAATCTTGCATCATCTCCCATCAAACATCCAAAAGCCCCATCCTCAGTCTACTTCGTAATTCTTGAGGTGGCAGTCCTTTCTGCTGTTCTTCCAACTTGACTGGAATCGGCATAGGTTTGAAATTGCCATCTCTAGACATTTTCATAAAAACTGATCTTACCGGCGAGGTTGCACAGCTAACGCCAAATTACCCGCTAACTGTTCCCGTGTACTTTGCCTTAATAACAATCAAGCAATTTATTTATTCAACGTCTACTCCATAATGATAAAGGGATAGACTCAAACAGGCTAATAACGCTACCATATGAGATAGAAGAAGCGGCGCTGTGAATTTAGGTATAACAACAAAAACGCTTCCTTGATTGAATTCTGATTATTTATCCAATTCAAGGCCGGAGTGAATCAATAAGCAGCTTATCAAGTTTCTGAGAACAATTGCTTAAGTTATTTTAAAAATGTTTCTCTGGAACTTGAATAGGCCTAGAAATAAAACAAAATCAGATTTCGCATTATAATTTGGTTAGCCTTTGTATTCGTCAGTTTTTGTGAATGTGCGAGCGCAATTTTGCCACAGAAACAATTTCCCAAGTGAGCGCATTAAGTTAATCTGTACGGAATTAAAATGGAGGGAGAAGAGCCGAGCTGAAGAGGAGAAGCAAATACTGCAATCATGGACATTTTACAATTTCACCTCTTATTCACCTGTCGACACCTCTCTCACACTCTCTCTCTCTCTCTCTCTCTCTCTCTCTCTCTCTCTCTCTCTCTCTCTCTCTCTCTCACACACACACACACACACAGGGCCGGCGCTTTCCTTGAAAATTCGACGGCAAGAATCCATCCCTTTGTTGACAACAATTAGTCCTGGCTAGTCCTCAGTGGTTTTCCTTTATTAACACGTTTTCCAATTTAAGAATAATCAAGACAATTGAAGACACGGCTTCTCTCCCCCATGCAAACTAACAGCAACAAAATAATGGGCTACATTCAGTACAGAAAAATAATTTAATTATAAATAGGTCTATGCACTGGCACTCAGCAACGGAATTTTTTTTTTTTTCCAGCGAGAGAGACATTTCAGAACTCTTTTGCAAATGAAGGTAATTTCGGCGACAAGTAGGCGCGCCTGTTTTTGCAGCACGGTCACGCAACTTGATGTAAAAAAATAGACAGCTGTCTGACTGGAAAATGTAAACGGACGAAATCACGTACTTGTCACCAGAATTACCTTCATTCGCTGAAGAGTTCTGAAATGCCGCTCTCTCGCTGGGGAGGTACGTCGCTGAGTGCCAGTGCATAGACCTAATTATAATTAAGCATAAGGCCTCCCAGTGTCTCTACCAGCTTTCTGATTATAATAAATTAATTAATCAAATCAGTATACATAAACAATGCTGATAGTTTGATGAGCCGATAAACAATTGAATCTACTCGTTTAAACTGGGCGGTCCAATAATTTTCTGCTACCCCGCAGTCGAGGCCTCTCAGTTCTGTTTTGCGGATGGACAGCTCGTAGTTTGTGTGGATTCAGTTCACCTTTAACCACCAGGGAACGTTCCCTAAAGGTTCCCTGAAGGTTTTTCTAAACACTTTCCGCAGAACGTTCAGGGAACTTTCGCCAACAGTTCTTTGAAGGTTTATTAAGTAACCTTAAAGAACGTTCAGAGGACGTTCTTTATCGGTTCTCCGAAGGTTCATTTTGTAAAACCTTTAGAGAGTGTTCTCTGGAAAATCTTAAATCTTAAAAAAACCTCGAGAACCTCCAGGGAACGTTCTCAAAAGGTTCTCTGAAGTTTTTTCTTTAAATGCTTCAGAGAACCTTTAAAGAACGTTCACAGAACGTTTTTCAAAGGTTTTTAAAAAATAACCTCCAGAGAACCTTCAGGGAACGTTCCCAGAAGGTTACCCGTTTGTCGGGAAAATATCACGTATTCTGTATCCGCAGATGGCAGCGCTTCAGTAAGGCTACATCACACTTTGATTGAGAGAAATATTCATATCCAGGTGCCTTATTTATAAAAAATTTGCGTGGATTTCAATACGTACGCACAAAAAATAAAAATGACATTTTGTGGAAAATAACCTAATGTATAATTTAGGTTATTTTCCACAAAATGTAATTTTTATTTTTTGGGGGATTATTGAGATTATGCACAATGTCAAATTCCAAGTCCATCCTGATTAAATTAATGAGAATTCCATGCAGTTTATTTTACCCATAGGTTTATAAATATATAAATTAAAAACCTATGGGTAAAATAAACTGCATCGAATTTTCATTTATTTAATCAGGATGGACTTGGAATTTATTGACATTGTGCATAATCTCAACAATTTCCCTTTTTTAATGTCAAGTTCGTTTTTATAAATCAGAAATCTGCAAAGAAAGTGACCTACGTATTTTTTTTGTGCCGATGCATCGTTTATAAATGAGGCCCCAGGACGCCATGATTTTACGACCACGGCATTACATCAAATGAAAAATACCTACCTCATAATTTTATTCACATTTCCCTGTAATTTTACAAAACATTTGGAATCATTGAAATCTTGGGATCTCAAACAGCTAAAATATAAAAATAGCCACAAGTTCCACAAGTCTACATACAGTGGCTGTGCATCTTATACAGTTAAAATGTCAATCATCAGTGTTGATATTGTTGTTATAGATCTACAGTTAACTATTCCACTCTTTCTGCTGGAGCTATTATCAAGCTTGTCCCTTCCTTGCAGGTTTGGGGGCAAGCTGTCCTGCGATTCCCATGAATCCAGTTCCGCACTGAGAGTTTGGTGTTATGGTTTAGTCCCGCCGGATGCAACATGCAATCCGGCGGGCACTGGGACCATGAACCCAAAGGCTGATAAAGGGACCCACTCGCACAGGCTGGCACAAAAAATAGAAAGATATTTAATAAATATACTTTAAAAAATGACAAAGAGACAGGGGAGCAGCAGCAACACACACGGAGCTAAAATGCCAGAATGCAGCTGTACTGCCAATTGGCAGCGCAGCTCTTAAAAACTCTATACTTCACCTCCACTTCAACGAGCAACAGGTGTGGCTCAGCAACAGGTGTGGCTCGTTGAAGTGGAGGCGAAGACAGCAGGAGGGGGAGGGACTGCAGGGCAGAACCATCTCAGTACCCTCCCCCCCAAGGCACGCCTCCTGGCGAGCCAGGAAAGGGCCCCCCGGAACTCATGGCGCCGACGTACCCCGGAACTCCTGGCAATGGAGGCCACACTCGGCCGGACCTGGAACACACCGGAGGCCACACTCGGCCGGACCCGGAACACACTGGAGGCCGCACTCGGCCGGACCCGGAACACAAAGGAGAACACCTCCGCCGGACCCGGAACACTGCTCCCCTACAAAAAAAAACAAAAAACAAAAAAAAAAACACTGCTGCTGCTCCCCTCACAACCAGCCTGGCTGGGTCCCAAGCTGGCAGCTGCATTCTGTCATGGTTTGGTCCCGCCGGATGCAGCCTGCAATCCGGGGGGCAATGGGACCATGTCCCCAAAAGGAGAGGAAGGGACCCACTTGCACAGGCTGATATATAAAATACCAAAGGTTTAATAAATATATTTTAAAAACTAAAAACAGGGGAGCAGCAGCAGCAAACGGTAGGGATAAATACCAGAATGCAGCAAAATAGGTTGCTTTCACCGCCACCTCAACGAGCCACACCTGTTACCCGTTGAAGTGGAGGCGAAGACAGCGGGAGGGGGAGGGACTTCAAGGCAAAACCATTACATTTCGGGACTTCAACCCTAATGTGGGATTGGTTTGCCATCATGACTTTTCTGTTGCTACATATATCTGTGGTCGCAACTCCTACAGCATGGTTTGTCATGCGAATTTTCCTTCTTGTAGTCCAGTGGCCGTTGTAGGTTAGCTGACACCCAGCTCCTACCTCCGACCTACGCCATCGCCATCCCTGTCGCCGACCAGAAATGACGACCTGCACAGGTCCAAGGACTCCCTGTTCTTGATCACTGGCCGCAGTTGTGTCTATTATTGTGCATTAAGCGCCCTCCTGCCGTACATGTTAGTAGCACTTTACTACACCTGAGGTAGTGATCCACCTCAACTATTTATCCTATAGCTGGGACAAGCGTTGGTGAGTGACAGTGTGTGTCCCCACGCCGATGGCCGCTTGCTGCTCCGAGATCCACTACATGTTAGCTTTGGATTGTTCGGCCCAAATTACCGGGATGGCCACGGGGAGGCCATGTTGGAGTCTCGGGCAAGGAGAGATTATGACTGGCAGGAGGAGACTGCCGCTAACGCTGCTCTTCGGTTCACTAATAATAGTTAGCCAGTGGCTGTCGTAAGATCTACAGCACATCACGTCACTTGCCGTTGTGGCAACGCCGTGCACCGCACTGGCATAATTAGCTTACCTAAAATCAATTCCCGTGTACTTTACCTAACTTGCAATTAAGCCATTTATTCAGCCAACTGATTAATCAAAACCAAATTGTGGCCCATAATGATAAAGAAGAGATAATGAGAAGCAGACAGACCTAAACAGGCTGCCGTGTTAGATTGAAAGAATGTCAATAATCTGAATAAATAGCAGACCTCTGAATTCCACCTCTCGTAGAATTTTTACATATCATTTAAAAAATTTCTTAAAAATAAAATAATTTCTAGATGGTCCTGGTTTTTATGCGTTTCAAAACATACGCGAAGTGGAAAACATTTTGGGAAGCATATCGAACGTGAAAGTGAGAGAAATTATTTTCGCATTGCATACAATAGATTAATTCAGCGAAGACACTCAAAAGTAACTAAAATCAAGAGCTATGAGTTACTTTATTTTAAATTAATCTTGTTCAATTATCTAATTAAAAAAAAAAAAAAAATGCAACAAATTTGCGGCAAAGATTCGCCCGAACGTGCATTGCCAAATCTTCGGTGCATTTGACTATTGCGTGCAATGCAAACATATTCTCTCTCGCATTCACTTTCGATATGCTTCACAAAATGTTTTCCACTTCACGATTCTGGTTCATCATTGCAAAAAATAAATTTATTTACCATATCTAAAAACAATAGCATGAATGGTGGATAGTTTGGTTTGGAAACTGTGCTGTCACCACTACTCCACCTAGCGGCGAGATATTGAATAAAATTTCATTCAACTGGGCTTGGAGCTGGCTTGAGACATACGTTTATTAGTTACTAATTTCTCTTTGAATGTGTTAATTATGAATGGGACATGGTATTTTGTCGCATTGTTAAATATGGAGGATTAAAATAAATTTTGACCTGAAGTGGTGGACTTGGCCAGTGACCTTAGACAAATACAACACCCGTATTACGCCATAATTCACAGGCATTATCAAATGAGGAAGGGGGGAAAAGTGGATTGGCATGAAGGGGGGTTAAAAGGGAAGGATGTTGGAACCTATAATGCCGAATGAATTGCCTCCAAATTTTGACACTACTAAGAACAGTAATATTTTAGTTGCACCTAGAGGGTGGGTCGGAGAATGGTAAGCATAACAAAGAAGACAGCAACAAATGGGAGGAGGAGGATGGCTCAGCTTGAAGCCAGGCTGGAGTGAGGGTAGGGGGCTTCAGCTTGGTCCAGTATTAAATCGAAAAGAGATTGGCTGCCCAGTAATAATGCAGCTGAAGATTGGGCAAGCTCATACCACCTACGGTTTTGGGCTTATGCAATATATCCTTACGCATCTTAGGGTTCTTTTTATTCCGGATAAACTGGGAAATAATACTATCTAGCTCATGAAAAAAAGATTTTGGTATGAAAATGGCTGCCTCCGCATTTTTCATTTTTCATTAACCCCTTCTCCCCCACCTCCCATCCCCCCCCGCCCCCATTCCCATGAAAAAATTCCTACGCGTTTCCAGCATGTCATGTCATAAACCTGATGTGTATTATGTCTGATGTCATCAATATGTGTTAGAAATGTTATCTGTGTTCTGTGTTAACTGCAACCTTAATTTTCGAAGAAGAAATTGGAGTTGGCGGCCCGGAGCACTTTCTCTCCAAACGTAAATCTCATTGTTATTCTGTAACAATGACAATAAAGTCATCTGAATCTGAATCTGAAAATGGGGAGGCACTGAAAGAGATACAGAAACCTAGGGAGAATATTCATTTTAATGCAGTTTATACGGCCGGCAGTGGATGGGGAAGGAGAGCCCGGCGCTGAAGATCTTCATTTTAATGCAGTTTATACGGCCGGCAGTGGAAGGGGAAGGAGAGCCCGGTGCTGAAGATCTTCATTTTAATGCAGTTTATATGGCGTCAGTGGAAGGGGAAGGAGAGCCCGGCGCTGAAGATCTTCATTTTAATGCAGTTTATACGGCCGCCAGTGGAAGGGGGAAGGAGCCGGCGCTGAAGATCTTCATTTTAATGCAGTTTATACGGCCAGCCAGTGGAAGGGGAAGGAGAGCCCGGCGCTGAAGATCTTCATTTTAATGCAGTTTATACGGCCAGCAGGTGGAAGGGGAAGGAGAGCCCGGCGCTGAAGATCTTCATTTTAATGCAGTTTATACGGCCAGCCAGTGGAAGGGGAAGGAGAGCCCGGCGCTGAAGATCTTCATTTTAACGCAGTTCATACGGCCGGCAGTGGAACGGGAAGGAGAGCCCGGCGCTGAAGATTTTCATTTTAATGCAGTTTATACGGCGCCAGTGGAAGGGGAAGGAAAGCCCGGCGCTGAAGATCTTCATTTTAATGCAGTTTATACGGCGCCAGTGGAAGGGGAAGGAGAGCCCGGCGCTGAAGATTTTCATTTTAATGCAGTTTATACGGCGCCAGTGGAAGGGGAAGGAGAGCCCGGCGCTGAAGATCTTCATTTTAATGCAGTTTATACGGCCAGCCAGTGGAAGGGGAAGGAGAGCCCGGCGCTGAAGATCTTCATTTTAATGCAGTTTATACGGCCAGCCAGTGGAAGGGGAAGGAGAGCTTCATTTTTAATGCAGTTTATACGGCCAGCCAGTGGAAGGGGAAGAGAGCCCGGCGCTGAAGATTTTCATTTTAATGCAGTTTATACGGCCAGCCAGTGGAAGGGGAAAGGAGAGCCCGGGCGCTGAAGATTTTCATTTTAATGCAGTTTATACGGCCAAGCCAGTGGAATGGGGAAGGAGAGCCCGGCGCTGAAGATCTTCATTTTAATGCAGTTTATACGGCGCCAGTGGAAGGGGAAGGAGAGCCCGGCGCTGAAGATTTTCATTTTAATGCAGTTTATACGGCCGGCAGTGGATGGGGAAGGAGAGCCCGGCGCTGAAGATTTTCATTTTAACGCAGTTTATACGGCCGGCAGTGGAAGGGGAAGGAGAGCCCGGCGCTGAAGATCTTCATTTTAATGCAGTTTATACGGCCAGCCAGTGGAAGGGGAAGGAGAGCCCGGCGCTGAAGATCTTCATTTTAATGCAGTTTATCGGCCAGCCAGTGGAAGGGGAAGGAGAGCCCGGCGCTGAAGATCTTCATTTTAATGCAGTTTATACGGCCGGCAGTGGAAGGGGAAGGAGAGCCGGCGCTGAAGATCTTCATTTTAATGCAGTTTATAGTGGAAGGGGAAGGAGAGCCCGGCCAGCCAGTGGAAGGAAGGAGAGGAGAGCCCGCGCTGAAGATCTTCATTTTAATGCAGTTTATACGGCCAGCCAGTGGAAGGGGAAGGAAGGCGCTGAAGATCTTCATTTTAATGCAGTTTATACGGCCAGCCAGTGGAAGGGGAAGGAGAGCCCGGCGCTGAAGATCTTCATTTTAATGCAGTTTATACGGCCAGCCAGTGGAAGGGGAAGGAGAGCCCGGCGCTGAAGATCTTCATTTTAATGCAGTTTATACGGCGCCAGTGGAAGGGGAAGGAGAGCCCGGCGCTGAAGATCTTCATTTTAATGCAGTTTATATGGCGCCAGTGGAAGGGGAAGGAGAGCCCGGCGCTGAAGATCTTCATTTTAATGCAGTTTATATGGCGCCAGTGGAAGGGGAAGGAGAGCCCGGCGCTGAAGATCTTCATTTTAATGCAGTTTATATGGCGCCAGTGGAAGGGGAAGGAGAGCCCGGCGCTGAAGATCTTCATTTTAATGCAGTTTATACGGCCGGCAGTGGAAGGGGAAGGAGAGCCCGGCGCTGAAGATCTTCATTTTAATGCAGTTTATACGGCCGGCAGTGGAAGGGGAAGGAGAGCCCGGCGCTGAAGATCTTCATTTTAATGCAGTTTATACGGCCGGCAGTGGAAGGGGAAGGAGAGCCCGGCGCTGAAGATCTTCATTTTAATGCAGTTTATACGGCCGGCAGTGGAAGGGGAAGGAGAGCCCGGCGCTGAAGATCTTCATTTTAATGCAGTTTATACGGCCGGCAGTGGAAGGGAAGGAGAGCCCGGCGCTGAAGATTTTCATTTTAATGCAGTTTATACGGCGCAGTGGAAGGGGAAGGAGAGCCCGGCGCTGAAGATTTTCATTTTAATGCAGTTTATACGGCCGGCAGTGGAAGGGAAGGAGAGCCCGGCGCTGAAGATTTTCATTTTAATGCAGTTTATACGGCCGCAGTGGAAGGGAAGGAGAGCCCGGCGCTGAAGATTTTCATTTTAATGGTTTATGGGGAGTGGATGGGGAAGGAGAGCCCGGCGCTGAAGATTTTCATTTTAATGCAGTTTATACGGCCGGCAGTGGATGGGGAAGGAGAGCCCGGCGCTGAAGATTTTCATTTTAATGCAGTTTATACGGCCGGCAGTGGATGGGGAAGGAGAGCCCGGCGCTGAAGATTTTCATTTTAATGCAGTTTATCGACGGCAGTGGAAGGGGAAGGAGAGCCCGGCGCTGAAGATTTTCATTTTAATGCAGTTTATACGGCCGGCAGTGGAAGGGGAAGGAGAGCCCGGCGCTGAAGATTTTCATTTTAATGCAGTTTATACGGCCAGCAGTGGAAGGGGAAGGAGAGCCCGGCGCTGAAGATCTTCATTTTAATGCAGTTTATACGGCGCCAGTGGAAGGGTAAGGAGAGCCCGGCGCTGAAGATCTTCATTTTAATGCAGTTTATACGGCCGGCAGTGGAAGGGGAAGGAGAGCCCGGCGCTGAAGATCTTCATTTTAATGCAGTTTATATGGGGAGAGAGCCCGGCGCTGAAGATCTTCATTTTAATGCAGTTTATACGGCGGCAGTGGAAGGGGAAGGAGAGCCCGGCGCTGAAGATCTTCATTTTAATGCAGTTTATACGGCCGGCAGTGGAAGGGAAGGAGAGCCCGGCGCTGAAGATCTTCATTTTAATGCAGTTTATACGGCCGGCAGTGGAAGGGGAAGGAGAGCCCGGCGCTGAAGATCTTCATTTTAATGCAGTTTATACGGCCGGCAGTGGAAGGGGAAGGAGAGCCCGGCGCTGAAGATTTTCATTTTAATGCAGTTTATTTTAATGCAGTTTATACGCAGTGGAAGGGGAAGGAGAGCCCGGCGCTGAAGATTTTCATTTTAATGCAGTTTATCGGCCGGCAGTGGAAGGGGAAGGAGAGCCCGCGCTGAAGATTTTCATTTTACTGCAGTTTATACGGCCGGCAGTGGATGGGGAAGGAGAGCCCGGAGCTGAAGATTTTCATTTTAACGCAGTTTATACGGCCGGCAGTGGATGGGGAAGGAGAGCCCGGCGCTGAAGATCTTCATTTTAATTCAGTTTATACGGCCGGCAGTGGAACGGGAAGGAGAGCCCGGCGCTGAAGATTTTCATTTTAATGCAGTTTATACGGCCGGCAGTGGAAGGGGAAGGAGAGCCCGGCGCTGAAGATTTTCATTTTAATGCAGTTTATACGGCCGGCAGTGGAAGGGGAAGGAGAGCCCGGCGCTGAAGATTTTCATTTTAATGCAGTTTATACGGCCGGCAGTGGAAGGGGAAGGAGAGCCCGGCGCTGAAGATTTTCATTTTAATGCAGTTTATACGGCCGGCAGTGGAAGGGGAAGGAGAGCCCGGCGCTGAAGATTTTCATTTTAATGCAGTTTATACGGCCGGCAGTGGATGGGGAAGGAGAGCCCGGTGCTGAAGATCTTTTTTTAACCGGTTAAGTAAGGGGGTAAAATTGGAGTTAAAGAGGTCATTAAATTTCTCTGTATCAGAGACCCCTAAAAAAGTAAACTTCTCCCAGGGGATCCTAATGGATGCGCAGAAAATTGCTGCTGTCAGAGATTGGCCCACTCTGCAGTCTGTCAAACAGGTTCAGGGTTCATTGGGGTTTGCCAATTTTTAAAGGTGATTTATTCGCAATTTCAGCACTATCGCTGCCCCTGTTACTGCCCTCAGAAAACTGCTCCTTCGCCTTTTCAATTGACCCCTGAAGCTGGATTTATGGTTCTGCGTCAAACTGATGCCGTCGCAACGCAGAGCCTCTATGGCAACGTGAACCCCCACCGCAGAGCCTCTGCGTTGCCTGCCGTGACTCGAAAATTTTCTAACTGCATGTCAAAGCGACGCACACGGCAAGGGCACTGATTGGTCCACTCTACTACATCACTTCTGGCGCTTCGCTTTCCGGTTTGTTCCTTCTGCTAGACTGCCATTTTTAAATTGTTGGAGTTGCAGACGAGTCAAGAAGATGGATCAAGTTGAGGATCAGTTGATTGAGGAAGTTCGAAAGTACGACCATTGTTGTTTGTGACCTGGAAAACGAGACCGGAACATAAACACTCTACCAACGAGTCTCACGTGATTTCACGACAGGTCCTTTGGAAACCTGACGCCACCTAGCCTTTTGGCGGTGAATTGCTTCGCAGCACAGCACAACGCAAAAGACCTCAACACAGAATTTCGAAAGGTCCACGATGGCGTTGGGGCAACGGCGTGCCCTTTGCGTGGAGTCGACTGAGAACCATAAATCCAGCTTAAGGCTGATTCTGCATTCGCAGAATTAAAAAGGAGATTTTTCTCCGAGCCAATCCTCAGTAACCTTAACCAGTCTCTCCCTTTCATTATGGAGGTAGACACTTCCGAGTTAGGGGTTGGAGCCATTTTATCACAACGCTCACCTGTCGATGGGAAAGTGCATCGCTGTGCGTATAATTATGACGTGGGTGATCAGGGGATTTTGAGAGTTAAGCTAGCTCTTGAGGAGTGGCGTGACTGGTTAGAGGGGGCTGTCCATCTTTTCACTGCGTGGACAGACCACAAAAACCTTGAATATATTCAAGGCACTAAACGCCGGAACTTCAAACAGGCTCGATGGTCTCTCTTCTTTTCCCCATTCAATTTCACTATGACGTATTAGCCAGGGTCTAAAAACATCAAGCCTGATGCGTTGTCGCGGGTTTTTGATTGGGCGGACGAAGACTGACTATACGAGCCTGTTATTCCTGAAAGTCAGATTGTAGCTCTGGTGGCTTAGGATGTTAAGTCACAGTTGCTCAGCGGCTACAGCCAGATCCGGGCTCAGGTCCCTCCAACTGTCTGTTTGTTCCTACCAGGGTGCGTAGTTAAGTGCTGGAGTGGGGGCACTCCTCACATTTGGCTAATCATCCTGGGGTGCACTGAACCAAAGAGTATTTGCCTAGATGGTTTTGGTGGCCAGGAATGGAGGAAGACGTGCGAGACTTTGTCGCGGCGTGTCCGGTGTGGGCCAGGAACAAAGGTTCGCAGACGGCCCCGTCCGGGCTATTACACCCGCTGCCCATTCCTAATTGTCCCTGGAGCCACATTGCTCTTGACTTTGTGACTGGGTTGCCCCTGTCTGATAGTCACACGTTCTTTATGGTAGTGGACCGCTTCTCCAAGGAAGCCTACTTTATTCCACTCGTTAAACTGCCTTCGGCTCCGGAGACCGCACAGTTAATAATGGACCACGTCTTTTGGTCTTCCCCTTGATGTGGTGTCCTAACGGGTCCCCCAGTTTATATCCAGGTTTTGGCGCTCATTTTGCTTGCTGTTGGGGTTGTCGGTTAGTCTCTCCTCTGGGTTTCACCCTGAATCTAATGGGCAGACAGAGAGGACTAACCAGACCTTGGAGGCTACCTTGTGCTGTCTTGCATCCGCTAATCCCTCCTAGTGGAGCAGACAGGCTGAGTACGCACACAACACCCAGTGCAATGCTTCCACGGGCCTCTCCCCTTTCGAGGCACAATTCGGCTGTCAGCTGCCCTTATTTCAAGATCTTTAGAGGGAAGTGGGGGTACCGTCTGTTGAGGCATACGTTCGTCGCTGCTGGTCTACGTGGTGATGGATGCGTCTCTCACTCCTGTGGGCTGCTGCTAAGCAAAAAAGCCTGGCTGATCGGCAATGCCGCTCTGATCCCTCATATCACGTGGACCAAAGGGTTTGGTTGTCCATGCGGGACCTGCTGCTGCGTGCTGAGTCTAAGAAGCTTGCGCCCACGTTTATTGGTCCGTTTAAGATCATTTGCAAGATGTACCCTGTTACGGTGCGGCTTCAGCTTCCCCAGTCCATGAGGGTACACCCCACTTTTCATGTTTCCAGACTGAAACCTCTTGCTATCAGTCCGCTGGTCCCGCCTGAGGCTGCCCCGCCACATCCTCGCATGGTTGGCGGGCAGCCAGTTTACATGGTTCTGCGTATCTTAGCCAGCGGATGGGTGGGTCATGGGATCCAGTACGTTGTGGACTGGGAGGGCAATGGTCCCAAGGAGCGCTCCTGGGTCTCGCTCCAGGACATTCTTGACCCTGATTTGATAGCCGAGTTTCGCAGGCAGGCCGGACCATCTGGGGCCGCTCCTTAGGGGGTTGGCCCTGTCATGGTTTTGGGGGGTTGCTGCCTGCTGTGGATTTTCTTCACCACCTAAGGGCTATCCTGCTGAGTTATCAGGTGGTTTATTGCTTATTGTTTGCAGCTGTGGAGAGACTATTTAATTGGCGCTTCTAGCACATTCTGGTGCTTTTGTGTCACTCTTGAGAGTTCTACGAAGCCCTTGGCAATTAGTTGGAGGAAACTCATAGAAAGAGTTAAGGATTTGGTGTATGTCCGTCCGATTCATTGTGCGGGTCATCAGAGTTTATGTTCTGTCCCACCGAAGTTCTTGTTTGTTGCAGCATAGTCTTTGCTTGCAGAACTCTGTCAGTTCGCTCCTGTTCCAGTAGGAGGGGTTGGTACCCATTCTGTCTCTTTTGAGAAAGTTCTTATTACCTGTGAGGATTTTTGCCCATATTTTCTGGGTTGTTTTTGCTGGGAAAATTGCCGGTGAGTTACACTCCTTTTTTCTGTTACCGTTTCTCTATGTAGAGGTCGCTCGCATTTTTTGGGTGGCTTTTAGATATCCTATCTTGTGTCGCGTCTGGGCCTCTGTCCCATTCCCCTTCACACAGTGTTAAACACAGAAACTGATCTGGGCTCCACCAACACTGGGGATCTAAAGATTGAGAGTCGAGACATTACAGATCTGGCCTATTTTCCGCATCTGCATCCTGACCAAATCTAAACAGAAACAGATAATGGAGGCTGTTTTAAGGCTGAACATATGAATGTCTTGCCAGAGAAGAATTGTTTTGACATCAAATCTGAGGTGAAGCCAGAATCCAGTGAAGGTTTAGCGAGCGTTCTCATGAACACTGAGCTTAATGGAGCTGCTATTGATGAAAATGGTCAGACGGACCATGGCAGTGTGGAGAAGGGCCAAATCCAAGCAGGAACAGAACAGGGGAAAAACAGTCTGATTTAGAGTCTGATTTACAGCCAAAAAACTTTATCCAACCAAACACTAGTGCCAAGGTGCTTGTGGCGCCAGTTATTCTCTTTTTTGACATCAGTTGTCTTTTCTTTCATCTGGGCAATATAGTTTTTCAGAGGGCCTTCAGCAAGCTCACCCTTTACAGCTTGACTGCCCCCAAGCTGTTTTTATTTCAGCTGGCCTGATTAACAATTAAACAATTTATCGACTGAGCGACCAAAGCCAATACATGACTGAAATTAGAAATGGTAATGACTGTGTCAAACGCAACTTGTGCTCAGCCTCGGATGTCTTGAACCCCTCGTATCATGATCAGTTAAGGTAGCTGTTTAAAATCTGTCACATACAGTCTGTAACCAGATGTGGCGCTCTTGAGCTACCATAGTCACTCACTGCTGCGCGAAGTGGGGTCGGTCAATGACAGTGCTTGTGTTCCATTCTCAGATAGACAGCTGACTGATTGTTGAACGGTGACAGCGCAAATGACGCACCACCTCTCGGCGGGTGAGACCTGCCCATAACATGCCAAAGGCTCTTTTTCTCTCTCTCTTGTGCCACAAGCCGTTCCATTTTGGTAATGAGGTAGCATTTTCCGTTTTTTTTTTGTTGGCTTTATGTTGGCTATTGACCACACACAAAAGAACAAGTCAAGTGTCACTGTACACATCACAAACAGCTCAATGTTTGTCATTACTGAAATGCTTGACACGTTCATGTGGCGCGCGTCAGGATTACAATACCACGCGCTTTTCTTTATTTCCACATGTGTCTAGCTGGAAAAGCAATAAAAATCCATCGATTCCTCAATTTGCCGTAAATACAGTACATACTTCGCCCTTGCGTTTCTTTTGGAGTTAAGTAATACATTCAGAATATAAAATGGATTCTCGTGGCTTATTGCTTAATGAGCTCAGCAAACTTATTTACACAAATCTGTGCTGCTACACGAGCTCAAAAATTATAAAGACAACTTGATATTTTACGTCACCATTTATGCGCATTAGAACACGCCTCATAATTTTGTGGTGCAATACATAACAATGCTATCGAAAATAAATTAGATGGTGGTCGGTTTTTACCAATTAGTCTGAGCAACTGTGGCTAATCGGGAGATGTAAACTGCGAGAGGTTTAGGTTACTAAGCATTTAAAGGTGAGGTTTCCGAAGATCAAATTCAAAATCAGAAGATTCCCCAAGTAAAAATGTCTGCCCCCTGATATTGAAAGCAATTCGAAAACTTGCTGGTTTAAAAATGCATCACACTGGATTTTTATCAAATTAAAATATGCGTTTTAGAAACTTCATGAATTCTACTTTTCGCTGAAATATACTTTGCCGAAGTGCAGTCTCCTCCTTTAATATCCCAGCAGTGCTTTCAAGAGGGTGAAGAGCCCTACAAATGTGATCTGTGTGGCAGGAGCTTTTCCTGGAAACTGCAGCTACAGACCCACCAGAGAATTCATGCAGGTGTGAAGCCCCACAAATGTGTTCAGTGCGAGAGGAGCTTCTTTCAGAAATCCTAATTGATATCCCACCAGAGAATTCATGCAGGTGTAAAGCCCCACAAATGTGTTCAGTGCGAGAGGAGCTTCTTTCGGAAATCCTAATTAATTTCCCACCAGAGAATTCATGCAGGTGTAAAGCCCCACAAATGTGTTCAGTGCGAGAGGAGCTTCTTTTAAAAATCCTAATTAATATCCCACCGGAGAATTCATGCAGGTGCAAAGCCCCACAAATGTGTTCAGTGCGAGAGGAGCTTCTTTCGGAAATCCTAATTGATATCCCACCAGAGACTTCATGCAGGTGTAAAGCCCCACAATTGTGTTCAATGCGAGAGGAGCTTCTTCCAGAAATCCTAATTAATATCCCACCAGAGAATTCATGCAGGTGTAAAGCCCCACAATTGTGTTCAGTGCGAGAGGAGCTTCTTTCGGAAATCCTAATTAATATCCCACCAGAGAATTCATGCAGATGTAAAGCCCCACAATTGTGTTCAGTGCGAGAGGAGCTTCTTTCGGAAATCCTAATTAATATCCCACCAGAGACTTCATGCAGGTGTAAAGCCCCACAATTGTGCTCAGTGCGAGAGGAGCTTCTTTCAGAAATCCTAATTAATATCCCACCAGAGAATTCATGCAGGTGTAAAGCCCCACAATTGTGTTCAGTGCGAGAAGAGCTTCTTTCAGAAATCCTAATTGATATCCCACCAGAGAATTCATGCAGGTGTAAAGCCCCACAATTGTGTTCAGTGCGAGAGGAGCTTCTTTCAGAAATCCTAATTAATATCCCACCAGAGAATTCTAGCAGGTGTAAAGCTCCACAATTGTGTTCAGTGCGAGAGGAGCTTCTTTCAGAAATCCTAATTAATATCCCACCAGAGACTTCATGCAGATGTAAAGCCCCACAATTGTGTTCAGTGTGAGAGGAGCTTCTTTCAGAAATCCTAATTAATATCCCACCAGAGAATTCATGCAGATGTAAAGCCCCACAATTGTGTTCAGTGTGAGAGGAGCTTCTTTTGGAAATCCTAATTAACATCCCACCAGAGAATTCATTCAGGTGAAAGCCCTTAATTTTAGCCATCGGTGGTATTTTTTCAAAATTTATGACATCACCGCTTGGTGATTAATTTTACCTGAGAAACTGGTCTTTTCTAAGAATCAGGCACAGCAAGGTGTGTTCAAGAGAATCAGGTTTTATTTGTACATAAAGGGTCCAGCACCTAAAAATTCCAAGATGGATGAGCCTGGACTAGCAAAGGTGGGACAATCCTCACATTGTCATGGTTTCTGAGGCGAGAAAAAATACAAGAATACAGCTGATAGGTGTGGCCATCTGTGAATGAGGACGCTCTGAGTAAAATGATTGCCTTAGTTACGTGACACTGAATTGGCTCTCAATGACCTGAAGCCAAATTCTGGAGACAGAGAGACTCATACACACGAAGCTCGTGAGGACATTTTACTGAATTTCATTCAATCTGTGCAGCCCTTCCTCAACCAAAACCAAAATATGCCTAACCTTAACCTAACCCTAACTGTTAGCGCTTCTATAATTTAACCAATTGGCCATCATCCTTTGGAGTCCTGTGTCCTCACAAACTCAAATGTCCTCACAACATTTGTGGTTTCTCATGAGTTATTTCTCATAAGTATAGCTATACAAGCCTTAATAAACCCTCTTTATCGTGCCTTATGACCCACTAGAAGTGTGTGATGATGTCTGTATGTACAGACCCTTCCTTCCCCCTGTACTTCCTCAGTTTGCTGTGTTCGGGATGTTTCTGGGTGCCAATCTTTGGGCATTGGGTGTGTAGCCCCCAGCCAAGAAGAGCAAGCGTGGTGTGAATTTCCGGTTCTTTCATGTTCTTAATCAAACATTAACAGAAACTATGCTATCACATGCTATTTGTTGTGTAAGTTGTGTCACAGTCTGCCCTGCTGTTGCAGTCTCTCCCTCTGCCTGGCCACACCCCTTCTACTGCAATTACTCTCAGCTGAGTCTCGTTAACTAGCCAGTGTATAAGCAGCTCTGT
Organism: Gymnothorax javanicus; assembly: GCA_029692085.1. Lineage (NCBI taxonomy): Eukaryota > Metazoa > Chordata > Actinopteri > Anguilliformes > Muraenidae > Gymnothorax > Gymnothorax javanicus. Next base: position 156,419,483 of record CM056196.1, read on the forward strand.
TTCACTAACTCAATGCCAGATTGCCATTGCAGCATGCACTACTCTCCAGCGTTTACCTTCGGTCTGACTTCCTGGAATCGACTCTACCTGCCTCTGACGATGTCCTCTCATTCCTGCCCCGGTAAACCTGAAAGCCCTCTGCCTCTGAGTTCTGCCTGTGTGCTTCCTGGTTCCCGTCTGCCATCTTCCAAGCCCCTGTCCAAGCCACCCGTCTTGCCGCTCCACTGCCTGCCTGTGTGGACACGATCCTGTCTGCTGAGCCTTAAGCCAGCCTGCCCCGGTGGCCCGGTGCTAACTCTCCCGCCTGCCGAGTGGGCAACCCGGGTTCGAGTTTCGCCATTGGCGCCTTTTCCCTCGAGTCCCCGGAGTTCCTGATCCTGATCTGCACCAAACTACCCTGCTCTGCGTTCTGTTTACCCCTGCTCAGAGATCATTAAAAGTCCGTAAAGCTTCCCTTGTGCTGATTGTGTTGCATTTGGGTCCTACCTCTCCCCATGACAAAATTGTACAAGTCATACTGTACAAGTTTAAGTGTTTTTTTTTTTTTTTTTTTTTTTTTTCGTAAAGAACACAGATGTAGCCTTAAATTTTCTCAAAGCGCACCAAACTGATTAATTTTAATGTTCAAATTGTCAAAATATTCTTTCGACAGAGCATTCTCCTGGACCCTTGAGGGTGGCCTGTGTAAGACATTTTGTGGATCATGACTCTGTGGGCTTGTGAATGGTTTGCTGTTTTATGCTATGGAGTTTACACCTTCAGTTTTAGCTCTCCAGGAATGAAGGTCCAGTGTATTCTGGTTATTGTAGGTTTTCTATCTTTTGTGCACAACTAAATTCCACAGCCCCTTTTGTCTGTTTTCTCAGGTTATGAAGCACCAAATTTGCCAGTTTCCTGTCTCTGATTGGCCAAACATCGACTCTCAGCACCTGCAGTACCGAGCATTTTTTTTCCTTAATTTTTTATATAAAAATAATTAGCCGTTTTCAACCCTCAAACTTTCCTGAGACTATAGTTTCCGATTCCCTAGGAATTCGAAATTTGTTCTGCAAATTTCACGTTTTTCGCCAACCACCATTCCACCAAGATGCCCGTGAGGTCAACTTTCTGACTCGGCTTGACAAACCACATGGGCACCTAGGTAGCGTAAGTAACCAACTATTGCTGCTTCCCCTTGTTCCCCGACCTCTTTTCCTGCCTTGTGCTCTGAACGCAGTATGTTTTGTTATGATACTTCCATCCTCAGTTGCACTGATACATGTAAGAAATGCATTGCTTATGCCAGTTTAGCTGAAAAGGTGCTGGAGTTGGAAGCTCGCATTGAGACTCTTCAGAATATTCGGACCAATGAGGAGTTGATGGACTCTTTTTCTGTCCAGCCTGACAATTGCGCTAATATTAGTTCTCTTTTGATTTCCTACTCCACCATGCCTGCTGCGGTAGCGTCCTCGCAGCAGGACGCATTCGTAACAGTTAGAGGTAAAAGAAACGCGTACAGCCATCTACTCTCTCTCCTGTCGAACAATTTAATTCATTCGCTCCCCTCAAAGATTCACAGTTGTACGAACAAGTGCCAGAAAACTCACTAATAATTGGTGATTCCATAGTAAGAAGTGGTGTTTAAACTAGCTACTGTAGTGAACTGTATTCCTGGCGCTCGTGTCACGGATATCGAAGCGAATTTGAAATTACTTGATAAGGGTACAGGCCCGGTGCTAGAACAGGGAACTGGGGGGGCATAGACACGTCCTTTTAGTCCTGGTAAGTTCTTAATCATTTTCCTTTATTGACGCATTTTCCAATTATCGTAATTGGCAACTGAAGGCACGGTTTCTCTCCATATGCGATCTAACAGCGATGAAAACGTGGGCATTCCAATGGAATATCGCCTTTCACTCTCTGTATTGTGTGGGTTGAAAAAAAAAAGTGGCACTCGGCAGTTAAATATGTAATGGGGGAAAAAAAAAAGCCACTAGATGGCAGTATTGACAATTTTTTTTGTTAAGCCCAGTCTGGAGCTAGGTTGGGCATGTCCTGGGCATGCCTCAGAGGGGGCTGGACAAGAGTATATAAGGAGAAAAATCGAGAGAGTGTGGAGTAGTTGGAGACATTGCAAGGAGAATAGTGGAAGGATACATTTGACCAGACCTGTCACTTTTTTCAAGACCTGTGAAGCTTTTTGTGGATTTTTGCCTGTGTTGGAGCATTTTCCTGTCCCAGGACATCGCAACATAGCAGCCCATCTCAATTACCAAGGGACTGTAACTATTTTTTTTTTTTATTTCAATCTTGGTCAGTAGGGTAGAGTGTAAATTAGTTCTAAGTGTTTGTTTAATTAAATCTGTTGAAGTTGAGGAATTTTGTCTGTCATCCCTTGCTGTCCGTGACGTCATAACAAATTGGGGCCATAACAAATAGGATATAAAAAGCATGCGGCTCAAGCTATTTGCGCAGGTATGCAATTTTGAATAACATTGATTTAAATTAGCAAGTGCGCGTCCAAATGAATGATTGTCGTCTTACCTAATCGGGGAGAACTAGCAGGACCTGTAAAGTGTGGAGTGCTCTCGGAGTGAACCTTTTGTTAATTATGAAAATGACTGAGAACAGGTCAGGACTAGTTTTGTGCACCCCAATTCTTAGTTCTGGTTCCGCCTCTGTACTGAATTTAGCCCATGATTTCATCGCTGTTAGATCGCATATTGAGAGAAACCGTGTCTTCAGTAGCCAATTACGATAATTGGAAAACGTGTCAATAAAGAAAAATGATTGAAAACTTGCCAGGACTAAAGGGAGGTGTCTGAGCCCCCCCCCCCCCCTGTTCTAGCGCCGGGCCTGTCAGGGTAAACTCAAGTATTCCAAAATTATTATCCACGCCGGCACAAATGACGTTCGTTTAAGACAATCTGAGTGGTTTTAAGTCTGTCTGCGCCCAAACTAAGAAGCTGTCGCGTTCGGTAACTGTCTCTGGTCCTGACCCAACCCAATGTAGTGACGAAATGTACAGCAGATTAGATTCACTCAATCGCTGGTTGTCTGAGTGGTGCGTAGGAAATAACGTTGGCTTCATAGAAAATTGGCAAACTTTCTGGCGCAGACCAGGGCCCGAATTCACAAAGCATCGTAGCGCTTAAGGTAGGTCCTAACTGCCGGATTTAGGAGAAACTCCCAAAAAAAAAAAAAAATAGGCGTGTCAGTCGTAAATTTAGGACTCCTAATTATTTTTACTAAGTGTTATTCACAAAGCATTTTAGGCCTAAAATCAGCTCCTAAGTCTGGGAGAGCTTAAAAATAGTCAAGAGGACTCTTAACTCACTACAACCTATTCACAAAGAATCGGAAAATTGCTGCTGCTGTCGAAATAAGGAATGACTTGGAAATTCTGAATGTTGCGCAGTTCTTGAAAAGATATAGAATCGACCGTGAAGGGATTTTATTTGTTGTTGACTTGGTGAGGGAGAGAATTACGTCTCCAACCATGTGAAACAACCCACTAAGCCTTAAAATAAAATGTTTGACAACACTTCGTTGCTTACCCACCGGAAAAATGCAACTTTGCAACGCGGACAATTAAGGGATTTCACAATCATCTGTCACTCAATTCAACAATCAATGCACTCAGTGAACCCCAAAACATCCGACAGTTTATCCGGTTTCCAATGGACATTTGCCAACAACAAAGAATCAAAGTTAAATTCATGCACATTTCAGGTATGCCCGGTATCATCGGTGCAATTGACGGGACCCATATTCAAATTATTTCTCCGACCCAAGATGAAGAGGTATTTGCAAACAGAAAAAAAGTTAATTCCATCAACACCCAGATAGTATTTGATGCTGAACACAATATTTTGGACATTGTAGCGAAATGGCCAGGATCCACGCACGACTCTCGCATTTTGATGGAAAGTGGCTTATGCCAATTATTTGACAGGCATTATGTGCCTGCAGGATGCCACTTGCTAGGGGACAGTGGCTACCCTTGCAAACGTTGGCTCTTGACCTCTTACCTGAATCCACAAAATTATAACAGGTAGGTCATTGTTGCTATAGCCTAGATTAGCATAGCTTATTGTATGTGAAGATGGCATAATACTGTAAATTACAAATATTTAGTCTGTTGTCTTTTTCATGGTGCATGTTAGAGCACACGAGACGACACGTAGCGTGGTGGAGCGTGGAATTGGGCAGCTGAAGCACCGGTTTCATGTGCTGCATGGGGAGGTGCGTCTCAGCCCAGAGAGAGCCATCAAAGTAATTACAACATGTGCCATCCTTCACAATTTATGCCAACAAAGAAACATACCTCAACCGGATGATGTTGGTGCTGCCGACAGCAATGATGATGTTGATGATGATGATGTCAAGGGGAATGACGATATTTCTAACTTTCATCCATGACAGTTTGGGGCAAACAAACTTGAATGGCCCGACATTTAAATGATCGCAACATATTGGGTAATAAGTCACTGGGTAATAAGTTGCCAATCATCGGGGCAAATGACGCGTTTTATTATTGCCTCGTTTTATGCTATTGGCATTTTTACAACTATCTCTTTCCTATGTATGTTTGTTTGGCTCGAGTGTGATATGTGGGGACTACGCATAGTGCATTTTTAGGAGTGCTCAACGTGTTATTATTTTATGGGACAAACCAGCCACTTGGACTATTTCCTCATTTGTTTCCTCCATGGGTTGTACGTGGGAATTTTTTTCAATGGGCCGCCCTGCCACCAAACAACCAATCACCGTGCTCATTGTCCCAAGACTCGTGCATGCGAATTGACGTCATCCATAGCAACGGAGATTTACTCCCACCTATCTCAAAGCTACTCCTAGTCTAGGAGTTACCAGTTTTCTTAACTAAAAGTTGCTCTCAGTGGCTTTGTGAATAACTTTTAAGATTTTACTCCTACATAAATGTTTTAGCGTGACTTAGGAGTACTCCTAGCGGTAAGATAAGATGCTTTGTGAATACGGGCCCTGGTCTTTTGAGGTGGGACGGTATTCATCCTTCTCGAAAGGGGACCATCCTTTTGTCAAAAAATTTCGCCTACAATTTAAACCAGTGCACTTGACTCCCAAGTATCAAATCTAGATCGCAGACATTTAATACAGTTAGTCCTGATAAATCATTGATTAGGTCAAATTTAATAGAGATTGTGTCTGCTATCCGAATCCCAATGAAATCAAAAAGGAAGAATCATGGAGTCGTCCACAATAACTTGACCTTCATAAAAATGAACTATATCAACAGCTGTATGAATAAAAAATTCTCTCTCAAATTTGGACTACTTAATATGAGATCACTTAACTCAAAAGCAGCTCTTGTGAATGAATTAATCTCTGATTATAGTCTTGATGTACTACGTGTCACAGAAACTTGGCTGAAATCAAATCAAAACACCTCTTTTAATCAAGCTCTCCACCTGGTTTTATATACACTCATAACCCCTGTCTTGACCGGAAAGGAGGGGGCGTTGCTGTTATTTATAACAACTCCTTTCACTCTGTGCCCAAACTGCAATATAAATTTGATTAATTTGAGGTACTAGTAATGAATTTTTCATTGCTTGACGCAGCTACAAACTCCATCCCTGCTCAGCCTATTACACTGGTGAAAGTCTATAGGCCATCCGGTCAATATTCTGGCTTCATGCATGATTTCTCGGAATTCCTTTCAGAATTAGTTTTAAGCTATGTTAGAATTGTTATTTTGGGTTAACCTGCATTTCGAGATGGTAGATAATTCTTCAACATCCATCTTCACTAATGTCGTGGAGTCGGTCAGCTTCACTCAGAGTGTCATCGGCTCAACACATATTCATGGTCATACTTTAGACCTGATTTTAAGCTTTGGTGTTGAGATTGACAAGGTTGACATCCATTCACACAATCCCAGTTTATCGGACCATTTTCTTATAACATCCTGTCTACAATTGGCCCACACTGTATTATCAGAAACTAGGATGTACACAAGTCTTGCTTTTACTGCCACAATGTCTTCACAATTCATTGAAGCACTACCAACTTATCTTGATTATTCAGTCAGCCCCCTCTGTATCGACGAAATGGCAGATAAGTTTGCTAATGCTCTCCGTAGTACCCTCGATGTAGTTGCTCCATTGAAATTTAAAAAGGCTACTCAGAAGAAGAGACCAGCCCCATGGTACACTGACCAGACGCGGACTCTAAAGCAAAAATCCCGTCAACTAGAACGCAAATGTCGCTCCACTAAATTTCAGGTATTTCATTGTGCTTGGAAAGAGAGCCTTGTTGCATATAAGCACGCTCTGTCTGGTGCTGGGTCTACTTATTTTGCAAATCTTATTCAGGAAAATAAGAATAACCCTCCATTCTTGTTCAAAACAATGGCAAAATTAACAAACAACCATGCTGCAAGTTCTCCTCAAATTCCAGCATCCTGCAGCAGTGATGATTTTTTAAAATTCTTTAGTGGCAAAAAAATTGGAATTAAAGAAAAGATCACTGCTTCCCTAGCAGTTGGTGAAGGCCTTAACATAAAACCTCATGCTATGCATATAAAGCAGTTTGATTCATTCTCTCCCATATCCCTGAGCAAACTTGCCAAATTAGTCACTACTTCCAAATCAACAACTTGTCTCTTAGATCCTATCGCAACTAAGTAAGTGAAGGAACTCCTGCCCACTCTTGGCAGTCCAATTCTGCACAGAATCAATTCTTCCCTGATTTCAGGTTTGGTTCTGACTTCATTTAAGATGGCTGAAATTAAGCCTCTACTCAAAAAACCTAAGTTAGATCCCATAGTCTTGGCTAATTATAGGCTTATCTCAAACCTTCCATTTTTATCCAAGATCCTTGAGAAATGTGTTGCTCAACAGCTTACTTTCTTCCTGCAAATGAATAAGGTACATGAGAGGTTTCAGTCTGGCTTTAGAAAACATCATAGCACTGAAACAGCCCTCACTGTAGTAATGAATGATCTGCTTCTCTCCATGGACTGTGGCCGCATCTCTGTCCTTGTCCTACTTGATCTAAGTGCTGCCTTCGATATGATAGACCACCATATTCTTCTTTACAGGCTAGAAAATCTGGTTGGTATTTCTGGACTCGCCCTTTCATGGTTCAAGTTTTATCTTCTCGACAGATGTCAGTTTATTAGGGTAAATAGCAATTCATTCGAGCATTCCAAGGTAAAATTTGGAATACCTCAAGGATCTGTTCTGGGCCCTTTACTGTTTTCTTTATCCATGCTTCCCCTTGGAAATATCATAAGTAGATATAATGTGAAGTACCACTGTTATGCAGACGACATACAGCTTTATATATCTTTTAAACTAGGTGAAATCGATCCACTAACTAGATTAGAGATGTGTCTTAAAGCTGTTAAGGCATGGATGACACAGAATTTTCTCTCCTTAAATCCAGATAAGACTGAAATATTGGTAATTGGTCCCAAATCACTCAGAGACACATTCCTCAATTTTTAACCTCAACATTGATGGACCCAGTTTCTGCCAAAGTTGTCGTCAAAAACCTTGGTGTCACCCTTGATTCAGAACTTTCTCACTACTGTCATATTAACAACATTATAAAAGTGGCTTTTTTTCTATCTTAGAAACATATCAAAACTGAGAAAAATGTTGTCTCTTCTGGACACCGAAAAAATGGTTCATGCATTCGTGTCCTCTCAGCTGGATTACTGTAACGTTTTACTGTCAGGCTGCATTAGTTCTATCCTGAATCGCCTTCAAATAGCGCAGAATGCTGCTGCTAGGGTTCTGACCAGGACGAAGAAATATGACCACATTAGCCCAGTACTCAAAAATCTACACTGGCTGCCTGTCAAATTTAAGATTGAATATAAAATTCTACTGCTTACCAACAAAGCCTTAAATGATTTGGCCCCAGAATATCTTGGTGCACTTCTCATTCCTTACTCTCCTCCAAGATTACTTCGTTCACAAGGTGCTGGGGATTTGAAAATTCCAAATATATCCAAAGTTACATTTGGAGGCAGAGCATTCTCTTACAAAGCCACAATCTTGTGGAACAATCTCCCAACAAACGTTCAGGCCTCAGACACACTTTCTGTGTTCAAGAGCAGGCTGAAAACATATCTCTTTCGTCAAGCCTATACTTAACGCATTATCAGCATGTATACTACCTGTTTTTAGGGAGATTGCCTAGTCTCTGGTGAAGAATTCTTCTGTTTTCTTCGTGAAAACAAAAGAGCCGCGACTTCGTGGTGCGTTTCAAGAGAAGAGACGGAGTCAGATTCGGTGTTAGGAAATCCAGTTTAAAAAAAAGAGTTTATTCGTTGTCTCGACCAGCGCAGTGTCCAGTATAATTATGATCTGACTGCCTTCATTGGAATACAACAGGGTTTAAGTATTCATTGTGAACAAAAGATATTGACCCAGGAGTATCGCTATGGTGCAGAAACAATAGTGCCCGATTAACTCATTGGGTTCAACACAGATGACATTGTCTCAGTGAATACAGCATATAACTCATCAATGTGTTCCTGCTTGACTACATCAACCCAGCAGTGGACTGAAACGGCCTTGATTAAGTAGTTGGGTGAGAAGGATAACTGGTTGTAAAGATTCTAGATTTCTGCCAACCTAACAACATATATCACTATATGTGCTGTGGACACCAGAATCTAACACGAGGTATGCTCACTTCTTGTGACAAGGTTTTGGTAGTCAAAATTGTATAAATCCATGTGGAACCGGTGGCACTGAGATTGCACTTACAGGGCACCGGTGGGGCTTGCTACGGCCTTAGTCACCGGGTAGGTCCACATGGTGTTTGTGGTGTCTAAATGAAAATCTACACAGCCTTAGTCAGATGGAAGTTCAGGGCCTCTGTGCTGCAATGAGTGGATGAAGGAGAGTTGACTGCTCTACACTGGTTTCCCCTGAGTTGTAGTATTTTAGCGTAACTTGATAACCGACACAGGACAGCATTTTGTGCAGTATGTATTACAACCCCAATTCTGAAATAGTTGGGACAAAGTGTAAATTGTGAATAAAATCAAAATGCAATGATTTTCAGCTAACATGAGCCAATATTATTTACAATAGAACATAGATAACATTTCAAATGTGGAAACTGAGACATTTTACATTTTTATCCACAAAATGAGCTCATTTCAAATTTTCTGGCTGCAACAGGTCTCAAAAAAGTTGGGACACAGGCAAAAAAAGGGCTGAAAAAGCTATTAATATAGAAGAGAATCAGCTGAAAAAACATTTAGCAAGTAATTACATTAACTGGCTCAGGTGTGTAACATGATTGGCTATAAACGGGATGTCTTAGAAAGGCTGAGCCTCTCAGAAGTAAAGATGGTCAGAGGCTCTCCAACCTATGAAGGCTTGCGTAAAAAAAATTGTGGAATACTTCGAAAACAATGTTCCTCAACATCAAATTGCAAAGGCTTTGATGGTCTCATCAGCGACAGTGCGTAACATCATCAAAAGATTCAGAGAAACTGGAAAAATCTCTGTGCGTAAGGGACTAGGCTGAAGACCTTTACTGGATGCCCATGATCTTCGGGCCCTCAGACGCCACTGCATCACTCACCGGCATGATTCTGTCATTGACATTACTAAATGGGCCCAGGAATACTTAAAGAAACGAGTCTGTAAACACAGTCCACTGTGCCACCCACAGATGCCACCTAAAACTCTATCGTGCAAAAAGGAAGCCATTGTTGAGCATGATCCAGAAGCGCCGCCGTGTTCTGTGGGCCAAGGCTCATTTAAAATGGACTGTAGCAAAGTGGCAAAGTGTCCTGTGGTCAGATCAGTCCAAATTTGACATTCTTGTTGGAAATCATGGGCGTTGTGTCCTCCGGGCTAAAGAGGAGAAAGACCATCCCTCCTGTTATCAGCGTTCAGTTCAAAAGCCAGCATCTCTGATGGTATGGGGATGCATTAGTGCATATGGTGTGGGACACTTGCATGTTTTAAAAAGCGCCATAAATGCTGAAAGGTATATAAAAGTTTTAGAGCAACATACGCTCCCCTCCAGACGACATCTGTAAGTGCAGCTTCTTCCGTGTTTTAAGCTCACTTATATTCAATGGACATCAATGAATAGTTGACGCGTGACTCCAAGAAAATCGCGATGCACTCCGTTCTTTGGTTCAACAGTTTACTTGAAGAATTAAATTGTAACAGAAAAGCATGCAAAAATTTGTGACGTATAATAACTTTACAGTCCAGATGAGCACGTCTTCGCACAGTCAAAAACTAGTTTGCTCGCCATGTCCATCAATTCTCAACTCAACAAACTTCCCTGCCGTCAAAAGATCGCGCGTGATTATACGAATTACATCAAAAAAACATGGCTCCTTCATCTGTCCTGAAATTACCGTATTTCACACATTAGCAGCACATACTTTTAAGGCAGTTATAATTATACCTTAATCTTAATACAATTATTTAACACAATTGCAATGGCCATTTTCAACATTAAACAAAAAGAATAACAAAATTGTAAACCTTTTGATTAGGCTCTCACAACATCTATTCCAAGAAAGGCCTTGTGTATTTCAGCAGGACAATGCAAAACCACATACTGCAGGAATTACAACAGCATGGCTTCGTAGTAGAAGAGTCCGTGTGCTGAACTGGCCTGCCTGCAGTCCTGATCTTTCACCGATTGAGAACATTTGGCACATAATTAAACGAAAAGTCCGTAAAAGGAGACCCAAAACTCTCCAGCAGCTGGAAACCTGTATTAAACAACTTTAACTTTTAACTTTTACTTTCAAACAACTCCAACTTTTTTGAGACCTGTAGCAGCCATCAAATTTGAAATGAGCTCATTTTGTGGATAAAATTGAAAAATTTCTCAGTTTCAACATTTGCTATGTTATCTCTTTTCTATTGTGAATAAAATAGTGGCTGGTGTGATTTGAAAGTCATTGGGTTTTGATTTTATTCACAATTTACACTTTGTCCCAACTATTTCAGAATTGGGGTTGTAGTTTATCCAGTACCTAACCCTCTTTTGTTTTTGTGTTTTCTCCGAGGAACGCCGCCCCCCGGATCTTAGAGTCCTTGGCCCACCTAAGCCCTGTCACGTACCTTATGGTCACCGACTGCTGTCTTCCTGCTCTCCTGATCCTCTCATCCCCGCCTCTCCACTTCCTGGAGAGATCTCACTGCTTGGACACCTTGCTGGTTAAAGAACTGTGGATTTTAATTTACTATCGTCAATTAATTTGCCAGCCCGCTGAGGATGGGCTTCCTCACAATAGTCGAGTTCCTCCTGAGATTTCTTCTCACTGAGGTGTTTTTTCTCACCACTGTTCGAGGCTTTTAACTCCCTGTAGGGAGTTTTTTTGCCTGCTGTTTAGGGATTAGGGATTAGTCTGGGCTCTGCCCTTTTCTCTCTGAAGAGCGTCTTTGTGACAGCCTGCCTCTGAAAAGCGCTATACAAATAAATTGAATTGAATTCAACCAATTTTAAAAGATTTTTTGCCTTTCTTCTGCAAATACAATGAAGTTTTATGAAAAGATGTGGAATATAGGATAGACAGAACACTCTATCTATCCTATGGGGGGCAGGATTACATTTCACAGTGTACTGTTACCAAAAGTTCATAAGAAGAAGAAGAGGAGAGTTATTGAAAACAAGAGGACAGTGTCATCACTGTCCCCCGCCACGATCAAGGGCCATAACTCAGTAAAAAAAAAAAAAAAATGTGCTTTGACATCCATTTTCAAACTCAACGTAGATCATGAGTAGCTTATTATGCATACAAAATTTTACGCATCGAAGTACAATAGTTTCAGAGAAGTCTAGTTCCCATTTTGGCCCAGACGAACACACAGATGGACGGACAGACAGATGGACAAACCCCAATCTAATATCCCTTGTCGCACTTCAGGGCGGGGGATAATTAAACTGTATGATCTTACTAGTGTTATCTGCTTTCCAATGGAAAAAATAAAACACATGAAGGGGATTTTAGCGGTGTTCTGTGATCTGTAAGGGCCAATGCAGAGGAAGTTTGTGCTACAAAGAGGTTGCAAAGTTAAAGGGGAGGGGTGAAGCAGGAATGTTTTTCAGTTTTGTTGGAATTTAAATCTGCGCTTCCTGAAAGGATAGTTTTAGATTGTGTATGTTATTGGGTGAGGGAATATTAAAGGGCTCACATGCAGGCCCGGCGCCAGAATAGGGAATTGGGGGGGGCACAGACACGTCCCTTTATGACAGTTAGGATAGTCCTGGCTAGTTCTCAATTATTTTCCTCTATTGACGCGTTTTCCAATTATCGTAATTGGCAACTGAAGACACGGTTTCTCTCCATATGCGATCTAACAGCGATGAAATCATGGGGTAAATTCAGTAGAACTGAGAATTGGGGTGGACAAAAACATCCGTTTTAAACAATTATTAGTCCTGACCTGTTCTCAGTCATTTTCATGATTAACAAAAGGTTCACTCTGAGAGCACTCCACACTTAACAGGTGTTGCTTGCTCTCCCCGATTAGGTAGGACGACAATCATTCATCTAACTCGCTAGCTGGCTGGTTAGCTAGCTAGCTGCTGGCAAGCGTTTCCGTATAACATTAGCTGTGGACTTGGAAGTATTGGAGAGCGATCGACCAGCACCCACGAACGCTGGATAGAGTATCTTTTGCTCTCAGGGAGATCTTGTTGAACGGTAAACAACCTGATTATCGCCCAGACGTCGCGAGTCAGCGGGAACTGGACAGTTCTTCTGGTGCGTATATTATCGCTCAGAGTGACAATGACTAAGTGTACCAACTGCAAAGATAAGGTGGATAGTGTTGTGTGTCAGATATGTCAACAGAAGATGCTAATAGATGACAGTCTGTTGATGTATGTATTAAGCTATGCTTCACGTTCCACACGGTTCAACACGAGGAGCATTGTCTTGAACTACTACTCAGATGATGCCATCGTGAGTGCAAGGCAGCTGCTTGAAGAAAGTGTTAAAGATCACCTTCCTGACCATCCTGCTATTGGTGTGAAGAGAACAGACTCTGTTAAGCGAACAGTCAATGATGCCATGGTGGATGACATCATAGATGTGATGCTGGCTATTCGCAAGTTGAAGGGCCCTGGTCTGCCACGCTTCGTGTGCAGCGATGCCAAGACGCTGCCAACTACCGGTCCTGAGCAAGCGGGTAACATGCTGACTGTACTAGAAGACCTGTCTTCTCAACAGGAACAGATCAGGCAGATGCATGAGACCATGTCTTTGTTGCGCATTGACTTGGACAGAGTGACAAGGAAGCAGAGTGAGGTCGCACCTGGTGTGACTGCTACAGCACATCAGACTGGTGGTGCACAAGGGGAGCCCACCACTTCACACAAGGCTAGAGGTTCTGACAAGGAGCAGCCCAGCAGGGAGACTGAGAGTGCTGCATCACCTGCCGGGGCCAATTCTAGCACAATACAGACAAGCGACAATGTAAGATCATATGTTGATGCTGTCAGATCGACCTCTGAAAATGATAGCAACAGTGACGATGGCTGCCGGACACAAGGAAGACGTGGCAAGAAAGGTACGAACACAGAATTAGAGAAGAAGCCTGTCAAGAAACCCAGGGTTGGAGGAACTGGTGACTCGAGTGTCCTGCGCGCTGGCCCCAGCAGATTTCAGGTACAAATCACCAATGTGAACAGTGAACAGAGTACGGAGACTATCAAGCGCTATATCAGAAGCAAGGGAGTTGATGTTATCAGTGTTGAAGATAAGACCTTTGATGGTTGGGACACTAGGCGGTTTGTAATTACCTTCTCATATGAACACCATGACACTGTTCTGAAAACTGAATTCTGGCCTAAGAAGATTTACTTCAAGCGTTGGTTTCCAGCGAAAGTGAAGAAAAACCAGTAATCTCAGGATGGCCAGTACTCTCAGGATTTTGTCTTACAATAACACTGGGACGGCCTGGGATAAACAGGTTTTTATAAGAGACTTCTGTGATAACTATAAACCTGATCTTATGTTCCTACAGGAAACGTGGTTACTGAATGCCAACATGTCACTGTTGAATGACTTACACAGAGATTATATTGGGAATGGTGAGTCAGGCACTCCTGATAAAGAACTGATACTTAGAAGACCTAAAGGTGGAGTTGCCATTCTTTGGAAAAGATCCTTGTGTAACTCTGTCAAGTTTTATAAAATTCCTAACACTGATAGAGCTTGTGCTGTGACTGTGACTGTTGGTAATGATCAATTGCTCTGTATTAACGTTTATTTACCTGTGGATAACCAGAGCAAAACTCGTATCTCTCAGGAATTTTTAGATACACTGGACGCTATACAAGTTTTCATGGAACAATGTGATTTTAGACATGTAGTCTTAGCTGGTGATTTTAATGCAGATTTCAATCGTCACAACTCTCATGATGTGTATCTCAGGAACTTTGCTTCAATTAACAATTTTGTGTGCTCGGTGGATCTACCTGTTGCTGAGAGGGGTTACACCTACCATGACCCCTACAATGGTTGCTTCTCTTGTATTGACCACTTCGCCGTGAGCTCTGGTCTAGCTGACTGTGTCATGTTTGTGATGAGATGTAACGAGCATGACAATCCTTCCAAGCATCTGCCGCTGACTATGCAGGTGCGACTTGTTGTCTGTCTACTTGGGATTACTGGAGCTGACTGCAGAGATTACGTGTGCTGTGACAGACCTATTGCATGGCATAAAGTGACGGATCATGACAGAGAAGAATATCAACGTAAGCAAGACCTGTGGCTCTCTACAGCATCAGTTCCTGATGTTGCCATGTGTCGTGACCCTGCATGCAGTGATGAGAGTCATCGTGCTCAGATCGATGATTGGCTTCAAGACATTGTGGACTGTTGTTTGTGCTCAGGTGCGCACTTTCCACGTGTCGCACAGAAGAAGGTGAAGAAGCCGTACTGGAGAACTGAGGTCAAGCCCTATAGAGATGACAGTCTGTGGCGGCATAACTTGTGGCTTCAGTGTGGTGAACCGCGAACCGGCCCCGTCTATGAGAACAGGATGCTTGCGAAACGACAGTACATGTATGCCGTCCGCAGATATAAACGTAGAGAAGATCAGCTTCGAAAAGACAGGATGGCTGAGGCCATTTGTGAGAACAATACACGGGACTTCTTTAGAGAAGTGAAACGCTTGAAAGGAAAGAAGACTTGTGTCCCAAGTGTTGATGGACTGGTTTCATCTGATGAAATTGCAGAACACTTTGCTCATAAATATGAGGATCTGCATAATTCTGTGCCATCTAACTCCTCAGAAATGTCAAGCGTTTGCAACTATATTCAGAGGACCTGTAGAAACGCATTTGAATGTGATTTTGTGGTAACAGACACTGAAGTTAGTAAAGCCATTGCTCAGTTGAAAGCCGATAAATCTGATGGACACTCAGGTTTAATATCCACTCATCTCCTCATATGTAGCGATTTGTTTAAATGTCACCTTGCAAGACTAATTACAGCAATTTTTACACATGGTCATCAGCCTCAGTCAATGTTGTTAGCAACTATTACTTCAATTCCTAAGGATAATAGAGGTAATTTGTGTGATTCTACAAACTATAGAGGCATTATTTTATGCAGTTCTATAAGTAAAATGGTAGATATTATAATATTGCAACGGTATAAACACCTTCTGTCAACTAGTGATATGCAATTTGCTTACAAACCAGGTCACAGCACATCATTGTGTAGTTTAATTGTGAAAGAAACAGTTAACTATTATTTGAATAATGGTTCACAAGCCTATTCATGCTGTGTTGACGTGAACCGAGCATTTGATCGCGTTAAACATGATAAGTTATTTCAGATCTTAATTGATAGACAGGTTCCTCCTGTAATTATTAGAGTCATTTACAATATGTATCAACATCAGTTAATGAGAACTGTTTGGAGTAATTGTCATTCACAGACTTTTAAAACTGTTAATGGTGTTAGACAGGGTGGAATCATTTCACCAATTTTGTTTTGTATATATATAGATGTTTTATTTAATGATTTAGAAAATGCTGGTCATGGTTGTTGGATTGGTTCTCAGTATTATGGTGCTGTAGGTTACGCAGATGATCTGAAGCTGTTGTCTCCCACAGTAGATGGTCTAGAGAGTATGTTGAGAATTTGTGAGAATTTTGGAAAGTCATACGGTGTTAAATACAATTCAAAGAAAACTGTTTGCATATTGTATTCAAGACAACATGTAAATAACCCTCCTGAGGTTTACTTATGTGGAGACAAACTCTCATGGGTTGACAGTGTAAAGCATTTAGGTCATATTTTACATTACAATTTAAATGAGACTCAAGATGTAAGAAGCAAAAAAATGTGATCTTTATTCTCGTGTGAATACTGCTGTAGCAACACTTGGTAAATGTCAGGACAATATTTTGCAAAAAGTTTTTAATACTCAATGTGCTCATTTGTATGGTACTGTGAATTGGGATTTTAATGATAAATCAGTTAAAGAATATGTTGTTGCTTGGAATAGGTCAGTAAGGAGATTGTTCAACCTTCCTTATACTACACATACTAGATACTTACCCTATATTGTGGAGACACCTGGTGTGTTAGACCAAATTTATAATAGGTTTGTAAAGTTATGTCAGACTATGGAGAATAGCTCCAATGTTAAAGTCAAGTATCTTTTTAAAGTATCTATGCTGTCAGCTAGATCGATAATTCGTAGAAATTTAAGAGCCATTGAAAAGAGGTTAAACTTAGATTTACAAGATGTCATACAAACTGGTGTAAGTAGATTAAAAGTTTCATATATGGATGATGTCACTGAGGCTGATAAAGTAATTATTGGAACGTTAGCAGAATTGAGAGATGGTGCTAAAGAAATCCATGGTTTTAGTCAATTTGAGATCAATGATTTTATTTATTATTTGTGTACTCTTAATTAGCATTATTATTTTTTTTCTTGTTATGTTTAAACCTTTCAAATGTATACATGTTATGATGAAAGAGTTTGAATAAAATATTATATATATATATATATATATATATCTGGACGCGTATTTGCTGAATTTAAATCAACGTTATTCAAAATTGCATTCCTGCGCAAATAGCTTGAGCCGCATGCTTTTTATAGCCTATTTCACTGGCGAGCGCCACTTTTTTCACTCAATACCGAGAGTAATTTTGAATAACGTTGATTTAAATTAAGCAAATACGTGTCCAGATGAATGATTGTCGTCTTGTCAAGCAACACCTCTTTAGTGTGTAGTGCCCTCGAAGTGAACCTTTTGTTAATCATGAAAATGACAGAGAACAGGTCAGGACTAATAATTGTTTAAAACGGATGTTTTGTCCCTCCCCAATTCTCAGTTCTACTGAATTTACCCCATGATTTCATCGCTGTTAGATCGCATATGGAGAGAAACCGTGTCTTTAGTTGCCAATTACGAAAATTGGAAAACGCGTCAGTAAAGGAAAATAATTGAGAACTAGCCAGGACTATCCTAATTGTCATAAAGGGTGTCTGTGCCCCCCCCCAATTCCCTATTCTAGCGCCGGGCCTGGCCACCAGGACAGCTGACTAGACGGTTGGACTGCACAACGGCAGATATCGGCTCAGACTGTCCGAAACCGCCTGAGGGAGGCAGACCTTCGAGCTCGCCGACCGCACCGAAATCTCGACCTGACCGCCGTCCGTCATCGGTACAGACGTCACTCGGCCAACCGTAACCTTTGCTGGACGCTTGCTCGGTGGAGGACAGTGTTATTCAGCAATGAATCGCGATTCCAACTGTGCCGCGCCGATGGCAGACAACAATTATGGCGACATGTGGCCAAGCGTTACGCTGATGCCAGCTCCGAGTTGCGCTGCAGTAGGAATGGGACAACATTCCACGGGCCACTATTGACAACCTCGTGAACTCCATGCGCCGGGGGTGTACCGCTTTACGTGATGCCGATGGTGGACACACTCGTCACTGAGTGCTGTGAACTCTGCCCGCTGACCCCTGTTGGGTTCAGGCTGTGATAACACATGAATTGTGTTCAGCAAATTTTTAGTCATGTTTCTGTTGCTTGAATATTAAGGCAAGAATAAAATAATTGTTGAAATATTTCCCGATTGATAAAAAATAATTCGAAAAAAATCACTTAGTGCGTCTATATTTTTGTTCACAGTATGTATAGCTCATTGAGGTAGTTGATACCTTTTTTTTCTTTTTTAAAAAGATGTACTTAATTTTTATGATCTGCTGAGGGCAGTAATACGCTCAGTACCGTCGGAACAGAAAATTTCAAAGACGAAGAAGAAGATTGAAACGAAGAATGAATACCCCGTTAGCATCGGCAAATAGTGAAGTGAAAGGGTCAGAATTGAGTCAATTTCTGTGGCACAAAGATGAGTTTATGCAGTTGGTTTCCTTCTTAGAATTACGATCCATTATCTGAAGACGACTTTTTGACGTAAACGGGAACTCGGGACAACTTGAATGATGAATTCAGGTAACACTGATTTTAAAAAAATATTAATAATCTTGCCTATTTTGACATTTCCAAGCTGGGTTACTTTCAGTCATAGCACTGATATTATTGCTTGCTTAAGTTATGTTTGCAAAATGATCTGCAACTACTGCATCATGTTGGCTTGCCTTGTTTTCGCAATTGGTCGCTTAAGGAAAACGCATGCAGCCTAATTTTTCTTTGGAGGGGTCCTTAACTGGTTTGCATTTTCTTTTTGACAAGTTTTGACATCAGCATTTTCAGCGATGTGCTGAACGGAGCTGAGTAAAGGACTACAGAATCGTCTCCTTTAACCAATTAGGCTACAGTTCGTTGACCGGTTACGCAAACGGAATTTGTCTGAAGCGTCTGGTATCGACGCAACAGTCGGTGGCAGAAAGTTATCTGTTCACGAATTTGCAGAAATTACTCACGCATTTTGTGGATCATTTATTTTTCTTCAGCCATTAGGAATAAAGCCATACACAGTCATTTTTCAGTGTCACGTCCTTTGCCCGGTTCCGCAAATCATTTTTGGTTTCGCATACAGCGACCTTTGCCAGGCCAAACTTATGATATTCTTTGTTTATTGGCACAATTGCGTGCCCCTGGCCACAAAGGAACAGACACATGTATTTTCCACCAATTTTAGCCAGCATTACTCTGCAGGGTATATCATAATAATTGGTCAAATTTATGGCTAATTGTTCCGTGTGTTGACATTGTGTCAGCTGGAATCCACGTGCGCTGGCCTCAGTTCAAGACGATTTGTAGATCCATCGATATTCAACTGCTATCAGCGACTATGGATGAATCTTTCTACTCTTTCCAATGGGCTTTATGCACAGCTCCACTACTTCCTGAACTTAAGCCAGCTCCTTTATTTCCTGTCTTTCATTATTGGACAAACTGATGTGGGTTTTTCACCTTTGTCTAGTCTGATTTGACGTGTTCTAGGGAGAGGGTGACTAGAAATAAGAGAATTGTAGACCAAATGTCGAAAATGGTTGTTTATAGCAAACAAAGAGTAAAAAATTACAAACTGTAACAGAGGGACATTCTTAGCCACAGTTCGGAGAGCGCTCTGCCTGGGCATTGCCCGGGCATCAGTTCTTATAGTCCACAGTCCTTTGGCTGTACATCGATTGGCTGTACATCTGTCTATAACCGCTGTCTAATCAGCTCCCATTTTTTATTTTCATTTTCCTTTATTTAACCAGGTGAAGCCTCGTTGAGATTAAAATCTCTTTTTCAAGAGTGACCTGGCAAGACCAGCTAAGACAAAATTACAAATCCCGCCTTTCTACATGGCATTGTCCAGACAGGTCACGGGAAGGTGGTTACGGGATACCTGATACCACTTCGGACTGCTCCTTGGGCGTTTTCTTTTGGCAGGGCTCCAGCATTCCTGTGCCACTCTGTACCTTGCCCCTCCTGCACAGCTTCTCTCATCCACTCTCACACATTCAGGGTAAATAGGTTTATAAGCTTTGGGGTATTGACATAAAAGATGTTTTAAGCAGTATAAGATAATAATGATAATACAAAAGATGTTTTGATAATAATACAGATGATAATAAGATGATAAGAATACAAAAGATGTTTTGTATTATTCCACAGCTCCCTCCTTTGTCTCCATTTTATGGGGGCAACACTAAGTGCTGAAGCGATTACACTGTCACCCTTTTGTGCTGTGAGCACCTACGTTACATATTGCTATCAATGGGGTGATTGCATTAGCATCCTAGCGCAGCGAAGCAAAACCTGACATCTGGGCTCTACTTGACCACTGGGACCCCTCCTTGGGTGCCCCCCTTCACCCCTTGACAACTCAGGGATCCACATGACCACGGCCTGGCCATGACGCCAGTGGAGGTCGGCTTGGCTAGTTGCCGGCCCAGCGTCCGCTCCAAGAGAAACCCTTTGGTCCTACAGCAAATCTGCAAATTCCGGCATTTTAATTTTACTTCATATGTGGAAGTGCACACATCAGCCACTATCACGGAATATGGATCTAGCACATGAGCACATGAGTACACTGTAACGTTATGAATTTACTAAGCCAATACCCTTCATCCACTCAAATCTCATTCACACTCCTCCTCAGACAACCCCAGAATCTCTTGGCAGTAGGCTCGCTGAAACTCAGGATCAATCAGAAGTTGTTTTCTGAGGTTAGGCAGGTCTGGGCGATACTTCTCCGCCCACTTCCAGCAAGCCCAACCTGCTCCTCCGCCTTGCCCATGTTTGCAGTGGGGATTTCCAATGGGGCAGTTGGGCGTGTAGGGTTCTGGAGGACATACCCACTCGTCACTTCCTGTCACATCTCCGGTCACCTGTTGGTACAGGACCATAGTCGCCTCGTCGGGCGAGGTTAGGACAAGTCCCCCGGCCTCCAGGCCTATGGGGTCATCTCGGTGCTCCTCTAACTCAATATCTTCCTCAGTGTCATCGGCTGGGTCTAAACAGCCCTCTTCTAATTGAACTGCTTGGTATTTAGGCGGATCCTCTCTAGTTAAGGCCTTTTCAGTTGTTTTGGTTACCAAAGTATGTATGCACGGTATACAACAACATCCGCAAATTATATACTGGACAAATAAAGTTAGGGATCACCCCAAATTTTGAATTTGAAATATTTGATAGTTTGTATTTTTTTCCATATCATATTTTAATATTGAAAAGTTGGGTGATCCCTAACTTTCTTTGTCCAGTATAAATAGGGACCCCGCTACTGTGATTCCTATGAGCAGCTGCCCAATGAGTGCTCCCCATCTACCGAAGGTCTCATTTAGCCAGGAGCTAACAGGGTTACTTACTCCTGACTGCGCCTTCATTTCATTTGCCAGTGCTTTCAGTTTTTTCAGACTCTTAGTGAGTTTCCCATCAGGGGCTGTGTTGTTCGCTATCTCTGTGCAGCATGTGTCTTTGAACATTGAACATACCCCTCCTTTCTCCGCCAATGTCTAATGCTATCCGGTTCTGGTATGTCATTAATGAGGTTTGAGACAGCTGTTCGTGTATCACTTCCATTGCATCTCTAGTTTCATTTCCCAGCCGCTGCACATTATAATGTATCAGATTTATTCGATTTACATTTTTATTTACGGTTACAGGAAAAATGGCCGAAAATATTGGGAAGCTTTCAAACCCAGCCGCTATTTCATCTGCGAGCTTAAATTCATCGTATATACTTCTGGCCTGCCCTATGGGATGCACGCACATGCCATGCTCATTAATTGTCCAATCACAAGACCCAAATGATCTTTTGTGGCGTTCTAGTGTGTCTATTAATTGTTCTGGGGATATATTATTCAGTAGTTCTTGCATTGGTTACTATCATTACTGGCGCACAGGGCCAGATTAACACAGTGCTATGCCCCAGTGTGACCAATCATGAAATGCCCCCCCCCTGCAAAAAAGTTACTTAGCATGGCTTATAGAACGCAGCAATGGACCTAAAGCAGCTAAAGCACCAGCTGAACAAGCCTTCAAAAGAAGATTGCCAGTGGTGATAATAATAACGGTGCCTTCAAGGAAAGTGTGACAACCCTGCTGCCTTCAGGGACAGAACCCAAAATCTTAATTATGAGTACTTTCCATCCAGTCACAAAAATGGCACTTAACTTTGGTATTGAAATTTATGGCAACAAAGGCCACACATTTACATTTACTAAATACTAAGAACTGAAATTCTATGGCAGAAGGTTTTAAAAAGGGAAAGGCTTCGTGCAGTGAACTCACTATTGTCTGCTTCTGCGATCATGCTAACGTTCTCCGTCTCCGAGTTCAGCTGTTGCCCTCAGCCCACCTGCGACAGGCTCCCGTTATCGTCAGGTAATGGTATGCTCTGCTGCATCTGCCTCATTAGCAATAGCCTCGAACGTACATTGATAACTTTTGTAACGTAAGCACTTGCTGCTAGCGCTGGAGGAACGGAATTGACGGGCGGAACAGTTGCCTCTCTACCGACAGCTTCTTTGCCGTGAGTATTGTTAAAAAAGCAAAATATTTCTGGTACATCCGGGTTTGGGGGTTGCCGCCGCGACAGGCGCCAGAAACCTTATGGCCACAGCTCCGAATGGCCGCGTCAACAATGGAGGTGGAGAACATGGTCCATTCAGACTCAATGTCTCCAGCCTCCCTTGGGATCTGGTCAAAGCTCTCCTGGAGGTGAGAGTTGAAAACCCCTCTGACAGAGGGTTCCGCCAGATGTTCCCAACAGACCCTCAGAACACGTTTGGGCCTGCCTAGTCTGTCCAGCTTCCTCCTCCGCCAGCAGATCCAACTCACCACCAGGTGGTGATCAGTGGACAGCTCAGCCCCTCTCTTCACCCAAGTGTCCAAGACATATGGCCGAAGGTCAGATGACACGACCACAAAGTCGATCATTGACCTCCGGCCTCGGGCGTCCTCGTGCCACGTGCACTGATGGACGCCCTTATGTTTGAACATGGTGTTTGTTATGGACAAACTGTGACTGGCACAGAAGTCCAATAACAGATCACCGCTCGGGTTCAGATCGGGGAGGCCGTTCCTCCCAATCAAGCCCCTCCAGGTAACCCTGTCGCTGCCCACGTGGGCGTTGAAGTCCCCCAGCAGAACGATGGAGTCCCCAGTTGGAGCACTTTCCAGTACCCCTCCCAGGGATTCCAAGAAGGCCGGGTACTCTGCATTGCCATTCGGCCCATAAGCCGAAACGACAGTGAGGCACCTGTCCCCGACCCGAAGGCGCAGGGCAGCGACCCCCTCGTTCACCGGGGAAAACTCCAACACATGGCGGCTAAGCTGGGGGGCTATAAGCAAACCCACACCAGCCCGCCGCCTCTCACCGCCGGCAACTCCAGAATAGAAGAGAGTCCAGCCTCTCTCGAGGAGTTGTTCCAGAGCCCAGACTGTGCGTGGAGGTGAGCCTGACTATCTCTAGCCGGTACCGCTCGACCTCCCGCACAAGCT
The DNA here is from genome assembly GCA_029692085.1 of Gymnothorax javanicus. NCBI lineage: Eukaryota > Metazoa > Chordata > Actinopteri > Anguilliformes > Muraenidae > Gymnothorax > Gymnothorax javanicus. The sequence goes on from CM056196.1 coordinate 156,442,896, forward strand.
CAGGCTCCTCCCCCCAGTGAGGTGACATTCCATGTCCCGATAACCAGATTCAGTGTCCAGGGATTGGGTCGTCGGGGAGCCCGCCCATGACTGCCACCCAAAACACAAGGCATCGGCCCCTTTTGAACCCTCCCGCGGGTGATGGGCCTACGGGAAGGCGGGCCCACGTCGCTCGTTCGGGCTGTGCCCGGCCGGGTCCTGTGGGTGGAGACCCGACCACCAGGTGCTCGCCTGCCAGCCCCAACCCCAGGCCTGGCTCCAGGGTGGGGTCCCGGTGACGCCAGTCCGGGCGACGTGAACGTCCTTCATTTGCATTTATCCATTAGGGGTTGTGGAACCGCTCTTTGTCTGACCTGTCACCTAGGACCTGTTTGCCCTGGGAGACCCTACCAGGGGCAATAAGCCCCAGACAACATAGCTCCTAGGATCATCCAGGTGCTCAAACCCCTCAACCACGATAAGGTGGCGATTCAAGGAGGGACATATGCATCTCTTCCGATTAAAATAAAAAATAAATAAAAAACTGAGGATTTGTGAATCATGTGATGCCCCTCCCAGCATGATGCCCCAGTGTAGGCACACCAGTCATTATATGGATAATCCGGCCTTGCTGGCGCATAACCTCTCCAGTTATGAGGGAGCCAATTCAGCAGTCTCCTACCTCCGCAGTACCACCAGACATCCGCTCTGGCTACGATGAGGCTGCTTGCAGTTTCATTTCCCATCAGGTCCAAGGTTTCCTCACAGCTCGTCAGTGTGCCTAGATTATGCGACTGGGGACTGGTATTATTATTCTTAATACAGGTCACATTTCTTACTTTCCCTTTTTGAAACACTGGGGGCGTCACATTCGCTGGGGCCATAGGGTGTACTGTTTCCCATTTTTTGCACTCCATTGATGGGTTTTCGGAGGACATTAGCCAAATTTATATCTTTTCCTGTGTTTTTCATGGTGCGGTCATATAGGTCAAACGCGGATGGGGATATTAATAAGGTGGGTCTGGCCCCTGAGCATATTATACAGTCGGAACCATTCACCTGTTTCGCGTATTCTACCATTCTGTTTATTCATGCATTTTTTTCTCGGAATCCAGTTTCTATTGCCAATTTTGTTTGGAAAGTTATTTTTGCCGAATCGAATTTCCATACTACCTCCGGGGCAGACGTAGGTTCAGGTTCTTTCTTGGGAGATGGCGCGCTTGTGGGGGTCGTATTTTTCTTCGGTTTGGGAGGCAGTAAATCTATTCTAACTATTCCCATTGGATCTGTGCCGGTTACATCCACCCCCATTATAATGAAAAAAGTTGGTTTGCTCCTTGGGATTCCCTTTCCTCCCGTGTGACACTTTTCTGGATCATATCCCTGCATGAGCCACGGATTTTTCAACCCCCTCTTGGTATTAATGATTATGGGATTTTGTTTGCCGTTATCCCCGATTGGCACTAGTTGTCCCCTCATCATAGTTACTTTCCCTTGCACGTCTCCCCACTTATTACTCTCGGCTGTAAACGACCCCTGCGTGGGGTTGGTACTCCAATATACGTCAGACCAGGATCGGCACCACGGGTTGTTTGTGGGAAAACCCCAAATGAACTGGCAACCGTACACATCATACCACCTCCAATTGGAGGAGTCAGTACCACAGTCGATTACGTCACATAAATCAAATTGAAATGTGTTCTCACTGTCCAGGTCCACCTTTAAAATTACCTTGGCTCCGCAGGGGTCTGAGTTCACTTTAACTGCGTCTGTTACCAGTACCAAGGCCAAGATTACTATAGTACTTGCTATTTTCACGTTACTTTTGGGACGTGCGATGAAGTTAGTCTTGTCCGTGTTTTCTGGTAATGTATGTGTTAGGACTCAACGATGTATATACTGCAAGACTAGGCTGGTGAATGCTCCTCCTGCTGTTAGTCCTCCTACTACTGCCGCTACCATCAACATATCTTTCGTGAATTCTTGGTGTGGTGTAGGTGTCGTATGGGCATCTTTCTGAGTGCGTTCAGCGTATAGCAAAGCGCCTACAAGAAGTAAAGAAAATCCTACTAGGAGAGATAATCCCTCCTTTCCTATTCCTAGCCACATTTGATTACGTTTCCTCACCCTCCTTCGATTCTCCATCTCCATCTTCCTCGTTGATGTCCTGCAATGACAACAGGTTAGTTCTCACCTGTTCCAGTGACCGCTCTGGCGGTCTTGATTTTGCACAGTGTGCAAAATGATGCCAGGTCTTATCTCCCTCCTTCTCGACCCGCACCGCGCGGTCGGAAACCTCAGTGATCTTGAACGGTCCCGTCCAGATCCGTTCATCCCAGCATGGACGGCCTGGTGCCTTTAACCAGACCCAGTCACCAGTGGTCACCCCTGGGGCCGGGGTGCCGTTGTCCTCGCCTCCTGTGGAATTTACTGCTTGCACCTGGCGAGAGAGAAGCTTAGTCATGTTGCCCAGAACCCACATATAGTCTGACAGGTCTGTTTGCAGCAAGGCTGCGGTGGGGACCACGTTAGGGTCTCCCAGAGGCCCAGGCATGGGCTTTCCAGTGAGTAGTTCATGTGGTGAAAGAAATGTGTCCTTCACTGGTTGCTGGCGCATAGAGTATAGTGCCAGCGGGAGGGCCTCAACCCAGGTCAAATTAGTGGAGTACATGGCTTTTGCCGGTTTTCGTTTGATAGTCTGATTTGCCCTTTCAACAATGCCCTGGGACTGGGGTCTATACACGGAACCAAATCGGTGCTTAATACCAAAAAATGACTCCACCTCTTGGAGGTGAGTGTTTCGGAAATGTGAACCATTGTCAGAGCAGATTTTGGTAGGAACTCCGTAACAGGGAATGAGGTCTTTCGTGAGCTAGTTGATTACTGTTTGCGCATCCTCGTTCTTTGCGGGAATGGCCTCAACCCATTTTGTGTACCGGTTGACCGCGACCAGTAGATATCGGTAACTGTGCGTACAGTGTGTCATGCCCATGTCAGTGAAATCTATACAGATTTCTTTCCAGGGCGCGAGTGGAACGGGGAAAGCCAGTAGTGGGTGTGGGATTGTGCATTTGTTATTGAATTTTTTGCAGGTCTCGCATTCTGCACAGAAGTTGTCAATCATTTCCTTCAAATATGGGCACCACCACTGTGCCCTTATGCTCTTGTAAGTGGCCTGCTTACCTACATGTGTGGGCCCGTGGGCCTGGGCTATGAGTAGCCGGACCAGGGAGGGAGGCGCAACCATTCGCCCATTTGCTGACCGCCAAATGCAGAACTCTTCCCCCTCATAGGGTATGCGCTGTCTGAACGCTCCAAACTGCAGCTACTGTGATTTTTCTTGTGGGCTAGCAGCTTCCTGCATTTCTGAAAACATGTTGACTGTGTCAGTTAACCCTCTGGGACCTACCGCACCTCCTGCCCATGTGAGATCCTTTGTGTCTCCCTCACTAATTTTGTCTGCCTCTGGAGGCTCTTCCGTTTTTCCTACCTCCCTTCCACTGCGCAGGGACACAAATTGTCCCTGTGGACCCTCCTTTTTCTCCAAATAACCTCCCGCATGCTTTGCTAAGGCATCAGCTGCTCTATTCCCTAGGGCCTCCTTGGTGGTGGTTTTCACATGTCCTGTCACTTTTATGATGGCTGCTTCACGGGGGAGCTGTACTGCCTGTACCAGCTCCCTAAGATATGCCTTGTGTTTGACTGGGGTACCTGCAGCGGTTCGGAATGCTCGACGGACCCAAGATGGGGCGTCTAGGTGGATTGCTGTGTGTCCGTATGCTGAGTCTGTGTAAATGTTGACCCTTAAGACCTGGGAGAGCTGTAGGGCTCTAGTTAGAGCCACTATTTCCGCCACTTGTACCGAAGCTGGTTGTGGAATCACTCCTGATTCCAACTCCACTCCCTGTCCATGCTCCCAATGGATCAGACCATACGAAGCCATATTACCTGTGGGGCCCTTATAGCAGCAGCCGTCTGTGAAAATTTCCCAATCTGGGTTGAGTAAGGGCGTTGCTGACAGATCGTCCCTCAATTTCATGGCCTTTTGTCCTCTCTCAACACAATCATGTGGTGGAAGCCGGCCGTCGTTGACTCCCTGGGCCATGTTGGCCTGTGTGCCTTTGACTGTGCGGTATGAAATATGAGCCCCTGCAAGTGTGCTAGATATCTTTACTTTGCGTGAGTTTGAAAAACTGAATGCTCCGGCCGCAAGCAGTGCAGCCACCCCGTGGTCTGTATTGACCACCAATGGGTGACAGAGGACAAAATGGGCTGTTTTCTTTACGGCCCTAGCCAGGGCTGCCAAGTAGCGGGAGCATTGTGGCTGCCCTTTTTCCACAGCGTCCAGCCGGCTGCTGTAGTATGAGAGCACCTTTCGTTGTCACCGTTCTTTCTGGAACAGGACTGAATTTATGACTCCCCCTGTTTCAGCGACGTCTAAATGGAATTCATAATCAGGATTTGCCAAATGTGCTGCCTGCCCTAATTCCTGCTTTACCCGTGCAAAAGCCTCTTCTCGGTCCACTGTCCAAGTAAGCGGTCCGGTCAATGTCCTGTGTCCCACTTCTGCTATCATGTCCCTCAGAGGCTGTGTGAGATTTACAAAGTCTGGGAAGTAGTTGCGGCTGTAGCCTCTTAGGCTCAGGAAGACGAGCATGTCCTGGACTGTTTCCGGCTGCCTAAATGTCTGAATGGATTGTCGGTGGCTGTCTGTGAGAGTAGTGCACTGTTGTCCTACCAGTCGTCCTAGAAAGGTAACTGTTTCCCTACATACCTGGCATTTTTCCTTCTTGACCTTAAAGCCCACTCTGGCTAATGCAGTTAAAACTGTCTCCGTGGCTTCTAGGCACGAATCCACGGTCGGCGCGGCTAACAACAGGTCGTCTACATATTGGATGAGCGTCGCCTGTGCGGGCAGTTGAACGTCAGTGAGTATCTGGTGAAGTGCCCTATTGAAAAGGCCAGGGCTATCCTTAAAACCCTGGGGAAGACGAATGTATGTGTACCGGATCCCTCGATAGGTGAAGGCGAACCAATCTTGACATTCTGGGGCCAAAGGCAGGCAAAAAAGTGCATTCACCAGATCTACGACAGTGAAATACTTCTGTTCTGGGGACAGTGCACGCAAAGCTACGTATGGGTCGGGGATGGGGAGACCAAGGGTCTCTGTAGCCTGATTGATTGCTCTTAGGTCGTGCACCATGCGCAAACCTTTTCCCTGTGCTTTAGGGTCCGGCAGGATGGGGGTGTTCCATCGGGCCATTGGGGCTTCTCGTAGAACCCCCGCGGCCAAGAGCCCTGCTACGGTGTCTGCAATGCCTTCTTCCTGTTCAGGTTTCAGTTTGTACAGTGGCTGCCATATTGGGGGTCCATTTGGATCCACCAACTGTAGTATGGCCACTCCTTTTACAATGCCTACATCATGTGGCCCTGTACTCCATAGGCATTGTGGGATTCGATCAAGCACAACTGCCCCGCCAGGGTGGTCAGTGGCCATACCTACCCCTGTGTGGCGCCTTGTGACTCTTTCTGGGACTGCTCTGTCTTTCGCGTCAATTTGAAGGCGAGTGAATCTTCCACATTTACTAGTCAATACAAATGGTAGGGCCGTCTCCTCATACTCATGTCATACTCATTGTCATACTCATACTCATACTCTGTTTCTCTGTCATGATTGCTGCTTAAGTGACAGCGCATCTGGGTGACGAATATTGATCTTTGAGATTTTTCGGATTGAGTGGTGCGAGGTATACACTTAGGGTGTCTATGGTACGTTGATCTCTGCCTGGGCTCTGAGCCCCCGCTATGAAGAGCGAGTTTAGGGATGGCCCTCCCTCCTCGTCGGGTTCTGTAGATGTGTAATCTACACCCCTTGGGGCCCAAGTTTTCGTTACCCTGTGTGGGGTGAAGTCAAGTTGCAACTGTGTATACCAGTGTGGTGGTGGGCCGTATGTCAAGAAGTCAGAGGGGCGTGTCCAGTCCTCAAATGTCCCGCAGTCAACCCTTGTCTGAACTACTGTTCCCAACACCTGGGTGGCCTGAAGCTTTTGGTAAATGTGTCTAACAGATGGCGAATACCTAAATAGTTTCCCTAATTTTGCCTCGATGTCTGGCGCCTGTCTGGGGCAGACTCGCTCGATATCATGCCAGTTCAGCACACAGATACTATCGCACAAAATTTCACCAAATTCGGTAGAGGTGTGGCCGTCTATTGCATTCCACCAATGGGTCACAAGGTCACCTTCTCTTAGGTGTTTTAATTTAGGAGTCCCCCTATTAAATTGGTCTTGCATTTAATACGATGATGACGTATTGTTATCTCCGCCAAGGAGATAATGCGATCGAGTCGGTTTATTTATTTATTTATTTGTCCGTCCTTCTGTCTGTCTGTGGACAGGATTTCTCGGAAACTACTGGACGGATCTTCATGAAATTTTCACCAGAGGCAGATCTTGGGCCAGGGACGACTCCATTAAAATTTTGTGATGATCCGGATCTGGATCTGGATTCTGGATCTGGATCTGTATTTACAATCTTAGTGGCATATCTTGGAAACTACTTGACGGATCTTCATGAAATTTTCACCAGAGATAGATCTTGGTCAAGGGACGACTCCATTAAAATTGTGTCATGATCCAGATCCGGCTTTGGATTCTGGATCCGGATCTGTATTTCTCCGAAACTAATGAACAGATTTTGATCAAATCAAGGTGGAAAGTGATTGCGCAATCACACCCGAGGGTAATTGTCCAGTCAGGCCACTGATTGCGCTATCACACCCGGGCGCCATTGTCCAATCACACGCCAGCGGCGGTGATTATCCAATCACACCACTGATTGCGCATCATACACCGGCAGTGATTGTCCAATCACGGCCTGTGCAGTCACATCGATGCGATTGCGCAATCACCGCGATCATCACGTGACATCATGGTCACGTGATGATCATGTGATCGCTCTGTACTTTGATGACGGCTTTGGAGAATGGATGCTTCAAACATACAAAAATCCCATTTAAACTTGTCACATGGGTGGTCCTGAAATCTTCCAAAGAGAAAGATCTTGCATTTGTATCAACATCATCCCTTGGTGGAGATCAGAAATCTCGGATTGCTCTTGTTTTATTATGCTTTTGATGTAAGTTATTATTTTGCCACAGTAACACTTATTTCTAATTATCAAACTTCAGACTCCAGACATGGAGAACAAAATCTCACTTGCTATTCCACTTGTTGGCTCATTCACTCTCTCTGGACTGACTGATCCATTCAACCCTCCACCTAAGGAGCGTTTTCCCCCTGAAATCTAGATATTTCCTGTCACAAATCTCCACTGCTGTCTCTTGATTTTTCCCTATTACTGGAGCTTGTACTTTTAATCGCTCTCTATAATTTACCACAAGCTCCTTTTCCAGCCTTTAGTAGAACAACCGCTATTCTGCTTTACTTTCTGTTTTTTTTGGACAAAACTGCTTCTTTGTTTCATCACACAGTACATTCCACAGGCAGGAATCGTACCCGCAACTCCTTTTTCCTGAGGAATGCCAACCAGATAACCTCCGCTGTAGTCACTCATAAACTAATTTATGTAAAATGTTTCCCTATTTTTTCACCCGTTCACTAAAAAGCCTTGCATATTATGGTGCCAAATTTCTATTTATAAATCCTTCTCAATGTACACACAACCACTTTTGTACTTCACTGAGATTTCAGGTGCTTTTCTGCTCTTAACACTGCACTTCTCTGTCCTGGTCTTTTACTCCGGGCAGATCTGCTCTGCACCTGGCAGCAGAGATAAATCCTAATCAGTCGCAAACAGCTCCAGCCTTGAACACTCTATAGTTTACACAGAAGGGAAATTCCTCTTTTACAGTCAGCACTCCATATTAACACTAACTACACAAATGATAAAGCACATAAGTAGATGATATTAACTTCATTATTTACATAGCGCTATATTTACAGTTTCAACTGGTTCTGATCGAATAAGTTTTATCACACTTTGGGGTCACATTCGAATTTTGTTATTGTGCACGTACAAATTATGATACAAATTTCAGATAAACGCGTTTTACTTAATTTTTCTTTTTAGCTGACCATTCACTGGTAAATTTACTACAGTTTTCCATAAAATCCCATTGCCAGTATCAGTATTATGAATATTGGTTGCAATCCACAGGTCAAAATTGATTCCCTCTCTGCCTCATACGTCTGCAGAGTGGGAATCTCAGAAGTCCAGCATTGCGTCGGCCAGTATTCTTCAGCGTTGTGTGAGAGAACACAAAAACCCGGAGGGTCAGTGCTAACCGGAGGTTCCCACTGACTGCGTACAAACCGCGGGACTGTGCAAACAGCCCTCTAGTCAGTTGCTTCCTCAAATAGCGAGTGTCACTCAATCTGGGTGTGCGGCGATTTTGCGACACAGACTCAATTTGCAGAATTTAACTTGTCCCTTTTCACTCTCTACCACCACCAGCGTGGATTTACAAAAAAATTTACATGTTCTAAGAACATATTCCAGAAGACAAGGCCCTTTAGTTTGGGTATTTTAAAGTGTATGATCTTACATTTCTCTCTTTTTTTTAATGTTTTCTCTCCTTTTGTCATACCCTCATGTGTATTTATCCCCGGCGGTTTGAGTCCGTTAAATAGGAGTAGTAAACTGGTTAAATCCACTGGCTGACGTCCGTCCAATAGACTCAATTCAGCCCTTTTATTCCTACCGCGAATTCAACAGCGCCCACACGTGTAAATTAAAATACCCTGTGCGTATTTATCCACGGCGGTTTGAAGCTAGTTCAACAGCGCCCGCACTTTTTATCTTCTCTCACCCGGGACTTTCTTTGTTGACTAGTCGTTTTAGGACGTTGAGTTCTGGAATGTACACTTTCACAATACTCTGTGTCTGCTACTCAAATCATACAAAAGTATAATAATATAATTTTGTACCTTTCCGTCAAACGTCAGACACTTCGTATTCAATCCTTTGCAGATTTTATTAAAAAGGTTCTGCTTATCTCTCTCTTATGACCGGTCGTGAAGTGTCTGGTGATTGTCATCAAGGTTAGAATGCAGTTTCAGAAGCCTTCTAGGTGCGTTCCCCCCTCCACGTCGGGGTCACCAAATCTGTGGGTTTTTCACCTTTGTCTTGTCTGATTTTACGTGTTCTAGGGAGAGAGTGACTAGAAATAAGAGAATTGTAGACCAAATGTCGAAAATAGTTGTTTATAGCAGACAAAGAGTAAAAAATTACAAACTGTAACAGAGGGACGTTCTTAGCCACAGTTCGGAGGGTGCTCTGCCTAGGCGTTGCCCGGGCATCAGTTCTTATAGTCCGCAGTCCTTTGGCTGTGCATCGATTGGCTGTACATCTGTCTATAACCGCTGTCTAATCAGCTCCCGCCTTTCTACATAGTATTGTCCAGTCTACTTTAGACAGGTCACGGGAAGGCGGTTACGGGATACCTGATACCACTTCGGACTGCTCCTTGGGCATTTTCTTTTGGCAGGGCTCCAGCATTCCTGTGCCACTCTGTACCTTGCCCCAGCTTCTCTCATCCACTCTCACACGTTCTGGGTAAATAGGTTTATAAGCTTTGGGGTATAGGGGGGAGTTCTTACATTTAGCTTTAAGGTTTATTGCATATAGGGGGAATTCTTATGTTTTGCGGCAAGGTGTGTTACATATTGGGGGGTCCTTGTGCTTGGTGTTAGATAATGGTACGGTTGAAACGTCATCAGGGGCGGTGGAAGCACATCAGAATGGAGGAAGGGGCCTGTAGCCTACGTATTATACACATGAAAATAATTAAAACAATTATTCATGGGGATTCGTTTGTAAGTTATTTATAGGAACACACATTTTCACAACTACAGACCGTAAGACGTTCTCCAGGTAGGCCTATTTGACGTAAAAATATTTTTCTATCAGATGATAAATGGAGGGGGGGAGGCTGAGCCCTTCTAAGTTTCAAGTTGTCGCCTGTGGAATGCTCACAGAAATGTCTCCAGACGCGGACATAAAACCATAGTATCGGGGATACAATTATTACGGACGTAACGTCAACCTTGGTAGGTGGATATAGCTGGTGGTCTCGTTAAGGTAACGCGTCTCTTCAATGAGACAAATTCATGGCTCAAGGGTTCTTAGCAAATACTCTCGGTAAGGAAACATTTGGTAAATGGTGTCCTCCAAAGTCGTTCAACTCCAATAACAGATTTCTGAAAATTACGTTTAGCGGCAGTTCTATTACATACAGGGTAGGCTATAGGAGTTATAGCACGAATAAAATATGATTCGCTCAAAGTTTGGCCTGCAACAGGTATGGTGAGAGTGGGTTAAAATTATGGAAAGAGGAATGTTTCAGGTAGTCTCTGTAAGGCAGCACTTGCTAACGTCAAAAAAATCCTTGAGGAATCACCGTCGATCTTTATCTATGATAGATAGATCTGACGTAAATTTTGGTAGGCGGATTTGGCTGCTAGTGAGGCAGCACCTGTTGAATGAGTGAAATTCGCCGCATTCTCGAAATATTGTTTAATGCATTGTCGAACACTTGAAGCTCACTTCATGAACAACAAAAGATTGAATATTGTCGACCTGCTGATAAAACCTTGTATCTCCAAATTGATAAGATACAAAAACTCTATGTCCACTATTTTTATTTATATTTTAAATTATATTTATATATTAATATTATTTTTTTTTTATTTTCCTGTAAAGTTTATAATTTTGAAGATACCAGGTTTTATCAGCAGGCCGACGATATTACGTTTAGCAGCAGTTTTTATTACATTTAGCGGGAGGCTGAGTATTTACGTTTAGCGTTAGAAATTTCACTTTTAGGGGGAAGGTCGATAATTACGTTTAGCGTTAGAAATGATTACATTTAGGGGGAATTTTACGTTTAGCGTTAATTTTTATTACGTTTAGGGGGAGTTTTACGTTTTGCGGCGATGTTACGTTTAGGGGTTGCACACGGGTTTCTGCCTTAGTTTCAAGACATGTATATCTTCTAAAGCCTCATACATGCATAGATACAGCTATATCTTCTCAAAAGGCCCCGATATGTATCGAAGGATAGTATAGCTGATGGAAAAATGGTATATAGGTAATATGCTGTTGGGATTGTCAACCCTGCCATGGCCCTGAAGTCGGGGTACGTGCGGGGTACGTGCGTGCGGCTGAAAAATAGCTGTGCCAGTGTAAACTGCTCTCTAACACAATATGTAAAATTAATTCAGGCAACCCTATGCTCTCAGTGGTAATTCTATGTGATAAAGGTATATGTCTACTCTCTGAATTCCAAATATCATGGTCATTGATGGAATATTTGGTGAGTTATACGCATTTCCCTATACCCTTGCTCGTCTAAGTCAGAAACACGAAAACCTACTGTTTGCCTATAATCCATCCAGAGGCTTATAACTAGTGATGATATAGCCTCCAATCAGTGTTATAATTATATATAAGTGATGTCCAGAGGTATATCACCTGAAATTAGAAACCCTACAGTAATTTTTTTTCCCTCGGGATCCCGTCGCTGCTGAAAAAAAAGAAATTCCGGTCTGCAAATACCTGAAAAAAACCAAATCAAAACTCAAAAATCTCCTAGAAACACTCCTTATGGCTTAAAAGTATGTAGCCTGGGCACTACCAAGCCAGAACATTAGCTCAAAATATCGGTCAGAAACCGGATCAAAGTCAGAAACCGCGACTAAGTCAGAAACCCGTCAAAGTGTACCAAACTCAACCCAACTGACTTGCTATTGCCATAATACTTAACTGACAAATAGAATAAGAGTCTCAAGTAGGTAATTGATCACTTACCAATGGAAGATGCCACTTGTAGGCTGGTGGACAGGCTGCTTGACAGTTTTTTTTTTTTTTTTTTTTTTTATTTTGGGTCCTAGGTTACCCTGGCCTGAGCCCCAGGAGTTTTTTATGATGATTGCAGTGTTTCTGTCTTTTAGTTATTGTTATTTTGTTGTAGGTGTTGCCTGGTGTCCCCGACCACCTATGCATGTTATTTGAACAAGTTTATGACTGACTGGCCACCGATTGCAGCCACAGCGGCCGCCCATGCCCCACATCAGTTTCTGCCTGAGATCCCGGTTTCTGACTGAGAGCAGAGGCCGACGCCACGGACATTTTTCGATTAAATCTTCAGAAATACAAGTCGACATGTTTAGAAAACACAATATATCTTGTTCCTGACCACCTATGCATGTTATTTGACCAAGTTTATGACTGATTGGCCACCGATTGCGGCCGCCCATGCCCCACATCAGTTTCTGCCTGAGATCCCGGTTTCTGACTGAGAGCGGAGGCCGACGCCACGGACATTTTTCGATTAAATCTTCAGAAATACAAGTCGACATGTTTAGAAAACACAATATATCTTGTCCCCGACCACCTATGCATGTTATTTGACCAAGTTTATGACTGATTGGCCACCGATTGCGGCCGCCCATGCCCCACATCAGTTTCTGCCTGAGATCCCGGTTTCTGACTGAGAGCGTGGGCCGATCGGTCCCATATCAGGCCTCCGACCGACGCCATCGTTATAGAACCCCAATTCCAAAATAGTTGGGACGAAGTGTAAAGTGTGAATAAAATCAAAATGCAATGACTTACAGATCACATGAGCCAATATGTTATTTACAATAGAACATGGATAACATTTCAAAAGTTGAAAGTGAGACATTTAAGTCGAAAGGCGCACTGGAAAAATGTGTTCTCATGATTTTCGAAGATACTTAAGATGTGAGTGAAGGAACGAGCCCAAGATTTCCGGAGGTACCATATTTTGATTGGTAGCAAAAATTGACAGAACAGACAATGAGCAGAGAATGCCTGCCAAGCAAGTTTGTTGCTGTTGCCCTAGCAACAGGTCACAGACTCACAGGTGACGGAAGCCCCAGAGGTTCAAAAGTTGTTGCTTCAATCCTAACACAGACGGGGTCCGGGGTGAATTTAATGAATAAACGCGTTAAAGCTCCGTTACAAAATGATGTTGTTCCATATCCTCGCACATTTTTAAGAGGGTATACGCAAATCATTGACATTTTCTAGTGGGTATACGGTGTATACCTGCGTATCACATAGACTACACCACTGGTTAAATCCACGTTAACTTACCGTTTCAGCGGCATCAAACTCAAGGCTGACAGCGAAGTCATTTTCCCGAAAATAAAGTTTGATTTCTCCAAATTGCGGAACCGGTCAACCAACTATACTCTAATTGTGTCCCTGTTTACTTCGCCCAATTAGCAATCAAACAGTGGATTCGCTTATTTACTTTGTTCAATGAGTTGGTCGTCCTATTTTTTAAGATGGCATGTTTGATTGTCGCATTTTTTAATTCAAATGGCCATAGAACAGCAAAGATTTGAATGAACGTGATAGTGCGATTTGTTTTTTTTTGTGGGCTTATATTAGGCCATTTCATGCGGTTGCCATAGGTGAAGAGTGGGTTAGTTGAGCCACCCTACTTCTACAGCACTTACAAAGAGATTTGTGATTGGTGGTACCATCTGGTGTTAGGATTTGGTACAGAACTTCCTGTTGTGTGTTGATCCAGGTGCATGGAGAACATGTTTGTCCCAGCATGAACTCTTCATTATCTCTCGCCAAAAGTGAATTTCCAATCACAAGGTAAGTTACTTCATATGTCCCAACCAATTTATATTCTAAAGTGTCAAGGTCTGTCACATTGTAAGGACATCTCTCCTGCTATTTCCCAATTTTGTTTGATTGTATGTTGATTTCAGGTTTTCTAGGCATGTGACATGTTTCAAATAGTGGCCAGTACTGGGTTAGTTGATCCACCTCCATGTGGTTTAGTTGAGCCATGGCTCCTAATCTCCTAAAGTGGAATATTGAGTAGATTTAAAACTGAACATTTTCCACACATACAGTTTAACTTCAGTGGTTTATTTTTCCTGTTTCTCACTCTGATGGAAGTTATAAAATTTTCTAAATAAGGGGACTGTGTCCTGTAAATTTCAAATGTATCACATCGTGTACAATATACATGGCTCAGTGAGTATCAATATCCCCCTGGGAGTGCAAGCGGGTGCTCGGCTTAGCTCTTTGTTGCACCTTAGCCCGGTCCCATTAACGAGTATGGCCAGTCAAACCATAACACTGCATTACGTAACTGACAAACCTGATGGACCTTTATTTTCCTACCTCACACTCGCACATTTTGATATGAAGCATTATCACTCTACATTTTGACTTCGGTGAATGCTGAATTAATTGCTTACTGTGGCTAGCATATGCACGGGTTATCAGTGCTAACACTGGGCATCTAGCTCCAAAGCTAAACCATGGTTATTTCATCAGCTGCCCAGCTAATCTATGACCTTTATATTAGCGAACAATACTGCTGCGATGCGCAACTTTTCTATTGCGTTGTATAATTGAAGGTGCTTCTTGACCTTGATGTAAAGCCCTTGCTCTTAGTTTCACTTTTGTTTTTTTCTGTAAATGGAGCATTGCTGGACACCGAATATAGCTGAAGGTGGCTAATTATTGACACTGTTTTCCGTTGCCGTTTGGCTTATTAATTAGGTTAATGTAGCTGGCTAACTTGATGATGATGGACTTTAAATATTATTTTTTGGGGATTTTATCCTTTATTTGATAGTCACACAGTAGAAAGAGACAGGAAAGTTGGGGAGAAGAATGGGGAAGACATGCGGCAAATGACCCGAGCCGGAGTCGAACCTGGTCGCCGCGGGAAGGACACAACCTCAATGGTACACGCGTAGACCGATGAGCCACCGGGGCGCCCCATGATGATGGACTTTATGAAGAAACACATTCAGCGACTGCTAGCTCACTAAATAACGTGGGATAGGTCCAATTAGCTATTTAGCTAGCTAGCCTACCATATCCGTAATTGCACTGAAAATAGAACGAATCAATTTGTGGCAATTGTCACACCATAAGCTCCTGCTGTGTGCATCTATTGACTGTCTAATTACAACAATCTCCGGCCGGGCTCTCCAGTGCTCTGGGGGATCAGCTGTAGGACCCTTTATCTGGTAGTGTGCTTTGGTAGTTGGAATGTTCTCGCTAACTACCCAGCTTTTTTTTTTTTTTTTTAAATTTAACCCTTATTTAACCAGGGAAGTCCCGTTGAGATTGAAATCTCTTTTTAAAGGGAGCCCTGGGGGTTGAGGTGGGGAGGGAGAGGGCAATTTGCACAGCCAATTAAATCAGGGGATGGTTAGGTGGCAGGTCGACAGAGCCAGGTTGGGACTTTAGCCATGACAGCAGGGAACCCCCTACTCTTATCGAAGAGTGTCATAGGATCTTTAATGATCACAGTGAGTCAAGATCTCGGTTTACCGTCTCATCCGAAAGACTGCGTCTCCTTCAGTACAGTGCCCCCGTCACTGCACTGGGGCATTGGGGATTATGGACTTTAAGCAACGGCAGATTTTGAGAGGGCTACGGCACCCAGAAGTACATCTGCGCTCCGCTGATCAAGACTTAAGCCGGTGTGCCGGCGTTGCCTTGCCGTAGCAGGCTGATCTACCTCAGGGGAAGAGCCAATCTCATGTAGTGGCGACGACGCGTGGTTCAGGTTATTGCATTAAATGGTTTTCATTGGATTTCCGAGATGAAATGTGTTCTACAATTGATAAACACACTACATTACATGTTTCAGCGAACCATTCCTGAAAATTACGGTACTTCTATGAAGCCGATGGAGAAAATTCAAAGACGAGGCTAATGCAGGGAATGTGAACTATAACATCAGTATAAGTGCACAATTTCAACCGCGCATCCAGGACACCAAAACACGGTGAAAAAGACCGCGATTTTTGGCGAGCACTGCATTACAATCAACCCGGAATTTTAGGTATCTGATGTAAACACACGGCCAGCCTGGTGCATATGTCACGTACCTATTCATGGGTTTCAGTCACGTGACGTTTTTGTTGTGAGCGCCATTTTGAGGACCTAGGCACAGCTACGACCATATACTGGATGGGCTACGATGAAGGATGTCTCAGTCTTTATTTCTCCATAACATCAGACTAACTCTACATTATCCCGCTTATTACACGGCTTATGAGTGAAATTATTAATTTCAGATGTAATGTTGATCAAAATACGACTTTTATCGATTTATAAATTGCATCATTTGGCGAATCTGCAAGTCCAGTCACTTCTCCGCTCTTTTGCTCACCCTCCTCGGTTGTGTGTTGGCCTGTGGCTAAAAACCGGGTACCCGGGTCCCGCCCGAAAGGCTCGGGTCCCAGGAAGAAAATTGCGATACCTGTTTCCCGAAAATCAGTACATTGATTGTGCACACGATAAAATGATGGGTAATCATTAATGGCATCACCCAGACATTCGCCTATGTAGGCCACATTATTTATTCCTGTAGCTCACGACTGTCGTGCGCCCACGATTAGCTTATCAACTTACTTGAATGGGAAACAGATGGAGAATCAATCAGTGGCAATTTGGAGATTTTAATCAAGAATGTATTAATCTCTGCCTCCTTGGTCTAGTCAGCTCGCGCTCGCTAGCTGCCTTTCAATCTCATCGGCGTCATCGTTTTTTTTCTTTCTTTTCAATAGTTATGATGAATTTTGATGATATTGATACAAATTACATGATATATTTTTTGTCGTTGTGATTGATGTCCCGGTTGATAGTAATAGTGATGATGAATACGGCGATTCGGTATTCGGTAACGATTGAAGTTGATGGAATAATTATCAAATGATGATGATAATGGGAAATTCAGGGGTGCAGGTATGATTTTGAGTTTCGCAGATATGATTTTGAGTCTTGACGATGGGATTGTTATGATGGAATAATGAAATACTTACTATTAATGATAATAATGACATCAGTCGGACATCTGTACACTTTGATATAGTAAATTAATTTGGAAAATACATTTGGAAAGTAAAATATCGTATTCGTAAAATACCTGATCAGTCCATCCAACGTTCGTGAGTTGACAATGAAATACCACCTCGAACAAGCTTTTCGTTGTAAGTTATCTTTCTGTTTCTCGGTCTTTCCTTCTTTAGTGTAGGCTATGTAAACCAGTGGCGTAGCCAGAACTTAAAATTGGGTGGGCACTAAACATCTCTTTAAAACATTCATTCGTTCTGACTCGATCGCAGTCATTTTTTCTAATTAACTATACATTCAATCTGAAAACACTTCGCACTGTCAGGTGTTGCTTGTTCACCTCGTTCAGGCAAAAGACAATCATTCATTTGGATGCGCAATTTTGTGCTTTTCGCATCAGTGGCGTAGCCACACCTGAAAATTGAGCGGCCACACAACATCGGTTTATTACAATTATTATACCCAACTTGTTCTCAGCCGTTTTCCTTTGTTAAAGCAATTTCCTTTTATATGAGTAATCAACTGGCAAAAAAAGACACGGCTTCTTTCGTGGTGCAATCTAAGGGCGACTAATCAATAGGCATAATTCAGTTCAGCAAAATAAGTTACTCATAAGTTGCACTTAGTTTTAATAATACTTTTCGAGAGGTAAACTGTTCTGAAACTTCCGCGCTACCTTTTCGGCTCATCAGGCGATCTAACCTGTGCTTCATGATCGACTGAATTATTCAAACTGAACCAAAGACAGAGATTTGAAATGCGCAAAATTGCGCATCCAAATGAATGATTGTCGTTTTGCCTGAACGAGGTGAACAAGCAACACCTGATAGTGCTGAGTGTTTTCGTATTGAAGGCATAGTTAATTAGAAAAAAATTATTGCGATCAAGGCTGAACTAATTTTTTTAAAGAGATGTTTATTGCCCATGCAATTTTAAGTTCTGGCTGCGCTACTGACGTAAACATGTTTGAAACTTTGAGGTTAAGAATTCACACAGACATGCATGCCTTGTAGACGAGAGCTGGGACATGATAGGGGACATGATATTCCATGTTGGTTTGACATGTTAACATGTATTTTAGCCGATTTGATCGAAAATACAACCCCAATTCCAAAATAGTTGGGACAAAGTGTAAATTGTGAATAAAATCAAAACCAGCCAGTATTTTATTCACAAAAGAACGGAGATAACATAGCAAATGTTGAACCTGATAAATTTTACAATTTTATCCACAAAATGAGCTCATTTTGTGCACAAAAATGTAAAATGTCTCAGTTTCAACTTTTGAAATGTTATCTATGTTCTAATGTAAATAACATATTGGCTCATGTGATCTAAAAGTCATTGCATTTTGATTTTATTCACAATTTACACTTCGTCCCAACTATTTTGGAATTGGGGTTGTATAACGATGGCATCGGTCGGAGGCCCGACATTGGACCGATCGGCCCACGCTCTCAGTCAGAAACCGGGATCTCAGGCAGAAACTGACGCGGGGCGTGGGCAGCCGCTGTGGCCGCAATCGGTGGCCAATGAGTCATAAAGTTGGTCAAATAACATGCATGGGTGGTCGGGGACATGATATATTGTGTTTTCTAAACGTGTAGACTAATATTTTTGAAGATTTAATCGAAAATTATCGGTGGCGTCGGCCCCCGCTCTCAGTCAGAAACCGGGATCTCAGGCAGAAACTGACGCAGGGCGTGGCGGCCGCTGTGGCCGCAATCGGTGGCCAGTCAGTCATTAACTTGTTCAAATAACATGCATAGGTGGTCGGGGACACCAGACAACACTTACAACAAAATAACGGTAACTAAAAGTCGGAAACATGCAATCATCATAAAAAACTCCCAGGGCTCAGGCTAGGGGAACCTAGGACCCAAAATGAAAAAAAAAAAAAGAACCGTCAAGCAGCCTGTCCACCAGCCTACAAGTGGCATCTTCTATTGGTAAGTGATCAATTACCTACTTGAGACTCTTATTCTATCTGTCAGTTAAGTATTATGGCAATAGCAAGTCAGTCGGGTTGAGTTTGGTACACTTTGACGGGTTTCTGACTTAGTTGCGGTTTTTGACTTAAGATTCGGTTTCTGACCGATATACCGATATTTTGAGCTAATAGACACCTGTTCTGGCTTGGTATTGCCTAGGCTGCATACTTTTAAGCCATAAGGAGTGTTTCTAGGAGATTTTTGAGTTATGATATAGGTTTTCATAACACTTTTCAGGTATTTGCAGACCAGAATTTCTTTTTTTCAGCAGCGACGGGATCCCGAGGGAAAAAAATCACTGTTGGGTTTCTAATTTCAGGTGATATACCTCTGGACATCACTTATATACAATTATAACACTGATTGGAGGCTTAAATAACTTTATTATCACTAGTTATAGGCCTCTGGATGGATTATAGGCAAACAGTAGGTTTTCGTGTTTCTGACTTAGACGAGCAAGGGATAGGGAATGCGATAACTCACCAAATATTCCACCAATGACCATGATATTTGGTATTCAGAGAGTAAGACATATACCTTTATCACATACAATTACCACTGAGAGCATAGGGTTGCCTGAATTAATTTTACACATTGTGTTAGAGAGCAGTTTGCACTCGCGCAGCAATTTTTTTAGCCGCACGCAAAATGTACCCCGACTTCAGGGCCATGGCAGAGTTGACAATCCCGACAGCATATTACCTATATACCATTTTTCCATCAGCTATACTATCCTTCTATACATATCAGGGCATTTAGAGAAGATATAGCTATATCTATGCATGTATGAGGCTTTAGAAGATATGCATGTCTTGAAACTAAGGCAGAAACCTGGCCCAAAAAATGAGTTGAGGGACCCAACTTTGACCAGGTACCACGAAAAAATGAAAAACGTCGCCGTCGCACGGCTTTGGAATATGATCCCATGACACCTATGGATTAAAAAACCACTCACAGCTAAGCTCTATGGGTACTTTCATTATTTTTCAGTACCCGGGGGTGGCGCACATTTCGTGAGCCTGGCCCATATATATTATATATATAATATGCACACCCCCATGCACTTCACCATATATATGCACACTCCCATGCACTTCACCATTCCTTCACACTCTGAATAGATGTGTGTAGAGGCGGATTGTCCATTGGGGCGATTGGGCGACGCACTGCCACGGGAAAAAGAGATTTTTTTTTCCCCCCCCGGCTCTACCACTGTTCTACACTTGATCTCCCTTTGAATGGCATTGTCCAATCAGGATAAACTAGCGTTTCCAATAGTCCCGCCCCTTTCAGGGCGATTTCACTCAGACTGAAAATTGCCCCAGGGGTCTCTCATTGACTCTCGTGTAACGTCATTTTTCGGCCAGTACAAGGCCTTTCAGTGCAATCTCAATGGGTTCCGGGAGGGCTCGCCCCAACGTGCTTTCGTCATACGTAACAGCAGTGGTCGTGGGCAGAGCTAGGCTGCATCCAAATGTCCGCACTTCACCGCACTCGCAGACTCGCGGACTTTGCGGGCGCGTTCACGGGAAGCCCAGGAGTGCTGAGGGCTGTCCAAACCCGAAATTGATCCATTCCACTAGGGGCCTCAAGCGGACTTTCTGAGGACTTCCAGAGAGTCCGCTTGGGGTGCAGACTTCACTAGTGTTATTACCCATAATTCATTGCAATACGGACGTGACGTTTTAATTTTTCCAAATTGCTGACAGAAGAAAAGCACATTAACACACACACAAAACCACATACACTTATTAGAAATTTATAATATTAAAACCTTACTTGAATAACGTAGGCCAGATATAAAATTCAACATCATCATACAGAAATATAGGCTACAGAGGTAATCAATATGCATTTGCACGGAAACGAGTGAAACAGACTCGAAGCCTGTCTATCAGCTCATTTTGTAATGCTGCAGACTCCCGCTCTTGCAGACTTTACGTGATGATGGTGAAGACGTCACATTACATACGCCTGAAGTCAGTGAGGGCTCAGTCTGCAAGTCCAGAGGGTGGAGATTTGGATTTAGCCCTAGTCGTGGGTATCCACCTAATTCCTGTTCTAACGATGCGCGCTGCCGTGAGAACCGAGACGGTCTCCTACTTCCGGTCATTGCTCGCTGTACTGAAGAGAGATAGGCAGGCTGAATGCGTTCAGGCTCCACTTGTTCCGTTGTTGGTTGTACTAACAACTCAAAAAAGATAAAAGTTTGTATGGAAACAGAGTGCTTTATTCACAAGGTGATTAGAAAAGATTGCCCTTGCCCAGCACCTTACAGTCTACACTCGATGCCAGCGAGTCGGCGCTAGGAGTGTCTATCCGCGCGGAGACTGAACTATCCACCCAAGAGGATGTACGTATGCTCACACCACTTCGTAAAAAAGCGCCTGACGGATGACCATCCTGTTCCCACTGTATTATACATTATACAGTCCCCTGATACGTTAATTCAAAGATCCGTCCAACAAGTATGTTTTTTCGAAATCCGACAAAAAGCAGTATCGTCAGCCAGTAGTCAGTTTAGTTTTCCGGTGAAGTTACCAGCGTTTGCCATGTAATTAGTGGCCATCTACGGTCACACGTGGGATGTATATTGATACCCACACGTTTAGCAGTTATACAGGCGAACGTTTGCACTTTTGAACAAGTTGACATTGAGCAGTGGAGGGGTTTACCAGTAGCGTTAGTGAATATTGAAAGGTGCATAATCGTAATCCTGGTTTGTGTAAAAACCTCATCTTTAGCCGACTATATTCTTGTGGCAAATATTTAGCTTGTCAGCTACAGCGGTTGTGAAGGATTGGACTGAGATCTTTATTTCGTTCCGTGCATTGGTGATTTTCAGCATGCGAAGTAAAGCTTGGGGACTGTACTTCAGTGCTCTGAATAATGATTGTTGCCCACAGCTAATGTGATATCATTCAGTAGTGGAGCGGGTGACAGCTGGGTTTTTACCCTTGTGTAAAACAAATAAACTGCTCGCCAGACTATTTACTGAATCAAAAACATTTTGATACGCAGCTTGCTAGCTAATCGCTTCCTGCATATGAATTGCAACTCGCCGTCTAGTCACGCTTTTTTTTTTTTTTTTTTTTTTTTGTCTGTAGGAATGTGTAGCCACCCAAATAGGTATCACGGCTTCATCAATAAGTGGAGTGATTAATTGTAGTGATAAACCATTCTTTACTTTTGAGTTGACGGCTCCTGGCTCTGTGACTTTCTTCACCACAGTTTATCATTGCAACTCAAGTAGCTAGAGGAAAACTTTGTTGTGTGCTCGCAGTGCTGCTCTCTAGTGGACACAACAGGCATTGCTATAAAGTAAATTGAGGCGATGATCTTGCCACCTACCTACCAGTATTTGCACCATCTCTACGTTCAGTCTATGCATGTTACCTCCACAAAATGGGCATTTTGAATTATAGGAATTAGTGGGAACGTGGAGTAATAAAGGCAAATGACTAACCTCTAACTAGCTAACTTCTGTCCAGCTCTTTTGTTGTACGTTGCCACCTAATGGACATAACAGGCAATGATTATGAGTTTATTTAACAGGCCCAAAAAGATTGCGACACAGTCTGTTGATGTATTTGACAAATAGCTCATCGGTGTGATTATTCTTAAAAATTGCCCCCCCCTGAATTTTTTGTCCGGAGCCGCCACTGGATGTGTGCGTAAATCAGCTGACTGCAACTGATTTCCCAAGGGTCGACGCGCGTATACTGACGGAAAATCTAAAATGCCGCGGAAATGTCACTTTCATCTGACGACGTTTCATCAGAAGACGTTTTGAGCCATTTCTGTGCGCTGCTGTCCGTTAAAAAAAATCGTGTACGTCATTCATCTGTCCAAAGGCATTGTGGTCCGCTGCAGACAGTCAGCCGCTCTGCTGTTCTTATACGTAACAACACGCTGTCAGGAGATTGTGTGAAGTCGCCTGTACTGTTGTGAAAAGTCAGCCCATTGCTTAAAGTCCCTACTATGGCTTTGATGGCTATGACACCAGCGTCGGGAGAGATTTATTTCCGGGTGCCGTAGCCGTCGCAAAATCCGCCGTTGCTTAAAGTCCTTATTATTTAACCAGAGGGAAGATCGCAACCTTCTGGCCTACCAACACCTCTTCCAGCAGCAACTTGGGTTTCCTAGGTGGTCTCCCATCCAAGTACAGGCAGGCGTACACTCCCTGGCACAGCTGGACATCTTGGGCAAAAGCTAAATGAGGGATTACTGTGTTCATTCTCTGGCTAGTTAGCTAGTTCATGAGCTTTTTTTTGAGACTTGCTAATATGTGCCAACATGCAACGTTATATGAAACCATATTTGAATTTCATCCACTTTAGAAAATAGACCACAGACTCCTAGCCATACAGCTAGCAAGACATTATTTCCCGATATTTCGATGAAAACTGCTTCAGTCACAAACGCAGCCCAAGGGTCAAGCTCCGTGACTCCAATTAGCCTATCTGGGGTAACGCCACACACACGGCGGGGTTAGCCCAGGGGTTAGCGGCAAGACTAGCCGAGCTGAGGTGACCCCTTTACTAGTGACTAACTAGCTTAGACTGTATACACGACCTCACTAGCATCGCTAACATAAGATGCCTCATCATCATCTGAATCAGACGGCAGAGTTAAATCCATGTCCGACAATGAAGAACTACTAGAATTGCTAGTTGAACTTGAAGAATCATAGCAGTCGTCCATTAA
This sequence comes from Gymnothorax javanicus, assembly GCA_029692085.1. Taxonomy (NCBI): domain Eukaryota; kingdom Metazoa; phylum Chordata; class Actinopteri; order Anguilliformes; family Muraenidae; genus Gymnothorax; species Gymnothorax javanicus. The sequence continues at coordinate 156,466,463 of CM056196.1, forward strand.
TGAAATAAAAGCAATACATGCATGATTCCTGAGACGACATCACTTCCGGCGAAGCCGGGAAGTCATTTTCGTTTTCGTCAAGTCTCGGAAAATCAACTTTATCAAGACGATTATGCTCAATTCGCTGTTTGAATCACGTTATATTTAGGATGAACCTTTTTCAATAATTAAACAAACAATAATTGGAAGAAAAATAATTGACTCAAATTAAATTCAGTTATAGCCTACCTTTGCAGGGTTCCCGCTACCGCTCGTCATTCTCGTCACTGACGAAAACTGAAGTGATAGTGACGAAGCTAAAAGACGCCCCTTCGTCACTTTGGCGAGAAAAAAAGATGATGGTGACGATTCTAAGGCCAGACTTTTTTTATTCCTTTGTCCTCGAGCGCGCCGCTATGGAAATTGCCCGAAACAGAAAAAAAATACTATTTTATTTTTTGCATATCCTCGGGCCCGCCGCTCAAAAAAATCCCAAAAATGAAATTAAAAAAATATTATTTTTATATTCGTTCCGCCCACCGCCTCCTGGAAGGCTACTGATCTTTATTTTTTTTTTATCTGTCCTCCGCTCTGAACGAATTGCTATTCTGAGAAATAAAGAATCGAGCCGTCCGGAATAGTTATTCACTTCGGGCAGTTTACTAGCTATGAAGGTGAGAAGTAATGGTTCCGGATTGGTAGCCGTTGCCACGGAGTGTTGATCAAACACTGGAGACACCAAGTGCCCTTAACCAGTTTATTGGCAGATTATTAGGAGGGAAATTAGTGTGGTGTACAATGGAAACATACAAACATAGAACAATCAGATTATACACGGAATATTACTTACATTAATAATTACAACCCTAAATGGCATTTACTTAAAGAGAATCGCACATTCACCTCAACAGTACATGCCAATAATGAACTATTCCCCTTTTCTCTGAGTACACAATATTACCATATTATTTAAAACTGATAGGCTAAAACTATAATGAAAGCAAGGTCATGTACATCATTCATTCAGAACATTAGCCTGTCTGATACATCGCTATAATTCTCTTGTTATATTTATCTTGAAATGACCGAACATTTACGAACCGGTCTGAATTTGCATGAAACAGCCCCATAAATTATTCGGTACAATCTTACAAATCTCTTCGCTATGCCATACTACACTTAACTGTGCACCCTGCTTAATCTTAAATGAACAGTATTTTAACGAAAGAAATACAACCGCCTGAACAGATTTAGTCGGGAATCCACTACATCGATCGCGAGCAGTGAAGCTTTTGCGTTTAACTAGAAACAAAGGTCACGATAAAACAAAGCTATTTATTTAGCTTACAGGCACTGAAGCTCGCATTCGTATATTTATCGAACTAATACAACAGCAAATTGTATAACAAGTACTTACGTAAGTTTCATTTACGCACACAAGATAATTTCCACAGGGAAACTGAAACTAATAACTTGGTTCTCCTCTGACTTGTCCCCAGCCTCCTGTACACGGCGTCTGTTCTCTTGAATACTGACTGACTGCCTACTAAGTCACACCATCGGCGCATGCAAAGGGGGCGGAGATCGCATAGTCAAGTCTGCTCTCTCCGCAGTCTCTTAAACAGCCGCCCCTACATTCATTGTGTGAATGTACTTCTTAAAGAGACTTTGTCGGTGCTGGAGTGGCTACTCCTTCCTCATCTTCGGGAATGGCTGGAAGATTAATTAGGTGGGCAACTGACCTATGGTACACCTTGCCCTTTACCTGAACGTCAGCTGATCGGACCCGGCCGTCTGCACTGAGGCAGACATTTTGCACTTTGCCAACTGGCCAAAGGGATCTGGGAAGCTGATGATCGACAATCATGACCACCATGCCGGGTTTAATATTCTCAGTGTCACCCTGCCACTTCTGGCGAGGTTGTAATGCAGGGAGATACCTCTTGATAAAGTGGGCCCAGAACTGATCAGCCAGTGCTTGGCAATGCCTCCATCTCCGTTGGCTTAGCACTTCAGACTCTGGGTAAACGACTTGGGGTAGGGAGGCATCGGGCCGCCCCATCAGAAGGCAGTTTGGAGTGATAGGGTCTGGGTCAGCAACATCTGAGGACACATACCCTAGTGGCTTTGCATTCAATATGCCCTCTACCTCAACCAGCACAGTCCTTAGTACCTCTTCGGTGAGGGTTTGGGAACCAACAGTGACTCGAAGGGCAGCTTTTACTGAACGTACTTCACGTTCCCAGACGCCTCCAAAATGTGGCGAATGTGGGGGGTTATAACTGAATCGGATCTTCTGTTTTGCTAGCGCTGTCTGCAGCGATGGGCTCATAGCGGCAAAGCTCTCACTTAGCTCCCTGTCTCCTCCACGAAAATTTGTCCCTTGATCACAAAGAATTTCAAATGGGGTGCCCCGCCTTGCTACAAAGCGTCTGAGAGCCATCAGAAATGAGTCACTGTCCATTGAGTAGAGAAGGTCTAGATGTACACAGCGTGTTGTTAGGCACTTGAAGATCACACCCCATCTTTTCTCATTGCTTCGTCCGCATTTCACTAGAAAGGGGCCGAAGCAATCCAGTCCCGTGGAGTAAAATGCAGGTTTCAAAAGTCTGAGACGGGCAGGTGGGAGATCCGCCATTTTTGGAATCTTTGGTCTGGCTCTCCATTTTTGACACTGAATGCAATTATGTTGATGGCGGCGTACCGCCTCTCTGCCCCTGAGGATCCAGAACCGTCGTCGAATCTCAGCAGAAACTCTTTCTGGTCCAGGGTGATTAGGTTTGTTATCATACTGCTGGATGAGAAGTTTTGTCATTGGGTGCTTTGGGTGTAGCACTATTGGATGAACCATGTCTGAATTGATACCTTCTGCTTGGCGAAGTCGACCACCTACACGGATTAAATCTGTGCTGCTGTCAAATTCTGGGGATAGATTGATAAGGCGACTGTCTGATGAGAGTTGCTTGCCCATCTTCACAGCCTTGTATTCCTCAGGAAAACTTTCCATTTGCGTTTGCCACAGTATGGTAGTTTCGGCCTGTTGGTAATCTGCAGCTGATGGACTATCGGGGTAAGGGGCCGCCCCATCTAGGGATCTGCGTGTCGCTTCCACCAGGTCTTCAAATGAGGAGTACTTAGTGGTGTCTACTGCGGGTAAACTAGCAATTGTTAGACCGCAGAATCTTGGCTTTCTGAGCTCTTCAGAGTCTTCATCATTGATTGGGACTGGGAGCACAGGCCATGCATCTGGGCCCTGGTAGAGAAACTGTGGTCCCTGTCCCCACCTGTTTGGCTTTGCCAGTTCAAGGAGGGTCTTGCCCCGGGTAATATCGTCAGCGGGATTGCTGGCAGAATCCACATACCTCCAACAGTGACCTTCAGTCAGCTCCTGAATTTCAGCAATCCTGTTGCCTACAAATTCTTTGAATCTGCAAGATTCAGACTGAAGCTATATGAGAACGGTTGAGGAATCTGACCACAAGACCGTGTTCTTAATTTCCAGAGTGAGCTCATTATGGAGAAGCTTGGACAGCTGGGCTCCAGTGAGGGCGGCACAAAGCTCCAGTCTTGGTGTTGAGAGGCTCCGTTTGGGGGCAACGCGCGATCTGGCCAACACAAACGAAACTTGAATATCTCCTAGCTGATTTTCGGTGCGGAGATATGCCACTGACCCATATGCAACCTCAGATGCATCACAAAAAATATGGAGCTCTCTAGTTACATCAGCTCCATCCATTTCCAGGGTAACATAGCAGCGTGGTAAAGTAATTTGTGGTAAGTGCTGTAGCTCACCCTCCCATGCGGTCCAAGCTTGCAGAAGATCCGAGGGCAGCAGGGGGTCATCCCATTCTCTTTCCTTTGCCCAGAGACATTGGACTAGAATTTTAGCCCTGGTAGTAAAGGGTAGTAGGTAACCAATAGGATCATATTGGCTTGCAAGGGTGCGATAGATATTGCGCATTGTCACCTCTTCAAGGGGAGGTAGGCAGAGTTGGTACTGAAGAGTGTCTGGTGAGCAGTGCCAGCTTAATCCTAGAGCATGTTCTTGGGGGTCTGCTTTGGAGTCAGAAATCCACAGCTCCGCACTTTCTGACTTAGCCTCCACAGGGAGGTGGCAGACCACTGAAGCAACATTACTTGCCCACTGTCTTATTTCGAACCCACCCGATGCCAGGAGTTCTCTCAACTGGTCTACTACGTCTCGGGCTTCCTGTGGAGAGGTTGTGCTCAACAAGCAGTTATCAACGTAAAAGCTCTCCAGGACAGCCCGACGAACTCTGTCCCGATTCACTGTGGCTGAGCACATGCCTCTGCAGAGCGAAGGTAGCGCAGCATGGGCTGCACGTCGTTCCGAATGGAAGGACACGCCATTCATAGACCTCAGGTGGCTTATCACTTTGGAGATCTCGCCAAAGGAACCTCAAAAGGGGCTGGTCATGGGGGAGGAGACGAACCTAGTGGAACATCTGCTTTATATCTCCGCTGATCGCCACATGATGCTCCCTAAACCTAACCAGAACCCCAAGGAGTGAGGATCCTAGTGTAGGCCCAGGCAACAGGTAGTGGTTGAGATTCTGGCCCTCGTAGGTAAAAGAGCAGTTGAACACAATTCTGTGTTTTCCGTGGTGGGATACAATGTGGTGCGGCACATACTATGACTCACTTGCTTGCTCGACTTCTTGAGGGGTTAGTTTGGTGGCGTAACCAGCTCTCTCCAGTTTCTCAATCTCCTGTTGATACGTAGAGGCAAGTGAATGATCCTTAGCTAGCCGACGTTCAGTGCTTCGAAGGTATGACATCACGGCCTGCTTGGGTGCTTGTAATGTTGACATGTTTGTAGCTCTGAGAAGTGGTGTAGCGTAGCGATGTGCTCCGTCAACTTCCACTCTGTGTTTGCTTCAAGCTTATGAATTGCCTCCTGGTCTTGTTTTGATCTTGTTACTATCTTCTCACTGCGGAAGGGTAGAGTGTCCAGCTGCCAGAGTCTCTCTACATGGCGGTACAGATCTGTGGCAGGGAAAGAGGAGGTACATAGGCATTGGGTGGCTGGTAGCTGTTCCTGCAGGTATTTTGCAGGCCCTTGTAAGATCCAACCCAGGCGAGTTCTAACTGCAGCTGGTCCTCCTGGGGGGCCGAGGTGCACTGGCTCAATGGGGATAATTAGATCTGGGTGATCTGAGCCAATCAGCAGTGTAGGGTGGACCTTGTGGAGGGAAGGTATTGGTAGACCTCGTAGGTGTCTGTATTTTTTCTGCAAGATTGATACAGGATATGTATACTCTGAAAGGCTTAGGTTGTTAGCGGTGAAGGCATCTTTAGTGTGAAATTGCCTGTGTGGCTTGTTAGCAGGAGATATGGAGAAAGAGACAGAGGCTCCATACACTGTCCTGACATCCTGGTGTACTGTCCTCAGCTTTAGGGCTTCAGCTTCTCCTTTCAGTCCAAGGTAGTGTGCTGCATCAGAGAGCAAGATGGTGCGCTCAGAGCCATCATCAAGAATGGCGTATGTTTCTACTGCCTAATTCTCGTGGTGAAGGGTAACCTGGATAACTTTGAGAAACACTCTCCCCCCACCACGAGGCTGGTCCAAGTACAGCGTCTCAGCATTGTAGAGTGTGGCGCTCTCAGAGGAGGTTGCTGCAGACTTTGGGGTACTTCGCTGGTTTACGTCATGGAAGGACGGCAGGTGCTTTCCCTTACAGATGTGGCAAGGCTTCTTCAAATCACAGTCCTTGGATAAGTGGGTTCGGGCACATTTCCAGCAGCGTTTTTTCTCCTTAATCCAACGGACGGCCTGATCTCTTGTAAGGGCAGCAAAGTCTGCACACTGACTCAAGTAATGTGCAGTACTATCACAGTAGGGGCAGTGGATCCTTCCTTTGCTCAAAACCTTTGGCGGGGGAGCTGGTAGGGCGTTATTACTTATACTTTGCTCCGCTCCATGCATGACAGTGGCTTGTAGATTTATGGATCTAGGTTTCCTTTCATTCCTTGTTTGGAAAATGTTGTCTGTGGGGTCAAATTCTAGACAGTCTGCCTCTAATTGTAGCCATTCTGCAAACTCGAGCAAAGATGCTTTAACTTGATTAGGGTTTTTTCTAATCTGGTGTCTCCTAAATCTCCGTTGTTGGGTGCGGGGTAATCTGTTCAGTAAACATTTCGCATTCGATCCACTGTGCAGCTCCTCGAAACTGTCTTCCTTCAAGGCTTTCAGCATGCCTACAATAGCCTGTACACGCAGTGAAAATTCATCTAGAGCTCGCTCATCTCCTGCTCGAATTGGAGGTAGGTTCTCCAAAGTCTCAATTTCTCTGAGAACAAATTGATAAGGTTGTCCATACTTTCTATCTAATGCCTGCAGTGCATTAGTGTAAGGGGTGGATGATTCAGCATGGGCAAGAACAAGACGATGCGCATTAGGGGTCTTTACATGCTTCAAAAGTAATGCATACTTATACTGTTCAGAGTAACTCTGATGTAGAAGGTTATTCGAGTGACAGGCGGCGCTCTACATACTGCGCTCGATCTTCTTTGGTGAAATCCGGGAATGTTGGTCCTTCAATGCTGTGGAATGGATGGTAAGGAGCATACCATAAGACTTCCGGTCTCTGTGGTGGTTCTACAGCTGGGGGAGCAGCTATGGGAGCTACATGGCTATCAGTAACTGGCTCTTGCTTACTAGGTGCCGGGTCCCTTCGGCTTGGGCAGGAAGGTTGACTGAGTTGGGTGGATTGCATCTGATTACTGAGGGCCTGTAGTTGAGTTTGGGATTCAGGGTATTGCTGGGAAGGGTGTTGGCGTGGCTGCTCCTCTTGTATTAGTGGGAGGGGTTGCAGTGGCATGAAGATGGCAGACTGGTGGTAGTCTGGTGTAGTACTTTGATGAAGATCAAAGGGGTGCATGCTGATGGATGTTGCCCGACTAAGTGGAGGAGAGGCCGCTTTTCTCTGGCTAGGGGGGAAGGGCTCTTTGTTACAACGTCAGTATGCTCAAACCTCTGAGGGGAAGGGAGAGCATCAATAACTGGCGGCCCCCTCTCATCCGGCTTTACGGAGTGAACCCAAGGTGATGGTCGCCTTGATGCTGCCGTGGAGGACTTTGCGGAGGTTGTAGGGGTGGTCCTAAGCAGGACCTGCTCGAGGAGCTCTGTCTGGCGTTTAGCAGTTTCACTCTGCTGCTTTGCTGTCTCACTTTGCTGCTTAGCTGTTTCTACAATCTGCTGCATAAGACTGGTAGAGGGACTAGGTGGACATGGGTTCTGTAACAAGGATGCAATGCTGCTTGACCGACTTGCTTCAGGCCGAGGAGAAGGTGTTGCTGAACCTTTTCCTTCATCTCTGTGGTCAACATCATAATCTCGGAGGTATCCAGGCCTCTGGGTTTTCCGGCGGGGGCGAGGACTAGTGGGTGATCTGGTGGGATCGCGTCCAGGGGTAGCCATGGTAACGACACAATCTGGCTCGAAGGACCAGTTTGAAGGTGAGAAGTAATGGTTCCGGATTGGTAGCCGTCGCCACGGAGTGTTGATCAAACACTGGAGACACCAAGTGCCCTTAACCAGTTTATTGGCAGATTATTAGGAGGGAAATTAGTGTGGTCTACAATGGAAACATACAAACATAGAACAATCAGATTATACACGGATTATTCCATACTACACTTAACTGTGCACCCTGCTTACTGTTAAATGAACAGTATTTTAACGAAAGAAATACAACCGCCTGAACAGATTTAGTCGGGAATCCACTACACCGATCGCGAGCAGTGAAGCTTTTGCGTTTAACTAGAAACAAAGGTCACGGTAAAACAAAGCTACTTATTTAGCTAACAGGCACTGAAGCTCGCATTCGTATAATTACCGAACTAATACAACAGCAAATTGTATAACAAGTACTTAAGTTTCATTTACGCACGCGAGATCATTTCCACAGGGAAACTCAAACTAATAACTTGGTTCTCCTCTAACTTGTCCCCAGCTTCCTGTATACGGCGTCTGTTCTCTGGAATACTGACTGACTGCCTACTAAGTCACACCATCGGCGCATGCAAAGGGGGCGGAGATCGCATGGTCAAGTTTGCTCTCTCCACAGTCTCCTAAACAAGCCACGTTACTGAATGGCCGTAAAACAGGATAGCACTTTCGTTGTGTTTTATCTTCAATGAACAGAGCCAAGAAAGACTGATCAGAGAGCGGTTTTACGTGAAAATACGTTCAAATGCTGTCTTATTGGCTGACAGGTATCCGTGGAGTTGAAAAGCCGAATGATGTTATCAAGCAGTCAGTCATGTGAGGGAGTGCATATTCGCAGATTTTAGTTTTACCTGTAAAACGGTGGAAGCTGAAGCACAACCATCCCCTCATAATGAACTAGGAAAACAAGGTGTGTAAATTTCTATATGAGTCCCTTGTTACGTAAACGTGATTGATATGAGCGCATCTTTACACGGCATATACTAGTTTGTTTTGACTTTGGCTTAACAATCGCTTGATGCGTACAACCATGTCATTTGTTGCGAACTTTTCTACCTCAGTAAGACTGGCGATTTCTGAGCTGACGTTGTGCAAAACATGGTACTTCCAAGTTAGGTTTAAAGGCACAAGACAGTGCTATACAATATCTGATTTATCATCAAAATTGATCAAAATTTCGTATTGACACCAAACCGTTCCTACACGGCTGGGGCTTGTCTGTGAACACATAGCTGTTTAAAATATGTTCAGGCCAGCGCGATAGTTAGCCGGTAAGGTAGTTTGCTGAAGCCTAACTCAACAATTCGCTAACTCGGTCCTGAGGTGAACGCTGTATGCGATGGTTTTTTTTTTTTTGCTCCAACGGGAATCAGGTAAGCGCGGCGAGTAAGCCATGGTTCTTCACGAAAATCTTCACTTACATCTGACAACCTTTCTTGTGTGAAAGTGCAAATTAAGCTGTAGGTTGTGGTGTAGTGGATTTGTACAGCGCGGAAAGTAAGTGCGCAATCTCCGGTGCGATGGACCACATCGGAATTAGCTTTAATACCCATTGTCATCGCGTGACGTCAGGCATTTTTGGCTGGGGGTATAAACTCCACCGTATCTCATATAGATTTCCATTGACAGCCAGCCACACAACGTTCATTCCTACCATTTATACGCGATATTGACGCACTTTTGTCAGAAGCTGCAGAGCAACAACGACATGGAAAGTACGCGATTTGGTGGTGTTTGTTTTATAAAGTTTTAGGGAGTTTAAAAGGTTGAATTACGTGATGAATGAAGAGGCTACATACATTCACTTTCATTTTGTAATACGACTCTTGGGCAGCGAACCATACAGCGGCATGGGAATGAAAATTATAGTGTATGCAACCAGTGGGGTTTATGTTAAATGTCACGATTGAAGCTAGGGAGAGCTGGGGGGGGGAATAAAAACTTTTTTTTTTTGAGAAGTGGTTATTTTCCTTTTTTTTCTGCCAACAGTTGTGACAATTTCATTTTAACGTAAGCCTCACTGTTTACATGCGCTAAAATTTTAATTCACATCTCGCTGTATGGTTCGCAGCCCATAGTCGTATTACTAAGTGAAAGTGAATGAAGGCAGCCTCTTTATTCATCACGTAATTCAACCTTTTAAACTCCCTAAAACAAACTCCACCAAATCGTGTACTTTCCAAGTCATTGTTGCTCTGCAGCTTCTGACTAAAACGCAAATATCGCCTATAGGAATGAACGTTGTGTAGCTGGCTGTCAATGGAAGTCTATATGAGATACGGCGGAGTTTATACCCCCAGCCGAAAATGCGTGACGTCACGCGCAATGGATAATGGGTATTGCTAAGCTAATTCCGATGTGGTCCATTTACCTTGCGTTCCTCAGGTGCCTTCGGGAAATAATAAATGAACAGCGAAGAAAAAAAAAAAAATCTGAGCGGTTTTTCTGGAAGCCCAATTGCTTAAAGATTTTTCGAAACCTTGTCTCGTGGATTATTATGATCCTTGACCATTTACCATAACATGTTTTAGCCAAATATTAGTGAATGAACACAACTCTTAAAATATTTTTATATTGGCGTATAATCTGATTTTTTTGACAGGAACAGCGACTTGGTTATCAAAAATAGATGTCACTAAAGGATACTGAATGATAATATTGATGTTTTGCCAATTATATATTAGTGTTTGACTGAATTATGTAAATACCGTGGTGCTTGCTACCGCTGGGGGGCTTTGAGTTTACCAGCTTAGCATCACATGGTGGTTTCGGACAGTACAGAAACCAGACAGCACCCCCTAGAGAGAAGTGGACGAGGGTGCCAGTACTGAGACTTGTTTGTTGCTGGCATCAGAATTAGTGATTATCTGAGATGTTTAACATTTGAAACCCTAAACATTTGAGATTTACATTAAGGATTCCAAAAAATTGTGCACAAAACATTGAGCTCACCTAAAGTTCAATTTGGAATCAGTTAATGGAAATCTTGAAAGTTAAACATTTTAAATAAACATTTGACAATTCCACTAATTCTGATTCCAACAGCACAAAATTTTGAGCTCACCCCAAGTCCAATTTGGCATTTTTGTCAGGCCTCTCTATTGCCCTTAAAGGGTGTGTCCCTTTTTAATTTTGGGATGCCAAAAATGGCTGCATTAAGGGTTTAAAGGGATTTCTATTGCCAGTCTTTGGAATGAATTCCAAGCTAAATGCTCAAGAGGTTTTAAATTAGCTTTTATGGTCCACAGGGTCCCCATTATTAGAGGTTGGACTTGAATGGACCCAAATTGTATATACAATCCAAAGTATAATGGAGAGACCTGTTATAACGCAAGTGTTTGCGGTTTGACCTTGTTCATGCTGCATGCACTTTGTCCGCTTTGAAGGCTTTTCAAAGTTTAATAAAATCCATGAGTGTCTAATAATAAATGACGCTTATGATAAAGTGAAGAATATTTTTTTTACTTTGTTTCTCGAGGGAGAAAGTGAAGAATATTTTTCAGAACCCAGGGGGAACCCTGCCTTAAAGCCTATGATCCCTTCCACTGTTTCCCTACAGGAGCTGCACTTCTGAACACAGTTGATCAGCAGAATGATGCAGGCAGGAGTCCGTCTGAGACAGGACACTGAGACGACCCTACCAGAGCTCCCCGAGCAGCACAGGATCAGAGAGAAAGAAGAGGAACTACATGGACTGGAGTCTGTCCACATGGCAGAGTCAGAGACAAAATGTACTGCACCAGGACTCAACTCACTGGAGCCAGAGTGTGTTACTGCAAACAGCAGAGTCAGTGATTTACATCGCACAGAAGCGTCATTAATAAAATCTGAAGCTGATCTGAGCCCCAGCTACACTGGGGATCTAAAGACTGAGAGCCAAGACTTTACAGAACTGGCCTGTGTGACCCATCTGTATCCTGACCAGATCAAAACAGAGACGGATAATGGAGGCTGTATTAAGGCTGAACACATGAGTGTCTTGCCAGATAAGAATTGTTTTGACATCAAATCTGAAGTGAAGCTTGAATCCAGTGATGTTTTAGTGAGTGATCTCATGAATACTGAGCTTAATGGAGCTGCTATTGATGAGAAAGGTCAGACTGAACCATGGCAGTGTGCAGGAGAGCCAAATCCAAACTGTAAAAAATCAGGAAAACAGCCAGAATTGATCCAAGATGGGGTATTCCATGTAAGGGAAAAGGCGTACAAGTGTGATCAGTGTGAGAAGAGCTTTTTATGTCGGGCTGGATTTAAATACCACCAGAGAATTCATACGGGTGAACAGCTCTACAAATGTGATCACTGTGAGAAGAGCTTTTCATGGAAATGCCAATTAAAATCCCACCAGAGCATTCATACAGGTGAAAAGCCATACAAATGTGATCAGTGTGAGAAGCATTTTTCATGGAGCTCTCAATTAAAATCCCACAAGAGCATTCATACAGGTGAAAAGCCCCACAAGTGTGATCAGTGTGAGAAAAGCTTTGTGAGGAAATCTCATTTAAAATCCCACCAGAGCATTCATATACGTGAAAAGCCCTACAAATGTGATCAGTGTGAGAAGAGCTTTTCCTGTCAAGATAATTTCCTTCGCCATGAGCGAATTCATTTTAGCAAAAAACCCTACAAATGTGATCAGTGTGAGCAGAGCTTTTCATGGAAATGGCAATTAAAATCCCACCTGAGCATTCATACAGGTGAAAAGCCCTACAAATGTGATCAGTGTGAGGAGAGTTTTTCATGGAAATATCAATTGAAATGCCACCAGAGCATTCATACAGGTGAAAAGCCCTACAAATGTGCTCAGTGTGAGAAAAGCTTTGTGAGGAAATCTCATTTAAAATCCCACCAGAGCATTCATACAGGTGAAAAGCCCTATAAATGTAATCAGTGTGAGAAAAGTTTTGTGAGGAAATGTCAATTAAAATCCCACCAGAGCATTCATACAGGTGAAAAACCCTACAAATGTGATCAGTGTGAGGAGAGTTTTTCATGGAGCTCTCAATTAAAATCCCACAAGAGCATTCATACAGGTGAAAAGCCCCACAGATGTGATCAGTGTGAGAAAAGCTTTGTGAGTAAATCTCATTTAAAATCCCACCAGAGCATTCATACAGGTGAAAAGCCCTATAAATGTGATCGATGTGAAAAGAGCTTTTCATGGAGATATCAGTTAAAATCCCACCAGAGCATTCATACAGGTGAAAACCCCTTCAAATGTGATCAGTGTGAGAAAAGCTTTTCGAGGAAACTTCTGTTAAAATCCCATCAGCGCATTCATTCAGGGGGAAAACCCTACAAATTTGATCAGTGTGAGAAGAGCTTTTCATGGAAATGTCGATTAAAATCCCACCAGAGTGTTCGTTTAGGTGAAAAGTCCAAATCATGTGATCAGTGAGGAAAAATATTTTCTTGGAGATCTCAGCTGTCCTGTACTTGTCTGGTGAGCAGCAGTTTTAGGTGAAATTGACGGGTTGCATTTTAATTGAATCTGGATGAAATGTGTTTGGCTGTAAGGGGAAGGGGGAGACATTTTGTTTTCAGCTTACTTTCCGTCAGCGTTGATGCTGGCATCAGCCTTACCAAAGTGTTACCGTACCATAACTCAGAAACCGCTCAATATTTCTTCCTCATATTTTAAAATTGCATTGATCAGCAAATAAACTGGTGCCTTTTGCAATTCACTGTTGAGGGGATTGTGGGAATTTGCAGCGGGGGATTTTTACAAGTAAAAATGCGCTCTAGTTTTAAAATATTCTCAGATTCCTCTGTGTTAAAGTCCAGAAACTTTTCACAACATGAAAATGTAATCATATTAATGAATTATTGACCGATTCTTTGATGATAAATTAACACAGTCATTAAAATGGTCATTGACAGAAAGCCCACACCTCCCCTCTCCTCTGTTTTATTGTGAAATTTAAAAAGGTCTGTTAGTTCTCTGCTCCATCAGTACTTCCACATAACCCTCCCATCCTCCTCTTCCATAGCCAGAATCACAGAAATGCCCCATGTCTTAATTCTTAGTTGTACCATCCATGCCTCTCCACTCATAGTAGCTCAATGACTCTCCAATATCTGTAATTGATAATTACTGTCATTCTAATGCAGAGTCGTTAACCGCCCGAACGTCCTCTTGCTGAGAAGGTCAAGGTCAAGGTCACATTTATTTCTATAGCACATTTAAAACAACCAAGGTTTACCAAAGTGCTGTACAAAAGCAATAAAATATTACCACACACAAAAAAGAAAGATCAATAAAAATACCATGCACAAAATTAAAGAGATAAAATGCAAAATGGAAAAGTCAGACCATAATATACAGAATTAAAAACACAGAGCGTATGACAAAATAGTGCCTTACACAATGTAATCAAGATAAAATATAAAATAGAAACACGAACCATAAAATACAATATGAAAAACACAGACAGAGGACAGCACATATGTCATAGGCTCAGGTCTAGCTCACAACAGGTCCAAAGGCCAAGGAAAAGAATTGAGCTTTTAAAAAAGACTGAAACATTTCCAAAGACCCTGCATGTCTGACATGCAGCGGCAAGCTATTCTACAGCTTGGGAGCAGCTACTGAGAAAGCTCGGTCACCCTTAGTTTTGAGCCTAGATCTGGGAACAACCAGCAGCAGCTCACTTGCTGATCTCAGCGCTCTGACTGGATTGTGAGCTTGTAGTAGTTCAGCCAGATATTGAGGGGCCAGGCCACTTGAACTCTTGAAGACAAACAATAAAACCTTAAAATCTATCCTAAAACGGATGGGAAGCCAGTGCAGGGAAGCCAGGACAGGTGTAATATGCTCCCGTTTCTTAGTGCCAGTCAGAAGGCGAGCGGCAGCGTTCTGCAGTAGCTGCAGGCGATGAAGTGAGCACTGATCTAGACCAATGTACAAAGAATCACAATAATCAAGCCTTGATGATATAAAAGCATGAGTGACCCTCTCCAAATCTTTAAAGGATAAGTAAGGCTTAACCTTAGCCAGGAGTCGAAGCTGGTGAAAAGATCCCTTAACCACTGAGCCAATTTGTCTTTTTAAGTTCAGATTAGTGTCAAGGGTTACACCAAGGCTTTTGATGAACAAGCTGGTTTTGGAGGTGAGGGGGGCTATACCATCAACAAAATCAGAAGGATAATTTGGATGTCCAAACACAATTACCTTAGCCTGTGAGCAGGCTCTCTTGTTTGCGATGGGAGGCGGGGAGAGGGAGGGAAAACAGAGCCTGCAAAGAAAGCCAGGGGTTTTTGAATTCCTGCGTTTGTCCACGAACGCAGCATTCTGATTGGTCGAATTTGACAGCTAACAAATTATGACAAAAACCATGACAACATACCAACACATCTCAGTGAAGAGTTTCCCCAAGTTCCTTATGTTGCGGGCACATGGATTACAAACGCGCTCTGACAATTTTGGCGATCTCATGAGAGGAAGGCCGACATTTTCACACATTGAAGCTAACACTTGACCACGGTTGCCTTCCCTATTCGAAACATTATATAGATTTTCAGTGGACATACGACTAGGTTTCCTGTTTCCATACTTGACAATGAAACAACACCTGCAAATACGGCAACGATCGCTTGCTTCGCTCGGTCTATTTACAACTTTTTCCGGCGTTGCCGCCCGATTCATCAGGAAAATTGAGCGTGTCCCCCATTATAAATACTTGGGCATTTGGCTGGATGACAAGCTGACTTTTTATATGCATATTGAAAATTTAACCAAAAAGATAAGGAGTAAAATAGGCTTCTTATACTGAAATGGGGCTTGTTTCGATTTCGAAAGTAAAAAGAAGATTGTGCACTCAGTAATACTCCCCATGCTTGATTATGGTGATGTGATTTATAGAAATGCATCTACTTCTGTTTTAAAACCTTTAGATTCTATTTATCATTCTGCTATTAGATTTATCACTGGTCTTGATTTCCGCACCCACCATTGTGTTTTATACAAGTCAGTAGGGTGGGGGTCATTGAAAGCTAGACGAGACTACCACTGGTTTTTATTTGTTTATTAATGTGTTTTATTGAAAATCCCTTTTTATCTAGCGAGTCTTCTTACACGGTGAGTGGGTTGCCATGGGACACGGTCACAGGACTCATTGTGTCTGAATGTTCCTTGTATTAGAACGGAGCTCGGTAAGACAGCTTTTTATTATAATGTCCCACACACCTGGAATCAGCTGCAAGCTGAACTGAAACTGAATGAACTGGTTCCTTTTGGACATTTTTAAACTTTGATCAAATCATTTTATCAAGAGACCTGTTGTTGTTTTAATTAATGTTTTCCTTTTAATAATGGCATTGTATTTTTTTTCTCTTGGTACTACAAATGTCCTTGTAAACTGTGTTATTTTAATTGTTTGTAATGCAGGGCCCTGCTGAAAAGGAGACGTGGTCTCAGTCAGGCCCCCTGCTTAAATAAATCTAAATAAATAAAAATCTCCTAAAAACTATCGCGACGGTACTTCGCACGTGCAATTTTCTGTCATGTCTGTGTACATTTTGTTTCATTCCTACTGGTAGTTTATTTGCCCCACGAGGCGTAATGAGTTGTCACCACGTTGACAGCTTGTTAGGGGCGGAATTCAAAAACCCCTGGCTTTCGTGCAGGCTCTCTCTTCCCTCCCTCTCCCTGCCTCCCATCGCAAACAAGAGAGCTGCTCGCAGGCTACAGTTACCTCAGTTTTACTGTCATTCAAGTTAAGATGACTTTGGCTCATCCATATCTTAATATCAGCCAGACAAGCTAATGATGGTTGCAATGAGTCCCCACAGTTTAGAGGGAGGTAGATCTGCATGTCGTCTGCATAGCAATGGAAAGATATGTTATGTTTACGGAAAATAGACCCCAGGGGTAACATATACAAAGAGAATAGCAGTGGGCCCAATATAGACATCTGAGGGAACCCACAAGTAAGAAGAGGCACATTAGAAGAGAAATCACCTTATTTTACTGAAAAACTTCTGTCAATCAAGTAGGACTGGAGCTGCATAAGGGCCACACCCCTAATACCTACAAACTAATCCAGGCCTGAGAAAAGAATCCTATGAAAGGTGTGTGACTGTGAGTCCGTTCTTGTTCCGTTGGGGACAAGGGAATAAAAGTGATATGTACATCATGAATTGAAAATGGCACAAAAATGAGATGTTTAAGGTTTTTTCTTCTCCTTTTCTTTTTTTTTCTTTGGCCCATAAAGCATTTTGGAGAAGTTATGCTCGGAGTAAGTTCATTTATGTGTTACATTGCCTTTCCTATTTACTGCCCTCCAAGTAATTGTTTGGGGAACAGACACCAGTTGCTCCAGTTGAGGGATTTTTTCCCCAGTATTTCTTGACAGACTCCCTCTGCAGCTCCTGATGTTCTGGATCTGAATTTTCATATTTTGTGCTTTGTAAAGCGATGCATGTTTTCAGTAGGAGACTAGTCTGGCCTGCAGGTGGACCATTCTAACAGCTGCACTTTCTGACTGCAATGCTGCAATTTTGTAATGCGTGTAGAATGTGGCTTGCCACTGTCTGTTTATAAAGTTGATTTTTGAAAATATATGTGTGTATCTGCCCGATGATAGTGTCAGGAGATATTATGGTTTAGTCCCGGGGCCGCCACCACACCCGCAGAGATTTTCCGTCTCGGGCTCTGGAAGCGGCAATTATTAAAGGAATTTTTTCTAATTTTACACAGGTGAAGATAGTTATTTCACAATGCTTAAGACCAATTTTTGGCAACTTTTGACGTCCAATATGGCTGCCGGCGGCCATTTTCTCCAAAATTTGGGGATCGGGAAGATACACGACACAGTCCTTGTGGTGACCAAGTTATCTAATTTGTTTTGTCCTGTTTTCAGTCTAATTCTGGTTATTGATGACACAAATCACAGCTTGTATTTTTCACAAATTGATTGTCCCAACTTTTTTGTGCACAAAAATTTTAATTTGCACAATTGGAATGTCTAATGTAATGTACGGTGTGGATCTGATCTGTCAATATTTCTAGTTCTTTATGGTGAAGATGGAAGTCACTTTCTCTGGGCCATGGGAGAAGGGACCATCCCAATTGTTACCAATGTTTTGCTCAAAAGCTGCATCCATCATTGTATGGAGGTGCAGTAGTGCCCATGGCAAAGGCGTGTGCATCTGGTTATCACTGGTTGAGTCTCGCCATTTCGGATCGTCAAATGGTCCCCGCCTGACCCCCAGATTTGCCTGAAAAAAATTCTATGTGGCGGGTAATATTCCCAATGTGGGGCGGGGGGAGGCGGAGCACTCCAGTAAACCTGACCTTTTAAAATTCCAACCTAACTGAATGAACGACTTAAGTAACAGCTATCCTACTGACTAAATGCTTAATCTCAGATCCCAAGTCAAAAATGCAAACAGTAAATATCTAGCTAACTAGCCACAAATACAAGCTCCGGTTCCCTTTAATTCAAACGGACCGAAAAAAAAGAAAAAAGTCGTTTACTATGTGAGCGAACTAAACACGGCATCTCCCCCAACAAGCCGTCGTGAGGCACTCAGACAAGCAACTAAACTTTAATCAGCTGATCAAGGCACCGCAACCGGAGTAAAAAACAGAAATAACGGAATTTGCAATGTGTTTAATCAGAAGAGCACTTTGGTAATAATGAGATGCTAAAAAGACAAAAACCCCGGTTCGCACTAATATTTAATTCAAGCTTGGCAATGCGTTTATGCGGTAAAGAGAAAGACCGAAGGAGACTAAAAACCCCGGTGAACGTCAGTATTTACTGGCTAGAAGACTGTATGAAAGGCAAGCGACCAAGTATGAAATCAACCCAGGTAATAGTTCGCTAGATATTCAGGTAATTCGATAATATTCTTAGTGTTGAGAGCTTGCTGAAGTTTGTTAGCTAAATCAGCTACAGAAAAACCAGGCGACAGTAGATCAGTCCTTGAAAACAACTCTGTTTTACTTTGTATATCGTACAATTCACTTAGTTGGCCAATTATTTAGTGTTAAATTTATTTTACCTTACTTTGCTCCCAGGAGACTGAAACTCCCCGAAGAAAAACCCCCAAAAAACCCCGTCACCTTTGTTTGACCAGATTAGCGACTTAATTTGGCTATTTGCTAACCGAGTTGTAACAAGGGGGAAAAGGGGGAAAAAAAGAAGGGGGGAAGATTCTCCCTGCCCCTAATGCGACAAAGGTTATACCTCGGGAGCAAATCGTCTTACCTCTTTTAATGTTTGAACTTTTACACACGAATTAGTGTCAGAGAACCCCGTTTAAACAAGAGTAAATCGTCTGCTATCACCAGCCCTGCACGCCTCTCTCCTCGTCAACTCAAGCAGAATGAACACCAATGAACAGCGCTACAGCACAACCAAGAGGTGAACGACAGACAGCTCCGATGAAAATAGATAGTCCAATTTCTTCCACTAGTCATCGTTATGTTCTCAGGGAAAATGAAACTGAAAAATCCGACACTTTCATGGAGAACTTAAAATACTGCTTTTTTGACAATTGCACCTGTAGTGCCACTTATCAAAATAAAATTAAGTGATAATTGGATATAAGTTTATGATAAACAGAATGTTGTAATTAATTTGCAAGAACTGGTGGTATTAATCAATAAAATTAATCATGGAGATACTTTTTGGTTTGTATTTGATTTGAAAGTTTGCAAATGGAAAATTATCAATGAATCATCTGTTAAAATGGCCATATTAGTAACTAGCTCATTGAATATTAGAAAAAGTTACATTGGAATCAGTAGTGAAACTATGATTTCTAAAAAATGTATTACAGTAAGATGAGGCAAAATCCCATCCCAATTTTTTTTATATTTTGTCAATAAAAGTATGCTCTTTCAAAAAAATAAATTTTTATGTTTATACCTGCTGTCATTCATGGGGAATATTGTCCCAAATACTGACAAGAATGTGTTTTTTTCTCATTTTTGTGCTTTTATATCTCAGCAATCATCAGACTCTATGACCTGATATCATAGGGTGTCATAGACATGGTTCATGTCGGACTCTCTGCAAAATTGGAAGCTCTTACATTGAAAACTGAGGTTTTTATGGACATTTGAAGACCCATTCAGATTTTGTACAGTAATTTTTTTTAGGAAATCCAGAGGGCCAGCATTCAGGAATGAATTGAGTAACAAAGCTATATGTCTTCTGTGACATACTGGACCAGGACTCTTGGCCCACAAAATTTCATGGCTCTGCAACAAATAGTTCTGGAAATACTCCAGTTTGAAAATGGTCACTCAGACAAACAAGTCTGAAAACGGGTTAAAAAACGGGTCCATTTTGCTCCAGTCAGGAATTTTTTGTGAGAAAACATAAAAGAGCAGAGATTTGAAATTTTGGATTTGCTCTATTGGTGATATTACCCCACCACATAGAATTTCTTCAGGCAAATCTGAGGTGGTCAGGCAGGGAACTTTTGCTTAATTTGATGAATTAAAATGGACTGACTCAGTTGTCATCTGGAATTTATCATGGGAGAGTCAGACTGCAGCTTGTCTTTTGCAGCACACCCCAGAGATTCTGACTGGGGTTAAGGCCCTCGCTCGTTGAGGGCCAATCCATGTGTGAAAATGGTTTCTCATGCTTCCTGATCCTCTCTTCGCAATTTGAGCTCAATGAATCCCAGAATTGTCATTCTGGAATATGCTCGTGCCATCAGGGATGAAAAAATCCATTGATGGGAAAATCTGATCATTCAGAGTATTCAGGAAGTCAGCTGACCTCATTTTTTGGGGACAAATCATTGCTGACCAAGACCTGACCATCTGAAGCAACCCCAGATCACACTGTCCCCAGAGGCTTGTACAGAAGGCACTGGGCATGATGGGTGCATCGCTACATCCACTTCTCTTCTTCCCCTGATACTCCGGAGCAGGGTAAGTCTGAACTCATCAGACCACATGACCTTTTTCCATTGCTCCAGAGTCCAATCTTTATGCTCACTCGCAAATTGAAACTTTTTTTTATCGATTAGCTTCACTGGTTTTCATAAGGCTACACAGCTGTTAAGTCGTAATCCCTTGTGTTCTCTTCACATTTTATGTGTGGTAGTGCTCGTACTTTTACGAATAAACAAAGCCGGGTCATTCTTTATAAAATCTACAAGTGCCTCTGCCCTGACCCCCTCGGTATGAGCTGATTTTCTAGTACAGTAACTTCAGTGTATCGTTGGCCTGCTGATAAAACCTTGTATCTGCAATTTGATAAGAAACAAAAAATTGAATGTCATAAACATTGCAAAATACAAAATTTTATTGATTGGATACATTCTTGGAAGAAAAATAGTCATCCTACCCGAAGACAGCTCAACTGCATTCTTACATGCAAAATTAAACATTTTTTATGCTCTCCTGTAAAGTTTATCATTTTGAAGATTTTATCAGCAGGCTCAGAAGGTTTTATCAGCAGGCTGACAATATTTAAAAATCCTTGCCAAATCTTACTCTGATCTTGTGAATATTTTTTGAGTTACAGACTCTAAAATTGCATGGGAATTGGTCGAAATTTCTGGTGTCATTTTTCCAAGCATTTTTGAACCCTCATAACTTCATGTGTATTAGACATGGCTAAATGAGCCCTTTAGAACAAGAGTGGTTTTTCATTTTGGGCCACTATTGCTCTGAATACTTCATGCATTCTTGAACTGTGGAACATAATGACCCACTCAATGTGCAGTGCTGGAACTACACCAATTTAATCCATTATTGCACTAAACAGATTGAGCACACAGGAACTATTAAGGTCAAAACTTAAAAAAAGACAAATATGGAAATAGACCACTGTTGTTCTCAGGGGCTCAAATGACATTTTCAGAGGTGAAAGAAATGAAGACTTTGTTTCCAAAATGCAGTAAGTGGCAAAATGACAAAAATTGAGATCATTCCATAGAGCGATAGCCTTGTGCTTCTTACTCCTGGTGTAAAAATCTGTTTTCAGACATTCATACTATAACGTGTATTTTTTCATGGTCAAAGTTAGTATTTTTGTAGAAAGTGCAATAGGCGCCAGCTTCGGAAAAAGTTCTCAAAATGAGTAAAATGGATATATTGCATTTTGGAAACAATCTCTTCAAATATTGGAGCACTGTTAAAAACTGTAATTAAAATCAATTGTATGCCCATTCTAGGAGTCACAATCTTAAACCAAAATCTGGATTTTCTTTGCTGAGATTTGTTCTGCAAGCTTCTTCAAGCTTCAATATAATGGGAACTATGAGGGTCTCAGTAGCAACATGGCACCACTTTAATAACTATGATATAGTGTCGAAAAACAAGAATCAGAACCATGGATATGTCGTGTTTTCTTGTAATTCACTAGAGAAAAGTTGAGAAAGTCCATGTTAAGAAACTTCAGGGGGTCATCTCACCATGTGGGATAGCCTGATGATCAAATCAAGTTATAGCAGATGAAAGATCTCATTTGATCCACATTGTGATACCAGGCTCATGTTCTAGCCGTGATTCCTTCTGTGCCAGATAATTTTCACACGCACCAATGCACCTCTACATTGAACTATCAGTAATAAGCATAACTAATTTAGTATATAGACATAGGAGGGGGTCCTCGATTTATTCTCACTCATCAACAGCCCTCGGTTTACAAAAGTTTGAGAACCCCTGCTCTAGAAGATTCAATGATTTAGCCAGATTCAAAAACAAAAAAAAATTCTCTTTTCTTTTGCTCATTTATGGACTGCTTGTGATATGTGCTGTTCTTTTTCCAAATCTCCAATATAACAGGAGAACGATTGTTGCGGAAAATGAAAAAAACTTTTCGACTGAACCTTCAGAAAAAAAAAAAATCACCACCAGCAAAATTATTTTGCTCCAACACCTTGAAAGAACTGCTAACAGAACTTAACCTGTTCAAAGATGGGCTGTTATCCCTGCAATTTCATTTGGAAACCATCCATTGTAATGAAATTAATCACTGTTTTGACATTTTTATTGCAAATATTTCTTCTTTTGTCATGTTTCCATTTAGTTCATCCTCAATCTATTTACTGGTGATATAGTTAATAGTATGAAAATTGACAACTGCCACTTACTGTATATTGCTCCTTGCATTGAGACAACTCACTAATTTCAGCAAAATGGCTGATTTTGGACAGTGGACTGACTGTACACTGTACTTGTAAGCAGTGGTTAGTAAACTAGCTGGAATTTACTGGGGAGGCTTTTTACCTCCGCCAACGAAGTTGGGGTGGAGGTTATGTTCTCGCCCCTGTTTGTTTGTTTGTCTGTTTATGAACAACATAACTCAAAAAGTAATGCACGGATTTGTCTGAAATTTTGTGGGTGGATTGCTATTACATCAAGGATGGACCCTATTGATTTTGACCAGGATCAGTGAAACAATATGGCCGCCACGGCAGCCATCTTGAAATCCTGTCACACGCGATAACTCAATTTTGCTCCCACTCATGCACATTTGGATTGTGCTGCCTTGGCGGAGGTTTGCACTCTATGAGTGCCTCTAGTTTATTTTTATTTTTAGTTTGGATAAATGTTTTGGACTGTAAACTCTGATTTGAATATACTTGCAATTTCTTAAAAAAAAAAAAACCCAAAATTTTTTAAAATGTGAAAATATATTATACAACCCCAATTCCAAAATAGGTGGGACAAAGTGTAAATTGTGAATAAAATCAAAACACAATGACTTTCAAATCACACCAGCCAGTATTTTATTCACAATAGAATAGAGATAACATAGCAAATGTTGAAACTGAGATATTTTACAATTTTGTCCACAAAATGAGCTTATTTCAAATTTGATGGCTGCCACAGGTCTCAAAAAAGTTGGGACAGGGGCCTGTTTACCATGGTGTAGCATCCCCTATTCTTTTTAACACAGAGTGGAGGCGTCTGGGCATTGAGGAGACAAGTTTCTTGAGTTTAGCCATTGAAATTTGATCCCACTCTTGTTTGATACAGGCTTCCAGCTGCTGGAAAGGTTTGGGTCTCCTTTGATAGACTTTTCCTTTAAATATGCACCAAATGTTTTCAATCAGTGAAAGATCAGGACTGCAGGCAGGCCAGTTCAGCACACGAACTCTTCTACTACAAAGTCATGCTGTTGTAATAGCTGCAGTATGTGGTTTTGCATTGTCCTGCTGAAATACACAAGGCCTTCCTTGGAATAGATGTCATCTGGAGGGGAGCATATGTTGCTCTAAATCCTTTATATACTTTTCAGCAGTCATGGTGCTTTTTAAAACATGCAAGTGTCTTTTTTTGAACAAGTCAAGTGTCACTGTACACATCACAAACAGCTCAATGTTTGTTATTACTGAAGTGCTTGGCGCGTTCACATGGCGTGCGTCAGGATTACAATACTACGCACTTTTTTTTATTTCCACATGTGTCTAGCTGGAGAAGCAATAAAAATCCATTGATTCCTCAATTTGGTGCAAATACAGTACATACCTCACCCGTGCGTTTCTTTTGGAGTTAAGTAATACATTCAGAATATAAAATGGATTCTTGTGGCTTATTGCTTAATGAGCTCAGCAAACTAATTTACACAAATCTGTGCTGCTACACGAGCGCAGAAACTATAAAGACAAATTGATATTTTACGTCAACATTTATGCGCATAAGAACACGCCTCATAATTTTGTGGTGCAATGCCTAACAATGCCATCAAAAAAAAAAAAAAAATTAGATGGTGGTCAGTTTTTATCCCCCGCCACCACGAAGTGGATCGGGGGATATTGGAATGGCGCTCGTCCGTCCGTCCGTCCGTCCGTCCGGGTTCAGTGGGGACAAGTTTTCTCGGAAACTATTGCACCTACGTGAATGAAACTTATGTGGCCAGTACTGATGACCCTACTGAATGAGTTTGACAGTTGATCCAGAGATATTTATTTTTACAGAGTATGGCCCTTGACTCTGTTTGTGGACTTAAGTGTATGGGTGTTGCAATGGGGACAAGTTCTCTCGGCAACTATTGCACCTACTTGGATGAAATTTTGTGGGTGACCAGTTTTAATGATCCTATTGAAAGGGATTGACTGTTGATTCGGAGAAATTTATTTTTACGGAGTTATGGCCCTTGACTCTGAACTTGGTGGATGGGTGTTTAATGGGGACAAGTTTTCTCAGCAACGTGGATGAAATTTTGTGGGTGGCCAGTACAGATGACCCTATTGAATGAGTTCGACAATTGATTCCGAGAAATTAATTTTTATGGAGTTATGGTCCTTGTTTCTGTTCGTCGACTTGGTGTATGGGATTTGCAATGGGGACAAGTTTTCTCGGCAACTATTCCTTCATTTTATTTTCTCCTTGCATGTGTTTCAGTGGATAATGTCATTGCTGTGTTTTTTTTTTTTTTTTTTTTGTATGAATATGGACTCTCCACTGACCATTCTTACCGTGGCGGGGGATATTGGTGACAATGTTGCCTTGTTACCAATTAGTCTGAGCAACTGCGGCTAATCGGGAGATGTAGACTGCGAGGTGTTTAGGTTACTAAGCATTTAAAGATGAGGTTTCCGAAGATCAAATTCAAAATCAGAAGATTCCCCAAGTAAAAATGTCTGCGCCCTGATATTGAAATCAATTCGAAAACTCCCTGGTTTATAAATGCATCACACTGAATTATCATCAAATTAAAGTATGCGTTTTAGACACTTCAAGAATACTACTTTTCGCTGAAATATACTTTGCCGAAGTGCGGTCTCCTCCTTTAATATCCCAGCAGTGCTTTCAAGGGGGTGAAAAGCCCTACAAATGTGATCTGTGTGGCAGGAGCTTTTCCTGGAAACTTCAGTTACAGACCCACCAGAGAATTCATGCAGATGTAAAACCCCACAATTGTGTTCAGTGCGAGAGGAGGTTCTTTCAGAAATCCTAATTAATATCCCACCAGAGAATTCATGCAGGTGCAAAGCCCCACAAATGTGTTCAGTGCGAGAGGAGCTTCTTTCAGAAATCCTAATTAATATCCCACCAGAGAATTCATGCAGATGTAAAGCCCCACAATTGTGTTCAGTGCGAGAGGAGCTTCTTTCAGAAATCCTAATTAATATCCCACCAGAGAATTCATGCAGGTGTAAAGCCCCACAATTGTGTTCAGTGTGAGAGGAGCTTTTTTTGGAAATCCTAATTAAATAACCCACCAGAGAATTCATTCAGGTGAAAGCCCTTAATTTTAGCCTTCGGTGGTATTTTTTCAAAATTTATGACATCACCACTTGGTGATTAATTTTACCTGAGAAACTGGTATTTTCTAAGAATCAGGAGCAGCAAGGTGTGTTCAAGAGAATCAGGTTTTATTTGTACATAAAGGGTCCAGCACCTAAAAATTCCAAGATGGATGAGCCTGGACTATTGAAGGTGGGACAGTCCTCACATTGTCATGGTTTCTCAGGCTGAGAAAAAATACAAGAATACAGCTGATAGGTGTGGCCATCTGTGAATGAGGATGCTCTGAGTAAAATGATTGCCTTAGTTACGTGACACTGAACTGGCTCCCAATGACCTGTAGCCAAATTCTGGAGACAGAGAGACTCATACACACGAAGCTCGTGAGGACAGTGTACTGAATTTCATTCAATCTGTGCAGCCCTTCCTCAACCAAAACCAAAGTATGCCTAACCTTAACCTAACCGTGACTGTTAGCGTAACTATGAATTTAACCAATTGGCCATTATCCTTTGGACTCCTGTGTCCTCACGAACTCAAATGTCCTCACAACATTTGTGGTTTCTCATGAGTTATTTCTCATAAGTATAGCTATACAAGCCTTAATAAACCCTCTTTATCGTGCCTTATGACCCACTAGAAGTGTGTGATGATGTCTGTATGTACAGAGACCCTTCCTTCCCCCTGTACTTCCTTTGTTTGCTGTGTTCGGGATGTTTCTGGGTGCCGATCTTTGGGCATTGGGTGTGTAGCCCCCAGCCAAGAAGAGCAAGCGTGGTGTGAATTTCCGCTCCTTTCACGTTCTTAATCAAACATCAACAGAAACTATGCTATCACATGCTATTTGTTGTGTAAGTTGTGTCACAGTCTGCCCTGCAGTTGCAGTCTCTCCCTCTGCCTGGCCACACCCCTTCTACTGCAATCACTCTCAGCTGAGTCTCGTTAACTAGCCAGTGTATAAGCAGCTCTGTTTCACTGACTCAATGCCAGATTGTCATTGCAGCATGCACTACTCTCCAGCGTTTACCTTCGGTCTGACTTCCTGGAATCGACTCTACCTGTCTCTGACGATGTCCTCTCATTCCTGCCCCGGTAAACCTGAAAGCCTTCTGCCTCTGAGTTCTGCCTGCATACTTCCTGGTTCCCGTCTGTCGTCTTCCAAGCCCCTGTCCAAGCCACCCGTCTTGCCACTCCACTGCCTGCCTGTGTGGACACGATCCTGTCTGCTGAGCCTAAAGCCAGCCCGCCCCAGTGGCCCGGTGCTAACTCTCCCGCCTGCCGTGTGGGCAGCCCGGGTTCGAGTTTCGCCATTGGCGCCTTTTCTCTCGAGTCCCCTGGAGTTCCTGATCCTGATCTGCACCAAGCTACCCTGCTCTGCGCTCTGTTTACCCCTGCTCAGAGATCATTAAAAGTCCGTAAAGCTTCACTTGTGCTGATTGTGTTGCATTTGAGTCCTACCTCTCCCCATGACAAAGTTGTACAAGTTATACTGTACAAGTTCACAAGTGTTTTGTTTTTTGTTTTTTTTTTTGTCGTAAAGAACACAGATGTATCCTTAAATTTTCTCAAAGCGCACCAAACTGATTAATTTTAATGTTCAAATTGTCAAAATATTCTTTCGACAGAGCATTCTCCTGGACCCTTGAGGGTGGCCTGTGTAAGACATTTTGCGGATCATGATTCTGTGGGCTTGTGAATGGTTTGCTGTTTTATGCGATGGAGTTTACACCTTCATGTTTAGCTCTCCAGGAATGAAGGTCCAGTGTATTCTGGTTATTGTAGGTTTTCTATCTTTTGTGCACAACTAAATTCCGCAGCCCCTTTTCTCTGTTTTCTCAGGTTATGAAGCACCTGATTTGCCTGTTTCCTGTCTCCGATTGGCCAAAGATCAACTCTCAGCACCTGCAGTGCCGAGCATTTTTTTCCCTTAATTTTTTATATAAAAATAATTAGCCGTTTTCAACCCTCATAAACTTTCCTGAGACTATAGTTTCCGATTCCCTAGGAATTCGAAATTTGTTCTGCAAATTTCACGTTTTTCGCCAACCACCATTCCACCAAGATGCCCGTGAGGTCAACTTTCTGACTCGGCTTGACAAACCACATGGGCACCTAGGTAGCGTAAGTAACCAACTATTGCTGCTTCCCCTTGTTCCCCGACCTCTTTTCCCGTCCTCTGTTCTGAATGCAGTATGTTTTGTTACGACACTTCCACCCTCAGTTGCACTGATACATGTAAGAAATGCATTGCTTATGCCAGTTTAGCTGAAAAGGTTCTGGAGTTGGAAGCTCGCATTGAGACTCTTCAGAATATTCGGACTAATGAGGAGTTGATGGACTCTTTTTATGTCCAGCCTGACAATTGCCCTAATATTAGTTCTCTTTCGGTTTCCTACTCCACCATGCCTGCTGCGGTAGCGTCCTCGCAGCAGGACGCATTCGTAACAGTTAGAGGTAAAAGAAACGCGTACAGCCATCTACTCTCTCTCCTGTCGAACAATTTAATTCATTCGCTCCCCTCGCAGATTCACAGTTGTACAAACAAGTGCCAGAAAACGCACTAATAATTGGTGATTCCATAGTTAGAAACGTTACCCCCAATTTACACCAGGCGCGGCTGAGCCGCATTACGGCTGCGCCGCGGAACTCGGAGAAATACGCAGCCATTCTAGTCAATGCTCGTGTTTACACCAGATGCGCCGTGGCGCGTATCAGCAGCGTTCCAGAAGCGGCTCGGCGCTCCGCTCCGCAGAGAATATGCAGCAAGTCTATTTCTGCCGCTGGCGAGCCACAGTCGCGCTGATCTGAATATAGCAGGGATACGTTTCCCATTGTTCGACCATATACATTTAGTGGATCCAACTACGTTAGTAGGGGTGGAGTCAGGTAAATTGGGCCACTTTTGGGTAAATCGCTTAGGAAGCTAAGAAACGGCAATGTATGGCGTTGAATTGTGTTTTCATGGTTAATAAGGACTGTTTTTAATATTTTTGCGTAGAATTGATGTAATAAAATAAAATCGTTCAGGTCCTACAGCTTTTGAAACATTAGCTCTCCCATATTTTTGAGATGAGCAGTCTGCAGGTAAAATGGGCCACCTAATCAGCTAAAATGAGCCACTCAAACTACAAAGCAAAACAGTCATTTCTGAAAAAACAATCTTCATAACTATAATTGTAACACATATAACACAATATAACATTACATTAAAACAACTCCAAAATAATTCATGAATTACAAAACTCAAAATACTGTGGACCTAATCATTGTTTAATGTTACTTAACACATACCACTATCAATTCTAGGTTACATCATGCCTCTGTCAACTTTTCCTGTCGTGTGTGTGTGTGTGTGTGTGTGTGTGTGCACGCATGTATGTGTGTGCAGTTGTCTGTGTGTTTGTGTACGTGCGTCTCTGTGTGTGTGCACGTGTTTGTATGTGTCCACGCACGCATGTGTGTGCACAATTTTGTGTGTGCTTGTGTATGTGTGTGTGTATGTGTGCACACACACGCGCGCGTGTGTGTGTGTGTGTGTGTGTGTGTGTGCTCATATGTGTGTGTGTCTGTGAGCGTGCATGCATGTGTACGTAGATATCGCGGGCTAGCTCGTGATACACTCTGCACCAAAGCTAAAACACACACACCCACATTGGGCCCACTAAATTAGAAGGGAATTCTGAAGAAGCATGTAATTTATGCTATAACATTTTAATATATGCATGTTTTAATACTTTTTAATAAAATTAACCATCAATATGTCTGCTAAAATTCAACTTTGAAGGCGGCTCATTTTAGCTGAAGCACATGGCTCAATTTTCCTCAATGCATTAAGGTAAATTGAGCCACCAACTAAAAATGTTTTTTCATAAAAACTGAGATAGCTAAGCAAAAATTTGGCATTATATCTGATGAAGGCCATCACAACATGTATTACACATATGTTTTTTATTGAAGTACATCCATTATTTACTGATTTCAGGTCAGATTTGTCTGTCAGGCCACTCGCCTTACAGTGTTCCTCAGCAGTCTGGATGTGAGGCATTGCCCCGCCCACCATAGCAATCACAGACCAATCAAATCCATTTATTTGTATCAAGTATAGTCGAGGCTACAATTTGAAATCCTTTGCAGTCATTGGCTGTTAAAATTTAAAGAGCCATGAGGCTCAAACCTTAAATGACCCATTTTAGCTGATGGCCCAATTTAGCTGAGTTCACCCCATTTGTGCTAATGGGAATCGCACACCACATCGTGCCAGGCAGGAAGTAACTATCAAGGGGAATACGCTTTTAACTAAAAGAAACCAGCCACAAATCTTTGATATAAAATTCGTTTATAACTTATTTTCAAAGTTGTGATTTTGTTATAACTAAAACAAGGGCACAGTTTTTTTTTTTTTTTTTTTTTAAATCTATGGTGTTCACGGCTGGACTATAGTAGGGGTGCGTTCGAGGGCGTCTGCAAGTAAGCCGGCTGCGCGAGATTCCTGAAAAATTACGCGAGAATCTTGCCGAAGTTGCGCGATAAGCCCTCCAAACCCTGCGATAACTGCAAAATCCTGATCATTTGATGTATTACTGCATTTATTTAAACAAAGTGTCCTGAAGTATTCCTATAGTTTAAGAGACAGAGAATAACCCTCCAGTTACATGTTACTTACTTTACAGGCAGGCTAATAATCTCACTGACTTTCTCCAATGAAAAAAAAACTTGCTTCACAAACAATGAAGCTGAAATAAGTGAAACATTCAGTAACTTAGATACTGAAGTTGTTGTAATGTAGTAGGTTTGACAATAATTTCTTGCAGATGAACACATTTGAAAATGTTTTAACCAGTCCAACACAAGTAGTATGAGCAAACAGCACAAATCTGTACAAATTATCCCAGTTTTTAATTATTTTCGTAGTTCTCTCAGTAGTTCTCATGCACTGTCAGCACCCCTGCAGCTTCTTCTGTACAGCACCCAGTCCATGATATTCTCCTGAACATCCGCCTCCAGTTTCTTGACTTCAGCTTACATCTCCAGTTCCTGGTTCTGTGCACAGGAAATCAGCACCTTACTGCACTCTGCAGAATGTTTGCATGTATGTATGTATGTAGGGTGGAGTGATTATAGTTGAGACATGTGTACAGTTGAAACACCCAATATCTTGCCCGCGCTGCAAGACTGAGCCACCATTTTCACTCAGCACATGCATATTAGCATCCTCTTTGGTTGTGGGAAATTTGAAGAGTTTTAGCATCTCCAGTCCAAAGATATCAGCAAAAGTCTTTTTACTAATGTAAGAATTTCACTTTACCATGTCGCTTCCACAATGAATAGCTTATTATCCTTTTGTGACCATCAAACATAACTTACATCATTGCAAATGTTATTTTGTGCCCTAAAAACTCACATATTTCATGCTATTCGAGCATGTTAGGTCACTGCACAATCTAGAGAAATATACAAAGTGGTTAGCAGGGTACAGTAAACTGTACCCTGACAGAGTTCTATTACATCACATGCTGTTAAGTTGTGCAGTGTACACTAACAATAACATGTTATAAGTCATAATAACACCAAAAAAACAAAGAAAATGAAATTAAAATTTAATATTTGTCATACTTGAACGGTGTTATATTAATATATACTGTTAATGTTATAATGTCATGTTATATAATTATAATATAATAATATTTATATTAATAATACAATAATATTCCATTGTTTTTAATTTCAATAAAGAGGAATTAATTTATATTTTAATATCTTGTCAAATTGTCATTTTAAAAAAGTTCATTGCATTTACAATTGATGTTCAGTCATCATCAATGGGTTTCAATAGGTGTCTCAACTGTACCATGGTACTGTCTCAACTGTACACGTGTGTATAGTACCCCATATGTATATGGGGTATGGTTGAGACGGTACCATGGTAAAAATGCACCTCATGTTTATGACCTGATCGTGGAAAAAATATTAAAATAACGAATGATATTCATCAATAATAACTTCGTATACAAACAAGTTAAACAGCATATGAAAAATCATTTATTTTCAGTGTACAGTTTTGTTTTGTTTTAACCCCTAACCCTAACCCTTCTGTTCAAAAATGGAGACGCAAAAAGTGTCTCAACTGTACTCAGTCTACCGGTATGGGTGAATGAAGAGGGAAAGAGATAACCTTCATGCAACTATGAGTAATGTTATCAAAACAATGAACTAATATTCAGATGAAGGGCAATACTAAAGAAAACACAGTGGCTTAAGTGGCTAACAGTTAGCTAACACAGTTGAATTTAGCGTGCAAACTTACAGTATGGCATCACCTTAGTGGACTTATCTTTATCATTTAAAACAGCAGGCATTCGTGACACAGCAATTAATGGCCACTATATGTTAATATTTATCTGTAAAAGGGTCCACAATGATGTTATTAACGTGGGTGATCTAGAAACTTCATTAAATTATTGAAAATACCGCACTTAATCGTTCACCAACAATTCAGAGATATCAGTCCTTGGGCACTTTTGCAATACCCATATTCTGCCATCAGAAGGCGTTTCCACTTGACCAATGCGTGTCGTTACTCTCTTTTCCGGTGCTCTAGTTTAAACCAGCAACTGCAGTGAACTGTATTCCTGGCGCTTGTCTCACGGATATCGAAGCGAATTTGAAATTACTTGATAAGGGTACAGGCGCGGTGCTAGAACAGGGAATTGGGGGGCATAGACACGTCCCTTTAGTTCTGGTAAGTTCTTAATCATTTTCCTTTATTGACACGTTTTCCAATTATCGTAATGGCAACTGAAGACACGGTTTCTCTCCATATGCGATCTAACAGCGATGAAAACATGGGCATTCCAATGGAATATCGCCTTTCACTCTCGGTATTGCGTGGGTTGAAAAAAAAGTGGCACTCGGCAGTTAAATAGGATATGAAAAGCATGCGGCTCAAGCTATTTGCGCAGGTATGCAATTTTGAATAACGTTGATTGAACCACGGCAAGTGCGCGTCCAAATGAATGATTGTCGTCTTACCTAATCGGGGAGAACTAGCAGCACCTGTTAAGTGTGGAGTGCTCTCGTACTGAACCTTTTGTTAATTATGAAAATGACTGAGAACAGGTCAGGACTAATAATTGTTTTAAACAGATGTTTTGTGCACCCCAATTCTTAGTTCTGGTTCCGCCACTGTACTGAATTTAGCCCATGAGTTCATCGCTGTTAGATCGCATATTGAGAGAAACCGTGTCTTCAGTTGCCAATTACGATAATTGGAAAACGCGTCAAAGGAAAATGATTTAGAACTAGCCAGGACTAAAGGGAGGTGTCTGTGCCCCCCCCATTCCCTGTTCTAGCACCGGGCCTGTAAGGGTAAACTCAAGTATTCCAAAATTATTATCCATGCCGGCACAAATGACGTTCGTTTAAGACAATCTGAGTGGTTTTAAGTCTGTCTGCGCCCAAAGCTGTCGCGTTCGGTAACTGTCTCTGGGCCTTACCCAATCCAATGTAGTGACGAAATGTACAGCAGATTAGATTCACTCAATCGCTGGTTGTCTGAGTGGTGCGCAGGAAATAACGGTGACTTCATAGATAACTTTCTGGCGCAGACCCGGGCCCGTATTCACAAAGCATCTTAGCGCTTAAAGTAGGTCCTAACTGTCGGATTTAGGAGAAACTCCAAAAAAAAAAAAAAAAAAAAAAAAAAGGGCGTGTCAGTCGTAAATTTAGGACTCCTAATTATTTTTACTAAGTGTTCACAAAGCATTTTATGCCTAAAATCAGCTCCTAAGTCTGGGAGAGCTTAAAAGTAGTCAAGAGGACTCTTAACTCACTACAACCTATTCACAAAGAATTGGAAAATTGCTGCTGCTGTCGAAAAAAGGAATGACTTGGAAATTCTGAATGTTGCGCAGTTCTTGAAAAGATATAGAATCGACCGTGAAGGGATTTTATTTGTTGTTGACTTGGTGAGGGAGAGAATTACGTCTCCATCCATGAGAAACAACCCAATAAGCCCCGAAATAAAATGTTTGACAACACTTTGTTGCTTACCCACTGGAAAAATGCAACTTTGCTACGCGGACAATTAAGGGATTTCACAATCATCTGTCAGTCGCTCAATTCAACAATCAATGCGCTCAGTGAACCCCAAAACATCCGACAGTTTTTCCGGTTTCCAATGGACATTTGCCAACAACAAAGAATCAAAGTTAAATTCATGCACATCTCAGGTATGCCCGGTATCATCGGTGCAATTGACGGGACCCATATTCGAATTATTTCTCCGACCCAAGATGAAGAGGTATTTGTAAACAGAAAAAAAGTTAATTCCATCAACACCCAGATAGTATTTGATGCCGAACACAATATTTTGGACATTGTAGCGAAATGGCCAGGATCCACGCACGACTCTCGCATTTTGATGGAAAGTGGCTTATGCCAATTATTTGACAGGCATTATGTGCCTGCAGGATGCCACTTGCTAGGGGACAGTGGCTACCCTTGCAAACATTGGCTCTTGACCCCTTACCTGAATCCACAAAATTATAACAGGTAGGTCATTGCTGCTATAGCCTAGATTAGCATAGCTTATTGTATGTGAAGATGGCATAATACTGTAAATTACAAATATTTAGTTTACTGTTGTCTTTTTCATGGTGCATGTTAGAGCACACAAGACGACACACAGTGCGGTGGAGTGTGGTATTGGGCAGCTGAAGCGCCGGTTTCATGTGCTGCATGGGGAGGTGCGTCTCAGCCCAGAGAGAGCCAGCAAAGTAATTACATGTGCCATCCTTCACTATTTATGCCAACAAAGAAACATACCTCAACCGGATGATGTTGGTGCTGCTGACAGCAATGATGATGATGATGTCAAGGGGAATGACGATATTTGTAATGTTGCTGAACAAAGTGGACCGGCATACAGAGACCACTATGTCAATTTGCACTGGTAAAAAACAAAACAAAAAAAAAACACCCAGCCAATTGATAGCGTCGTGGCTCCAGTTGGGCTTTTGCGTCCTTTTTGAACTTTCATCCATGACAGTTGAGGGCAAACAAACTTGAACGGCTTGACATTTAAATGATCGCAACATGTTCTCACTGGGTAATAAGTTGCCAATCATCGGGACAAATGACGCGTTTCATTATTGCCTCGTTTTATGCTATTGGCGTTTTTACAACTATCTCTTTCCTATGTATGTTTATTTGCCTAGAGCGTGATATGTGGGGACTGCGCATAATGCATTTTCAGGAGTGCTCAACATGTTATTATTTTATGGGACAAACCAGCCACTTGGACTATTTCTTCATTTTTTTCCTCCATGGGTTGTATGTGGGATATTTTTTTCCAATGGGCCGCCCTGCCACCAAACAACCAATCACCGTGCTCATTGTCCCAAGACTCGTGCATGCGAATTGACGTCATCCATAGCAACAGAGATTTACTCCCACCTATCTCAGAGCTACTCCTAGTCCAGGAGTTACCAGTTTTCTTAACTAAAAGTTGCTCTCAGCGGCTTTGTGAATAACTTTTAAGATTTTACTCCTACATAAAATGTTTTAGCGTGACTTAGGAGTACTCCTAGCGGTAAGATAAGATGCTTTGTGAATACGGGCCCTGGTCTTTTGAGGTGGGACGGTATTCATCCTTCTCAAGAGGGCACCGTCCTTTTGTCAAAAAATTTTGCCTACAACTTAAACAAGTGCAATTGACTGCCAAGTATTAAATCTAGATCACAGACATTTAATACAGTTAGTCCCGATAAATCATTGATAAGGTCAAATTTAATAGAGACTGCGTCTGCTCTCCGAATCCCAATGAAATCAAAAAGGAAGAATCATGGAGTCGTCCACAATAACTTGACCTTCATAAAAATGAACTATATCAACACCTGTATGAATAAAAAATTCTCTCTCAAATTTGGACTACTTAATATGAGATCATTTAACTCAAAAGCAGCTCTTGTGAATGAATTAATCTCTGATTATAGTCTTGATGAACTATGTGTCACAGAAACTTGGCTGAAATCAAATGAAAACACCTCTTTTAATCAAGCTCTCCACCTGGTTTTATATACACTCATAACCCCCGTCTTGACCGGAAAGGAGGGGGCGTTGCTGTTATTTATAACAACTCCTTTCACTCTGTGCCCAAACCGCAATATAAATTTTATTAATTTGAGGTACTAGTAATGAATTTTTCATTGCTTGACGCAGCTACGAACTCCATCCCTGCTCAGCCTATTACACTGGTGAAAGTCTATAGGCCACCCGGTCAATATTCTGGCTTCATGCATGATTTCTCGGAATTCCTTTCAGAATTAGTTTTCAGCTATGATAGAATTGTTATTTTGGGTGACTTTAACCTGCATTTCGAGATGGTAGATAATTCTTCAACATCCATCTTCACTAATGTCGTGGAGTCGGTCGGCTTCACTCAGAGTGTCATCGGCTCAACACATATTCATGGTCATACTTTAGACCTGATTTTAAGCTGTGGTGTTGAGGTTGACAAGGTTGACATCCATTCACACAATCCCAGCTTATCGGACCATTTTCTTATAACATCCTGTCTAAAATTGGCCCACACTGTATTATCAGAAACTAGGATGTACACTAGTCGTACTTTTACTGCCACAACATCTTCACAATTCATTGAAGCACAACCAACTTATCTTGATTATTCAGTCAGCCCCCTCTGTATCGACGAAATGGCAGATAAGTTTGCTAATGCTCTCCATAGTACCCTCAATGTAGTTGCTCCATTGAAATTTAAAAAGGCTACTCAGAAGAAGAGACCAGCCCCATGGTACACTGACCAGACTCTAAAGCAAAAATCCCGTCAACTAGAACGCAAATGTCGCTCCACTAAATTTCAGGTATTTCATTGTGCTTGGAAAGAGAGCCTTGTTGCATATAAGCATGCTCTGTCTGGTGCTGGGTCTTCTTATTTTGCAAATCTTATACAGGAAAATAAGAATAACCCTCCATTCTTGTTCAGTTCAGTTGCCAAATTAACGAACAACCATGCTGCAAGTTCTCCTCAAATTCCAGCATCCTGCAGCAGTAATGATTTTTTAAAATTCTTTAGTGGCAAAAAAATTGGAATTATAGAAAAGATCATTGCTTCCCTAGCAGTTGGTGAAGGCCTTAACATAAAACCTCATGCTATGCATATAAACCAGTTTGATTCATTCTCTCCCATTTCCCTGAGCAAACTTGCCAAATTAGTCACAACTTCCAAATCAACAACTTGTCTCTTAGATCCTATCCCAACTAAGTAAGTGAAGGAACTCCTGCCCACTCTTGGCAGTCCAATTCTGCACAGAATCAATTCTTCCCTGATTCCAGGTTTTGTTCCGACTTCATTTAAGATGGCTGAAATTAAGCCTCTGCTCAAAAAACTGAAGTTAGATCCCACAGTCTTGGCTAATTATAGGCCGATTTCAAACCCTCCATTTTTATCTAAGATCCTTGAGAAATGTGTTGCCCAACAGCTTACTTTCTTCTTGCAAATGAATAAGGTACATGAGAGGTTTCAGTCTGGCTTTAGAAAACATCATAGCACTGAAACAGCTCTCACTGTAGTAATGAATGATCTACTTCTCTCCATGGACTGTGGCCGCATCTCTGTCCTTGTCCTACTTGATCTAAGTGCTGCCTTCGATACGATAGACCACCATATTCTTCTTTACAGGCTAGAAAATCTGGTTGGTATTTCTGGACTCGCCCTTTCATGGTTTAAGTTTTATCTTCTCGACAGATGTCAGTTTATTAGGGTAAATAGCAATTCATTCAAGTATTCCAAGGTAAAATTTGGAATACCTCAAGGATCTATTCTGGGCCCTTTGCTGTTTTCTTTAAACATGCTTCCCCTTGGAAATATCATAAGTAGATATGATGTGAAGTACCACTGTTATGCAGATGAACACAGCTTTATATATCTTTTAAATTAGATGAAATCGATCCTCTAACTAGATTAGAGATGTGTCTTAAAGCTGTTAAGCCATGGATGACACAGAATTTTCTCTCTTTAAATCCAGATAAGACTGAAATATTGGTAATTGGTCCCAAATCACTCAGAGACACATTCCTCAATTTTTCCCTCAATGTAGATGGACTCCCAGTTTCTGCCAAAGTTGTTGTCAAAAACCTTGGTGTCACCCTTGATTCAGAACTTTCTCTCCACTGTCATATTAACAACATTATAAAAGTGGCTTTTTTCTATCTTAGAAACATATCAAAACTGAGAAAAATTTTGTCTCTTTAGGATACCGAAAAAATGGTTCATACATTTGGGTCCTCTCAGCTGGATTACTGTCACGTTTTACTGTCAGGCTGCATTAGTTCTATCCTGAATTGCCTTCAAATAGAGCAGAATGCTGCTGCTAGGGTTCTGACCAGGAAAAAGGTATAGGACCACATTAGCCCAGTACTCAAAAATCTTCACTGGCTGCCTGTCAAATTTAAGATTGAATATAAAATTCTACTGCTTACCAACAAAGCCTTAAATGATTTGGCCCCAGAATATCTGTGCACTTCTCATTCCTTACTCTCCTCCAAGATTACTTTGTTCACAAGGTGCTGGGTATTTGAAAATTCCAAATATATCCAGAGTTACATTTGGCAGCAGAGCATTCTCTTACAAAGCCACAATCTTGTGGAACAATCTCCCAACAAACCTTCGGGCCTCAGACATGCTCTCTGTGTTCAAGAGTAGGCTGAAAACATATCTCTTTAGTCAAGCCTATACTTAGCGCATTATGAGCATGTATACTACCTGTTTTTAGGGAGATTGCCTAGTCTCTGGTTCTGTTTTCTTCGTGAAAACAAAAGAGCCGCAACTTCGTGGTGCGTTTCAAGAGAAGAGATGGAGTCAGATTCAGTGTTAGGAAACCCAGTTTAAAAGAAAGAGTTTATTCGTCGTCTCTAGCAGCGCAGTGTCCAGTATAATTATGATCTGACTGCCTTCATTAGAATACAACAGGGTTTAAGTATTCATTGTGAACAAAAGATATTGACCCAGGTACTTCGCTATGGTGCAGAGACAATAGTGCCTGATTAACTCATTGGGTTCAACACAGATGACATTGTCTCAGTGAAAACAGCATATAACTCATCAGTGTGTTCCTGCTTGACCACATCAACCCAGCAGTGGACTGAAACGGCCTTGATTAAGTAGTTGGGTGAGACAGGATAGCTGGTTGTAAAGATTCTAGATTTCTGCCAACCTAACAACATGTATCACTATATGTGCTGTGGACACCAGAATCTAACACGAGGTATGCTCACTTCTTGTGACAAAGTTTTGGTAGTGTGGGGAAATTACCTCTTGTTACCCGGTGGTGTTTGTTAAGGGTGGAAGACAGTTGAAATAAAGACTTGACCAGATTGTGATTGAAATACAGTAAATTTATAACAGACAAAGAGTAAATTACAAACCGCAACAGAGGGACGTTCTTAGCCACAGTTCGGAGGGTGCTCTGCCTGGGCGTTGCCCGGGCATCAGTTCTTATAATCCACAGTCCTTTAGCTGTACATCAATTGGCTGTAGATCTGTCTGTAACCGCAGGCTAATCAGCTCCCGCCTTTCTTCATAGTATTGTCCAGTCTACTTTGGACAGGTCACTGAGAGGCGGTTACGGGATACCTGATACCACTTCGGACTGCTCCTTGGGCGTTTTCTTTTGGCAGGGCTCCAGCATTTCTGTGCCACTCTGTACCTTGCCCCTCCTGTACAGCTTCTCTCATCCACTCTCACACACAGGCACACACTCTTGGCAAATAGGTTTATAAGCTTTGGGGTATTGACATAAAAGATGTTTTAAGCAGTAAAAGATAATAATAATACAAAAGATGTTTTGATAATAATACTGATGATAATAAGATGATAAGAATGCAAAGGATGTTTTGTATTATTCCACAGTAGTCAAGATTGCATAAATCCATGTGGAACCGGTGGCACTGAGATTGCACTTACAGGGCACTGGTGGGGCTTGCTACGGCCTTAGTCACCGGGTAGGTCCACATGGTGAAGCTCACACACTCATAAGCAGCACGCTTCTGTAGCTTTGATTAGTAAGCAGGCTTCTGTTTAGTTGATTCAAAAACATAATCAGGTGATGCATTTGATTTCTGTAGCTTTGATCAATATTTGTTCAGTAAAATCATTAGTTGTTACTGAAAAAAAAACATAATTGAATCATTTGTGTATCCACTTGTATCCTATTCCTTTGGCTGTGTTTGTCCACTCTTGAACTGTAATTTTCCAGTCCATTTTAGTGTATATTCTTTTTATTTTTTTAAAAACCTATGCTTCAATTTTCCACCATGGGTTAACAAAACAAAGTTGGAGAGTAAAAAAAAGTTAAAGATAAGATGGTTACAACCCATGAATTGTGATTGGAGCAAAGTTTGTTAGAGATAAGATGGTTACAACCCATGTATTTTGATTGGAGCAAAGTTGGTTGAGTTTTTCCCAGAAATATTGCTCTGTAAAGAAGCTAGCACTGCCTGGCCAGGGACTGCTCACCGTGGGAATAAAGATGGCTTCTGAGGATTTTGTCTCCCTCCAATTATTCACGAACAAGGCAACCTCAAAAATATGTAAACATCTAGTCGGAAAACCACAACGTATTTGGCGAGCCAGCCAGGAGTCGACAAGGGTCGGTTACACTCGAAAGTGTGGGCGGTCGTCCGGTGCTCGGAGATGGTGCAGGGAGCACACACACACCCTAAGACGCCAGCAAACTAAGGATAAGGTGAGCAATTTAATTAATTTGCTTTAATTATCTTGCTCAGATAGATAAGTGAGGGTGTTGTTTTGTGTTGTCCTGGCCCTGATCTGGAGCACTGGAGACAAGTGACCTTTCGGCTCAAAGAATCTAGACACAAAATTGGGGGAAATTAAAAGGAGAGGGACAGAATCTGCAGAATTGATATGTAACTACTAACCACTAACAATGAATTCGCAACAAGTTACTGTGAGTAATTGTTTGGAACTCAGAGCGTGTTCTGTAATTGGTTTGGTGTACGACTGTTGTTATATGTGAGGCCTGTGCTGGGACCCTAAAGGGAGGGAATAAACCTGCAGGCCTTCCCTGCTTGAGATTGGGATATGGCCTGGATGACCTAGAGAGGTACTGGGATATGGCCTGGATGACCTAGAGAGGTACTGGGATCCGTTTTTGCAGTGTTATCTGTCTTGTTGTTTATTATTTTTACAAAAGGGTGCGCCTTTGTTTGGCGTGGAGCTAGCCGATTAATGGGTTTGTGAGGACATTGACTGGAAGTAAGGTTTGCTGGGTCCTAAGGGTGGACTGACTGGTCGTAAGGATTGCAAGGTCCCGTACAGACGCTTTTTGACGGGAAGTTTGTTGGGTGGGTGCGGCTCCCTTTTTGCATGAGTGTAGAGTAAATGTGGATATGAACAGTGGTCTTGTTGCGTATTGCATTAGTTGGGAGTGTTAAGAGTGCACTAAATATAAATAAATAACCCCTAGTTTACGTGCAATAAGTTAAATTTATTATTAATGGTCATTACTATTTGGCAGATTAAAAGAAGTAGTAAATTGCATGTATTAAAAGATTATTTAGCATTATTTTGATCAGCGTACTATCATCATTGAATAGGTGAGAAAAAAAAACAATTT
Organism: Gymnothorax javanicus; assembly: GCA_029692085.1. NCBI lineage: Eukaryota > Metazoa > Chordata > Actinopteri > Anguilliformes > Muraenidae > Gymnothorax > Gymnothorax javanicus. Next base: position 156,507,735 of record CM056196.1, read on the forward strand.
GGCCGAGAAATGAAATTTTGATTAAAAAATAAACAATGATGATTACGGCAAAGCTGGTAGATAGAGGAAAAAAGGAAAAAAAAGCAAAAGCACTTCCTATGTTGGGGAAAAAAAAACACAAAAAAAAGGCAAATGGAACTAAACAAGAAATATCATTGATTAGACAACTAGATGGTTATACACTAAACATAACACTGGTTTAGGAATGCGTAACAAAATACGATCTGTCTAAAAGGAAGAGGAGAAATCGCATAAGCGGGTTTATAATATAAACTGTTTAATAAGCATAGTGAGCAGTGTAACTGGTAAAATAAACATATTGCAATTTAATACGTGGGGAAAGATAATTCGGCTAAGTAATAAAATTTAAATTAATACATAGATGACAATGGCAACGCCTGTGGAGGAATTAAGAGAGCAATTTCCTACCTTTGAGAATGATTAAAAAAAAAAAAAAAAATTGTCAAATTACCGGGAAAAAAGAACTAAAAAAAAAAAACAGACTAACAAAGTGGCCAGAAGAGGGGAAATTTGATCTTGCAATATGTGAAAAAATAATGGGTATAATGACAAATTATGCATCGGCGGCAAAAAAGGGTTAAAAAAAAGAATAAAATGAGCTGGCAGTTCTGGAATTGTTTGGAGAAAGGGGAATGCTAAACATTCAGGATCAGGATAAATATTTTGTCAAGCAAAGTGAAGCTGCGTCTCAGTAAAAGCCATCTGAAAAGTTTATGACAATGAATTGTTTAACCCAGCGCCGTATGCCCCCCCATATTCAGGAGCAGAGGGAGAGACAGCAGCTGAAAAAACCTGAAGTGAGTAATATACAGTAATATCAGATTTGGAAAACCCAATTGTATGGCTATAAGGGTAGGGGTTAAGGAAACAAAATTGCCGTTGGCAGTGTGTAAAAGAACACCTAGAAGGCTTTAGGTTTAAATTTAAATAGCGCAGAAGAAGAAATTGATTCAATGGGGATGTATAGCATACAAATAAAAAAAAAAGCGAATAAGCAAATGTTTATTGGTTGGGGGATATAGTAGACCAAATTAAAGAGCAAGTTTGGAGTACCTGGGGAAAATACCGTATATTGAGGCCCAAATACCCCAGGCTACATGGACTGTACAATGATATTCGACCCCACTTAGGACCCAGAATTAGGAAAAAAAAAAAAAAAAAAAAAAAAAAAAAAAAAAGGGCCCTTAATGTTGATTTGGAACAGGAAAACAAACAACGACTAAGATTATGATTAACTGTCAATTGACAGGGCAAATAAAGCAAGTGAAAATTCCTATTGAAGAATCAGAAATGAACTTAGAGAACAAAATAAGACAGAATTAGACCAATTTCCAGAACAACTGTGATCTCAACATGACACAGATGTGGCAGAATGCTATCAGCAAATCCAGTAATATCCACTATGAATGTGAAGTAATGACACCATTTGAATTAGTTAAATATTTGTAAAATTCTAAAGAACTAGAAAATCTAAGTGTTCTTTGAATAATTAGACTGTGTGAGATTGGTGTGCTAGAAGCATATCTCTGAAAAGAAAATGAAGGAAAAGTAACACTGAGAAACAAAAAGAATAACACAGAGCATTCAAAATTTGCCAAAGTACTGTTAAACACGATATACAGGGCAGTAAATTCAGTAAATTTAATTGATACAGAGGTTTCTCTATCAAGAATTGGAAACTTTTAGTTGCTATTTGAAGGTTAAAAAAAATAGGGTTGAATGATCAGAAAAGAAGCAGTTGTGAAATTTAATAGTACATATTAGATTTATGATTGAAAGAATAAAAAATCAAGGGAACTATTGTGGGATTGGAGACTGGATGACTGGATGGGTTTTTAAACAAAGATGCACAGAGAAAACAATACCGCGAATGGAGCCTTAGTTACCAAAAGCAGATAAGGGAAAAAGAAATAGGTGAAAGGCCGACATACAGAGGCGAGAGAACAGAAGGGGAGAAAGGGGGGTCTAAGCAATACGATTTCATGTGGAATTTTCTTAGTTTGTTTAACAAGAATAAATTCTGCCCAGCAAAGGAGTCATGTAAAGGATCAATGCTATAACAAATGAGGTGAACAAATGTGACTGAGAGCTTTCCTAACCGAAGAAATGCAATTAATAAATTCATGATCTTTTCTCTGTTTTTGAACAGGAGTGGACCAACAATTCAAGGAGATGAATTGACTAATAAACTTTCTCTAATTTTTAACTTATACAGGAAAGGATCCAGGCGAGAGGAAAAGCAGCAAAATTATGATGATTGAGTTCATTGTTTGCATCTAACTCATTCTATTGAAACTTTTCCACAGAGTGCGCACTCCAGAAGGGAAGAGATTAAAATGACCTTGAGGGAAAATAAGCTGGCCAGCTAAGGATTCAACTGCAGGGTTGCAACTTAAAAGTTTACCTTCTAAAATAAATTTGGGGAAATTCAATTCTGAGTATTAAAACAAGACTAAATTCAAAAGGTGGACCACCATATAATTGAAAAAGTCGACTAATAACGTGATCACATTCTAAATTTATTTTGATTAGGCTGACAAAATCTTTTCCTCTGACTATTAGTGAGAAGGACAGGGACTTTCAAATAAAAGGTACTGACTGAATGACTGACTGAGCTGACCAAATTTGGGATGATTGTTTACCTTTACATGCTGGGATCCCAATGAAAAAACTGTATCACGGTTGAATATTTACCCATGTTTTTGAATAAAAATAAAAATAAAAAAACTGCATATTGTAACACACGGTCTAAAGCAACTCCACCCGGTTCTGCTGATGACATGGGGAGTTGTCATGGCTGGGGCTAATAAGCCCTGACTGTGCATCTCCTCCATGCTCTTAGGGGAACCCTAGACTGAGGTGGGTTGCTAAATCAAAATTCATTGAAAAAAACACTTTGAAAAGAAAGATATTATTGTTACTGTTCCACTTTTGACCCAGAATATGCTGAAACATAAAATTATGAATATACTGCCAAAAAAATTGATTTAAAATTGACAGGAGCTCAGTAGTGAGGGTGAGCAATTTGGGTAATTATGAATTTTTAAATAATATTAATTTATCAGGGTGGCACATACACTGTGGTTGACAACTCATTGTATTCCAAATAATTAAGGTGACATTGATGATTTTGTAAAGCACATTCAGACCGAGGGGAAAAATACACAAGACAAATTTCTTGAATTGGGACTTATTTGGCTGGTTAAAGAAGAATCTGAGTGTCAGAACTATAATTGCAGCATCTGTTTCAAATTGTTATTGATGAGTTGTAACTTTAACTGTTTCATCTATTATGCCCAGAAAGTTGCTGCAATAGCCCCAATTCAACTGGAATGATCTCACAACTATCCCATTATGAGGGTTAAAGAAACCTACCCCCTCCTGAGTACAGAGCTCAATGCAGAGCACCTGCGTGTGTGTTGTGACTCACTCCAGAGATGGGTAAGATCTCCTATCATGGAGACAACCTAAGGCAGGGGTGAGTCGACCCCAGGTCATTGTTGAAATCAAAGTCTTTTGGGAGATTATTATTATGGGCTATTGCATGAAGGTGCTATGGTATTCCAAATGTAGATCCTTGAAAAGGCCTGGATGAAACTGTTTTTAAAATGTTCTGACACAAAAGTGTCTGCGTAGTCTTTACAGCAAAAGTAAATATAATAAAATCTGGTGCATGTAAGACTTAAAGTGAAATTATGGGGTAAATTCAGAATAACTGAAAAATTGGGGTGGACAAAACATCCGTTTTAAACTATTATTAGTCCTGACATGTTCTCAGTCATTTTCATGATTAACAAAATGTTCACTCCGAGAGCACTCCGCACTTAACAGGTGTTGCTTGTTCTCCCCGATCAGGTAAGACGACAATCATTCATCGGGACGCGTATTTGCTTAATTTAAATCAACGTTATTCAAAATTACTCTCGGTATTGAGTGAAAGAAGTGGTACTCGCCAGTGAAATAGGCTATAAAAAGCATGCGGCTCAAGCTATTAGCGCAGGTATGCAATTTTGAATAGATAGTGGCTATTCTTACGTGACTGTAATCCATTGCAGGCAGGCTATTCTTACGTGACTTTCGGTCAGACATGCGCAGATTGAAATTGCCGGACTTGACAATTTTCTTACCTTGTTCTCCCGTAAGAATAGCTAGACACGTTGATGGTTTGCGTGACTTATGCTCATGTAATGTGGATATGTATAACTATTTTTACCGGAGTTCTCCTATCTGATTAATGGCCTAGTTCCAGATGCTACCACGAGACTGCCCAGCCTTGATGAAGCAAGTATACTGAGCAACAAAAGAAACGCACGTTAATCAAAGACAGACCGGAAAATAAGTTTGCGCGTAATTATTATAGAAAATCAAATTTATTACTAGCACGTGCACATTTACACTCGTTTCATCAAACATTTCTTTGTTTTGCGGTCACTTTACTGAGTATTCATAAGAGTACATTAACTAACTAGCTAATTTGCGTTTCTTTTGTTGCTCAGAAGCCCCGGGGACGAGATTTCAATATACCGGTGCCATGGTTACGGGCTTAACCCTTCGGCCCCTTGTACAAGCTCGGCCGCCAAATTGACCTGATTGACAAAAATTGCGCAAAGAAGTCATACAATTTCGATCTGCGCATGTTTGACCTAAAGTCACGTAAGAATAGCCTGCCTGCAATGGATTACAGTCACGTAAGAATAGCCACTGTCTTTTGAATAACGTTGATTTAAATTCAGCAAATACGCGTCCAGATGAATGACTGTCATCTTACCTAATCGGGGAGAACAAGCAACACCTGTTAAGTGTGCAGTGCTCTCGGAGTGAACCTTTTGTTAATCATGAAAATGACAGAGAACAGGTCAGGACTAATAATTGTTTAAAACGGATGTTTTGTCCACCCCAATTCTCAGTTCTACTGAATTTACCCCATGATTTCATCGCTGTTAGATCGCATATGGAGAGAAACCGTGTGTTCACTTGCCAATTACGATAATCGGAAAACGCGTCAATAAAGAAAAATAATTGAGAACTAGCCAGGACTATCCTAATTGTCATAAAGGGACCTGTCTCTGCCACCCCAATTCCCATTTCTAGCTCCGCCACTGAAATCACTGGCAAAAAAAAAGGTGCGAGTTTATAACAGTGTGCCCACTCCAGCCTTAAACCCGGCTATTTTCAAACTCAGGAAAAAGTCATTTCACGCCATGAACTAATAGCGACTGGGGACATAACTTTCATATCTTTGTACTAAACTAGCTCTATTTTGATACCAATATTTCGCCTATTTTAGATAGGCTACGATCATAAATATGTTTAGCTCATGCAATCTGTATGAGCCATATTCATTGTGCTTTATTATATGTAATTGTACTCCATGTCACTAGGGGGCTGTAATTGCTGTGTGGCTCAACTTACCTCGGGTAGGCCCAGTGAGGCCATTTAGCCCAGGGAAACCCAGACACAGGTGTTGCTGAGTGGAAGCAAACAGTTTTTCGACTGTGCCTATGTGCCTACGAGCCTTTGTGGTTTGATGGCAATGCGTTTTATTGTTTTTCGTTACATGTATTATGAGTTATTGTCGCTGTATATGTGAAGGAAAATAAACCTTCGAGATAATTGCAACTATACTGAACTCTCAGTTTTTCCGATGTTCGCGTGCACTGGGCGCACGTCTAAACTAATCAATCCTCCGCAGCAACCAGTACTGCTTCGTTTAGGACTTAGTCAGTACACAATCAGTTGCTGATATCGATATGCTGGAATAGGATCTCGAGCAATTTTTCTGCTTTGCCATTTTTACTGTAACGTGTTATCTTGGACGCACCCAGCAAAAAAGACCGTTCTTTCCGGCGCTCAATGTGCTGTCCTGGAGCTGGTGTGAGCGACTGTACCAACTACGATACCGGAAATTCTTTCACTAAGCTTGAAGCAAAATTATTCTTTTGCAGTCCTATCCATCTTTGTCTCCAAACATTGATAATGTTGAGGCCTGGGAAAAAAGCCAGAAGAGGGCAGAATTGAACCGCGAATGACCCATATCTAAGATATTTGAGTAAATAGCTGAATAATTCAGTCCAATGGAGATTTTAGCAAAGGCGCTCCTTACATATTGCGACTTCTAACTCTAAGATGGTATGTCCAATCTACGAAATGGAGGTACTGTTATGATCCTGCTCTGTCTGTCATGATTCTGCCATGTTCATTATTGTTCCTGCCATGCTTGTTATGTTTTCCCTAGTCCCTGTTATGTTTATGATTATGTCTGTTAGGTTTTGCCATGTTCTGTTTAGTTTTTGCATTTTGCCATGTTTTCGTTTTTGCCACTCCCAATCCACTATTCTGTTAGTTTCCGGTCCATGTCTTTGTTCATGCCCTTCATTGCTCTTTGTCTCCCCTGTCTGGTCTTTTTGTTAAGCTACAGCTTCTCCCCAGTCCTCGTGTCACATGCTTAGGTGATTTCATGGTTTCTGGGTTTCAAACATTCCTTCCAATCTCGTTTGCTTCCTTCGCCTCTCTTTTCTGTTTTACTAACCAATACTAACAGTTTGTTATTTTTGTTAAAGTTACTAACCCAGACTAACATTGTATATAATACTAACTTACTAACGAGCACTAGGGATTGTATAGCTGCACTTACTAATTGATTAACAAGCTCTCAGCACTCGCCCTGTTCTAGTCTCCGCCTCTTGCCTTCACTTTGTCTCTCCTGCAATTCAGTGGATCCTCCACACCTGCTCCTCTCTGTCCTACCTCTCATTATCTGTGCACATTAGAACTCCCTAACCGGAGCTGTATGTTTTGTCATAGGTTGTCTCGTGTTCCCTGTCCGCGTTTTGGCTTTTGCCAATTTCATGTGATTAGGTTCTCCCTCATGTTCCCTCCTTTGTAATTAGTCTGATCCTCATCACCTGATCCTAATCATAGCATGTGACTTCCTTGAGTGTATTTAAGCTGTCTTCTCCTGCAGTTCCCCGTCAGAACGTTTCCCTTGTTTACCTGTGCTGCTCTTGTTTCTCGCCTTGTACTCATAGTGTTTCTCTTCTGACTGGACCGTCCGACCTTCGATTTTTGGCTCTGCTTTTTGGTACTATTGTCTGCATCTGTTTACGAACCCTTTTTGCCCGACTACGAGTTTTGTGTTTGCTGCCCTGGTAACGGTTTGGATTTCGCCCTCTGGATTTTGGCTTTTGCTTCTCTGTCAATCCTGTGCCTGTGTACCGAACCTGTTTTTGCCAGACCACGATTACTGTGATTGCTGCCCTGGTTTTTCGACTTTTGGATTTTGTCCCTGGGATTGTGTTCTTTGGATTGTGGACTTTGTACTGTCGCCTCCTGCTCTGCGGGGGTGCGCCCCCTTTCCAATAAAATCCCATTTTACCTTCACTGCTCGACTCTCGCGTCTGGTTCCAGAACCGTACCTAACAGGCACCATATGAAAGAAGAGAGTCTGCTGAGTAAAATATATCAAAATTGTGTTCGTAGTGCCAAAAAATATGGTAACACAAGCAAGTTAGAAAACTGTGCGTTTAGCCTTCAAATTTTCTTGTCTCATTCAACATTCGAGTTAATGGAGCTTCGGTGAGCGGTCCCGTCTCTTTTCAGCTCTTACAGCCAAAACCGTTTGTCCAATTGCTTCCCTCATTACATTTTCGTGACCAACACAACTTTTGCTACAACTTGGGTATAAAAATATTTATGCGGAGTGAAAACTGTGGGAGTTAGTGCAAGTTTAAGAGAAGGCTTCTTGACGGTTTTAAAGCTGCTCGCCACTCTAAGCGTGATGTCCTGTGTGTGTGTGTGTGTGTGTGTGTTTTTTTTTTTTTTAAAAAAAAACGAGAGAAGCAATTTCTGAAGAAATTGCAAGTGTGAAAGCTGAAGCCACACTGCAATGCTGTCTTGAATACAATAAAGTTTGAATGATTTGAATGTTTGCTGGTGCCATGCTGAATAGCTGCCATGAAAATATAATAAAATTTGAATTATGTAGAATACTTGAATGTTTATTAAAAAAGTGAAAGCTGAACAAAGAATGAAATAACCATGCTAACCACGTTACTCAGCTAACTTAGCTAATGTTGTTAGCAGTTATGCTAACTGTGCTAATAATGCTAACCATGCTAACCCATAGAGATATATAATAGAACCAGGGAGAACGAGGAAGTACCTTTGCTTCAGCCAGTTAGCATGTTTAGCTTCCTGCTTCCGCATTTCCCAAGGATGCAATTTTGTGGCCAAAGACGCGCGAGCTCCATAGACACCAATTGAAAAGTGCGCATTTTTTTCTTGCCAAATAAAGCGAAAACAGAAGAAAATGTATTCGGTAATCCTTCATTATTTTGCTCTTTGTCTGGCCGAACTGTTCGATGTTTTCAAGAGGGCCTGTAAAATAAGAACTGCTACTTAGAGCTTGATGACAGCTTGTGCACGAGTTTGGTTGTCCAGCTGTTGCTCTGACTGCAGCAGTTCAGCCAATGAGTGTATAGTGTGTGCGTGTCCCGGATCAATAGCGCTGCTCGTCATTTCCCCTCGAACACATTCGCCAATCCGCACAGACGACACATTTTCTTGGCCATTTGTGCTGCGTAATCAGATTGGAAATCTTATGAAATGGTGCCAGAAATAAGCACCCATGGAACGCCATTTTTTTAGATGGCGTCGGTCAATTCCATACTTCCTGGGCTGAAGTAGCTATAGCCCAGCATCTCCCATTGAAAGTAATAGGGGTGGGACTTCCTCGCTCTCTCCAGTTCTATTATATTACCTCCATGTGCTAACCACGTTACACAGCTAACTTAGCTAATGTTGTTAGCAGTAATGATAACTATGCTAACAATGCTAATTATGCTAACCACGTTACCTAGCTAACTTAATTAATGTTGTTAGCAGTTATGCTAACCATGCTAACCACGTTACTCAGCTAACTTAGCCAATGTTGTTAGCAGTTATGCTAACTATGCTAACAATACTAACTATGCTAACCACGTTACCTAGCTAACTTAATTATGCTGCATTCAGTAACGCGTCCCATGAGCCGTGTTTTCGAGACATGACTGGTGAATTCTGTTCTTTTGACCTCACGACCTCACTGTTTGAATGATCCTTCCTCATACCTTCGACTTAATTCACGATACGACTCGTGTTTACGAGTGTTACCGAATGCAACATTAATGTTGTTAGTGGTAATGCTAACTATGCTAACAATGCTAACCACGTTACCTAGCTAACTTAGCTAATGTTGTTATCGTTATGCTAATTGTGCTAACAATGCTAACCATGCTAACCCTGTTACTCAGCTAACTTAGCTAATGTTAGAAGTCGAATTTATGCTGCATTCGGAAACGCGTCCCACGAGCCGTGTTTTACAGACACGACTGGTGAATTCCGTTCTTTGGACCTCACGACCTCACTGTCCAAATGATCCTTCCTCGTACCTTCGACTTAATTCACGACATGACTCGTGTTTACGAGTGTTTCCGAATGCAGCAGAAGTCTCTAGGAGAAAGTATGCTGAAGTTATAGGAGATTCAAAGTAGCACAAGAGTTTGACGAGTTTGAAGACTGTTTCAATGCATTTCTATGGGACAAAAAAAGTGAAAAATTTTAAAGTATAAATAGTGTGAAAGAGAAAAGTAATAGCAATAATGTCCAGAAAAAGCTGCATGTTTTGATATATGAAATGTTGAAATAGCACAAAGTATGTAGGACTATTTTAATAGCATAGAACAGCGGAAGAAGTAAAATGGCCGACAAGAAAAACAATACAGTAGTGTGAGAAAAACAATAGTGTGAACGATCACACTAATCATTTAATTACTTGTTTTCAGCTGATTCTCTTATATATTAATTGCCTTTTCAGCCCTTTTTTTTTGCCTGTGTCCCAATTTTTTTGAGACCTGTTGCAGCCAGAAAATTTGAAATGAAAAATGTCAAATGTCTCAGTTTCAACATTTGAAATGTTATCTGTGTTCTATCGTAAATAACATGTTGGCTCATGTGATCTGAAAGTCGTTGCATTTGATTTTATTCACAATTTACACTTTGTCCCAAGTATTTCGGAATTGGGGTTGTAGTTCAATTTTGGTTTTATCCATCCACAAAACATTTTGCCAGTACTATTGTGGAGTGTAAAGGTACTCTTTCATGAACTTCAGGCGTGCAGCACTGTTCTTTTTGGTAAGTTGCAGCTTCCCTCGTGGTGTCCTGCCATAGACACCCTGCTTCTTCAGTGTCTTACATACTGTTGACTCATGAACAGAGATGTCATTCAGTTCTAATGATGCCTTCATATCTTTGGCTACCATTCAGGGTCGTTTCTTCACCTCATTCATGAGTTTTCATTGTGCTCTTGGGGTCATTTTAATTGGCCGTCAGCTCCTTGGTAGAGTAGTCACAGTCCCAAATTGCCTCCATTTTTAGATTGCTTGTCTGACTGTAGAGGAGTAATGTTCTTAAGTCTTAGAAATCATTTTGTAACCCTTTCCAGCTTTATGCAAGTCAACAATTCTTGATCGTAGATCCTCTGAATGCTCTTTTTGACGAGGCATGGCCCACACAAGCATATTCTTCCTTATGTGGAGAAAACTCAAAAGGTTTGAAGGGTTTTTATCAGTCAAAGTGGCTCGAGACAACACCCCCAAACTAATTTTTTAAACAGGACTCTAGGTAAGCTAGCATCTGACTCCAAATAGCTTTTTATGAGGTGATGAACTCAAGGGTTCACATACTTTTTCCACTTGCGCTTATTGGGTTTTCGTGCTTGTTCTCGATGAAAATCTAAAAGATCACACATTTTGTTGTGCTATTATTTTAGGCACAGTGTACTTGTTAATACTCTAGACTTAGGTGAAGATCAGATCACAACTTCCGACAAATTAACAGAAAACCAAGAAATTCTGAAGGGTTCACATACTTTTTCTTGCCACTGTATACATATCTCGTTGAGGTAGTTGATATATATTTTTTTTAAGATGTAGTTAATTTTTCTAATCTGCTGAGGGCAGTAATACGCTTAGTCCCGTATATGTGTGCACAAATTAAAAAGACGAAGAAGAAGATTGACGCGAAGAATGAATACCCCGTTATCGCTCAGCAGATAATGAAGTGAAAGGGATAGAAGAGAGCCAATGTTTGTGGCACAAAGATGAGTTTATGCAGTTGGTTTCGTTCTTGGAATTACGATCCATTATCTGAAGACGACTTTTTGATGTAAACGGGAACTAGGGACAACTTGAAATCAAAATACCCAGCAAAGCAATCTGAATGAATTCAGGTAACACTGATTAAAAAAAAATCTTGCCTATTTTGAAATTTCCAAGCTGGGTTACTTTCAGTTATAGCACTGATATTATTGCTTGCTTAAGGTATGTTTGCAAAATTGTCTGCAACCACTGCATCATGTTGGCTAGCCTTGTTTTCGCAATTGGTCGCTTAAGGAAAACGCATGCAGCCTAAGTTTTCTTTGGAGGAGTCCTTGACTGGTTAGCATTTTCTTTTTGACAAGTTTTGACATCAGTATTTTCAGCGATGTGCTGAACGGAGCTGAGTAAAGGACAACAGAATCGTCTCCTTTTAACCAATTAGGCTACAGTTCGTTGACTGGTTCCGCAAACGGAATTTGTCTGAAGCGCCTGGTATCGATACAACATTCGGTGGCGGGAAGTTACCGGTATCTGTTCACGAATTTTCGGAAATTACTCACGCATTTTGTGGATCAATTAGTTTTCTTCAGCTATTATAAATAAACCCACTAAACACTGGACGTCGTATGGACGTGCAGATCATGTCCATACTGCGTCCGTCGGTCCAAGACCAATTATGGACGCGTACATGACGTACAAACTAGGTCCGCTATTTGGACGTCTAAAGCTATGTTTCCATTTATACGGCTGAAGTCAGGCGCCGGTGCAGACACGGGTACGTCAAAAATCGCATATCATTGTCTTTATATGAAGTGTTTCCATCCACGCGATTTTCACCCGGCTCCTGGAGCGGAGCCGCATGCGTGTTTTTCCGATCGGACCGAGGAGCGATTCCAGCTCTGGCGCACACGAATCGCACGAGGAATTCCCTATAGTTAAAAGGGGTCTCCCCACTTTATTTTGCTAACAAATGAGTAGCTTTGAAGCAATGTGTATTTATCGCCCTGTTCAGGGCAGAGCCGAGGTTTCTGCAGCAACATACATGTATGTACCATTCTCAGTGAATCAAAAGCATACTACCGCTTTAAATGATGATCTGAGCTTTGTAATGCCGCGATACCTTTGTGATTTCAGTATATCAGAAGTGTTCCTGTGTATCACACGCTTAAGTTTGTTACAAGATGATAACAGAGTAGTGGTTTTCATGCGACATTTGTACGGAGTTTGAACAATTTCATCTAATTCTTGCAATTCAGAGGATGAAGCAGAATCTTCAGAATATCAGACTTTATCATTCAACAGAACATAATTCCAGCCATCTTATCTTTTTCTCATCTTTAACGGTGCTTTCTTTTCGATCGTTTCTTCTTCTGTATTAAAGTGTTGCTTTTAATTATTATAATTTATACCATGGTCTGGGTGAATACTCTATTCTGATTGGCTGCAGGGTGTCCGTTAAAAAGTGTTGTAGGACGCCTATACAAAAGTTCCGGTCAAATAGCCTGATTGTTCTAAATTATTGCGCTGGCTCAAACGCAAGTTGGTAACCGTGGCAACAAAAAGCTGCAGCCAACCGAGCTGCAGGTTCTGTGCCCAGAGCCGGTTACCTTGGCAACGCGTCACAACGAGAGATAAACTTACGATTTTAACGGTAAAACGGTAAAAAACAACATTAACGTATTAATAATTGATTTAATATTTATTTCTTTCGTAAGTGACCATGGTATAAGCGGGATAATGCCCTTCGAGGTGTCCATTATCAGAAATGAATGGACTTCGCATCGGACGGTTCACGCCTCCGCGTCGTCCATTCATTTCTGATAATGGACACCTCGTCGGGCATTATCCCTTACATGAGCTCTTCGTCCACCATGAGGTGCTGTTTAAGTAGTGCTGAGGGTCCTGCCATGAGGACGAAAACGGATGAACAGCGTAGTTCAGCCGTTTCTATGGAAACACTGAAGACGCACCATGGGACGCATGCAATGTCCCGTGTCTGCCCCGCCGCCTGTCGCAGCTGGACTTCAGCCATATTAATGGAAACATAGCTTAATCATGACCCCACTTGGATGTCAATATGCAGTTCAACCATAGATATATTCACCTAGATGCCGCCTCCCGGGTTGTCAGAAGGGTCAACAGGGCCGCCATATTGTGTCGGGGATTCAGGCGCGGTCAGGCCACTCAGTCAATGTCTTTGAATGCAGCCCCAGTCATTTATTTTCTCCTTCTTAAACCTTAAGTGTCAGTTAGCTGACTGATAAATTATTAATATTTAAATTTTGAAGATAACAAAATTTTACTCACAGTCAATGGAGGCGTTGCACTGAATGCAGAAACCGTAGTGCATGTTGCGTGATCCCCGAAGTAACTCAGGAAGATGGCTTTGATTGAATGGGAATGCATCGATTAATTATTATTTATATATACAAAAAAAATGTATTTCCTTGCTCTGAAAGGTCACGTGTATAACCGGATATTGAACCTCAGGTCCAAATGCTCCGCCTTATCCATGGCACTAGCTCAACAGACTATATATTCACTGGTCGATTTAGCACTTGTATAGCTGTGCTGTGTTTGAACTTGAGCATATTGGCGCAAGGTTTCTCAGTCATAAACTGGCTTTGAAAACAACAGTTGAATATTTAGCGGTTAATTACAGCGTAAATACAAAAAACAAACCATTTTAGTGATTATACTGCTGAGGTCTTCCAGTGCATAGCATAATGGCGAAAGCGCTCTCAGACTGGCTAAAACAATAGCAAGCGTAGATTTACCCACAGGCAGCTTTTATGACAAAATATCAAAGGTAAGAAAAATTTTTGCTCATCTCTGTAGCATTTAAAGTGTATGCCTGCTGTTCTTTGAGTGTGGTGTCAATTTAAAATGACTAGGCTTATATCGTTGGAATCTGTGGACTGTCCTTTTTCATTTGAGGTATCGTTTGTATGAATATCACAAATTCAGTAGAAACGCTTGCAATAGAGCGCTCATTATTTAATCTTATTTTTTTAATGTTTTGCTAGATGCTTATTTACTTGCTTGGTACTTGAATTGTGTTCGGTTTAGGTAAAAACGGTCATCACGAACTGTTCGCCGAGTTTCTTCGCTTTAAGAGGATATGCCGCATGAGGAGGTTGCTATTAGGAAACCTGCTGTATTTATTTTGCAAATTCATTGCCCCCGTTACAGGGACGTTCAGGCTTAAGGTTAATATTTGTATTAAAAATATATTTTCCACTAATTTCTTTATATCTTCACTTTAAAACCAGTTTTCATTGCAACAAAACCGTTGACTTACTTGTGAACTTCCGGTACGTGAAACGGCTTTTCTCGAAGTGCTCTGAGCAAAGAACTGAATGTTTTGTTGGTTTGTTAGGCTTTCCACTGTCAATTCTTCTTAATTTAACAAGCCAATCTTTCAAAAGGGCTTCATTATTTTGAGGAAATTTATGGAAACTTATTTTGCCGTATTTTCCAGACGACTGGATGGCATTACTATTGGTGCAAGCAACAGCAGCAAAAGATTTCCCCATTTTCTATATGCAGCGATCAACCTCTGTGTACATTTTGCTTCAGGGATCATGTGACCACCTACGTAACTTGCAACAACCTCATTATCTTAGGTCGTTATAGAACTACTATTTACCGTAATGAAGCATTTTTTGCATGAAAACCTGCATTTTTAAATTAAGCAAGTATCCTGTATCATAAATACGTGGCTGCCATATGTAACAAATAAGCCTACGTAACCCCCATGCGATCTAACAGCAACAAAATATACTATTCAAAAAAAGTAGGGGATATTGGATTTACAAGTACCATGAAATGCAGATCATGAGGTCAGGAAGGAAACAAATGACATAAAAACATTAAGGAAACATTTGTCAATTTATTCGAAACCCTGTGTACAGTCAGTAAAGGACAGATTCTCCAGAATAAGGGTCGACACAAACACAGGGTCACACAGCAAATTTACCACCATTGTGAAACAGAGTCAGTAGCGGGTAAAACCCCCTCGGTTAGCTAGACAAGCTCGAATTCGGCGTGGCATACTCCTAACGAGACGCCCCAGGTCATTTTGGGAACGTTATTCCATTCCTGTTGCAATGCTGCAGCAAGTTCTTGGACATTGGCAGGAGGTTGTTGACGTTGGCGTAGTCGCTGTCCAAGCATGTCCCAGACATGCTCGATGGGGGAAAAGGTCCGGACTGAGTGCTGGCCATGGTAATGTGGTGATATTCTGCTGCTGGAGGTAATCTTTAACGATCCTGGCCCTATGACATCTGGCATTGTCATCTTGGAAAATGAAACGGCGGCCATAACGATGTGCAAACGGCACAACATGGGGTGCCAAGATGTTGTCCCGGTAGTACTGCCCTGTGACACGTCCAGCAACAACATGCAAGTCTGTTCTGCCGGCAGCAGTGATGCCTCCCACACCATTACAGATCCACCCCCATACGGATCATGTCTAATGACGTTAACGTCATGGAAACGTTAGTTACGCCGGGCGCCAAACCCTCCTGTGTCTGTCAAGGAAGTCCGCAGTGAACCTCGACTCATCTGAGAACATTACGTTGTTCCATCGGCGATTATCCCAGCGTTGATGATGACGACACCATTGGAGTCTGGCCCTAATGTGACGATCCCTCAAACAGGGAATGACACGAGGACGCGGGCGGTATGTGAAATCTGTGCAGACGATTCCTGATGGTCTGGCCGCTCACTACCAAGCCAGTATCCCTTTGAAGTTGAGACCTTATCTGATTTGCTGTTACCATACGATTTCTCAAGACAATAGTGCGGATGAATCTGTCCTGAGCCTGAGTTGTTGCCCTTGGTCGACCGGATCGTGGTCTATCCTGAACAGACCCTGTAGCACGATGTCTGGACCATAATCTGCTGATGACAGACTGGGAAACATTCATTGCCCTTGCCACAACGACCTGTCTTGTGCCAACCTGTAGCATGCCAAGGGCACGTAACCTCTCCTCCTGTGTTAGACGGCGCATGGTCTCTGTTTAATTAACGACTTCAACCACTGATAATCTGATGCTTTCTCTTCAAAATCTTCCTTTACAGTGGCTCTGACCTTCCAATTCAGAGTCATGCAAATTTGTGGCACAACCCTCTTGATCATCAATAGCATCCCGTGCAGATCGTGAGAGTGTCATTGATGTGTTTGGGTGATGAATTTCTTTGGAAATGCTTCCTCAGTAAGGAACTATACAACATGGTTTCGTATCCCTTTTGTATATGTGAAAATTTTGATCTCAAAATAAAATATCCCCTACTTTTTTTGAATAGTATAATTGGTTACATTCAGTACAGAAAAATAATTTAATGCACTGGCACTCAGCAACGTTAATTTTTTTTTCCAGCGAGGGCGGCATTTCAGAAGTCTTTTGCGAAAGAAGCCGCTTTCACACTGGACGCAAAACGAATTTTTCGCATGACAGATTACATTCAAAGTCAATGCAAAGAGGCGAATACACGCGTTTCGCGCTAGCAAGCCAAAGTGATATCGAACTGTGTCATAGCTAGCACGCCAATGTATTTAGCTACATAGCCAACTGGCTAGCGAGCAAAAAAGGCTACAGTTTACTTACAATGGAACACTCGCGAGCGAGCTATTTGGCTACCTAGCTAGCAAGATAAAGAGACATCGATATCTATAATGTTATAGTTAGCATGCCAGTATATTTAACATCCTAAAGTCACTTTCACGCCGGACGCGAAACAAATTTTTCGCAAGACAGATTACATTAGATTACATTCAAAGTCAATGCAAAGACGCGAATACTCGCAAAAACGCGTGTATTTGCGTCTTGCATTGACTTGAATGTAATCTGTCCTGCGAAAAATTCGTTTCGCGTCCAGTGTGAAAACGGCTTCATTCACGAAAAAGTTCTGAAATGCCGCCCTAGCTGGAAAAGAAATTAAAGTTGCTGAGTGCCAGTGCATAGCCTAGACCTATTTGTAATTAAATTATTTTTCTGTACTGAATGTAGCGCATTATTTTGTCACTGTTAGATCGCATGGGGGAGAGAAGCCGTGTCTTCAATTGCCACTTCATTATTCTTGAATTGGAAAACGTGTAAAACCATCTAGAATTAGCCAGGACTGTTGCTGTCAATAAAGGGATGGATATTTGCCCCCGAATTTTCAGATCTAGCGGTGGCCCTGACCTGCCATTACGAGTTATCTCGTAGTCGGCAGTAAACGTGTTAAAATTGTTTGAAAATTTGTTCAGTTGTGATGATAAAAATCATTGATTAACCTCTACCCCCACTGACTAGTGCAGCAGGTACGCACGGCTTCCACCGACACAAGATGGCGCCCATCGCTCCAATGGACAGAAGCAGCGAACGCGGCATCTAGGTGTATATATCTATGCAGTTCAACATTCGGACGTCGGGCTCACTTTTTTCGACGTCATGTGGATGTCTAAGAAAGGTGCAGGAAATTGACATGATAATGAATGTAATATATATATATATATATATATATATATATATATATATATATATATATTTTTTTTTTTAATTTATGACAAATATCAACAAAATGTTGTTATCAACATGCTTAATAATGAATATGAATAGACACTGTAAAAAAAAAAAAAAAAAAATAATAATAATAATAGCGTTAGTTCAGATCTCTTGGAAATCTGTTGCCTTAAGCCAGACACAACTTTCTCTTCAAGGTAACTGTCTGCGAGTAATGATAACTTACAAGAAAATTACTTCCTTGGTTTACTTCATACCATCTAGTAAAGATTACTTGAAACAAAGTTGTATTTACAACTGTTAGATGAGTCAGGTAACTCTTTGAGTTAAAGGGAATTTTATGTCTGTAGTTAAACTTACTTGAAGAATGCACAGTACACGTGAATTATGATTTCTGAGTACTGATAACTTGAACAGCCAATGATGTTTGATGAACAAAAATAAGGATGTAAATACATGAGTGGGGGATTGAATTGTGATTTATTTGTAAAGCTCTGTGTATTACTGTACACTGCTGTATTTTTTACAATTAAATACCACAGAATGCCCAATATTTTACCATAAAACATATCTCCAGTTGGTTACTGTAATTTGTACTGCATTGTGGATATAATGGAGACTTTAAACATCATTAACAGTAATTTACTGTATTTTTTGAAATTGCGGGAATTTGCTATTAACACATTAGCGATAGGTTAGTGCTACTCTACTTATATCACCTTTATGTGCCTCCCATATCACGCATATGTATAAAATTGATGATTAATGATTGATTTGAAGGGTTCACCTTTGGCTGCTTAGGTTCTTTTATTCCAATTCAGAGGTCACAATAATTATATTTCAAATAAAAAATGACAAATCAAGCAGTTAATGGACGTAATGGACAAGAGACATGAAATAATGATGTTATTTTAAGATGAACAAGTCTTTTTTCTAATATATGGCAAATAACTGGAAGGGAAATATTTAGCTTTCCAAGAAGATAAATTGGTGGTGTGCCAGACGACGACAAAAGAAATTTTCAACACTGTGAAGCCAAACCAGCATTTTATTTCAACAGTTCAAGGTAAGTATGAAATGTGTGCATTAATCTAGTAATTTAGCAGCCCTTATTTCAATTCAGTGCGAGTTAAACTGTCTGCGTTTCAAGTAGTGGCAAGTTGAATTTTGAAGATAAACCATAGTAAATTACGTGCAGTTAGATATGGTTTTGATTCAGCTGGCCTGGGCTACAGTGCTGTTATTTTACGTTTAGTTTCATGTGCCATAAAAAAATTCTGACATGTGCAGTCCTCTCCCACGTGTTCCGAAGAGTATGATAACGGAAAGATTAAAGAAGTTAATCGAACTGAACAGTATTTGTGTTGTTTTATAAATACCGAGTCGTGGCAAACCACAAGCAAATGCTTAATTCATTTGCACATTTGGTTATATAACGATTTTTATCAAATTTATGCCCGTTGAAAATGCATTATAAATGCATGCCAGACAGTTGTTTTAAAAAGAGTTACATAAATGAGGCATATTATGTGGTTCCCCCGACCCCAAGCAATTGGAAAGAGATAGATTCTTCAGAAAATTAGGCTTTATTGACGCATATTGATAAATATAAAGCCGAGTTCCTTTTGCGCAAGAAGAACTGATATTTTGCTCCTCAAAGTACCCAGTTTTTATACCTTCATCACAGGAAATATCTTCCAAATATGGTTTTTCCGCCCGCTCACGCTACAATGGTTCAATAACGTAATGTCTGCAAACTTCAAGGCTACTTGTTTCACAGGACTTTTACTTGGGTCACAGGTTTTTGGGTCACAGGTTTTCCCAGAGACAGGCAAACCAAAACACTGCCAACTTGCTTTGAAAACTGCAACCAAAAGATAACAACCCTCTTCCACTGGAGCATGAGAACAAATGAAAGGAAAAGGAATAGGATACAAATGGATACATGAATGATTCAACTGATTTTGTTTTCAGTAACAACTAATGATTTTACTGAACAAACATTGATCAAAGCTACAGAAATCAAATTCACCTGATTATGTTTTCAAATCAACTAAACAGAAGCCTGTTTACTAATCAAAGCTACAGAAGCCAGCTGCTTGTGTGTGTGTAACCAACCCTGCTAGTTATAACACCGGACACCCAGGACCAGCAGCCGGTCGGTAACATCGGCATTCTTCAACAGGGGAAAAACTAGCAGGTGGGATTTACAAACGGAGTGGCAAAATGCCTAACCTAGCATTACGTTAACTTCATGCGAAATTGACCGTGCCTGTTATGTTTTTGAATTTCACTCACTGAATTATTGTTTGGTTGGTTATCTTGGTGTGGTGTATTTTAAGAGAGGAACGTCGTTTTTCATATCTCGTTAACGTTAGCGTTTGTTTGCTAATTTAGCTTTTATATGCTAATGTTGGGTGACGTCGAGGTCCGTCTGGCTTGATATTTCAGTGAAAAAATTGTGGTAATGGCAGCGTTTATAATTAGGCCTACTATTATCTGGCATGTTGGAAGAGTTTTTTTTTTTTTTTAGCCCGCTTGGCCGACAGGCCCAAGGGGCTTATGCTGTGCTCAGGGTCATTAGTGGTGGTCTGTTGTGCGTGCGTGTGTGCGTGCGTTACTGAGTCCACAATTGTCGTTTCAGCGCGATATAGCTTTCAGTTTTCCACTGATCCTTTTCATATTTTATATACATGTATATGGGCCGACGATCTAGTCCAAGTTCGATTTTGGGCGTGCTGCCATTTTTTGGTTTGGCCACCAGGCGGCTTTTTCTGCGAAACTTCAAACAGCTCAAGCTCCCTTATTCTATGAGCTAAAATGCTCAAATTTTTACTGTAGGTTGTTCTGCCAAGGTTTCATCATATATATAATGGGTTTTTGATTTGACCTAATTTTAAAGGTTATATAGGTCAAAGGTCATAAAATGTGCCAATTTCATTTCAGCGCCATAGCGCCCTCAGTTCTCAACGGATCCTTTTCCTATTTTATTTGCATGTATATGGGCCCAAGATCTAGCCCCAGTTCGATTTTGGGCGTGCTGCCCTTCTTGGTTTGGCCACCACACGGCTTTTACTGCAAAATTTCAAACAGATCTAGCTCCCTTATTTTACAAGCTAAGATGCTCAAATTCTTACTGTAGCTTGTTCTGCCAAGGGTTCATCATATTTGTAATGGGTGTTTGATTTGACATAATTTTTAAGGTTATATAGGTCAAAGGTCATAAAATGTGCCAATTTCGTTTCAGTGCCATAGCGCCCTCAGTTCTCAACGGATCCTTTTCCTATTTTATTTGCATGTATATGGGCCCAAGATCTAGCCCGAGTTCGATTTTGGGCATGCTGCCATTCTTGATTTGGCCACCAGGTGGCTTTTTCTGCAAAACTTCAAACAGCTCTAGCTCCCTTATTCTACGAGCTAAGATGCTCAAATTTTTACTGTAGGGTGTTCTGCCAAGGGTTCATCATATATGTCATGGGTTTTTGATTTGACTTAAATTTCAAGGTTATGTAGGTCAAAGTTCATAAAATGCACAGATTTTGTTTCACTGCAATAGTGCCTTTAGTTTTCAATGGATCCTTTTCATATTTTATGTGCATGTATATGGGCCCAAGTTCTAGCCCCCAGTTCGATTTTGGGCGTGCTGTGATTCTCTGTTTGGCTTTCAGGGGGCTTTTTCTGCAAAACTTCAAACAGCTCAAGCTCCCTCATTCTACGAGCTAAGATGCTCCAATTTTTTGCCCGCTTGGCCAAAAGGCTCAAGGGGCTTATGCTATGCTCTGGGTCCTTAGTGTTGGTCTGTCGTGCGTCTGTGCGGGCATGCGTGCGTAAACTTTTGGCTTGTCTGTGCTCTAGTGTCTTCAGTTTTTCACCGATCCTTTTCATATTTCATTCGTGTATATAGCGTCATAAGGTCTAGACCAACTTCCATTTTCAGCCCAATCGGACCGATACTTTGGCTTAGGAGGCGTTCAATTTTGGCCACGTTTGGCCAAGCGGGCGCAGTGGCTTTGCCGCTATATTTTTTTTTTTTTTTTTTTACCATGAGTTTTAACAGCTCTCTCTTCGTGTGCTTATTTGACGGTCCCTCCAAAAATCTTCCCAGCCAAAATCTGGTGCAGGTCTGTCAAGCTGAATCATTTCTTTAACTCTTCTGGAGACAACCACTAATAATACATTTATTCATACATAAAAGCGTATTGGCATCGTTGGCAGTTGGCACATCAGTTTAGCTCAATTACGGTCGTTAAATTAGATTCCAGCTGAAGGCAGCTAAAGTTTGTTTGGCTATAGCATTGAGCTTGCCAGTGCTAGTCATCCTGCTACAAAGTTTATTTTCAATTTTTGCGCCAAATTTGCCTCTGGTGGCTTTGAGAAACGAACGTCTCCACAAATTCAGTGTGTGTATCTGATCGGTTTGAGGATAGGTTTACAATCAGAAACGGTCATTTTACCAAATTATTTTATTATTAATTTTGTTATTATTTTCAGTTTATTTTTTTCACCCAGCTTAAGCTATATGGATCCTGTATTGAAATAACAGGCATTTTTTGTGCTGCCTCATAAGCACTGTTTACATGTTTTAGAGAATTCCATCTTCATCTTGGCTGATGAAATGATCTTTTAAATCTTACTTTTCCATTCTCAACACAAATACACAACCTAAATGCATATTCTTTATTCTCTATTCCTTCTAGGGATCAATTCACACAAATTACAACAAAAAAAAAAAATTATATTGGACAAAAACTTCACCTTTTGGGGTGGTTACAAGATTATGGGTGAATCCTAGTTTAGTCTAGCCCCACCAGGGTTAAGTGAGAAAATGTTTTTCTATATAGGCATGGGCAACGCTCTGCATAAACTCTAATGGAATGCGTAACAGCTGAACTGGGGCGGTAAACAAGCCTCAGAAAACTTATTAAAAAAAATGATGTAAATACCATTTTCATACAAAAAGAACACCATGGTTTGATTAAAAGCAACCTTTTCAATAGGATACCCGCATTTCATACATGAACTCTGCCTATTACGGCCAATAACGCGATTTGAACAGAGCTATTATTCGCCCGTTGGATGAATGCATGACCTCAATTTGCGCCGTGTTTACAAACTTTCAAGTGCACGGCGTGGCAAAAATATCCATTTTGGAGGTAGATTTCAGACAGCCCGCGCTGACGTGATATCCCAGCTACGGCCCTTATTGCCTTACAGCCATCTAATTTGAGAAATTACGAGTCTGTTCGTCCAGTCTAGACCTCCAGGGGATGTGAAATTAGTTCGACAGAAGTTGTTGAAGTTCGTCGAGAGTTCGCCGTGACTTCTTCTCAACAATAGCAAGAAAGGTGAGTGTATTTTTACTGCAAACATACATAGTTAGTTGACAGAATATCCTGTGACCCTATTTGTGAAGTTTCAGTAAAATATACCAAGGAATAAACCAGCGCCAGGCGTTCAAAACCTACCAGTGTTCTGACGAATTTTTGCTACCTATGCCACCTCGCGAACACCGGTCACAAGATTCATTCACTTATACCCTTCAATTCGAGACTGCGAGGATGGAAATCTGAATAATCAATTAGGAAAAATTCTCGGCTCTCGGTAATTCTGTATATCGTTTAAACATTTTGTTAATCGGATTATGAAAGAAGACTGAAAATAAGCGCCCGCTTTTTGTTTGGGTGTAAAAGCGTATTTAAAGGAGAATAACATTGTATATTGATTAAGCATTGAACTCTGCATAAGTCGAACTGTTTTAATATTTGTTGATGACATTGCTTCGGCTTCCTGGAAGCAAGTACGCACAAATCTGCTGTCCTGTGAGCATTTCAGGTTCGATATACTGAGTAATAACGCCGCGGAAACCTAAACTGGCCCGTCATTCTGCCGAATAGTCTTACTGAACTAGTTAATCGTCTGATTGCTAATCAAGCAAGGGGAGGTTTCTGCCTCGCCAAACTAACCTCCGACTGCACGTCACTGTGTTTTACTATGAATTATTCACAGTAGCTCATTGAAACTATCATGGGAGGAGGGTATATGGACATTATAAAAACAGTGTAAAGTTTTTTTGTTTTTTTTTTTTTAATGACCACGGGTTATTGAAGAGGGAACGTTTCGTAGCAGTGGGAGGGCAAACAACTGCCGGCATCAGCGACTTCACTGCATTTTATACAGTAATGGGCGAGTAGCGTTAATGTTTGCCCTCCCACTGATAATTTTGACATTTTTGCAGGCCATTGATCCAAAAATAACTTCACAGGCAACCCATTCATACCATTTTTTAATATCAATGCAAAACCTAATGTTTGTTGAACATAATTGGGTGAAATTCAATGCATTTTCCATTAAAAAGGGCCTAGGGGGCGCTGCCGTACTTCAGAAAAGGGGTTGATGACTTTAGCATCAATTATTTCTGTTAGGGTACCCTAATGGATAATTTGGCCAGGTTTATTTCTGAGTAGACTGCATTTTCGAAAATGCCCTCAGGCTTCACCCCCCAATTTTCACAATGGGTTTTGTTGATAAATGCTGAAATCAGCCATTTTTGGGACCCTGTGGCTCTGAGACCCTTTCCTGTAAAGGCATTGGACTTGTGGCAAACTCTTCGTCTGTGTCTTCTGCACTTACCTGCAAAAAATCATAAGAAAATAATAACTTTTTTCTCAGCAACTCAAGAAATGTTGTCATTTTATTCATTTGTATTGCCCATGCCCATTCTATAATCTGAGAGAACTTTCATTTAAATACAAATTACTAAAAATATTTAAATGGAGTTTTCCTATTGTCTTTTGCAGGCCTCTTCAACCAAGATATTTATTGAAACAGGGGTCATCATGCTGGGTAAGATTAATATTTTATATATTGTGATTTCTCCCCCCCTCCAAATGTATGTCATTATTGTGATAATATGTACTTGCAACCCCTACATTTAGCCTCACTTGACTTTGTCTATTTTAGGGGAGAGTTTGGTGTCTTCAACTAGGTGAATGGTCAGCATGGAGGAAAAGCTGTTTTTTGCTACCGAGCAGCTGCATGACTTTTCCAGCGCGCTTGCTGTCTTCTTCGCGTCATATTACTGCTTCAACCTGGAGTATCGGGAGTACGCGTCTCACATGCTGAGATGATGAAGAGTTTAGTACTTTACACCATATGAAAAATGAATAATAAATTAATGAATGGGTTTGACTGCAGATTAGGAACCTTATAGCTTATTGCTGAAGTTTGGATTTTTTGAAGTGGGGTTGTATGTGGTACTGATCCACAGTCAGTGCACTACCTACAGTAGAAAGCGGTTTCAGAAAGAGGTTAGAGTTCTGACACAGAAGCTAAACAATGTACTGCTCCACTGCATTGCCACCTTAAAAAAAAAACAAAAAACAAAATCTGTACTGTTGGCGACCGGAGCAACAGCTAAACAAATTGTTAGACGCCAAAAAAAAAAACAAAAAAGAAAGTATGCGATATTGGTTAAATTGTTAGAATATTTCATTATTGGTTTGAGTGTACACTTTATTTAGAATATTTTCCCCACTTTACCTTGCCGTTAGACAGCCCTTCCTGGTAGGGAATTGAAGCCATCATCTACCTAACGCAGCAACTCCTGTGTTGTGCGAGGTAAAATCACTGTTTCGTCATTGGCACATGGATAACGGCTCCAGTTCCCAGTCAGGATGGGCTGTATGACGGCAAGGTAAACTGGTGAAAATATTCCAAATATAGTGCACACTTGAACTGATTCTGATTTTCTTTTCGAGTTTGAAATGCATTCAGCTGTGGCCTCGGTCCATAGCAGTACATTGCTTAGCTTCTGTGTCAGTGCTTCTGTGTCAGTACTTCTGCCTGCTTCCTCAACCTGGGGGGCGTGCCAACCACCATCTACTGCAGGTAATGGACTGACGACGGATAAACGGCTCATACAACCACACTTAAATCCAAACTATCCCTTGATTTTCTGGATTCTAAAGCGCCATGTCTTTCTGTTTAAAGGTTCTTTGCGAGAATAAATTCAGATGAGGGTACCAAATGCGCTGCCAAACCTGGCACAAGCCACAAGACAGGAAGTGCTGTGAGGCGAAAAGTGACCAGCATCAGCTCTCGGGTCGCCACCTTTCTGCAGCAACGCACCGGATTTGAATGGATGACTTCCAACGAGGTAAGAATTTAATTATTTGTTAATTTTTCTCATTTTTATCTTTTATTTTCTTTGCCTCATATCTTGCGTGCACTGGCTCTGCTCTGGCCTTTTTTATGTGATGTTAATGTGTATTTATTTATGGCTTCGTCAAACAGAATGTCAATGAAATGTTAGCTACTTAGAGTAGCTGCAAATCTTTGGAGAACAGGTTAGTTTTAAAGTGAAGGACGCAAATTTCGCAAATGAAATGATCAGAAAACTTACTTTAAAAGTATGCATACCCATACCACAACTATGGTAGCTGGAACTTAAAGCTTTGACTGCTGCCACTGATTTTATTCATTTCAGCAGTTGTCATATCAACTTTGTCAGCTTACTTGTTGATTTAAACATGTAGATGGCCCCCTTACCCTCTCAAGACCTCTCAAATTGTCCGTCAATTTATTTACAGCCTCACTGCCACAATATCATCAACCCAACAAGGATGAAGAAATGGTGGAGGTGAGTCCTTTGAGAATGCATATAAAGGTCAAATGTACAGGTTTTTACCTCTACGAAATTTTGATTCAGGGTGTTGCAAATTGAATATTAAGCATGAAATTTCGTCCCAATATGTTCGGGTAAAGAAGTTATTAGGCATGTTTTGCGTGTTTTTCACAGCTCCAAAAGTTCAGCCTTTTTCCCAGACCCACTCGGAAACTATCACTGCCTGACTTCAAGCGCGTCAAACTGAGACTTGACGGCGGTGGCGCGGGCGATTGCACTCTACGGCATACGTAGACCTTCTTTTCAGTGGAGCTAGTGTGGGGCCAAGGCCCAGCAAAATGGCTGCAAACCACAAAGTACAGCCATTTTAACTACATTTCCCAGAATTCCAAAAGCATTATCTCTAAAGCAATAAAACTAATGACGTCAAACCCCTTTAAAAAGTCAAGCAACCCATTGTTCTCTCTCTCTGGACTTCTGCCACAGTGGGGTTAATAGAGATCAGGAGCGCGCATCCATCTGACTGAAAAGTTTCCCTGGAACAGAACAAAGAACAAAGTTTTTCGGACCTTTCCAGTTGGCCACAGTAGAGTTAAAGATTAACCACGTTCTGTTCCGTAATTACTTAAGCTGCCAATAGGCGTATCTATTCAAGAACCAGTAAAAGAATTCACACTGCGAGACGACAGTGGATTTTCTTTTGTTTCAACGTCTTTAACTTCTGGAAGAAACAAAAAGGCGACCAGCTTCCCTTTTTTGCTATTTTCCCGACCAACAAGTCGACTAACTTTCTGCATTTTTTTTTTTTTTTCATCACTGCGCCTAGAAAAGCAGATACTTTCCTGTCCGCTGAGGAAAGAAAGGACCCGCCCTTGCCTTCTCTCGGAGACTGACGCTGGAGAACTGGATCACTCATTCGGTAGTGATCCCAAGTAAGGCAATTTGCATCTGGGTGATTCTCACGAAACTGTCCTGACTTTTGCAAAAACAATTTTAGGTCAATTTTGCTAGTTTTTTCTCTCATTAGTAGCAAGCAGGGTCTCAATTTACCGGCTCAATTAAAATGAGAGATCAAAATATGTTTTTTAATACTTTTTCAGAATGTTTTATTGAGTCATTGACCAAATAAGTTCATTACCGTCACACATTTTCAATTGATGATAACTGAATATGTATGAAAGGTAGACCTTTTATTTTTTTCATGTATGTTCTGTTCATATTTCAGAATAGCCACATAGTGTAAACATTCAGAAAAATGTTTATTGATATAATAACTTTAGTTATTATGTTCATTACCGTAACAGAATTACGTTTTATACTAAATTTTTCCTGTAGTGTAAATTCTACAAATAAATAAAAAATGCCAGTTCAGTAATCTGAAAAGACTAGACAAATACTTCCTGTGCAAAAATAAAATTTGAAGTTATCCCTCATTCCCATCCAAATATTTACAAATACAGCAAGTGTTACGGTAATGAAAAGCTTTGTTACGGTAATGACCTCACATAGCATTCATACATCAACTTTGCTTACTCTAGTCAATATAGTTAATCTCCTTTTCTGTCTACTACTACTCCTAGTACCAACCAACCCCTAGTAAACCAAACAACACCTAGTACCAACCAACCCCTACAATATAACCCCTAGAAAACTGTTAAAAGGTAGATGTGATGCAAGCGGTCTAAGCAAGATGGAAACACTCAGAAGGAAGCGGAGATTACCGGTAGGTTGAGAAGATGGGCTTTTTCTTTTATTTACACCGTGTTCCAAAAGTTCATGCACCACAGAAAAAGTCAACTCAGATTGTGAATATTCAATAGAATGCATTTATTCAAAAGCCAGTGTATCCCCCCTGCATCTTAATTACTGCCCTCAGCCTGTGGGGCATAGAATGCACTAAGTTGTTTAGAATGAAAGGCTCAAAGTTTCCCCACTCCCGCACAGCCCTCGCATTGAGCTGCTTCATGGTGGTAGGGGGTGGGCTGTGGAAGACCTGACTATTCAGGATACCCCAGGAGTTCTCAATCGGGTTGAGGTCCGGGGGGAGTTGGGTGGCCATTCCTCTTTGCGCAGAAAGCCAGGAAGCTGCTCAGAACACCACCGCTGAGTTGAACGAGCAGTATGAGCGGGGGCACCATCTTGCACGAAGACCATTTCCGCACGCCTGTTGAACATCATCCTAGCAGTGACTGGGCCCGATTTTTTTTTTTTTTTTTCTGGTGCGTATGGGAAGTAGCACTGGCTGGATAATGTTCTTGACATAATACTCAGCATTGATGGTGGTGCCCTGGGGTACAACACGCAACTCCAACAGCCCTGAAGATGACATCGCCCCCCAGACCCTGCAATGGGCAGTGAACTTGACTTGTTCAGAAGGTGGCACTTTCTTTTGATCGTTGGTGTAGATGCGGTTGTTCTGGCTGTTGGGAGTTGGAAATGAGTAGAGTGGGCACTCATCAGAGAAAACCCAGTTTTCCCAGTGTCTTGGGATTATTGTGGCATACTTCTTTGTAAAAGCCAGCCGCTTCTCCTTCTGCAGTTTGGTAAGGCGAGGAATCCACTGTCTTCTGTATGCTCTCAGACACAGTTTCTCAGTCAGAAAATGATGGATGGCACTCTTAGAGACTGCTTCCTAAGATTCTTCAGTCTTCGACTGAGTCCGCGGCAGGATTGGTGTCTCTTTCCCATGGCCTTTCGGATGAGGTCCTTGGCCCTGAACTCAGGACTGAGGGCGACCTGCACGGGCTCGTCTTCAAGGGAGTCACAACTCTGGTGTCTCTGCCACCACTTCTTCACCCATCGTATGCTTCTGCCAAGGTCCTGAGCTACCTCCCTGCAAGTTTTCCCTGCCCTGCGCAAGGCAATGGCTTGAGCACAGACCTGAGGCACTGAAAGAGCAGCCTTTCCAGTTTTTTTGGCTATCGTGGCAGCACTACCAAAAAGGTTCTCTCAGTGACAGTTCTCTCTTGGTTTCTTGGTCAACCAAGAAATTTATAGGCCTCTCGCAAACAGATGAACTAATTAAATAACCTCACAACACCTGGCTGACCGGGTGCAACCCATTTTGTTGACAGACATGTTGCCCATTGGGGTGCATGAACTTTTGAGACACGGTGTAGACCCAATTAAGGCCTATTTAGGCATTAAAGCAATCAAAGAAATAAAAATAACAGAGAAAAAAAACTTCAAAAAGGAAAACAAAATGACATCATAGTCAAAACATTAGCTTAAACTTAAATTAACAGGTCAACCAACATTAGGCCAATAAACTGACAAAATAGTCACTAAACAATGACTAGAGCCCTGACAGCATGTCTGCTCACCACCAGCTCCCCTTGAGAATGAAGCTGCCATAGCAAAGTAGGCCTAGAATGCGCCCAGCAAATTGGGCCATACCACCCATTCATAAGCTGACAGGGATGTTCATGGAGGGCTACACATTAAAAACGTAAACAGCAAAAATATTAATTTCTACACGGCTAGGAAAATCTGAAAACATATTTGGCACATTGCTAACTTACTTTGGCATAGCTAAGTTATTTAAAAACAGCAGAAAAATATTTTTCATTACACATTATGTCACTTCCGGCTGCCCGGAAGCAGCACAGAATTTAAACTAGGCGGAAGTGCCAGTCGCTCTTTCACACAACATAGGAGAGGAGACGCCGATAAGACATGACATTTGCTACGATGATAATTAAATAATTTTAACTTAAATAACGGAACATTGATGAGACAAGACATTGTGTGGCGTGATTATTATAACCGAATAGATTATGAATGGTAAAGGTTCTAAACAGCAAGCGTTTGAAATGATGATGGTTTTAAGAGGCTAGCAAAATCACTGTAGTGTTTGATGGTAAACTGTGCACAAACGAAACAACTACCGGATCATAACGGAGGTGGATGATGAGTGGCGTGGTTAACAGAAATGGTTTTGAGACAGTATGACCTTTAACAGACTACGTGAACACGGTAGACAAACACGCACAGGCAACATTTGCACTTGGAATATGCACGTGAAATGTAGGAAGCGCATTGCTACCGTGACGGTAGCTCTGCGCCCCGTCACAAAAACCAACCACAAAATTTGGAGCCCTGATTATACATATATAATAAATTACCGTAACACTTCATTTCATTACCGTAACAGCCTTGTATTTGTTACGGTAATGAATGCAGAGCATTACGGTAATGAATGGCAGTCCCATGTTGCTAGCAATAATTAGCATAGCTACCATGACTTGGCAGAAATATTTTCACTAACAGTTTGGCTCTATAAAAGTTACTTTTCAACAGAACATAAATAATTATCTTCAAAACTATTTTAAATATACCCTGTTATGGTAATGAACAGTAGTAGTGTGCCAAGGGGTGTGTATAATTACAATCTTTAACATATCTACCGGAAGAACTTGAAAGATGATCTTACCTGGTGGCCATTTTGTAACTTCTCTTCCACACAATGCATCATGGGACAACAAAACTTTATTTATTGGAACACAGGGATTTTAATGGAGCCAAATATCTCTCTTACGGAAATGAACTGTTCATGCTCCGGACACCTGTATTTGGCCCAGAAAATAATTACTCACAAATGGTTGGCCCAAAATGGTAACACTGCTAGTTAAAGGGTATAACCTAGTGCTGGGTACCGGTACGCGGTATACCGTATCACCGGTACCAACGTTGCGATAAGATAACCGGTTGTCAAATTCGTGTGGAAACGATACACTGCATCGGATCATTTCTCACCTACCGTTCGCTAGTTTCCAAAAAATGCAGGCCACGCTGGTGACTGAACTGTGCACAGTGATACTGACCAACTTAACATCGTTCAATCTAACTACGATCTGAAACATTCTTGCCGTCGTATACATTGTTTTTCTCTCGGTGAATCTCGCCAGAAACGATACCTTTGTTGCGAAAGAAGCGGCATATCCAAGCTGACGCTGTTAAGGGGTCCCCGACCACATTTGGAAGTTAAAATCAGCCTCGTCATGCGCTACCATGGTTACCAATCTGGGGCCGGAGAAATGCAAATGAGGTGCGCGCTGTCTGCACTACGATTAGTTCGCCTGTTTACTATAAATTCCCATGTAGTAAAACTATGAATGAAATTCCGATCCGGGAACAGCCGAGTGAAAGCCGACCCTGCCGTGCATAATTTATGCATGCAGACACATGAGTCATTACGCAAAAAACGCAACAAACAACTTATTCCAGAGGCATCGATCGAAATCATTTTACATTGACTGCGTTTACATGCACACCATATTCCTTTATTAATCGGAATATGAGAATATTCCGATTGCGTACCTTTCATGTAAACGCGTGCAATAACCGGAAAATGCCCCGAACAGAATATTAAATTACGTCTGCGCTTGTTCAATTCGCAAGGAATTAGCATTTTTAGAGCGAAGTGGAGATGACTGTGTGCATTCAGATAATGAAAGACATGAATATAATGGAATGTATCGATGGACGAAAGCACCGTAACAAGAAGTGTGCGAGAAGTGAAGAGAGGCTGGTTTTGTGTGAACTGCCAACCAAGCTGAGCATCGCTGGAAAACTCTGAAGGCGGCATATTCCCAAGCGAAAAAAATAAAGGCAGTTTGTTTCTTTTTTTTTTTTTTTTTTTTTCG
This sequence comes from Gymnothorax javanicus, assembly GCA_029692085.1. Lineage (NCBI taxonomy): Eukaryota > Metazoa > Chordata > Actinopteri > Anguilliformes > Muraenidae > Gymnothorax > Gymnothorax javanicus. The sequence continues at coordinate 156,539,671 of CM056196.1, forward strand.
CCAGTCGTAATGTTACTCCAATTTGCTATTCTTACGAGCTTCCGTATGTTCATGCACAATGTAGGAAATCTGGACTTGGACCCATAGACTGGCGAAAAAAATAGCCACTGCCAAAAACAAAATACCAGCGGCCTAATCCAGCCAGTTTCATTTATTTTGCGGTCGTGGATGAAATTCTGGGACAGAGACCGCTGGCGATGGCAATAGCCAAGAGCGTGGAGTCGATGTCCAAGTGGTGGATATGCTAATTAACATGTAAACGGAATATTCCCATCGCTCAGCGCATATAAACATCTTAGTCGGAATATTACCTTGACCCGAATATGGACCTTAATCGGAACATGGTGAGCATGTTGTTCGCTCACCCTTTCGAGAATGGGAGCGATACTTGCGTCTACAGTGTCACCAGTCCACATCATGGACAATCTGAATTTTAATTTGAAACATTTCATGAGGAAATTCCTATGCCCCGACGAAAACCTCGGTGTCCCAGGATGCCTGGCATTCATGTGGTTGCAAGCAGGGTCCGCTACCATTCATTCCCACAAGGCGAGACTGCATGTCATCCCCTGGCTGTGTCATTCCGTAACATACAAATCGCAAAGATCGCAAATATGCCGCCTACCATCAAAAGCAAGGTGTGGAATCACTTTGTAAAAACTCCTCTCGGTGGTAAATGCAACCACTGTGACAAAGATGTCTCAAGCAAGGGAGGAAACACAAGTAACCTCGTAATCCACCTGCGCCGTACACACAAAATTGAAGTGCAGCCACGCCATTCCGTCGTGACCATTCATAACAAAACTGGTTCAAATGCAATAAAGGTTCGACGAAAATTGTTTTGTCTAACCCTTTGATACCAGGGACTCCCCATGGCAATAACGATGAGTTTTATCAACTTTCTTTCTGACAATCGGCTTCGTAAAATTTCAATCGTGAGTTCTCCTTGTGCATATTGTCAGAAACGAGTATACCGGGAAATATCAGACTGTGACACGGTACTATATTCAAGACCTCTATCGGTAGTCTAGCGCTAATCCGAGCAAAGAATATTTGGGCTGTGGAACAGACTACAATGACGCACTCTGAACTGAAGTGAACTGTGTTAGCTTGTCTAAATGTGACTCCAGAACGTAAGTAATATTTAAGCACTTATGTCTCCAGGGGATGCTGGCAATAATACAGCTGGGTTAATGCCTCATAAAAAAAGAAATAAATGTGTTGTTTTTTAACTCACGGTGACGAATTTTCAACAAGAATTAAAAGCAAATATTATGAATTATTCATTTTTGAATCTTCAAAATTGAAAGGTATAAACAAATATTTGAAGCAACATGAAAAAATATGAAGCAACATGGCTGCAAGTGACAATTGGTCATGACAAAAAAAAGTGAAATATGGACTATTTGTAATGCTTAACTCAAGGTCATATGAATATACAAGAAAAATGAACCATTTCTATTGTTCAACTAATGGTTTTCTGGATTTATCTTACTGAATAAAACAAAGAATGAAATAAGACATTAACTTCTACGGATTTATGTGTATTATCTGAATAAAGACTATGTTCTAAAAAGGTTTGTGTATGTTGATGTATCGCGATAAATATCGTGTATCGTATCAATGATACGATACGATATATCGTATCATATCATCCATACGATACCCAGCACTAGTATAACCCCAACCATTTTTTGATTTATATACATATTAAATTATGGGGATGTATTGTGATAATTTTGGGTTTAAGGTAAAAAAATAAAAGCCCGGACACTTTACGGTAATGAACTTTTAGGTTGAAATATTGTCATAAAATATAGAGTAATCCATCAAATGCAAAGACAACAGTAGTCCTACAATTAGTACATACCATAGTTTGATATATAATACAAAAGTATGATTGTTTTAGTAGTTTAGTCTATCAAATCCTTGCAGACATGACAGAATGCAATTTCGTGAGAATCACCCATCTGGGCAGATTTAGCTGGAATATGAAACGCACGATTCTATGCTAATTGTTGATGTTTGACTGTAATTATTACTGTATACTTTGAGCTGTGTTTTTCTTTGCTTGCTGGTTTAATGTACTGGATCTTACTGTTGTAGCCTACTGGTTGAAAACTTCGGTATGTAAGAGAATTGTCTGGAAATCGCGGATATTTACTCTACATTGCTGCATTGCTGACCAGTTAAATATCCGATCTTTGAGAGAGTTCATTTAAAACCACGGATTGCTTTGTTTTACATTGTTGCCTTGCTTTGTGTAAATCATAAGGATTGTTGAGAAAGTTTGAATTGAATTGGGACGTTTGGCTTGTCTGACTGATTGTTCAGCCCGCTGCGGCTAGCTACTCCATCCTATCAGACTTTGCCTGCGCCTTCTTTTCTGCTCTTTCTCTCTCTCATCCTCTCACTCTCTCTCCATTCTCATATTCTCTTTTCAGCTAGTTTCTGTACACTACACTCTGCTTACTGAGTGGGAAACACAGACTCTGGCCTAACTCGTGCAGGAGTCTTTTTCTAATTCTCCCGCCTGTGCCATCCAGTTCTTTGTTCTCCCTCTCACTTCCTCCACTCTCAAGCACACGTGGTTCTCAGACTGCCACATCATCAGTCCTCCATTTTAGATCTGAGTCCGCCTTCTTAGATCTGAGTCCGCCTTCTTAGATCCGAGTCCTCCATTTTAGATCTGAGTCCAAGCCTGCCATTTTAACCCCTCCCTTTTGGTACTCAGACCTACTCACCCACACACACGCATACACCCACACACACACACACACACACACATCCTACCTTTAGTCTATTTGTATACGCTGTTTCACGATATAACCGCTATTTAATCCTTCCTGTGTGTTTATTGTTTTATTCAAGTGGTATTGATTGCATGTTCATTGCTACTGAGACATAATAAACCTTTTTATATATTTTCAACAAGTGCTTCTGGTTGTCTTTGCCTGGATATTAGCTTGAATCTAACCTCTGCCAGGTCAAGAGCTCCCCTTTCCTTCAGCGTGTGGTTATTTTATTGATGCTGGATATTAATGGTAATTACATTACTATTGAATTTTAGCATTGATAATTACGCCTAGTTTTCCCATTTTTGTTGAATATTGTAATTATTCTATAACATAAATTGTGATTGTAGTAATTTGGCATTTATGGTGAAACATTAATGAGACTTAGTCATTCAATTTAATTAATTTTCCCTTTACTAGAAGGGTGGTGCCCCGCGGAACTTTAATTATTATATTAAAGTCTTAATACAATAATAACTAATTTATTAGTTATTAATTACATTTAATAGCCATTGTAATGCCCTTTTAAGCTGTAGCACCTACATTAGCTTGGCGAACATTTAATGCAAATGACGTCAGGAGTTGGCGGTAGAATGTTGCGGAACCCAAAATCGAGCTGAGATTGGAAAAGCGTGCAAATTGGTTATTTTTTCCTCTCGTTTTCTTTGATCCAAACAATGGCGAGTGTAATAACTTTTTTGGCAGCTTAATAGACGTACGTGCTTTCACTTGGAAGCATAATGTAGAAATAGTTGGAAACCTGTCTATTTGACCTTGAAAGCAATGTACTTTTAATTCTGACAACAATTGGTGGTTTATAGCTTTTTAGCATTCAAATGATGCACTTGTTCATGTTGGTGTATATGTATTGTATGAAATTTGTAGTGCCTAATTCCTGTGGTCTTGTTTTTTAGTGTACAACAATTTTTAAGAAAACAATTTTAAAAAGTTCTAATAAGATTTTTTTTATTCTACTTACTATCAGGATGTATGCAGATGCCAATATGTTGTACAAATTTTGTTGTCCTGTAGTGCTTTCAATTGTCTATGGTTTTGGTCTGTAATTGTACTGTCTTAATAATGTTTTTTATGCCGATGAGTTTTGTGGCATTGTTTTTTATGATACTGGGAATAATAAAATGGATTTCCATTAATCTGTTGAAAATTACTTTTTTCACTGCACTAATATCTGTTCATGGAATGTAATTTTTTACTATAAGGTACATTTTTATATTAAATACGTATACAGTGTTGCCAGTAAGTTACCGCAAAAATACAATAAAGTGTAGTCCCATGTTTCCAGGAGGTGGACCTGTTTCCTGTACCAGTTCATTTTCCTGTAGCTTCATTTGGCTCAGCAGCAGGTTTGAACTGGAAATGCATTGCACCTCCGCATTTCCAGTTATCTGCTGCTGAGGCAATCGAATGAAGCCATAGGGAAAATGAACTGGAACAGTATGCCACCTTCTGAAATGGGACCACAGTTATGGACAGAGTCTAGGAGCAGTATTCAAACCATGTCTAAAATGAGATTAAACTAGACGTGGAAAAGACGTCCATAACGACCACATTTGGACTACAATTAGCCTTTATATAGACGTCTTGTGGACGTCAGTACTAGACGTTCGATAGACGTCGGGAAAAAGACGTCGCCTGGCGTCACAGTCTGCACCTTCAGGGGACCAAAATTGGACGTGCAAAAACGACTGAGAAACAACGTCGTTCAGACGTGTCTTAGCACAGTGGGAGGCCTTGCACAGTCATTTTTCAGTGGCTCGTCCTTTGACTGGTTCCGCAAATCATTTTTGGTTTCGCATACAGCGCCTTTGCCAGGCCAAACTTATGATATTCTTTGTTTATTAGAATAATTGCGTGCCCCCGGCCACAAAGGAACAGACACATGTATTTTCCACCAATTTTAGCCAGCATTACTCAGCAGAGTATATCATAATAATTGGTCAAATTTATGGCTAATTGTTCTGTGTGTTGACGTGGTGTCAGCTGGAATCCACGTGCACTGGCCTCAGTTCAAGACGATTTGTACATCCATCGATATTCAACTGCTATCAGCGACTATAGATGATTCTTTCTACTCTTTCCAATTCAAGTACTATACCAAGTATTAAATCTAAAGTAGATTCCCATCGTTTTTGTTTATCGGCTGGTTATCGGCCAATCAGCGAGCCGCATCTGGGCAAACAAACCGAAATAGAAGGATTATCTCTGCGTGTACACAAAACATTGTTTTTTTGTTTTTTTTATCCCGCCACCACCCCCCCCCCCCACTTTGGAGGACAACTTTATTAATTCAGTCAGTTATATAATTGTGTACGAGTCCTCCTACATCACCCGACAAAACAAAACACGCACACACAATTAATTAAATAAAGAAAAAAATAGAAATACAATACAATAACGATTACATTCACAATGCTTTTCTACCTTTGCATTAGTAGTTATTAGTTCATCTATTCCATCTCTCATTATTCCCAACCTTCAGCCTCCCTTACTATATCCCATCTTTTGGCATAATTTACAAGTCCTGTCTCATGGGCCATCACACACTCAATTCTACTGTAATACTTGATAAATTTTTTAAATTTCTCAATTCTTAATGCCTCAACAGATGTCAACCCGATGTAAAATAAATATTTTTGCTAAATGTTGCATCACAGAAATCTAGAGTCAAAACCAGTTTACTTGAGCATTCACTTCAACATTCCAAGTGGATCGACTCCAAGCCTGAAGGGGGCAGACCGCCCATTAACCTGTGGGTGAACAACTCTTCCTCCCTGAGGGACACAATACACCGGCGCGCTTCCTGTTAAAAGCATGGTTGAAAAGTTTGGTCAGAAACGCAGCACTCTCATTCATCACCAGTTAACCGTCAAGACAACAGCTTATGATTGACTCGGAAGACGCAACTGGTATGGATTGTTAAATAGAATTTTGAGTTTACATTTGCAGTTTGTGAAGTAATTTGATTTTTAGCCCACTCAGTTAAAATGTGAAACTTCATCCTTTCCATGTTTAGTTTAATTATGCCTTGTGTTTGTGAACAAAGAGGTGGCATATTGAACACTGCAAACTGAAATGTTGACTGAATTAACTGAAACTAATTTAATTTAAGTAATTGATCATCTGCGTTTGTTTAAAACTAAATTTAGACCTGCTTGATTACTTTAAAATAAGCATGACTGTTGAAGTTGAACATGATTGTTTAAGTTTATGTTGCAAAGCAATGTGTTAAATAGTGATACTGTTCTAGATAATGCTGAAAATTATGCATTTGGATGATTGTTTAAATATTTTGCTTCAGAGTAATGTAGCTGTAACACCTGAAGTAATGTGTATCTATTTATGTTTTTTTTTTAAGGTTTTCAACCTACTCCCTATTCTCTGTTCAATTGCCTACTCCTAACATCTAATGCCTAAAGCCTACTACTACCCACACTGCTACTTACCACTTGCCATCCAACTATCCAACTGAATCATTCACCCCTGAAAGAAAATAAAATTGACTAAAGGAGTTATGAGTTGTTCCTTGCGTCCTTTCAAGAGTCAATTCAGCAGTTTTTCAAGTTTGGGCAGAGCTGTTGTCAACAAAAACCAGACAGAACTTGACACTAAATATATAGTTATATTACAGATTAGGTGTGTTCCTTTTGTTATATCACGCAGATATCCAGTCTTGTACCTTTATCCAAAATAAGGCTATTATAGGACAGTACCAAAATAAATGGTCTGCTGACTCCACTTCTGAAAAGATGTTTTATTTTGCATTGACTAGATTAAACTTTTATAAAATTCTTTCAGAAAAATAAAACGTCTCAAATTACAAGTTTGAAAACCTAAAAAATGGCGTTTGCGGAACTAGTCAAAGGACAAGCAGTCAGTCTTATGGGTGTTGATGAAAAAGTATTAAGAGTACGAAATTGGGATTTATATGGGTAATATATAATTTCCAATCATAATGACACTAATAACGTGATGATTCCCGTGAATGCACGTGTCATACAGCATACAATTTAGCTTGTACTGCTATATGCGCCTTGCCGAATAAAAGTGGTTGCTCCAGAGGGACGAATGAACAAATTTAAGCCAGCTTAGCCAATATTATTCCTAGCTCAGCGAGGCTGTGTCAATTGTTGCCTCACCCATGCAGACCTCTGGCCATAACCGGAGATCATGGCCTGGCTGGGATTCAGATACCCGACTACAGGGCTCCATGACAGAAGCCCATTAATTGCTGATTTGTGCCTGAATGCTGTACAAGTTAAATAGACCCTACCATTCCTGTGACATGATCACTGTTAGTGGAACTTAGCAATGGCAGTCCCATAGTATGAAAACAAAACTGCTCAATTCGTTTCCAGTTTGCTGTCTTAAATGCGTTTCCAATTTCTGATACTGGACCCAAATAACAATGATAGTACATCATCAGTATTACAGACTTCCATTTTTGTGTCCGCTCCCCCTTAAGCAGTTTATCAACCTGTTGTAGGAGTTTTGCATTTTAAGTGTTCGATATTCTGGGGGGAGGAAAACTGTACAGTATTAAAGATCTGATTATTGAAATCATCCATGTTATACGGAATATGTTTGTGCTTCACTAGGAGAGGGAGAATCAATTAAGTAGAGGGTCAGATTGCTTGAATCATCTGAAACATTTGAAGTTTCTTTTGCAGGTAGACCAGTTAAGGCTATGATCCCTTCCACTGTTTCCCTACAGGAGCTGCACTTCTGAACACATTTGATCAGCAGAATGATGCTGGCAGGATTCCATCTGAGACAGGACACTGAGACGACCCTACCAGAGCTCCCCGAGCAGCACAGGATCAGAGAGAAAGAAGAGGAACTACATGGACTGGATTCTGTCCACATGGCAAAGTCAGAGACAAAATGTACTGCACGAGGACCCAACACACTGGAGCCAGAGTGTGTCACTGCAAACAGCAGGGTCAGTGATTTACAGCACACTGAAGCATCACTGATAAAAACTGAAGCTGATATGAGCCCCAGCAGCACTGGGTATCTAAAGACTGAGAGCCAAGACTTTACAGAACTGGCCTGTGAAACCCATCTGTATCCTGACCAGATCAAAACAGAAACAGATAATGGAGGCTGTATTAAGGCTGAACACATGAGTGTCTTGCCGGACAAGAATTGTTTTGACATCAAATCTGAAGTGAAGTTTGAATCCAGTGATGTTTTAGTGAGTGATCTCATGAATACTGAGATCAATGGAGCTGCTATTGATGAAAAAGGCCAGACTGAACCATGGCAGTGCGCAGGAGAGCCAAATCCAAACTGTAAAAAATCAGGGGGAAAAATGTCAGATGTCAGGACAGTTCATGAAGGTGAAAAGCCGTACAAATGTGATCAGTGCGAGAAGAGTTTTTCATTGAAATCCCGATTAACATCTCACCAGAACATTCATACCGGTGAAAAGCCCTACAAATGTGGTCAGTGTGAGAAGTCTTTCACACAGAAATCCCATTTAAAATCTCACCAGAGCATTCATACTGGTGAAAAGCCCTTCAACTGTGATCGGTGTGAGAAAAGCTTTGTGAGGAAATGCCATTTAAAATTCCACCAAAGCACTCATACTGCTGAAAAGCCCTACAAATGTGATCAGTGTGAAAAGAGCTATGCAAGTAAATCTCTATTAAAATGCCACCAGAGCATTCATACAGGTGAAAAGCCCTTCAAATGTGATCAGTGTGAGAAAAGCTTTGTGGCGAAATTTTGTTTAAAATCCCATCAGCGCATTCATTCAGGTGAAAATCCATACAAAAGTGATCAGTGTGAGAAGAGTTTTTTATGTCGATCTGGATTTAAATCCCACCAGAGCATTCATACAGGTGAAAAGCCATACAAATGTGATCAGTGTGAGAAGAGTTTTTTATGTCGATCTGGATTTAAATCCCACCAGAGCATTCATACAGGTGAAAAGCCCTTCAAGTGTGATCAGTGTGAGAAAAGCTTTGTGAGGAAACATCTGTTAAAATACCATCTGAGCATTCATACAGGTGAAAAGCCGTACAAATGTGATCAATGTGAGAAGAGCTATTCCCGGAAATATCAGGTAAAATCCCACCAGAGAATTCATACAGGTGAAAAGCCCTACAAATGTGATCAATGTGAGAAGAGCTATTCACGGAAATATCCGTTAAAATCCCACCAGAGCATTCATACAGGTGAAAAGCCCTACAAATGTGATCAATGTGAGAAGAGCTTTTCACGGAAATATCATTTAAAATACCACCAGAGCACTCATACAGGTGAAAAGCCACACAAATGTGATCAATGTGAGAAGAGCTTTTCACAGAAATTTCAGTTAAAATCCCACCAGAGCATTCATACAGGTGAAAAGCCCTACAAATGTGATCAATGTGAGAAGAGCTTTTCACGGAAATATCATTTAAAATCCCACAAAAGCACTCATACTGGTGAAAAGCCCTACAAATGTGATCAGTGTGAAAAGCGCTATACAACTAAATTTCTTTTAAAATCCCACAAGAGCATTCATACAGGTGAAAAGCCATACAAATGTGATCAGTGTGCGGACAGTTTTTCATGGAGCTCTCAGTTAAAATCCCACAAGAGCAATCACACTGGTGAAAAGCCCAAATGCCATTAGTGTGAGAAAAGCTTTTCGAGGAAACTTCTGTTAAAATACCACCAGAGCATTCATTCAGGAGAAAAGCCCTTCAAATGTGAGCTGAGTGAGAAAAGCTTTGTGATGAAATTTTGTTTAAAATTCCATCAGCGCATTCATTCAGGTGAAAACCCCTACAAATGTGATCAGTATGATAAGAGCGTTTAATGGAAATGTCAATTAAACTCCCACCAGAGTTGATTTGGGTGAAAAGTCCAAATAATGTGATCAGTGTGGAAAAAGGTTGTCTTGGAGATCTCAGCTGTCCTGTACATGTCTGGTGAGCAGCAGTTTTAGGTGAAATTTATATTGAATCTAGATGAGATGTGTTTGGCTGTAAGGGGAAGGGGGAACACGGTCATTAAAATGGTCATTGATAGAAAGCCCACACCTCCTCTCTCCTCTGTTTTATTGTGAAATTTGAAAAGGTCTGTTAGTTCTCTGCTCCATCAGTACTTCCACATAAACCTCCCATCCTCCTCTTCCATAGCCAGACTTGCAGAAATGCCCCATGTCTTAATTCTTAGTTGTACCATCCATGACTCTCCACTCATAGTAGCTCAATGACTCTCCAATACCTGTAATCGATCATCACTGTCATTCTAATGCACAGTTGTTAATCGCCTGTAAGCCACACCTGAACGTCCTCTTGCTGAGAAGTGTGTGTGACTGCGAGTCAGTTCTTGTTCCATTGGGCAAATGGAAATAAAAGCAATATGTAAATCTAGAATTGAATACAACGCAAAAACAAGATGTTTAATTTTTTTTCTACTCCTTTGTTTTTTGGCCTATAAAACATTTTGGAGAAGTTATGCTCGGAGTAAGTTCATTTATGTGTTACTTTGCCTTTCCTATTTACTGCCCTCCAAGTAATTATTTGGGGAACAGACACCAGTTGCTCCAGTTGAAGGATTTTTTTCTCCAGTATTTCTTGACAGTTACCCTCTGCAGCTCATGATGTTTTGGATCTGAATTTTTAGCTTACCTATGGGCCAATAACCTATTGTCGTGGTGTGGCGGCCGTCGTCCAGAACATTTTCATCTTTTTTTTGGCCCTGTTGAAGTTTCGTGTAAATTTGCCATTACATACTGCTAGACCATATCGCCAGACGTTTTTTTTTTTTTTTGGATTTTTGATTGAATCATTTTTGTCCATTTTATGGGCCCTTGAAATGTTGTCCCCAATGTTTAAGATAGGACTCAGAAATTTAAAAAAAAAAAAAAAAATTTCAGAAAAACAGCGCAATAAATTTTTTTCTAAATCAAGCAATCAACTTACCTTGGTACCATCAATGTACAGTGCGAGCGCCATTTTGATTGAATTGACAGAAGTGGGTCTAGTGGGGGCGCTGTATTTTATGAATATGCAAGATGGCCTGTGGAGGCCAAATGGTTGCAGATGGAGATTAAGTTTGTATTATTGACATATAGGAAGTCATGTATGACCTATATTTTGGAAATATTAAATTTGAACGTAGACGACTTTGAACGCTCAAACTCGAGGTCAGGGAAAATATCAACCATGTTAAAGGGCATCTAAAATCGATTCTCAGACGGGTCGTTGAACGTCCAATGTTTACAAACAAATCACGCTTTTGTTGACATCTTGCATTGTCACATGACCAATTTCATTCATATAAACTAATGTTTTGTGTCCACGTGTATGTTGTAGATTATCCTTCTATTTCGGTTTGTTTGCGCAGGTGCGGCTCGCTGATTGGCAGATAGCCAAAAACAATGGGAATCGACTTTAGATGCCCTTTAAAAGATAGGACTTGAAATTTCAAAAAAAAAATTTCTCGAAAACTGTCTGATAAATTTTTTTCTAAATCTGGCTATCAACTCACCTTGATGCACTTTATGTGCAGTGCAAGTGTAATTTTGATTGAATCGATGGAAGTGGGTCTAGTTGGGGCGCTGTACTATAACATTACATCATATGGAGAATGGGCAAAATTGCCTATGGAAGCTGAGTGGTTGCAGACAGAGATTAATTTGTATTATCAACATATAGAAAGTCATATATGACCTATATATTGGATGTGTTAAAGTTGACCTCAGATGACCTTGAAAGGTCGAACTTGTGGTCTAGCAAAATGTTACAATTTTTAGAGGTTTCTAGGCTTGAAAATATTGAAGATTGGGAACAGATGTGTATTGAACACTTATAGGAAGTCATATATGAACTTTCGCTTGGTGGCCTTTAACTTCATCTTTGGTGACCTTTGAAGGTCAAACTTCACATGGTGAAATTCTATGACCTCTATCACCAAAACTATTACAGATAGAGCGTAGATTTGTATTGTGGGCATATAGGAAATCATGTATGAAGTTTCATTTGGTGACATTGAACTTGACCTTCAGTGACCTTCAATGGCCAAACGTCACAGTGAAATTTCAATGACTTATATCAGCAAAATCGTTACAAATAAAATGTAGGTTTGTATTGATGACGTATAGAAAGTCATATATGAACTTTCATTTGGTGGCCTTGAACTTGACCTTCGGTGACACTTCGAAGGTCAAACTTCACATAGTAAAATTTCAGTGACTTCTATCACCAAAACTATTACAGATAGAGGTTAGGTTTGTATTGTGGGTATATAAGAGGTCATCTATGAAGTTTCATTGGGTGACCTTGATCTTCAACGACCAAACTATACAGTGAAATTTCAATGACTCATATCAGCAAAATCATTACAGCGAGTGTGTAGGTTTGTATTGGAGACATATCGGAAGTCATAGATGAACTTTCATTTGGTGACCTTCGAAGGTCAAACTTGACCACATGAAAATTCAATGACTTCTACCTTTAAAAAGGTCACAGATGGAGCCTGGGTTTGTATTAGAGACATATAGGAAGTCAGATATAAACTTTCATTTGATGACCTTCGTATTGACCTTCAAAGGTCAAATGTGACCTAGTGAAAATTCAGTGACTTGTATCACCAAAATGGTCACAGATGGATCCTTAAGCCTGATTCATGCTTCTTGCGGTCGGCGCGGTCAGCACGGCCTACACGGTGAAATGACGCAATTGCGGCCAAGGCGACAGAGCGCGGGGGGTCCGCGGAGGCTCTGAACGCCGAGCCGCGAACCTGGAGGATTTTTTTATAACAACGCGGCGGGTCGCACAGACCGCGTTGCAATGATTGGCTAGCTTCAGGACCCGAAGTACGTATACCTATTAAAATAAAAAATGAAAAGCTTCAAAAAAGAAAAAAGCCAGCTGTGCGTACAAACAGCTGAAAATACAAACATCTTTACTACAGTTCCTGTAGGATCTACAAGGATGCTCATTGCCAGACATCGGTGCAGGAACTGCGAAATGCAAACCATGTCAACTTAGTTTTCGGAAGTTTCAAGTGACCCAATTATCGTAATAGTGGAGAAAAGAGCGGCCAGTAATATTTGTTTTGACAGCGACGCACTGTCTAATCTAATTCAAAATAATCGAGCCGTGTGTTTGGTGGTAATAATAGTAATAATAATAATTATTATTATTATTATTATAATTATTATTAATAATAATAATAGTTACAATATGATAGTGAAAATGAACGTATTTATCACAGAAATAAGATTCAGTCGCGCAACTGCAGAGCAGGTCCGTTCTTGGAGCCGCTTTGACCGCATCAAGCATGAAACGACTGAACGTTCGTGGGGACCGTGCGCGCCGTCCGCACCGCTGAAACCGCGCCGACCGCCAGAAGCATGAATCAGGCTTAAGTTTGTCTTACTGACATCTAGGAAGTCACATATGAACATTCATTTGGTGACATTCAACTTATCTGTCAGTGACCAGAGGATCAAACTCGACAGTGAAATTAAAATGACATGTATCACCAAAATAGTCACAGATTGAGCCAGGGTTTGTATAGAGACATTTAGAAAGTCATATATGAAGTCCATTTGCTGACCTCAACTTGACCTTGTGTGATCTTTAAAGTTCACAGTTGACACATTGAATTTTCAATGACTTGTATCACCAAAACTGCTTCAGAGTTTAGGATTGTGTTTGTATTGCAGGAGGTCTTATAAATTTATGTGAACTTTTATCTAGTGAAAATAGAATAAATGCACGCACATCTAAAATCAGATATCACAGGTGCAGGACCCAAAAAAAACACAGTATAAAAGAGTAATGCCTGAATTTATAAAGGGTGATGATCACCTGATTATTTTAGTCATGTACAACTACTGTACGGTGGCTAAAACAGAGAAGTACGCGTGCGGATAAACTCCTGTGACTAGCGCAATTCAGGTAGAACTTCATCGGGTGTTTACCCATCCGTGTACAAGTACCGCTTAGCCGATGTGTAGTGGTGTCATGTGACACTCTGCATGGCGTGAAGTGGTTTTTCTTGGCACATATTGCCTCGGTAACACGACAAACTATTCGACAGCAGGTAGCCTGAGATACACCACACAAGTCACCAACAACCATTTGGAATGCACCATATGCATAAAAGCGCAGGGCAATACATAGTTGGTACTTGAAGAAGGGCATGGTTTCGTCTTATGGGATGGTCAATGTGTGCTTCGATTAGGTCTAGAATACAACGGTATGATTCTTTGGAAATTCTGTATCGCTTGACAAATTTCGTGTCGCTATACTCTGCTAAAGGATTCATCCTGTCTTTGAAAACCCTCAATTCGGCACCTTGCCTTTGGTCAGCCCTCTCTACCTGTGCTATTTCAATTACGCGCAAGAGATCCATGATCATACGTCCAGCCACACAAGCAAGCCAACAGAGAATTCGTAGCTTGTACACGAGATAAACAAGCCCCTTGGGACGATTAGAATTTCTTTTGTTACTTAGACAGGTGTGACTAACCATGTACGTTGGATAAACAGCAGCTGATCTGATCTCTCTTTATGAATGCGGGCCTAAATTTGTCTGCTGGATCATCACCTGTTTATACTCCGTTTAGCCAAGTTAATCGTGATCAAGGGAAAAACACCCTGTATGAATTTGAGGGTAAAAGTCCGCACACTGTTTAAGTTGCTCCCGGAGGACTTTATTCCTTGCACAACGTTTCGGCTGACGTGGCCTTTGTCAGGTGAGTTCCGCACTTGGGGGGATGGAGAATGTAAAAGTGCGCGAATGTTCGGCTGACTTCATTAGAATTAAATGGCTACCGCAACTGCATGGTGAAACCAGCTCCCGTGTCTTTACTAAAACACCACAAGAAGTGTATTACAAAGACCGTGTATAAAGAATCAAGATCTCACAGTCAATGTATTAGTATTGACAAAAGGATGTTTTTAGCATTTGTGGCGATGGTCATAAATTGTGCTAGCGAATTAGAATCAAGGACGGATAGGATCAAAATGGTGGTACATGCAGCAAGGGAATTTCTTGGGGTTACAGACGTGAAAGGGGAAGATATCTAAGAGATTTTGGAAAAGGGGTTTGTTGGGAGAGAAAGCCAGATACAGACTGACTAGTTGCGTTTAGTTTAGTTATAGAAAATAGAGAACTGCATTATTCCAAAAACCTCCAAGTTTTTCTGCGTAGTACCCAGTGGTGATTGTGTTTGTCCGCCTATACATTTCGAGCAAGCATTGAACTTCTTTGTTTGAATGGAGATCTTTTCTCCGCTATTTGTTAGAACAAGACTGCTGTGACACATAACGGTAATCTGCCGTGCTCAAGTATTGCTTTTACATTTGATATGAGTACGGATGTGTCATGCCCAAGTCCACCTCTTCCAACCATACTCGCGTACCGTGTCCGAGCACGGTACACTCGTGTTCACACTTACTAAACGAACTAAACTATCCCTATCCCTAACCCTAACCTTAACCTAAGTGGTAAGTAATCCTATCCCTATCCCTTTCCCTAACCCTAACCTTAACCTAAGTGGTAGGCAATCCTATCCCTATCCCAAACCCTATCCCTCTCCCTAACCCTAACCTTAACCTAAGTGGTAGGTAATCCTAACCCTATCTCTTTCCCTAACCCTAACCTTAACCTAAGTGGTTGGTAATCCTATCCCTATCCCTGTCCCTAACCCTAACCTTAACCTAAGTGGTAGGTAATCCTGTCCCTAACCCTAACCTTAACCTAAGTGGTAGGTAATCCTGTCCCTAACCCTAACCTTAACCTAAGAGGTAGGTAATCCTATCCCTATCCCGATCCCTAGCCCTGACCTTAACCCAACTCGGCCACAAACAGTGGTGTGTTCAGCTCAAATAATTTTACCCAGGGTCAACAGATCAGCCGGCTCATCAGCATAAAATACGTCAAAATGCATATTCACATGACGTCTCCTCATCGACAACAATAAAAAAATATGTATTCATATTCATTTTTATTTAATTTATTTATTTTACACACACATATAATATAATATATGGGTCAATCCAAGAAATGATGTTTGAGCCTATTTTAGGGTCTTTTTGCTGCTTCTTAATGTCATGACCAACATTTTTTTTCCCCTATATCTTTTAATGGGAACTTCAACTCGTTGAAACGCGAGTTACGAAACTTTTAGACCATCAACTAACATGCTAAGAGGGTAGTCCCACTGTTCATATTACATCCAGCCAAGAGGGTCCCTATAAGGGTTATGTTCATAGAAATATTTTTACATACATTGACCTGAGCCTATGCCAGCTTAAAAAAACTATTTTTCAACACCAGCCTCATCACTCAAGTTTCACTGACATTTACCCATATATAGCACAAACTACTGCTAAATTCTTTACTTCCAACCATCCAAACAAAGTCATAGGGTATGCGTAGCAACCCTAAACATACAATAATAAAGAAAATTCATTCAGGTTGGCTCTATGGGGCGTTGATCGGTGAGTGAAACGCGAGTGATCATCCGGCGCCAAAAATGTTGTGAGAAGAGGAAAGCGACTTCCTGTTAACCAGCGAAAGTAAACTACATCCGGGGTCCTTTGTAAACAACTCAGAGGATCTCAAGCTTCGATAGAGGCAAGTTCACAGCAGATTTTACTGCAAAATACAAGAGAAATTCTTCAGAAAGGTAAGGAATTTGGATTAAATTCTTACAAAATATTGTTGAGGGGGTGTCTGGGTATACGCAGATGTCTCAATTTGTACTGAAACAATGTTTTGTTTTTTTTTTTTTTGTAGTACGGGTTTAAACAGATCGCCAAAAAAAATTTCCAAGCCGGTATGGCCATTGGTTTGCGTGTACGGAGCCATTTGCAGTGCCTGGTGTGGGTTTGGGGAAAAGTGATACGTGAGTGACTGGCCAGCCACCTTGCCGAAAATGGCCTCTGTGGCTCGAATTCCTGTATCCTTGGCTGTAAATCGATGTTAATTCTGTAGAATGAGGTGCCCCACATGTGTTACTACCTTTTGAGGCCATGTTTGGGCATTTTGAGTCAACCCCCCCACCCCAAAGAAGGGCTGAATGGCGAAATTCTGAAAGAATTTTCACTTTTTGGCCCCCCAAACGGCCTAATTTCGCTAGATTACACGCTTTTACCATGTTATATTTCTTACCACACCTACCGTTAATCGTTTTAGTGTGTTAAACCTATCCTGGGTAGTATAATATTGCCGCAGTGCAGGCCTAAAGGTATTTGGCTACGCCGCGTCACTCAACGTTTCACATACTACAATTATGGCCGCCGCACACCTCTATATGCACAGCCCAGGAATTTTCACTTGTTGGTACTGAACAAAAATATAAACGCCCCATGTCAAATATTGATGCCACATGGAATTAACAACTCTAAGTGAGCATATGCTGACTTTTACTTGTACAATAGGGATATTTCTCTTGATTTGTGTACCATTTTTTAATCCATCTCAGTGAGATGGATTAAAAAATCCATCAGTGAGCATTTGCTCAGTGATGCAGTGATTTCACTCAGTACATGGGTGTGGCATTTCCAGACGTTGATCAGACAGAATGAGCAGTACCCAGACACTCCTTATACTGGGGACAATAAAAGGCCACCCCAAAATGTCAGATTTTGTCAAAAGTCATCAAGCCTCAGATGTCTCAGGTCATGCGGGAACATGCCATTGGCATGCTGGATGCGGGAATGTTCACCAGAGCGGTCTGCATGCAGTTCCTTGAAGCAGAGCACATTCCAGTTCTGGACTGGCCTGCGTATTCGCCGGACATGTCGCCCATAGAGCATCTTTGGGATGTTCTGGATCGATGTGTCCGCGACCGTGTTCCAGTTCCGGATAATGTGCGCCAGCTCTGTGTGGCCCTCTGGGAAGAATGGAATAACATTCCACAGGCCACGATAGACGACCTGATCAACTCCATGCGAAGGAGATGTGTTGCTCTGAGAGACACAAATGGTGGACACACAAGTTATTGAACATTCAATTTCTTCAACCTGACCCCCAACGCGTTCAAAGGATTGTCACTCCTTTGCAGATGCCAATATCAAGATGTAATGGATGGTGATCTGAAGATTAGTCATTAACAAAAATGAATTTTGATTCGCTTCATATATTGCTTAAACCTAATGTTAATAAAAACTCAAAAATTTGACATGGGGCATTTGTATTTTTGTTCAGTGTATTTTAGATAGGCCTCTTTTCTAATAACCTGACCAGAAGTAATGAACATTATGCAATACCTTCAGGTTTTAGGTACATTTTCCCATCGTCACTCGCGTTGCAATTTCTATTTTTTCGTCGGAAAGGGCACCTCCACCCCATCCAGCCTATTCATATTTCACCAGAAGATGGCCCTATGGTACCCCTAACTTACACAACAGCCAATATGTAGATACTGCATACTTTTTTTAATCAAAAATTTCTGGCGGCTGTATTTTGGGTTTTGACTGGATATTTGGTCACTATCAGTCGCGGCTCGTGAACTGCCAACAGCGGAGGCTCAAACAATCCCTTAAAAAGAATGATTGGTCATGACCTGTTTTCAATCAGTCATTTAAATTACCATTACGGAAACTCTGAAAACTCTCAACATTATCAGGTGTGGCTAGTTTTCATTTATAACGCATACCTGTCAACTCTCACGCATTTGGTGTTCGTTTAAGTGGCATATTTTTGTTCCTCTGCTGTAGTCAGCAATTATTCAATCAACGAGTATGTAGATTCTGGCGCGGAACTGAAGTCCTTGTGCACGGAGGAGTTGGAAGCAATGGAATTGCATGAAGACATTTCAAATGATCTTATTTCATTTAAACGATCGCAAAACACATGCATTGCTTCCAACCCCTGAGTGAAGAAAAGCGTGAGCAGTCCGGAGTCGTAATCGGTGTGTGTTATAAATGAAAACTGGCCACACCTGATAATGTTGAGAGTTTTCGGAGTTTCTGTAATGGTCATTTAAATGAATGATCGAAAACGGGTCATGACCAATCATTACTTTTCAGGGAGTGTTTGAGCTTCTCCAATTGCCAGTTCACGAGCCGCCACTGGAAAGAAGTGATAGCAGT
The DNA here is from genome assembly GCA_029692085.1 of Gymnothorax javanicus. Taxonomy (NCBI): domain Eukaryota; kingdom Metazoa; phylum Chordata; class Actinopteri; order Anguilliformes; family Muraenidae; genus Gymnothorax; species Gymnothorax javanicus. Next base: position 156,558,539 of record CM056196.1, read on the forward strand.
TGCATTCAACAATTTTGGTTTTGTTACTTTCCCTGGTTACTGGACAAAGTTGTATTGCTCATGGTGCCGCAAGGCTGGCAAGAAAAACAAGCCAGCTGAACCGAAAGATTGCTCAACGATCCCGAAAAAGAATGATTTTGAAAAACACCGGAAGATTCGTGATCATCAGTGAGAGTGCATTGAGTTTTTCAATTATATTTCTTCAGAATTCTCTGACAGGCCACTTACCACTGGCATACTATTGTACATGCTGTAGTGTATCATATACATCAATTTTCTGCTATATCCAGTACTAAAGATAGGGATCTATTTTTGCCAGTACCAATGATGCATTGTAAATTCATGAATAAGTTTAATTTCCAATATTGTCCCCGAGGTTGGTAGTCACACCATATTGTGCAGTTCCCCAAATGGATTTGCGTGGAACAAGACTGGATAGGTGTCATCGACCCCCCCCTTTTTTTTTTTTTTTTTTTAACAAAACACGGCCAACTTGCTCAATTCACAGTATGGGATTACATACAGCATGTCTCCAAAAATGTGCATGGAGGGGTTGGAGGCAATGGAATTGCATAAGACGTTTCAAATGATATGTCATTTAACCGATCGCGAAACACATGCATTGCTTCCAACCACTGAGTAAAGAAAAGCGTATGAAGTCCGGAGTCGTAATCGGTATGTGTTGTAAATGAAAACTGACCACACTTGTTAATGTTAACAGCTGGCCCGCGCGGAGTCGCTGATGTCATGAAAAAGAGTTAAATTTTATTTTCAAAGGCATGGTAGAAACCCTAGATGGGCCAGATATGTGAATTTATGCCCTTAATATAATAGTAGAGCATGTTTTGTGTATGTAGGAGTGATATGGATACAATCCAATGATGTATAGTGGAGCTGAGGTGGACTTTAGAATATGTTGTCAGAGGTGAAACGTGAGTGACGAGCGAGAGGTTTTCCAAGGGTCAATGCAAGGCCTGACTGAGCTGTTAAAGTAATTTATGGATGGCAAAGGGTAACTGTTTTGTATAATAGACACACTGTAGGCAAAGTACAGTGATTTTGAAGCGTATCTGATGAGTTTTGAGGAAATGAGGGTGAAGTTAAGAATGTGAGTAAATTTTTTTCCAACTTTTACCTTTTGCGCTATATATTCGACAATGCATAATTCAAAGTTTTCAACCTTAGTTTTTTTTTTTTTTTTTTTTTTCTTTGGTACACTTAAAGTAACATATTGTAGTAGTTTGTAAACAAAATTAGGAGTAGAAATGACAATTATTAATTGTACTTTTGATGTTGCATTTAATTTCGTCACTCGCATTTCACGCGTTTCAGAAGGTTTTACGGTGCGTGCGATAAAAACTGACCCGTTTGGAGTTGGTGACTTGAACGACCATTCCATAAAGCCAATATATAGGGCTATCAAGAAAATAAAGTGTTATTAAGTGATACTGAGTTTGTTATTTTCATCCCCCTCAGAGCTCAGAGCATCATTTCTTGGATTGACATATATATATATAAATATATATAAAATCTATCAGAACCTTATACCTTTGGTTGTCTTTTACCCTTCAGCGATAAATGAAAAATGATGCGATGAGCTGGCAACAAACTTAGTTGGTCTAGTGGTTAAGACCACAGTGTGTGGTGAGTTTGGAATTGCTTTGTCCACAAGTTCCCCGGTTCGAATTCCGTTGCAGACGATAATGTAATGTGTAAGTTAACATGTAAACCTTTGTTCACAGCTTCATTGATGGAGAGGAAAAAATAGAGGGGGGGGGACATAAAAAGTTGAAAAGAGAGTAAACAGAGGTAGTGTCGCGAAGGAGGAGACAAGAAGTGGAAACAGGATAACTGCAAAATATTTTTCCTCGCGCCGCATCTGCCCCTTCCTTTAAAAATCGTTCCCCCATAAATCTAAACCCTCTTCTCACTCATAAAACCCCCCCACAAATATTTGAGCCCCGTTTTAAAACCTTTTTGGCCAAAAAAAGTGGAGGTTGCCTGTGATTCTCATGCCGACTGGGACACCATATAAATCCGGTGGGTCTGAGTTTAGAGGGAAACATGGACATTAAGAAGCAGCAAAAAGTAGACCAACAACTTATGGACTGCTTAGGTGTGTATTATAAGGATTTGCTGGTTCGTGTGCATAGCTGTGGTGTGTCGTTAGCTTGGAGTAACAAACAGCTTCTGCAGCGCTGGTATATGACGGAGGGGCGAAAGCTCCAGGCTAAACGGTCTTTTTGGAAATTGCCCGTGGTAATGGTTCACTTATTGCGTTGGAATGATCAGCGTTTGCTCGCGGAAAATGGGCGCGTTATGGATAGTAAGCGACAGCTAAAGATAGAGCTCTGAGGCCGGTTGCACCAACTGGTCTTATGCCTGGTCTTAGCTAAGACCAGGCGTAACTTGGCGTTCTAAGTCCAGTCGCATAATTACGCCATTTGCACCAGCTGGTCTTACGCCTTCTTCTCACTAAGACCAGGCGTAAAGTAGGAAAATCTTGCTGTTTCTATAGTAACATTTATACTACCTGTACTGTTAACAAAAGACAATGGCGCGTCTCATTTATCGCCTTTACAACGAGCGGGCGTTTAGACGGGAAAGGGTAATTAGAGACAGAAGCAACCTTTACGGCGACGAGGAGCTGATTGAGAGGTTTTGATTCTGTAGGAGAGATCTGTTTGAACTTGTTGAAGAGCTTTCACCAGACTTGTAATTAGTGTCGGACCACAGCGCAGCACTGCCACCAACGCAGCAGCTGCTGATTGCCCTTCGTTTTTATGAGGAAGGCTGAAAAATGCCCAAGTCTACAATTCAAATGTGCCAATAAATAAAAATTGCAGTCCCACTTTTATTGAAATTGGATGAGTGTGTTGTGTCAGGGTGTCATGAATCATGTGAGTAAGTGCTCTTTTAACTTAAAATGCTCTACGGACTTTTGATTATAACCGCCGCTTTCCACTCCAACCAACCCAGTAAATGCAGGTGAATCCTCACCAAACACGTCGACAATTTTATCGCTCTATACGGATGTTTTCGGGGGGAGGACCTCCGCCGGTTTTGTGATTTTTTTTTTTTTTTTTTTTTGCGGAAGCATCTTTCTTCGCCTTACTCAAAAAGTCTTTCCACTTTTTCCTCACATCCCCCCCTGAGCGAAGGCTGCCAGAGTCAGAGCAACTGTTAATCGCCTCCGTTATCGCTGTCCAAGTTGATTGTTTTTTATTGTTCGTCACGATGTTGGACTGCTTGGCAGTGAATGTTGCCCTGTGCTGACTGTACAGCTCGATTAATTTCCGGATTTCGATGTCAGTGAAGTTTCCCTTACTTTTTCTTTCCTCCATAGTTGCCACAAACAGAAGCGATAAGTTAGACTACAAAGATGCAAGACAGCGGAAGGTAACAATGTATCCTAGCAACGCACGCTACATAAGCATTCACAGGAACGCGCATCGCTAAGACCAGGCAGAGTTAAGACCAGGCGTAAGTCTGGTTGGTGCAACTGGCCTTAAGTCCATTCTGAAGACTGGTCTTAGTTACGACCAACTTAGCAGTTACGACCAGGCTTAGTTAAGACCAGTTGGTGCAACCGGCCCCTGGTTATGTGATGAACATAATACAGGTTTTACAGACTGTAAGTTCTGTTAGCGTGGACAGTTGCTTATGTGGAGCTAGCGAATCGATTACTTCTACAGGAAAGAATTGCCTATTCAATCTAAGCCTTTTTCGGCTTTCTATTAGCAAGAGCAGTTTCTAAACGGGGATGAAATTATGGCACGGCAAAGCAGAGAAATCGTTTGTTATACCAGACACGTTATAGCCTGTGCATTTGGCGATTGCCTTCACCGTGGTAGCATCAGAGAGCTAGCCCAATTATTGGTGAAGTATCCAGCTGACCCCAGTCATGGATAATTAAAACGATCGTTTCACAAGCACCCACACATGCACCCCAAGCTCTGCCAAACCTACGTGTGGTCTAACTGCAGCCTTTTCAGCCCAACTCAGCAGACACATAAAACGCCTCTCCAGTTAGCTTCTGTAGTGGCTACAATCAGGCAATGTTATGATGAAACTGCCACATTGATGCTTACCAAAGTAATACAAGCATACAGATCAGAATTACTGCATATAAGTTACCAGGAGCATTTTAAGTTGCACAGCAGAAGAACTAACATGCAGTAGCTGATAACTGAGCGGTCATAACAACGACAGAGACAAACGTTACCCTGCAATACAGGTTTTACACACAGTAAGTTCCGTTACCGGGGGGGAACAGTTGTACCAAGCATCCAAATTACAAACAAGTATAAAAAGTTAGCTTCAAATGAGGTTTAAGTTCACACACCTTCTGTTGAATGTCCCCTGATATTACTCCTGCATATTTAAGACACAAACATGAGCAACAGTAACTTGGCTATGTTAGCCGCAGTGTTACAGCCACATTCAACAGGCCATCAGGTGGGTAGGCTTATTTCCGCATCTGTAACCATGTTTCGATCCACATGTTCTTATATGAATTAAGTCATATCGAATTAATAATGCCTAATGGAAACGGTGAAAATCGACTTGATTTCAAGAATATTGACTCAAAATTTGTACGGTCCATCTAATCAGATTTTCTCTTGATCGGTAAAAGGCTTGTACAAATAGCTACGTCCTATGCGATAACTGCTGATGGAAACGTTATTTGCCGAATAAATCTGCATCTGCACCGTGAGGGTGTTTTGATGCCATCGTTACTTTCTGATAATGGTTTGCTATGCTGCTAATATCTGGCACATAAGCACTATTACAACCTGTGCAATTATCATCATTTGTTGGTAGACACGATCTATTTGGGCTAATCAGCTAAATTAGTTGGCTACCACACTACTTTTGCTCACTTGAAGGTTATGCGATTCAGTGCGAAAATGAATGGAAACAGCTTAAAATGTCAGAAATCAATTCGATACACCAATTTGATCGCCTAACAGCATGGGGTGTCATTACGCACTACTTTTTATTTGCTTTAATGCCGTTAGATGGAAATGTATTTTCACCAGCTTTATTCACAAGAATATTTTTGGCGAACTCCAACATAGCTTGCGAGTCACAGACAGTCGCGACCGATACAGGCCTTATCTTCAGATATTTTACAAAGCCTGTGTTTGAGGCCAGTTGCTAGTGCTAACTATCTTTAGCGGTCCTGCTAGCCAGCTGTAACACGTTAGCTTCACTACATTATTTGCTGTTATATTGTTACTTACAGCTTGTGGCTCTAAGCGCTTGATCGATGCAACTGCTTCAGGTTTGAGAAGCAGCTGAAACACTTATCCAGTGTTGAATTATCGTTTATTGACAAAGCTGTCTTTGGTGAAATGCTGAGCACAAACAGCTAACGTTCCCTTTGGCCGTGGCTGTTCACTGCTAGCAAACAAAAAAGCTACCCACTGATTTCTGGTGGCATCGTCATTTGGAAAATAGGTGCTTTTCTTCGCATCCAAAAGTAAACTGTGTAATCTGTGTTTCATGTTGTGGGTTTTGAATTGAATTTCCCCATTGGGGGACAAATAAAGTTATTGAATTGAATTGAATTGAATAAAACGGACGAGCAAGTTTGAGAGAGATACTAACAAAACTGCACCTCAAATGATCTGCGGTTCTTCTTTTGTATTTCTGGGGGTGTAGATGCTACTAAGGCATAATATGATCCATGGTTGTTTGTGTCTGCTAGAATAGTGTCCGGTGTGGGCAGGTCCAGCCCCACGATTGGCTCTGGCTAGGTCTGTATTAATTGGACGGCACAACCTGACGTCAGGTTTTGCCCAGATCTCGTGAAGATCTCGGGACGAGCTGTTCAGAGAGGAAATCACGTTCACGAAATCTGTTCTTGGATTACGGCAAAACCCCTGTATCTTATGTTTAGAAAACTTTTAGAGGTTTAGTATGGACATCCAACATTGTAACATTACTTATGTATTAAAAGAAGGATCAGCATAATAGGTCCCCTTGAAGGGAAAAATGGTGAAGCATCAGCCACACAGAAACACATGCAATGTCTCGGGTGAAGTATATGAACACCCACCACTGAGGATTAAAAAAAAATAAAAAAAGGACTGAATGGACACATTGTCACATTGTAATCATGCAATTATTGCAAGGGGCAGTTTAACATGGGGAGATGGGTCTTGAAGCATGAACCTATATATTTCACTGGTCTAACAATAATGCATCTAAATTTATATGCTCATGACAATAAGAAACGAGAATAGAGAAATTCAACCTCTGAGGAAATGGGAAAATCAAGCAGCAGGACTGGTGCAGAGGTGGGTAACCCTACCTTCTTGGCATGCAAATATATGTTTTCTCAATTAAAAAAATACATAAATTTGGGTGGGGAACTGCTTGGAAAGAAAATCATTTTGGAACAAGAAAAAGAAAAAAAGGCTTGTTGAAAATGTTCTTCTGCTCCCTATTCCCAGAGAAGGCATCATTTTTGGACCTTTAAAAAAAAAAAAAAAAAAAGATGGGATGATGATATATGCTTTTACGCCAGGTCTCATTCTATTTTTATGCATTTTACTGAATCTGAACACCTTTTGATGTCTCAAATTACATTGCTGTGCATGGTTAGTATTATTAAATATTTTAAGAGCCATTCCGTGAGAAAATAGAACTTTTTGAAGAAGTTGAGGAGTTGACCCCCCTGGAATTGAATGAAACTTGGCAGATAGGTAGATATGGTAGTCTCACAGAAAACGCCAAATTTTTAGGTTCGTATCTCAAGAAATATGCCGGTGACGCCAACGGAAAGCCACTAAAGAGGCTCAGTTTTGCTTTAGACACCACATTTTACATCAATTATTATGATTTAAGGTACACAATACCGGATGTGTTATACTTTTATCATGACCTGTCACACTTCAAGTCTGGATAGACATTGTTATTAAGCAGGAATTATTTGAGAAATCACAGTAAAAATTGAAAATGGGAATAGTAATGAAATAATATCCCAGACATATACCAAACTGGAATGCTTTATTATGTGTTTATTCACTGCAAATCTATCATTTTCAGTTAATATTCCCTTGGTATCTTGCTGGGTTAGTGCAATGGATGGCTGGAAAGATGGTCGAAATTGATTTTGGTGCATGTTTGCGGTATATTTTCTCAGTAACCCAGATATGTTCTATGGTGATGAATGCTGTTTGTTGTGCTTTTGGAGCTCTGTTTTCAGGAATATGAAGAATTTCTTTGGTAGTATCTACACTTTCAAGCTAGACGGAGCCAAAGTTGGAGGAAAACTCAAAATGGACCATTACATAGCAGATTTTGCCTATGTTTTGGAGGCATTATTTTATTTACCCAGCAAGACAGAGATCTGAAATTCTCTAGATACATAGTCCTTTGGGGTACATTACAGCATTAGTAAAATCTCAATGGTAGTATTTTCAGTGTAGATGATTTTAAACATCAAAACTCGGAAAAATTTGCCTCGAGGGGGCACTGTAGGCTGGACGCAAGTGCTGGCCATCCCCATTTTGAATTGTGATGCACACAGCTAGTTTTCTCAGAAAGTGAAGAGCTTTGTTTGGTACTATGCTGGGTACATAGCTTTCTGACTAAGGGTGGCGCCCTAAAGAGCTAATGTTCTACTGACCTAATATTCCATATTCAAGTTCTATCTTTTGAAATATATGAAGCACATACACAGTTATACATAAAATTTGTAATCCCTTTGGTATAAAGCTTGTTTAGTTGTAAACTGGTGGTGACTTTGAGCATTACAAATGCACAATACATGGGTTATTACCAAGTACGGTACAGCACAGTCAGAAACATACAGCACGTTATAAAACATGACCAGTACAAAATTTTTAAATGCCAAAAAAAGAATTAATGTAAAAGGCGTACCACCGTAAGTACGTATGCAGACATGCGTCAACAGTATACGTACACTTACATAAAATAACAGTCCATAATTTGAACTCTGAAAAAAAATCTTTGTCACACAACCTTGTACATGAAGACAGAATGTATAGTACAAAAGTTAAAACTGTTTTTTACTTTTCATGTGATCCAAAGCAAAATTATGTCAATACAGCATGTGACTAGCTCTATCCGTCAGTCTGGTTTTGGAAATGGATTTTGGGTTGGCGGCACCTGGTGGTGCGCACCAGAGGTGCTTCTTGGCCTTGGCCTTGAGCAGCTATCCAAGGCCGCCTTCGTTGGATCTGGGTCGATGTTACCCACGGAGCCAGTCGAGCCCAAGGCAAGCCCTACAACACTGCATCCTGGGTCTCTACAGGGCTGCTTACAGGCCGTTGATAGTGAGCATGTCTGTCTATGGATTAAATAGCGGGCTGCAGCCTATATGGCACAATAGTTGCGTCAACACCCATGGCTTGGTACGCACAGAAATGGGAAGTCTGTAAAAGAAACCCCACCTTCCCACCCAGCGGGCATCCAGTAGGCTAGACATCTTGGGCAGGTGTTAGGAATGAAGGCATGCAAGTTACCACTACAAATGAACTGCCCTTTTCTTGGCAGGGTGCTGCTTGCTTGCTAGGACCTCTGTGCCCTTTATCAGGCTGTGCCCTTTTTCATACCCAAGCACCATACCTTAGGGAAATCCTAGAATTAACACTGAAGCCTGCTTTCTGATTCTAATAGTAATGCAAAAATGCAGAGAATTTGTTATTTTCTGAAACTCTCCAACACTACAAAACTGTACATGGTACTGACTACTGGTAAAAGTCTTGCATGTTGCCACAATGGTACAATCACCACCAATATTCTTTTCCAACATACAACCAACCCAGCTTTATACCAAAGAGATTACAAATTTTATGTTTAACTGTGCACGTACTTTATACATGTGAAAAGACAGAACTTTGGTATTTGTCTGGGAATATGGAATATTTGGTCGGTAAAATATTAGGTCTTTAGACCACCACTTTTGGTCAGATAGCTATCCACCCAGAGGTGCATTTCCCAAAATCACAGGTGCTAACTAACACAGTTGGGCCCATTGACGGTGAATGGACGAACTATGCAAGTTGCTAACTTAGTTAGCAACTACACTTTTGGGAAATGCGCCCCAGAATAGTACCAAGCTATCTCATTTTCAGAGAAAACTAGCTGTGTGCATCACAATTCAAAAACAATTTCTTTGGTACTTCGCTGGGGATGGGCAGTACTTGCATCCATCCTATAGTGCCCCCTGGAGGCGAATTTTTCCGACTTTTGATGTTTAAAATCATCTACACAAAAAAATACAACCATTGAGTTTTTACTAATGCTGTAATGTACCCAAAGGAAGTATGTATCCAGAGAATTTCAGATCTCGATCTTGCTGGGTAAACAAAATAATGCCACCTAAACATAGGCACAATCTGCCATGAAATGGTCCATTTTGAGTTTTCCACCAATTTTGGCTCCGTCTAGCTTGAAAGCGTAGATGCTACCAAAGAAATGCTTGGTATTCCTGAAAATAGAGTTCCAAAAGCACAGCAAACAGCATTTACCCTCACAGTAAAAATCTGGGTTACAGAGAAAACATACCGCAAACATGCACCAAAAATGAATTTCGACCATCTTTCTGGCCGTCTATTGCACAAACACAGCAACATACCAGGTGCAATTCACTGAAAATGATAGTCTTGTTGTGTGTAAACAAATAATAAAGCATTCTAGTTTGGTATATGTCTGGGGTATTATTTTATTCCCATTCCCATTTTCAATTTTTATTGTTATTTCTCAAATAATTCTGGCTCGATAACGTAGTTACCCAGCTTGGCGCTGATGTGGTGCTAATGTCTAACAGGACTTGAAGTGTGACAGGTCATGATAAAAGTATCACATATTTGGTACTGTGTACCCTTAAGTCATGATAGTTGATATAAAATATGGTGTCAACAGCAAAACTGAGCCACTTAAGTGGATTCCAGATAGCGCTATCGCCAGGCACAGTGAAATATGGACCTAAAAATTCAGCTTTTTCTGTGACACTCATATCTACCTATGTGCCAAGTTTCATTCAATTCCAGGGGGTCAACTGCGCACCGAGTGTCAATCTCTCATGGAATGGCTCTTAAGCTTTGAACAAATTACATTGTTCACTACAGTGAAAAGTTTGAACTGTTGAAAGCGGATTTATGTTATTGGGTCTCATATAATTTTGTTGTGTGTGCTTCCACACTATTTTTGATTTCTCAAATTACATTGTTCTATATGACTATTATTGTGAAATATTTGAAGGTTTGGACAAATTATATTGTTTGGCACGATCAGTATTGCAAATTGTTTAAAAGATTTGAGCTGTTAAGATTTGAGCAGTGTTAGAGCCATGTTTATACCTTATGTGTTTAATAATGCGGGTTACCTGGTTGTCACAGTGGGTGGCATAAGGTTAGAGGTGTGTGGGAATATACAAGTAGAGTAAGAGTTAATTACTCTGCAGGTGTGCTGCTTACCGGGGGAAGCACAGAGTTTTTTGACCGTCGTCTTCGTCGCCTAATCGAGCCTTTGTTTGATTCTATCACAAGTTATAATGGTATAAGTGTGTATAGTTCAACAAGGCTTGTTAAAAGGGACGACTATGATGAATAAATACGTTTGATGCACTACCGCACGGAGTCAGACGTTTGATTCATTCAGCAATGGAGCCGGCACAGACGACGCGTCAATTAGTTCTGGTCCTGGTAGCAGCCCTTGAGTAGGCCTTTTTGTTTCATTTAAACCAAGTCACTTCATTTAAGTAAAAAAAAAAAAAAACTCCGCTTCAATTAGTTTTAGTGCGGGAGATATTCTGATTTTGGTTTGACGGTCTGGAGGACGCTACAACTATTTCCCTGGAAACGCACTGATCAACAGCTGATTCATTCATCAGGATGGCAAGACAACTGCATGGCGCCCACCGCTTTGAAAGGTATGAATGGTAGCGCTACCAATTTTATGGCCATATTAAATAAGGTGTGCACGCAGTTTCGCGAGCGTAATCCCAATGCATTTGTCGCAACAATATCACTGATTGCGCAATAAAAACTGCTGAACTTAACTTTTCTCGTTGCTTTCATATTGGATGTGCGGTGCTTTGTGGACATTATGGACGGTATATCAGACGTGGCTACCGCGACAAAAGCCGCTGCTGCGGCAGAAACTGTTAATGAGACACAATCTGTAAAAGGTAAAAAAAAAAATCTATCAAATTAACACATAAAGCTCTTGTTGAAAGGGTGGAAAAGTTGCAAAATGTGAGAAAAGGTTAAAAATCTAAGAAAGGTAACTCAAGAGCTTATGCAGAGTGACAATGCAAATGCAAAGGAGATAAAATGCTCACTAAAAGAAATTGCTAATTTGTGTGGGGAAGCAAAAGATGCTCACGAATCTCTGTTGCGTTTAATGTCCACTGAAGAAAGTGAAAAGCATAACACTTAGTTCACTGCAAAAATACTTGTGGAGAATGATTTTATTGCTGATGTTGAAAATTGGTTGACAAATAATGACAATGTTGATGATGATGTTCACCCGGATGATAGTATATCAAATGTTGTCAGTAGAAAAAGCACATGCAGTGGGAAAAGCAGTATCAAAAGTGGTGAAACTACATCCTCGGCCCGTGTTAAAGTGGAGTCAAAGAGCCGCGCTTCTTGCTCGAGCTGCAGTCCTAAAGGAAAGGCATGCTCTGGAGGCACAGGAAGAAGAGCTGAGAAGAAAAAAGGAGCAGCTCAATATTGATGCTGAAATCACTGCATCTACTGCAAAATTAGCAGTTTTTCAAGCTGTCTCAGAATGTTCAAATAACTCCCAAGCATCTTTAGATGGAATGAATTATTTGCCAAGGAATGAAAAATGAAAAAACTCTAAAGGTCTCAATCCTGTTGCAAATCCATTTAAACCCTCGACAGGGACTGCAATGCCACAAAGCAATTTTTCAGTACCTCGTAGGGAGTCAAGTGCACTGGATATACACTCTGAGGAAAAAAGGTATCAGATCTGTGGATCAAACCATGAGACCCAGTGGAGAACGGAAACATATGGAACAGCGCAGCTGAAGTATGGAGACACACAACAAATCCTCTCTTTGCCAGTAAACAATGTCCAGTCACCATCAGCTGAGCAACAGCAGAGATATTCTGTACCAGTGCAGGGAGTCTTATGCACTATAATGCACCGACAAAATGAAATCACTGCAGATCTGTTTCAACAGTAACGCTTAATGTCTTTACCTTCTCGTGACATTCTACTATTTGATGGGGATCCTCTTCAGTATAAAAACTTCAGAGCCTTTGAGCATAGCCTGGAATCAAAAGCCAACAAAGCTGATTACCTTTATTTTTTGGAGCAATTTACAAGAGGGCAGCCCAGAGAATTGGTGAAGAGTTGTCAGCACATGATTCCAGACAGAGGTTATTGACTGGTTAAAGAGCTCCTCTAAGAACATTTTGGAAATGAGTACAGGATTGCTGCAGCTTACACAGAGAAGGCTCTGGCGTGGCCTGCAGTGAAGGCAGAGGATGAGAAAGCCTTTCAAGCTTTTTTTCTATTTTTACGTGGCTATTGTAATGTGATGGAGGGATTTCAACATTTGCAAGAGCTGGATATGCCAACTAACATGAGGGCCATCATGACAAAATTGTTAGGTACGGCTCTGGAACCAGACGCGAGAGTCGAGCAGTGAAGGTAAAATGGGATTTTATTGGAAAGGGGGCGAACCCCCGCAGAGCAGGAGGCGACAGTACAAAGTCCAATCCAAAGAACACAATCCCAGGGACAAAATCCAAAAGTCGAAAAACCAGGGCAGCAATCACAGTAATCGTGGTCGGGCAAAAACAGGTTCGGTACACAGGCACAGGAATGACAGAAGCAAAAGCCAAAATCCAGAGGGCGAAAACCAAACCGTTTCCAGGGCAGCAAACACAAAAACTTGTAGTCGGGCAAAAAGGGTTCGAAAACAGATGCAGACAAAAGAGCAGAGCCAAAAATCGTAAGTCGGGCAGTCCAGTCAGAAGATAAACACTATGAGTACAAGGCGAATGATAGCAGCACAGGTAAACAAGAGGAAACGTTCTGACGGGGAACTGCAGTGAGAAGACAGCTTAAATACACTCAAGGGAAGTCACATGCTATGATTAGGATCAGGTGATGAGGATCGGACTAATTACAAAGGAGGGAACATGAGGGAGAACCTAATCACATGAAATTGGCAAAAGCCAAAACGCGGACAGGGAACACGAGACAACCTATGACAAAACATACAGCTCCGGTTAGGGAGTTCTAATGTGCACAGATAATGAGAGGAAGGACAGAGTGGAGCAGGTGCGGAGGATCCGCTGAATTGCAGGAGAGACAAAGTGAAGGCAAGAGGCGGAGACTAGAACAGGGCGAAAAGCTGAGAGCTTGTTAATCAATTAGTAAGTGCAGCTATACAATCCCTAGTGCTCGTTAGTAAGTTAGTATTATATACAACGTTAGTCTGGGTTAGTAACTCTAACAAAAATAACAAACTGTTAGTATTGGTTAGTAAAACAGAAAAGAGAGGCGAAGGAAGCAAACGAGATTGGAAGGAATGTTTGAAACCCAGAAACCATGAAATCACCTAAGCATGTGACACGCAGGACTGGGGAGAAGCTGTAGCTTAACAAAAGACCAGACAGGGGAGACAAAGTGCAATGAAGGGCATGAACAAAGACATGGACCGGAATCTGACAGAATAGTGGATTGGGAATGGCAAAAACGAAAACATGGCAAAATGCAAAAACTAAACAGAACATGGCAAAACCTAACAGACATAATCATAAACATAACAGGGACTAGGGAAAACATAACAAGCATGGCAGGAACAATAATGAACATGGCAGAATCAAGACAGAACAGATCAGAATCATAACAAAAATTACCATTTAAATACAGAGAAAAATGGAGAACAACAGCACATGAGGTACTGGAAAGGTACAATCACAGAGCTTGCTTTAAAGATCTGGTTTCATTTATTGAACACCAAGTTAAGATAATTTCTGATCCACTTTTTGGTGACATTCAGGACACAGCAAGTGGTGCGCCTGCGTTAGAGTGTGAACAAGTTCAAGACTCATTCCAAGTTCAGCAAGGTTAGAGGTAGCAGCTTTGCCACTGCAGTTACTGCTGTTAATGCAGCTGAGGGATCTGGAAGCTCATGCTCAGTCCTTCAAAGGCTGGATTCAAAGGAAAATCTTAAGGATTCATGTGTCTGCTGCTCTCAGTTGCACCGACTGGAAGACTGTCCAAAGTTGAAAGGGAAGAAGCATCGAGACAAAATTGAGTTTCTAAAGGAAAAAAGGAAGCGTTTTGGCTGCCTGTGTAGTGGACACAGGAGCAAGGAATGCGACAGGCGCTTAACTTGCAAAGATTGTGGTCAGAATCATCCTACGGTGCTTCATATCTCTGGAAGGCAAAGAGCCAGAACAGGAAGTGAACATTCTGAGGAAACAATACATGTTAAATCTCCTGCTTCAGAAACTTGTGGACACACAGGGGCTGGTAGGGAGGATAGTATTTTGCCCATTTTGCCAATTCAAGTTAAATCCATCATGGCGAACAAGATGATACAAACCTATGCATTCTTGGATCCTGGCAGTACGGCAACCTTCTGTTCAGAGCATCTTATGCAAAGGCTGAACATTACTGGTAGGAAAACCAGTTTACTTTTTGCGTACTATGGGACAAGAAAGGGTTGTTTCTACTAGTGCCCTGAATGGTTTGGAAATCGTTGGTCTTGACAGTAACAACTTCTAAAGTCTCCCAAAGGTCCTCACACAAAATAAAATGCCTGTGCCCACTAGCAACATTGTCACACAGGAAGAGTTGCAAAAGTGGCCGTACCTCTCTGATGATCAAAACCCCTACATTGATGCTAAGGTTGACATGTTGATTGGCACCAACGCCCCCAAGGTATTGGAACCCTGGGAGGTGGTCAACAGCAAAGGGGATGGCCCATATGCAGTGTGTACTGTACTAGGTCAGGTCGTTAATGGTTCGCTTCGAGATGGGGACAGCAGCAAGCCTAGAATGGGGTTCTCAGTGGTTACTGTACATTGAATTTCTGTCGGTAAGCTGGAGAAAATGCTGAATAGTCAGTACAATCACAACTTCAATGAAAGAACTTCAGAGGAAAAGGGAATGTTGAGAGAGGACTTCAGGTTCTTAAAGATTGTGGAGGAGTCAGCACAGCTTCAGGATGGACATTACAGCCTCAAAATGCCCTTCAGAAAGGGCCGGCTCACTCTTCCAAATAACCGTTCGATGGTTTAGCAAAGGCTGCTGGGATTAAAGAACTGATTCAGAAAGGATGTACTATTTTACAAGGAATACACCAGTTTCTTCACAGATGTTATTAAGAAGGGCTTTGCAGAAAGGGTGCCTCAACATCAACTGGATGGTGAAAATGGAAAGCTTTGGTATATTCTCCTCCATGGTGTACATCATCACAGAAATGGTAAATTGCGTGTTGTGTTTGACTGTTCAGCTGAGTTTAAGTGAACCTCACTCAACAGCCATCTCCTACAAGGCCCAAACCTCACTAGTTCGCTATTCGAAGTCCTCACCAGATTCAAACAGGAGCCAATGGCATTTATGGGAGACATTCAGTCTATGTTTTACCAGGTGAAAGTGGCTGAAGAGGACAAGGACTTCCTTCGCTTCTCGTGGTGGCCTGAGGGTAATGTGAGCCAAGAGGTAGTGGAATATCGAATGACAGTTCATTTGTTCAGGGCCGTTTCTTCCCCAAGTTGTGCTAGTTATGCACTCAGGAAAACTGCAGAGGATAATCGTGCTCACTTCTCATCAGAGGTTGTGGAAACGGTGAGAAGAAATTTTTATGTCGACAACTGTTTGAAAAGCTTGCCCTCAGAAGAGGAGGCAGTCGCCATGGTTCAAGCGCTCACCGAAATCTGCCTCAAGAGAGCCTTTACACTGACAAAATGGATCAGTTATAGCCCGGCAGTACTGCAAACCATTGAGGAGGAGCGCAGAGCTGAGGACTGGAAAGAACTAGATCTGGATAGAGAAGAGCTTCCAGTTGAAAGAGCTCTTGGACTGCAATGGGGTGTGGAGTCAGACACATTTAAATTCAAAATGATGGTGAAAGAACCACAGAGCCGTAAAGGAATGTTGTCCATAATCTGTTTGGTGTATGATCCCCTGGGTTACCTTGCACCACTAACGTTGCCAGCAAAGGTCATGTTGCAAGAGCTCTGTCAGAGGCAGTGTGGATGGGACGACAACATACCGGCAGACATTGGCCGTCGGTGGACAAGATGGCTGGAAGGGTTGACATTTTTCAAAGTTGAGTGATGCATTAAGCCCAAGGATTTTGGACAGCCCATCAAGGTGCAGCTGCATCATTTTTCTGATGCCAGTCAAGATGGATTTGGCACGGTCACCTACCTTAGGATTGAAAACAGCAAGAGCAGGGTCCATGTTTCTTTTCTGCTTGGTAAGGCAAGAGTCACCCCTCTAAAGCCAATAACCATTCCCCGTTTGGAGCTTGCAGCTGCTGTTCTGGCCGTGTGTGTAGATCAATTATATAGAGCAGAGTTGGAGCTGCCACTGGATCAGTCAACTTTCTGGACAGACAGTACTGCAGTGCTCAAATACATAAAAAATGAGGACAAGCAGTTCCACACATTTGTGGCAAACAGGGTGTCAACCATCAGAGATGCGACACACACATCTCAGTGGAGGTGTATAAATACCAAAGATAACCCTGCTGACTACCCCTCTAGAGGTATGAAGGTTGGTGACCTACTGAGTGGTAGTAGCTGGATTGAGGGCCCGAAGTTTCTCTTTGACCCAGAAAGGGACTGGCCTTTAGACGTCACAAAAGCCACAATTGTAGATGATTTGGAGGTCAAAAGGGATGCTATAGATCAGCTCATATCACACTTTTCAGACTGGAGAAGACTTAGTGGCAGCTGCATGGCTTCTCAAATGGAAGAAGAATCTTCTGCAGTTGAAAGAAAGGAGAAAGGAATTACATGCTCTTGAGCTTCACCAAAAGGATGCGGGTGGATCATTCCTTGATGAGTCACTAGAGATGGAGAGGGCTAAAAGAGCCATGGGAAGTCAGGGGTTGTCAGTTGAGGATCTCTTGGAAGCTGAAATGGCTATTATTCGCTACAGTCAACAGAAGAGGTTTAAGGGAGAAATTGCTACTCCATCAACTGGAAAATCTATGTCCAGAGACAGCTCTATCTACAAACTGGATCCACAGCTGGAGGATGGATTTCTGAGAGTAGGAGGACGATTGAGTAATGCAGCTTTGCCCAAAGAAATCAAGCATCCTCTCATTTTGTCAAAAGATCAGTACATCTCCAAACACATATTGAGGCATGTTCACCAACAGGTGGGTCACAGTGGAGAAATCATACACTGTCAAAGCTGTGCAATAAGTTCTGGCTATCAAATTCCAATTCAGCTGTGCTGAAAATCATATTGCAGTGCTCCTTCTGCAGGCGATATGAGGGAAGGGTAGGTGAACAAAAAATGGCAGACCTACCACAAGAAAGGCTTCCCTCCCTTTACAAATGTTGGAGTAGATTACTTCCGGCCTTTGGAAGTAAGGAGAGGTCGAGTTCTCTGCAAGTGTTATGGTGTCATCTTTACCTGTCTTGCAAGCAGAGCTGTTCATTTGGAAGTGGCTTCATCCTTGAACACTGACGCATGCATTAATGCGTTACGAGGATTCATCAGTCGATGAGGACAAGTGGCCAGCATTCGTTCAGATAATGGAACAAACTTTGTGGGAGGAGAGAAAGAGCTAAGAGAGGCACTGACGTCATTGAATCTCAACTGGATACAGAGAGCTATATTGCAAGATGGCATCCAATAGAGTTTTAACCACCCTTTAGCATCCCACCATGGTGGTGTCTGGGAACGTATCATTCGAATGGTGAGGAAAGTTCTCACTTTTGTGTTACGTTTGCACACTCTGGATGATGATGGACTCCATACGGTTTTGTGCGAAATTGGATATTGAGGTTGACAATATTGCCACCTGGACTGTTTAACAAGGATGATGTATATATGAAGAGGAGATGGAGACAAATCCAATGTATTGCAGATTTGTTTTGGAAAAGATGGATACAGGAGTACCTCCCCCTGCTCCAAGAATGCCCGAAATGGAATCATTCCTGGAGACATTGTCGTTGTGATGAATTCTGCCGCTCCACGCGGATCCTGGCTTCTGGGCAGAGTTTTGGAAACTTTCCCTGGCAAAAAAGGATTGGTACGTTCCGTACATCTCCAGATGAAGACCAATATCTTGGAAAGACCTGGCACTAAACTTTGCCTGTTGCAGGAGGCTGAAAGCAGTTAGTGATGAGACAAATGACCTGAGTTAAACAAAGTTATGTTTACAAATTTTGGGGTTTTTTGTTTGGTTCATGTTGTATGTATGTCACTTAAATTATGGCTCTATTGGTTTAACTTTGAAGGTAAAGTGCCGTGAAAAAGTATTTGCCCCCTTCCTGATTTCTTACTTTTTTTGCACATTTTTCACACTTAAATGTTTCAGATCATCAAACAAATTTTAATATAAGACAAAGAGAACCCGAGTAAATACAAAATGCAGTTTTGAAATGATGATTTCATTTATTAAGGGGAAAAAGCTATCCAAACCTACCTGGCCCTATGAGTAAAAGTAATTGCCCCCCTTGTTAAATCATGAATTAACTGTGATTTACCACATTTTTTGAGTCCAGTTTCACTTACCACACCCAGGCCTGATTACTGCCAGACCTGTTGAATCAAGAAATCACTCAAATAGAACCTGTTTCACAAAGTGAAGTAGGCTAAAAGATCTCAATAAGCAACATGTCATGCTGTGAACCAAAGAAATTCAAGAACAGATGAGAAACAAAGAAATTGACATCTATCAGTCTGAAAAGGGTGGCAAAGCCATTTCTAAGGCTTTGGGACTCCGGCGAATCACGGTGAAATCCATTATCCACAAATGGAGAAAACTTGGAATATTGATGAACCTTCCCAGGAGTGGGCGGCCTACCAGAATTACTCTAAAAGCGCATCAACTACTCATCCAGGAGGTCACAAAAGAACCCAAAACAACATCTAAAGAACTGCAGGCCTCACTTGCCTCATTTAAAGTCAATATTCATGATTCAACAATAAGAAAGAGACTGGCCAAAAATGGCATCCATGGGAGGGTTCCAAGGCAAAAACTATTGCTGACCAAAAAGAACACAAGGGCTTGTCTCACATTTGCCAAACTACATCTTGATGATCCCCAAGACTTTTGGGAAAATATTCTGTGGACTGACGATACAAAAGTTGAACTTTTTGGAAGGTGTGCATCCCGTTATATCAGGCGTAAAACTAACATAATTTCATAAGAAGAACATCATACCAAAAGTCAAACGTGGTGGTGGTAGTGTGATGGTCTGGGGCTGCTTTGCTGCTTCAGGACCTGGACGACTTGTTATAATTGATGGAACTATGAATTCTGCTCTCTACCGGAAAATCCTGAAGGAGAATGTCCAACCATTAGTTGGTGACCTCAAGCTCAAGGCACTTTGGTTATGCAGCAGGACAATGATCCGAAACACACTAGCAAGTCCACCTCTGAATGGCTTAAAAAAAACAAACTGAAGGTTTCGGAGCGGCCTAAGCAAAGTCCGGACTTATTGTGATGCTGTGGCATGACCTTAAACAGGCCGTTCATGCTCAAAAACCCTCCACTGTGGCTGAATTAAAACATTCTGCAAAGAAGAGTGGGCCACAATTCCTCCACAGCGATGTGAAAGACTCATTGCCAGTTATCGCAAACACTTGATTGCAGTTGTTGTCGCAGAGGGTGGCACAACCAGTTATTAGGTTTAGGGGGCAATTACTTTTTCACATCAGGCCAGGTAGGTTTGGATAGCTTTTTCCCCTTAATAAATTAAATCATTATTTAAAACCTGCATTTTGTATTTACTCGGGTTGTCTTTGTCTAATATTAAAGTGTATTTGCTGATCTGAAACATTTAAGTGTGACAAATATGCAAAAAAATAAGAAATCAGGAAGGAGGCAAATACTTTTTTACGGCACTGTAATTGTAATGTCAGTTGCCATTCAATTAGGGGCTGGTGTGTTAGAGCCATGTTTGTACCTTATATGTTTAATAATGTGGGTTACCTGGTTGTCACAGTAGGTGGCATAAGGTTAGTGGTGTGTGGGAATATACAAGTAGAGTAAGAGTTAATTACTCTGCAGGTGTGCTGCTTACCGGGGGAAGCACACAGTTTTTTTTGACCGTCGTCTTCGTCGCCTAATCGAGCCTTTGTTTGTTTGTATCACAAGTTATAATGGTATAAGTGTGTATAGTTGAACAAGACTTGTTAAAAGGGACGACTATGATGAATAAATACGTTTGATGCACTACCGCACGGAATCAGACGTTTGATTCATTCAACAATGGAGCCGGCACAGATGACACGTCAATTAGTTCTGGTCCTGGTAGCAGCCCCTGAGAGGCTTAGGCGTTTTCGTTTAATTTAAACTAAGTCACTACAGTCTGTGTTAACTGACCTCCTTTGCAATCCGCGTTCACCCATAAAAGGAGATGGAGTGGGGTGTGCAGGGATGTAGGTTTCACTGGTGTATTCTGAGTCAGCTCACACGCTTTCCATTTAATAATATGCGATGTATGTCACTCCCTGTATCCTGTTTTGCACCAAGCTACACTGTTTAGACGGGGATCACTCATACACTTACCCCTGATGCCGGTGAGATTAGCATGCTGGCCATGCGGGATGATACCCAGTTGTCTATTTAATCTAATGTGTGTGCAGGTATCCATGCTCAGAGGAATAGCCTTCTCATAGAAAGTGATTTTGCGCACAAGGCTCAAAACAAAAACAAAGGTGAGCTCGGCCCAGGCAGAGGCCACAGTACTGAGGCAATATGGATAGTCTACTGAAAACAACACATTTTGAGGACCGTATTGCAAGCAATATGGAGGAGGGACGCAGACGTCGAGCACAAGACAAAGACAAAGATAGGGAAAACAAACTTGTTGCTGAAGGAGATGAAACTGCTAAGTGTGAAGATGGACAATATTGAAAAATGGTTCAGTGGCAAAGTCGATAGTATGGATGGTTCTCTTGAGAAAATGATGAAAGTTGAACTGAAGAAGTCCGTTCAGGGGATACGAGAAAATATCGACCTGGAAATTGGTATCTTAAAGTCGCGGCTGGATTCACTTGAAGAAAAAATATAGACAACCCGCTCTAAACTCTGATAGATTTGACTCTGGTGTGTCAGGTGTGGTTCTGGGTCTGGTCTACGATGGAGGGGAAGATTTGAATGGAAAAGTAAGAGAGATACTGGAGAGTGGTTTGGAGCGTGAACCTGTACCAGAAATTGTTGGAGTGCTGAGAATGTGAGCGAGAGGACCAGGCCCAGGTGTTGGAGTGCTGAGAATGTGAGCGAGAGGACCAGGCCCAGGTGTTGGAGTGCTGAGATTGCGAGCGAGAGGACCAGGCCCAGGTGTTGGAGTGCTGAGATTGCCAGGACCAGGCCCAGGTGTTGGAGTGCTGAGAATGCGAGCGAGAGGACCAGGCCCAGGTGTTGGAGTGCTGAGAATGCGAGCGAGTGGACCAGGCCCAGGTGTTGGAGTGCTGAGATTGCGAGCGAGAGGACCAGGCCCAGGTGTTGGAGTGCTGAGAATGTGAGCGAGAGGACCAGGCCCAGGTGTTGGAGTGCTGAGAATGTGAGCGAGTGGACCGGGCCCAGGTGTTGGAGTGCTGAGAATGTGAGCGAGTGGACCAGGCCCAGGTGTTGGAGTGCTGAGAATGCGAGCGAGTGGACCAGGCCCAGGTGTTGGAGTGCTGAGATTGCGAGCGAGAGGACCAGGCCCAGGTGTTGGAGTGCTGAGAATGCGAAAAAATGGACCAGGCCAGGGACCAGGCCCAGGTGTTGGAGTGCTGAGAATGTGAGCGAGTGGACCAGGCCCAGGTGTTGGAGTGCTGAGAATGTGAGCGAGTGGACCAGGCCCAGGTGTTGGAGTGCTGAGAATGTGGCGAGGACCAGGCCCACCAGGCCCCCAGGTGTTGGAGTGCTGAGAATGCGAGCGAGAGGACCAGGCCCAGGTGTTGGAGTGCTGAGAATGCGAGCGAGAGGACCAGGCCCAGGTGTTGGAGTGCTGAGAATGTGAGCGAGAGGACCAGGCCCAGGTGTTGGAGTGCTGAGAATGCGAGCGAGAGGACCAGGCCCAGGTGTTGGAGTGCTGAGAATGTGAGCGAGAGGACCAGGCCCAGGTGTTGGAGTGCTGAGATTGCGAGCGAGAGGACCAGGCCCAGGTGTTGGAGTGCTGAGATTGCGGCCCAGGTGTTGAGTGCGAGAGGACCAGGCCCAGGTGTTGGAGTGCTGAGAATGCGAGCGAGAGGACCAGGCCCAGGTGTTGGAGTGCTGAGAATGCGAGCGAGTGGACCAGGCCCAGGTGTTGGAGTGCTGAGATTGCGAGCGAGAGGACCAGGCCCAGGTGTTGGAGTGCTGAGAATGTGAGCGAGAGGACCAGGCCCAGGTGTTGGAGTGCTGAGAATGTGAGCGAGAGGACCAGGCCCAGGTGTTGGAGTGCTGAGATTGCGAGCGAGAGGACCAGGCCCAGGTGTTGGAGTGCTGAGATTGCGAGCGAGAGGACCAGGCCCAGGTGTTGGAGTGCTGAGAATGCGAGCGAGAGGACCAGGCCCAGGTGTTGGAGTGCTGAGAATGCGAGCGAGTGGACCAGGCCCAGGTGTTGGAGTGCTGAGATTGCGAGCGAGAGGACCAGGCCCAGGTGTTGGAGTGCTGAGAATGTGAGCGAGAGGACCAGGCCCAGGTGTTGGAGTGCTGAGAATGTGAGCGAGTGGACCGGGCCCAGGTATTGGAGTGCTGAGAATGTGAGCGAGTGGACCGGGCCCAGGTGTTGGAGTGCTGAGAATGCGAGCGAGTGGACCAGGCCCAGGTGTTGGAGTGCTGAGATTGCGAGCGAGAGGACCAGGCCCAGGTGTTGGAGTGCTGAGAATGCGAGCGAGAGGACCAGGCCCAGGTGTTGGAGTGCTGAGAATGTGAGCGAGTGGACCGGGCCCAGGTGTTGGAGTGCTGAGAATGTGAGCGAGTGGACCAGGCCCAGGTGTTGGAGTGCTGAGATTGCGAGCGAGAGGACCAGGCCCAGGTGTTGGAGTGCTGAGAATGCGAGCGAGAGGACCAGGCCCAGGTGTTGGAGTGCTGAGAATGCGAGCAAGAGGACCCGGCCCAGGTGTGCTGAAAGTCGCCTTCGGTAATGTGGAGGTCAAGGCGGCGGTGCTTAGGTGCAAACAGAAGCTGAAGAGCAACAGCTGGTTTAAAAAAGTTTATCTGAGATCGGCTAAGTCACATACTGATCGGATTCTTGAGTTCAACTTTAAAATGCTTCTTCAGGAGATACCAGCTGGAAAGGATTTTTACATCGCGGGGAACAGCCGCCTGATGAAACGGACCTACGCGGAGGTTACAGCGGCTGTTGCAGCCCGAGCAGGTTCCCCGGCAGCAGGTGGGAGAGGCTGAAGAGGAGCTGCCCAGGCTGTAAGCACAGGTGACCCTCCTTGTTTGTCCCTGGTTCACTGTAACATTAATGGTTGGACTAATTTAAACTGTACAATCAGGATTTCCTTATTGCCGACTGTAGACCCCGATATTATTTCATTAAATGAAACACATTTATCACGTGATGATAAGATTGATTTTGAAGGTTACTCCTGGTTTGGCCACAACAGGACATTGCATATAAAAGCTAAAAAAAGCATCAGGAGGAGTTGGTATTTTGGTTAAGAATTACTTGTTGGATTATTTTAAAATGCAAGTAGTGGATAAGTCTATGGACAGTATAATTGGAGTGCGTTTGGAGCATCGGGAGCTGCAGTATAGCTTAGTTATCTTTTCCTGATATCTACCACCAGAGGGATCTACAAGAGGACGGGACTCAATTACTTTTTTGGGCTGGGCTGAGCAGCGGCCAGGCCCCTATAAACGCGAATGTTGCTGAGTGAGTGAGTGAGTGAGTGAGTTGAGTGTGATTGCCTGATTGTTCAAGTTCAAGGATTGGCTGGCCTGCGGGGAAGAACTTCAACGATTGGTTGGACGACAATTGGCTGGCCGGCTGGAAGTAGTTCATCCATTGGTCGGCCGGCGGGGAAGAACTTCAACGATTGGTTGGACAACAATTGGCTGGCCGGCTGGAAGAAGTTCATCCACTGGTCGGCCGGCGGGGAAGAACTTCAACGATTGGTTGCCCGACGATTGGCGTTCATGTCACTCGTACCTACTGGTCTGTGTTATTTGCATTATAATTACATGGGTGTCTGAATTTCGGCTTTGACTCTTTGCCGCAGAAACTGAATACTTTGCCGTCGTTGGATCTTGGATTTGAGAGCAAGAACAAAATATTTTGCTGTTGTTGAATCTTGGATTTGAAACGGACTACTGTGCTGTTGGTGGATTTTGGATTTGTCTCTGGAAGTAGCGGTGGCTTCTTGAAGCCTTGAAGCTTTCCAGCCAAATGGTTCACAAAAGGGTTCATTTCTCGAGGCTTCATGCGCACACAAACCCCCCTGCTGGTAAAAGACTGTAAAACAGGCAGATGTGTTTGTTGTCATTTTAATTGTATGTGATACCCTCAAACGTGTTGCCACAGTTTGGGCATGGGAATAATGACTGCCAGGTACAAGAAATAAATTTATTTTCATTTAAATATGCATTTTTTTATTGCGTGCACAAGATTATAACCCATTCAAACCACGTGTTTTTGTCTCCCCTTATTACCGGGCTTGTGCTTGTTTTTAAGTAGTGTGCTTAAGAGTTTCTTGGCTGACATTCAAATCAATGTTTCGTGGTAGAACATACCAAAGGTACACATACCAAAGTGAACTGCCTCTTTTACAGAAATATTTGGAAAAAGTCATAATAATGACAGGGAACTATTGTGTTTTTAACTCTTTCAACCCCAGATATTCTAGCATCACTATACCCTTCAACCCCACAGCCCTCTGTAGAGGGCTGGTCATTATCTGGACATTGTATCTTACTGTTATCTCTGGAATCCCATTAAATGTAACCTGATATGTTCCAATCAATTAGTCAGATTGTTTGAATTTTCCCTACAGGAATTTGGGGTTGAAGGGAATATGTTGGTCAGCCCTCTGTAGAGGGCTGTGGGGTTGAAGGAGTTAAACTGTGGCAGTGTTAACAAGGAAGAGTGAAGTGAGGGTGCTTGTGAACAGAAGGGCAGTGTAGGTGCTTGTGCAACTGATCCATGGGGGGCACTGTATTCATTTTTATTTAAAAACAGTATTTGTTCAACTGTGTTTGGTTTCAAGCGTTTTCTTTTTTTTGATTCAACTTCTCCAGCTTTGGAAAAAACCCGTTCACAGGGTACGGATGATGCTGGGGTGCACAAAACCCCACAGCAAGTCTGTGTAGGTTTGGAAAAACCAACTTCTGCCTCTGCCAGCAGAGAAGGGGGTCCTCCATCCGGCCAATGTTGGGTTCTGACATGTATCGCTGGACTTCGACCATGGCGTCGGCAGTGACATTTTGCGTTCTTCGGGATGCCATAACCGTAGCATCCAAATAACGCCATAGTTTGTTTTCTGAGAAACATCAACAGATCAGGTCAGTTAGGGTCATCATTAATTCAAATTGATGTTTAAACAAAGCACAAACATAATAACCTGGTGTTTCATTTACAACGTCCTGCGAAGAGGATGCTGGAAGGGGTTCTGACTGAGTAGCCTTCATTATATTGGCACGCTCAGCGGTGAGTCTTTTCAGGGCTTCATTTGCCCTCATTGGGCTAAAGAATCCAATTGTTTTGGAACGTGGGTCCAGAAGCGTAACCAGTGACATGATGCTCATTGATTGCGGATTGTGGATGTTGTGTTCCAGGGTCCTGGGCCTTTGGCCAGGACATATTTATGGTTTTAACAGTTTCTTGTCTCAGGATTTTCCATTTCATAGTTCATGTTCATTCATGTTTTTATTTTCCAGGTTTTCTGTTTTGCCAGGTCTGCCCAGCCACTCCACCACTTGTCTGCGTTCCACCCCGTATCTTCGTGTTTGCACACTTCAGAGCTCTGGTTGGATTTTGGTATTTCCCCCTTCCTTCTGTGCTGTGCTGGATTCAGGGCTGTCTAAGCTTAATTGGCAATTAACTGTTTTTTAGTACTAACATTTACTAACAGTCACGGGAAGGTGTAATTCTTAGACAGGCACATTACTAATACTACTAATTTAGGTAGGGAGTTTATTGTCATGATTCCTGCTTTGCTATTTCAAGATCTTGCTGTGCTTTTCTATTAACATTTATGCTTCCTTCCAATCTGCATGCTTCATTGGTACTTAAGCTGAGCACGCTCATTTTCTTAATGAGCAAGTCATGTCCACCTATTGTCTTTGTCTCCTGATCTTGCCTTGCCTCTTGTTCTTCTCCAGGTGTTGCCCCTCATGTGTTCTGATTTCTGCCCTTTATCTGGAGGCGGTGGAAGTTGGCTGGCAGACAGAGTCTCCAAGCCAAGTTTATCACCAAGTGTTTAGTGTTCAGTGCAGTATTTTTCATAGCCTAGTCAAGTTCTTGTTGTTTGTATATATTCCTGATTATTCTTTTGTTCGTGATTTCTCTCCCTGGAGTTTCCAGTGGTTTTTTGTTTTTGTCGTTTGGGTCTTTGTTTTTTAGCTCTGTGCAGCTTTTCTTAGTTGGATTTTTGCAACCCTTTGGGCCAAGTTTTTCGTTGGCCCTCGTGCCTGTTTTCTTTTTGTTTAATAAAAACCCCCGTTCCCTGCATCTTGCGTCTGGTGCCTTCCTGATCTCGTATCAGTGGAGCTTTTCTCTCAGGAGTCTAGAGAGGTGCTCTCCTAATTCTCTGGCCAGTGGTGCTGATGTCGTCATGGCCTCTTCTTGAAGCATCTGCTCGACCATTTTTAATAAAGGAATTACCTTCGAGCCAGATACCCTTTTCTCCTGAGACAGCTCCACAGTGGCTTCGTTGAATGGAGACAGGAGGGACAGGCACCCAGTAACATTCGCACTCTCCTCTGATGTCAACATGGGTAGGTCAGTCTCCAAGCTCGCCAAAGCTGCACCCACTGGTTCCCTGAGCTCCACCAGTCCATGCAGCATTTGAAACATGCTGTTCCATTTTGTTTCCATTTCCTGGAGCAGTTTGAGTTTTGGCCTCCCCATCTGCTCCTGAACGAGCGCAAGCTTCTCCTTTCAACACAAAAGTAATGTTATTATTGCATTTTCAGCAATATAAGACAAATAATGCAAATCAAACAGATATGGAAAAACAACATTCGTGAACTCACTTTGGCAGTTGTGCTGCTCCTGAAGTACCCAACCAGCTGCCTTGCCTTGGCCCGGATAGAGGACAGTGCTGGGGTCAAATCAAGAGCCTTCTTGACAATTAAATTTAGTGTGTGAGCAATGCAGACTGCATGAAGAAGCCTCAGCTCTCTGCCACAGGCTATCATGTTTGGTGCCCCATCAGTAGCAAGGCATGTGACCTTTGAAGAAATTCCCCATTCCTCCATAAGGGATGTTTTGACACAGGCCAGATTTTCTGCAGTGTGCGCCTGCAGGAATTTCACCACACCCAATAAAATAGAATTCAAGGATGTGCTGCCATCTATAAAATGGAAAGTTACAGCCAGGTAAGCATCCATATTCATGGAGGTCCACATATCAGAGGTCAAACTCACGGCAGTGGCCTGCTGGACCTTGGCTTTGGCCTCCTCTTTTTTGGTTTTATATTGGGCCTCCACCATAGCCCTGACAGCCTACAGAAAAGAAAACAGTGGTTAACTTTTTAAATGCAGCACTACTGTCATGCTTTATGCATGTCACCAAACACACATTCCTTGTTGGGAGAACATAGGTTGGGTCTAATTTTGCCACAAAGTCTCAAAATCCTGTGTCCTCCACAATGCTGAATGGCTGTGTGTCTTGTATGATCATGGACACCAAGGCTTCATCCAGCTCCTCCTTTCTAGTAACTGGAAGAGGAAAAAGCTTTGTAAATGCAGTATCAGCATTACTTTACCTTGATTTTTATGCTTGTAAGGCACTTTGGTTTCTTTTAAATGCGGTATATATTCTAAACTATTTATTACCAATGTTCTGGTTTTAATATGTTTTTACTGCTTTTTTAATTGTGCAATATGTTTTGCTCCACTCTGCAGCAGAATTTCATATGTGCACTTTCCATGTGTATTTGAATGACAAAAGCCCTATTCGGACGGGACTGGTTTAACGTGGGGACTTGGGGTAAAGTAACTTTACCAGTGGGTGTCTGATGATATGAATGGCCTATTCGCACGGGACAAGAAATCTCCGCAGTTCTGTCAGAAGTAGGAGTAACTCGCTGTACGCTATGCCGTCACTCTCCTGTCGACATGCGCGTCCTACATCAGCTGAAGGATAACAATAGCTAATAATAATAATAATGGTTAGCCTAGAACATTTTCCCATAAGCAAGATCGTTTATAACGATAACGTATTAACATTTAAGCCTACCTAAATCAACCAAAAGTCTCGCTCCTATGAGGAGCGACCCTTTTTTTTATGAATTAATGAATGAATGAATGAATCGGGAAAAAGGAGCGCGTCTTGCGTAGAAAATCAAAATCACAGTACCAGGTGCTCTTGACGGGGGCAAAGAATGTAACAAAAATACGAAAAAAGAGTCTAAGACACTTTGGTAATGGTAAAAAGTAAAAATCCTTTATTGAATGGCTAATGCATACGGCAAGATTAAAAAAGCAGGGCCTGATGAAGGCCGTATGGCCGTCATCGCCCTGAGGTGCCTTCATTAATCTTGCCGATGCATTAGCCATTGAATAAAGGCTTTTTACTTTTTTCCACTACCAGAGTGCCTTAGACTCTTTTTCGTATTTTTGTTACTTTTTTTAATGTCTTCGACGTCTTCTGTTGTCGAAAAAGGAATGCGTCGGACTTCTGTTAACCGCTGAACCGAGTGCTTCTTCAAGCGCATCCATCTTCATAAAAGGGCGGAAAAATACTTTTAAACTGGATATGATGGAATATTTACATACATGGTTTCAACATTTACAGAGGGTCGCATTCGCACGGGATTAATATTACCTAAGATACTGTCTCAGGAGCGTTTTACAGAAGGTAAAAGTGGCCGTAAATTTTACCGAGAATGTCCGTAATGATTACTGACTTGGCGCGTTCGGACGGGACTAAAATCCCTGGTAATAATTATGTCATCACGTAAAACTAATCCCGTCCGAATAGGGCTAAAGTGTCTGACGTTTATAAATAAACTTTGACTTCTGACCTATCATTTATGTAATGTCCTCATTATGGTTGATTAACAAATATTGTGAAAAAAGAGAACGTGTCACTAAAGTAGATTTTTTTTAATTACACACCCTGGCTGGGTTCACCTTCATTTCCCTCATTTTCATGCAGTGCACGAAAATGCCTCAGCATCGATGAAGTGTTGTTGTTGTAACCCAACTCCTTCGCGCACAACAAACACTTCACCTAAAAAATATATATACTGTGAAATATAAAGTACATTGTAATACAGATACTGAACATGTCATAACGTTACTGAGAGAGTGCTTACCTTATTGGGAGAGATCAAGTCAAAGTGTTTCCATACAGAGGAGAACTTCCTTTTCTTTGAAGTCTCCATTTAAATAAACTGCAAATACGTTGCTCACAAACCAAACGAACTCCAACACTAACCCAAGAAGTGTGAGCGGATCCATTACGGTGTATTTATGTTCATAAATCGCGCCAACTACTCGAACCACTTCCTGAACCAGCGAGGCTCCAACGTCATCAGTTACGTCACTCGCCCTTAAAGACACAAGCCTCGACACGCGCTTCACTAAACACTTCCTGGATATCTTGGCACTCGCTTCGAAGCATCGGCACAGTACGTCCCATCACCATCTGGAAGGTAAGTGAAATTTTCACTTTTCTGACTTAAGAAAGTTACAGTAGTCTACGTCTTTGTTCGTTTGTTTAGGGCTTATGCGGTGTTGCTCGAAAATTAAGTTAGCTACCCAGTTCTATTCTCTTGCATGAGGTTCATGGCTTGAAAAAAGTTCACTCCTTTAAAAACGGGGGCAGTTCATGAGTGAAGTTACAGTACGTGTTTGTTAGGGCTTTTGCGGTCCGCGGTGTTGCTCGAAAATTAAGTCGGATAGCCTACCCAGTTTTCAGGGCTTTTGCGGTCCGCGGTTTTACTCGAAAATTAAGTTCTCTTCCATGAGGTTCATGGGTTGAAAAAAGTTTACTCCTTTAAAAATGGGGTCATTATCTGATTTACGTTACAGTAGCCTGCGTGTTTGGTTGTTCACTGTCTACTTGTCCGAAAGTCGGAAAGGGTTTTAATATAGGCAGTTGCCACGGGTACGGCAGTTTTTCAGTGCATTTCAATTTGGAGAGGCTCGGCAGTCCCCATTTCAACCCCTGCCCTAACCTAACCCTAAACCTAACTCTAACCCCTAACCCTTCCCCTAACACTAAGCCGAACCTCTAACCATTCCCCTAACTATAACCCCGAGTCCTTATCCTAATCCTTTGAAATCGACTGCCACACCAATAAAAACTGCTTTGTCTGTAGACACTGCGTTTAATATAGCTCCGTGTCCGACAGTCTGATGGTTTCAATATCACTCTCAAATGTAACTCCGTCTACGACAGTCGATTATGGTTTTTAATTCCTTCAAATCTATTGAATCTTTTAGATATTAAATGTGAATGTTTTGATAAGACGGCAGTTCTTCAAGATGGCTACCGAGAATTTCAACCAGTAGCCTACGTGTTTGTTTGTTAGCAGTGTCTACTTGTCCCAGAGTCTGACAGGGTTTTAATATAACTCCGTGTCCGACAGTTTCAATATCACTCTCAATATAACTCCGTGTCCGACAGGCGACTGTGGTTTTTAATTCCTTCAAATCTATTGAATCTCTTAGATATTGAATTTGAATGTTTTGATAAGACGGCAGTTCTTCAAGATGATTACCGAGAATTTCTTTTTTTCCCCCTTTTTAAAGAATATTTTTTGGGAATTTTTCCTTTATTTGACAGTTACACAGTGTAGAGAGACAGGAAGGTTGGGGAGAAGAATGGGAGAGGACATGCAGCAAATGACCTGAGCCGGAATCGAACCCAGGTCGCTGCGTGAAGGCCACAGCCTTTAATGGTACGCGCGCTTAGACCGATGAGCCACCGCTGCGCCCGATCACCGAAAATTTCAACCAATGTTTCTGTTTAAGCTCTGCTCAATATTGATATGTCGACATCGGAGCGCGACTTAGTGCATTTATGACAAACTTAGCGACTGTCGGACAGAGATCCTAAAATACTGCGTGTCCGACAGTCAAAGAAGTTCTAATTTTACGAGTATTCCAGCTATTATTACGTACAAACTCAGCCTTTATAAAATGCGAATTGATAGCTATCGACTTTTCTTGGTCTATTTATTAGTCTGTTTTAACTCTTCTGTTGAACATGGACAAGTCTTTATTCAGTCTTTCTTTTGAAAATTATAAGGTGATATAAGGTGCATTATAGTTGTGGAGTTTACATAAATCAAAATGCATGCCTCCAGTTGACGAATTCGTTCTACTGTAGGCAATCAACAAAAAGATGACCCGCAAGTAAATAAATTGGAATGCTCATTGGATGTTTTGTTTGTTGTTAAAATGTTTTTTTTCCTCTTAATTTCGTTAACAATTTGTTCTAATCGTCCTCTTTTTTTGGCTGTCGGACACGGATTATTTTGCATTTTCTTTAGTACCGCTTGCGAGATTCCACAGAGATAGAGGAATGTAACACATCTTACCAATTTACACGGAAGAATCATAACAATGGTCGGAATGTGTTCTTAATTTCCCTATTCAATCTTGCAACCGATACGACAGTTAACACGCATGGAGGACAGTATCGGTTGCGAGGTTGAATAGGGGAATTAAAAACACATTCCGACCATTGTTAAGATTCATTCACGCTAGATTGGTACAATGTGTTACATTCCTCAATCTCCCTTTTTAATTTCGCAGCCAGTACCAGAAAAAACATCCGTTGAGGACTGTAACTAAGCTCTCTTATATACACACACTCATAATTACTGTAGAGGACATGAGCTGCAACTTAATGGCCGACAGTATGTCTACAACATTCAATCGGGAGATGGACGATTTTAACAAAGCGAACCAATCTATGGAAAAGAAGAATGGTCGGATAATTTCCTTATTCTTCCTATTGAATCTCGCAACCGATACGAGAGAAGACGAGTACAATGAACGGACTTGGGATACATTATCATATTAGCTATATGACAAAGTGCAATGCTCGGTTGGGCTGTAACTGTCGCTTATGAAAATCGTTTTCGGACACGTAGACACTGCGTAAATCTTAATATAGCGGATGCATGCTACGCTTGCCCTAGCTAGCCCGATCTTTAAAAATGTTCCATTCTATTTTGTTGCCTTACCTGCACAATCTGACCATTTTTAGGATAATCTTCTTTCACGCTAGATTGGTTCGGTTTGTTTCAGTCCTCCATGGTTGTTTTCTCTGGTACCGCTTGTGAGATTCCACAGAGATAGATGTTTCAGTACAATTTAACTTATTCCAAGTTATTTGTATTACAAGCAATTGCATTAAGGTTACTTTAAACATTTTATTTGTACATTATTTTGCATTGTTGGTGCTGGTGTATAGCTGCTCTTTCATTTTTCTAATTCCTTCAAAAGATGTTTATGACAATGCTATTTACCAAAAATAAATTTGAAATTGTTGAATAAAATCTAATGTAAGCTCATTTAATATCATGGATCCCTCTTAATCTCACACTCTCCCACCCTCCCCACCCACTTTATAAAGAATTTATCAGCTCCTGCTCATTACTAAACTTGCACTTCATATAATTGCGTGAGCTTTGTCTCATTTAGCACCCTTTTCTTGGGCCCATATTCTCACACAGCACTTGGCGGCCAGCCGTATACTAGGTTGCACCTAGTCTTGTTTAGTCATCTGCTGGCCCAGGTGTACTCTTCAGAAGCTGATGTCATTTATTTATGCGGATACTTCAATAGTCGTATTTCACATAAAGATGACTGTATTGGGGATATTGATAATGTTCCACCTCGAGTGGCCGTAGACCTAAGCATGAACAGTCATGGGGATTCACTCCTTGAATTTCTCAGGGATTGTAAATGCTGTGTCCTAAATGGCAGAATAAACCCAGATGCTGACAACTTCACATCTATATCATCAAGAGGTAGAGCAGTGGTGGACTATATAATAACCCCTCATGATTGCTTAGACGCTTGTATTGACTTAAAAATGATTACTCCATCCGAGATTTTGAGCAATAATCCTGTTTGTATGGACCTTATTGAAGAAAAATGTAGGTTACCGGACCATTCTTGTTTAAGTTTAAAATTAATGCTGCTATTGAGTTTTGTTCTGTGATTATTTAATCTAAAAGATGACCTAGAATATTTCCAGACAATTTTCTTTCATCTAATATGTGTCGTATGGCTTTGTTGGAACTTATTGGTAATTGGAAGGTTGTGTGATAACACAAATTAATATTGATAATTGGTATGGATTATTTTGTGATATAATGGATAGGGAAATGTTTAAGAACTTATCAATATAATCTTTATCCAGCCAGAAAGGAACAATGGATCAAATGGGTAGGAATAAACCATATTGGAATGCGGAACTCAAAAAAACTTCTGAATGACAAGAGACAAGCTGAGAGGGAATTTTTAAAATGTGATGATCCATCCATTAGAAAGCAACTTAAGGATCAATACAAGCAGACTCAGTTTAATTTTGATTAGAGTGTCAGATTTTATAAAAGACAGTTTAGAAGAGGACAAGCATTACAGCTACACGACTGCAAAATCACAACCCACAACAATTTTGGAAAGAAATTAATAAATTGAGTCCCAAGAAAGTAAAGAAAAGATTACCACTGGAAATCTTATTAGATAATGGTGACATTGAAAATAAAAAGGAGCTTGTGCTTGAGAAATAGAAAACAGATTTTGCAAATTTATTCCCAGGACATTTGATTCCACCTGGTTTTGATAATTTGTTTTTCAGTAATATTTGTGATACAAAATGTATGATGGAGACGGCCATGAATATGTCAGGATATAGTGTAAATACATTTTTGAATCAAAATATTACTAATAGATGAAGTCAAAAAAGCCTTGGACAAAGTAAAACTGAAGAAAACACCCGGTATAGAAGGCACTTCAAATGAAGCCCTGAAATCTCCACATCTCATAGAAGTCCTCTTTTGTCTTTTTCAGACATGTTTTGAATATGGCATAATTCCATCACCATGGTATAAATCTATCATTAAACCTATTCCAAACTCAGCAAAGAATGATCCCGGAATACCTCTTAATTACAGAGGCATTAGTCTTCTTACTACGGTTTATAAGTTATATTCTAATATCCTGAATTATAGACTTACTCAATACTTGGAAATGAAACAGTGTTTCGTTGATGAGCAGAATGGGTTTAGAAAGAACCGTGCTTGTGTTGATCATATTCATTCAGTGACAACTATTATTAGAGCTAGAATCGCCACAGCTAAACCCGCTTTCTCATATTTTGTCGATTTCCAAAAGGCATTCGATTGGATTAATAGAGATTTACTTGCTTTTAAACTGATGGAAGTAGGTGTGGATGGTAGATTCTACAAAGCTATTCAGAGTATGTATGATAGAGTCTGTATGATAGCCCAGTTATTCAGAGTCTGTATGATAGCCCAGTTGCCTGTGTTGAGATCAATGATATGTATACTGATTGGTTTGAAACACCTTTTGGTGTGAGACAGGGTGATATTCTCTCTCTAAGACTATTCGCATTGTTTGAATGATTTAGCTCTACAGGTTAAGAAAAACAATTTGGGTATATGTCTGGATGACATCTATTTAGGTATTTTATTATATGCAGATGACATAATTTTACTGGCAGAATCTGAATGTGATCTGCAAAATATGCTAAATTTGGTTAGTTTGTGGTGTCATAAATGGAGATTAGTGGTAAATCACAGATAATGCATTTTAGAAACAAAGGCATGGAAAGAGGTAAACAAAAATTCTATTTTGGTTCAGTTGCCTTAGAATATGTTAATTCATATAAATATTTAGGTTCCTCTTGGATGAATTTTTGACTTTTGAAACTGGTATTGGGTGCCTTGCTGAGTCAGCTGGGAGAGCTTTAGGGTCAGTTATAAAATGAAAGTTTGAAATGATTTGGGTTACTCTACATACACTCAATTGTATGATGCATGCGTCTCTCCCATACTGAATTATGCTGCTGGAGTGTGGGGATTTAAAGAGTCCAAAGCCATATATACTATACAGAATAGAGCAATACGATGTTTTTTGGGCATTCATAGATTTGCGCCAATTCTAGCAATACAGGGGGCCATGGGCTGGACTCCAGGATGTGTACAACGAAAATGTGAAATGATTCGATTGTGGAATTGACTAAACAAAATGGCAGACAATAGAATAAATAAAAAAGTATTTATATGGAGCAAATTACATAGTTCCCCTGGTCAAAGGAGATTTATTCCATTTCTGAGGAGGTGGCCATGGTGTATATTTACAGGAATAATCTGCGTCGTAATGTTAACTCCATTAAAAATAAGCTTCGATTGAAAGTTGAAGAAAAATGGTTTGAAAATGTTCTCTCAAAACCAAAATGAAGGCCATACAGGCAGATTAAATGGAACTTTGGCCCTGAATTATATGTTACATCTCGTTTACAGAGAAGTCAAAGATCTTTATTGGCACAGTTGAGATCTGGTATTCCTTCTCTGGCCATTGAGGTTGGTCGATTTAAAAATGTTCCTGAGGAGAATAGAATATGTGAAATGTGTGAGTTGGATGAAATGGAGAGTGAGTCTCATTTCCTTTTGTATTGTACAAAGTATGATGATTTGAGAGAGATGTTATTTCATGAAATCCATAGACAAAACCCTGAAATTTTTTGGTGCTCTGATGAGCAAAAACTGGAATGGTTGTTTAATTTCAATGTGTTTAAAACTGCTAGTTTCATTTCTAAAGCTTGGAAAAGAAGACAGGAATATTTGTTCAATTAATCTTTGATTTCCTTTGAACCTTGGTATTGAACCCTTGTTGGTTTTTTTTTTATGTGTTGTTGGTGTGTTGTGGTCCTGGTTTGTTTTTCTGGTGTCTTGTAAGCCCAGGCAGGCTGAGCATACATGTAGGCCTATGCATGACACAATAAAATTAAATTCATTTATTCAATTCATTCATTTGAAACTTGAAACTCCTGGGGCTGTATTACAGAAACTTCCCATCTTAAGTCCTAACTTAGGATAGGAAGGGTTTAAGATAGGATTTTTCCTAGTTTGGTATTACAGAAACAAATCATAACTAACTTTAGGAATCATATCTTATCTTACTTCATCCTATCTTTAGGAAATCCTAAATACTCAATCCAGCGTCGGTCATCAACTTTTACCTGTTACCTTGTCTGTTACCTAGCAACCAACGCTTCTTTTCTCGCCGAGCCGAGCTTTTAACATTGTATTGGGACTGTTAGCAGTTAATCATGTTTTTGTCATAATTGAAAACATAACGGAAACAATTGGAGCAAAAACAACGGTCACTAAACTTTAAGACGGATGAGTTAGAGGTGTTGGTATCGTCTGTCGAAAAATCCAAAGATCTGCTTTTTGGGAAGTTTTCCAACACACTGACAAAGGAAATAAAAGAGAGAGAGAGAGTGGGAAAAGATAGCCGAGACCGTCTCCGCCACATCCAGCATCCAGTGGAGTGTTGACGCAATTAAAGAAAAGTTTCAACTCTTTCAAGCGATGCAAAAAGAAGGCAGCTCTTATTTCCAATGCAGTGTCTAGAGATATGGCAGTTTTATGGGTACGGCTGTCGATTTGAAGGGATTAGGATAAAGATTAAGGATTATCGTTGGGGTTAGGGTTAGGGGTCAGGGTTAGGGTAACGGTTTGGATTAGGTTAGGGCAGGGTTTGAAATTGGGACTGCCGTACCTCTCCACATTGAAATGCATTGGAAAACTGCCGCACCCGTAGCAACTGCCTGTTTCCAAATAGCAGAATAAACTGGCGGTGGCTCCTCCTGTGCCCCCTCACTTACCCCCGCGGAAGCCCGTATTGTAGGTCTCCTCGGGAAAGTAAATTATGTACGTTAATAACTGACGCCAGCGTTGTAATATTATAATTTTGCAATGTTACGTAGTTGCTAGTTTTCTTGTCTTCACCGATCTCCTATATTACATTTGTATGCGGGTAGCTTTGCATATGGGCTTTGCATTCTAAGCTAAATTACATATTAATTTGCGTGACATTGCTGGCTGAGATATTTAGATCGACTTCACTCTGAAAATCTCCCTTTGCAAAAAAAAAAAAAAAAAAAACCAGCGCGTTGGTAAATTACAATACAATCGGGAGTGCCCTGTGTCGCCTGGTCGCTCTCCAACGCTGGCCACAGTTGTTCGACTAAATGCAAAATCATAGCCAGTACCGACTAATTAGTGTCTTGTCATCAAAGCTATGCACATCGTTAGGGTCTGTCATTAGCCTCTTTGTGAATAAGTTTCGTCCGTTGACATTTTGTTGGTTTTGTAAAATCAAGAAAAGACCCCAGCCATAGCCAGTACTTAAACTAAGGACGGCTTATTGGTTATCTTACAGTTAGGAGAGTTCACTTACGATTTTTGGCAGTTGGGATGCTTCTGTAATACACTTTTTCTATCGTTAGTTAGGATGGGAAATTGGACTTAAGAACTGCACTTCTGTAATGACTTTTTTCCTAAATCAGATCCTAACCCTAATAACCAATGGTTACCAATGAGTTAAGATAGGATCCGCAAGTTAGGAAGCTTCTGTAATACGGCCCCTGGTGAATAAAGTTTCCCCAGGAATCTAATTCAGTGTTTCTGGTGACGTAATCAGGAAAAAGCTGTTGGAGAATGCCACTGATAGCAAAGAGAGCTGTGGGATGGCTCAGAAATAACCTCCTGATATTTTTTTGTTGTTCAATCTGTTTTTTTTAGCACTTATACTCCCTTTTGGTGTAAAATTTTCTTTTTGTTATATTTTTTTGGTACACCCCTTTAATTAAAAAAAAAAAGTAGGGAATGTTGGAAAACATGGGAGCCAGTAGCAGAGAGGCCCTGGAGAGTGTTACATCTTGGGGAGGGACCCTTCAGCCCTGTGTGTTAACCTCATCACCCTTCAGCCCTGTGTGTTACCCTCATCACCCTTCAGCCCTGTGTGTTAACCTCATCACCCCTCAGCCCTGTGTGTTAACCTCATCACCCCTGTTAACCTCATCACCCTTCAGCCCTGTGTGTTAACCTCATCACCCCTCAGCCCTGTGTGTTAACCTCATCACCCCTCAGCCCTGTGTGTTACCCTCATCACCCCTCAGCCCTGTGTGTTACCTCATCACCCTTCAGCCCTGTGTGTTACCCTCATCACCCTTCAGCCCTGTGTGTTAACCTCATCACCCCTCAGCCCTGTGTGTTAACCTCATCACCCCTCAGCCCTGTGTGTAAACCTCATCACCCCTTCAGCCCTGTGTGTTACCCTCATCACCCCTCAGCCCTGTGTGTTTACCCTCATCACCCCTCAGCCCTTGTGTGTTAACCTCATCACCCCTTCAGCCCTGTGTGTTACCCCTCATCACCCCTCAGCCCTGTGTGTTACCCTCATCACCCCTCAGCCCTGTGTGTTACCCTCATCACCCCTCAGCCCTGTGTGTTACCCTCATCACCCTTCAGCCCTGTGTGTTACCCTCATCACCCCTCAGCCCTGTGTGTTACCCTCATCACCCCTCAGCCCTGTGTGTTACCCTCATCACCCTTCAGCCCTGTGTGTTACCCTCATCACCCCTCAGCCCTGTGTGTTACCCTCATCACCCCTCAGCCCTGTGTGTTAACCTCATCACCCCTCAGCCCTGTGTGTTACCCTCATCACCCTTCAGCCCTGTGTGTTACCCTCATCACCCCCTCAGCCCTGTGTGTTATCACCTCATCACCCCTCAGCCCTGTGTGTTAACCTCATCACCCTTCAGCCCTGTGTGTTACCC
Organism: Gymnothorax javanicus; assembly: GCA_029692085.1. Classification (NCBI taxonomy): domain Eukaryota; kingdom Metazoa; phylum Chordata; class Actinopteri; order Anguilliformes; family Muraenidae; genus Gymnothorax; species Gymnothorax javanicus. The sequence goes on from CM056196.1 coordinate 156,597,685, forward strand.
TCATCACCCCTCAGCCCTGTGTGTTAACCTCATCACCCCTTCATCCCCATCACCCCTCAGCCCTGTGTGTTAGCCATCTCAGCCCTGTGTTACCCTCATCACCCCTCAGCCCTGTGTGTTAACCTCATCACCCCTCAGCCCTGTGTGTTAACCTCATCACCCTTCAGCCCTGTGTTGCCCTCATCACCCTTCAGCCCTGTGTGTTTCCCTCATCACCCCTCAGCCCTGTGTGTTAACCCCCTTCAGCCCTGTGTGTGTGTTTACCTCATCACAGCCCTGTGTTACAGCCCCCTCAGCCCTGTGTTTACCCTCATCACCCCTCAGCCCTGTGTGTTAACCCATCACCCCTTCAGCCCTGTGTTACCCTCATCACCCCTTCAGCCCTGTGTGTTAACCTCATCACCCCTCAGCCCTGTGTGTTAACCTCATCACCCCTTCAGCCCTGTGTGTTACCCTCATCACCCCTCAGCCCTGTGTGTTAACCTCATCACCCCTCAGCCCTGTGTGTTAACCTCATCACCCTTCAGCCCTGTGTGTTAACCTCATCACCCCTCAGCCCTGTGTGTTTACTTCATCACCCCTCAGCCCTGTGTGTTAACCCTCATCACCCCTCAGCCCTGTGTGTTACCCTCATCACCCCTCACCCTGTCAGCCCCTCAGCCCTGTGTTCATCACCCTTCATCACCCTCATCAGCCCAGCCCTGTGTGTTACCCTCATCACCCCTCAGCCCTGTGTGTTACCCTCATCACCCCTCAGCCCTGTGTTAACCTCATCACCCTTCAGCCCTGTGTGTTAACCTCATCACCCCTCAGCCCTGTGTGTTACCCTCATCACCCCTCAGCCCTGTGTGTTAACCCTCATCACCCCCCTCATCAGCCCTGTGTGTTCATCACCCCTTCAGCCCTGTGTGTTACCCTCATCACCCCTTCAGCCCTGTGTGTTACCCTCATCACCCCTCAGCCCCCCTCATCACCCCTCAGCCCTGTGTGTTATCACCCCTCAGCCCTGTGTGTTATCATCCCCTTCAGCCCTGTGTGTTACCCTCATCACCCCTCAGCCCCCTCATCACCCCTCAGCCCTGTGTGTTACCCCATCACCCTTCAGCCCTGTGTGTTACCCTCATCACCCCTCAGCCCTGTGTGTTAACCTCATCACCCTTCAGCCCTGTGTGTTACCCTCATCACCCCTCAGCCCTGTGTGTTACCCTCATCACCCTTCAGCCCTGTGTGTTAACCTCATCCCCTCAGCCCTGTGTTACCCTCATCACCCTCAGCCCTGTGTGTTACCCTCAGCCCTGTGTGTTAACCTCATCACCCCCAGCCCTGTGTGTTACCCTCATCACCCCTCAGCCCTGTGTGTTACCCCTCATCACCCCTCAGCCCTGTGTGTTAACCCATCACCCCCCAGCCCTGTGTGTTACCCTCATCACCCCTCAGCCCTGTGTGTTAACCTCATCACCCCTTCAGCCCTGTGTGTTACCCTCATCACCCCAGCCCTGTGTTTACCTCATCACCCCTCAGCCCTGTGTGTTACCTCATCACCCTTCAGCCCTGTGTGTTAAACTCATCACCCTTCAGCCCTGTGTGTTAACCTCATCACCCCTCAGCCCTGTGTGTTACCCTCATCACCCCTCAGCCCTGTGTGTTACCCTCATCACCCTTCAGCCCTGTGTGTTACCCTCATCACCCTTCAGCCCTGTGTGTTAACCTCATCACCCCTCAGCCCTGTGTGTTTACCTCATCACCCCTCAGCCCTGTGTGTTACCCTCATCACCCCTCAGCCCTGTGTGTTAACCTCATCACCCCTCAGCCCTGTGTGTTACCCTCATCACCCCCTCAGCCCTGTGTGTTAACCTCATCACCCCTCAGCCCTGTGTGTTAACCTCATCACCCCTCAGCCCTGTGTGTTATCATCCCCTCAGCCCTGTGTGTTACCCTCATCACCCCTCAGCCCTGTGTGTTACCCTCATCACCCCCTCAGCCCTGTGTGTTACCCTCATCACCCCTCAGCCCTGTGTGTTACCCTCATCACCCTTCAGCCCTCCCTCATCACCCCTCAGCCCTGTGTGTTACCCTCATCACCCCTCAGCCCTGTGTGTTACCCTCATCACCCCTCAGCCCTGTTGTTACCCTCATCACCCTTCAGCCCTGTGTGTTTACCCTCATCACCCCTTCAGCCCTGTGTGTTACCCTCATCACCCCTCAGCCCTGTGTGTTACCCTCATCACCCCTCAGCCCTGTGTGTTACCCTCATCACCCCTCAGCCCTGTGTGTTAACCTCATCACCCCTCAGCCCTGTGTGTTACCCTCATCACCCCTTCAGCCCTGTGTGTTACCCTCATCACCCCTCAGCCCTGTGTGTTACCCTCATCACCCTTCAGCCCTGTGTGTTTACCCTCATCACCCTCAGCCCTGTGTGTTACCCCATCACCCCTCAGCCCTGTGTGTTAACCTCATCTCCCTCACCCCCTCAGCCCTGTGTTTACCTCATCACCCCTCAGCCCTGTGTGTTACCCTCATCACCCTTCAGCCCTGTGTGTTACCCTCATCACCCCTCATCACCCCTCAGCCCTGTGTGTTAACCTCATCACCCCTCAGCCCCCCTCATCACCCCTCAGCCCTGTGTTAACCTCATCACCCCTTCAGCCCTGTGTGTTACCCTCATCACCCCTCAGCCCTGTGTGTTACCCTCATCACCCCCTCAGCCCTGTGTGTTACCCTCATCCCCCTCAGCCCTGTGTGTTACCCTCATCACCCCTCAGCCCTGTGTGTTACCCTCATCACCCCTCAGCCCTGTGTGTTACCCCTCATCACCCCTCAGCCCTGTGTGTTAACCTCATCACCCCTCAGCCCTGTGTGTTACCCTCATCACCCCTCATCCCTGTGTGTTACCCTCATCACCCTTCAGCCCTGTGTGTTACCCTCATCACCCCTCAGCCCTGTGTGTTACCCTCATCACCCCTCAGCCCTGTGTGTTAACCTCCCCCCTCAGCCCTGTGTGTTAACCCATCACCCCTCAGCCCTGCCCTGTGTGTTACCCTCATCACCCCTTCAGCCCTGTGTGTTACCCCTCATCACCCCTCAGCCCTGTGTGTTACCCCTCATCACCCCTCAGCCCTGTGTGTTACCCTCATCACCCTTCAGCCCTGTGTGTTTACCCTCATCACCCTTCAGCCCTGTGTGTTACCCTCATCACCCCTCAGCCCTGTGTGTTACCCTCATCACCCCTCAGCCCTGTGTTTAACCTCATCACCCCTCAGCCCTGTGTGTTACCCTCATCACCCCTCATCAGCCCTGTGTGTTAACCTCATCACCCCTCAGCCCTGTGTGTTATCATCACCCCTCAGCCCTGTGTGTTACCCTCATCACCCCTCAGCCCTGTGTGTTACCCTCATCACCCCTCAGCCCTGTGTTAACCTCATCACCCCTCAGCCCTGTGTGTTAACCTCATCACCCCTCAGCCCTGTGTGTTACCCTCATCACCCCTCAGCCCTGTGTGTTACCCTCATCACCCCTCAGCCCTGTGTGTTACCCTCATCACCCCTCAGCCCTGTGTGTTACCCTCATCACCCCTCAGCCCTGTGTGTTAACCTCATCACCCCTCAGCCCTGTGTGTTACCCTCATCACCCCTCAGCCCTGTGTGTTAACCTCATCACCCCTCAGCCCTGTGTGTTACCCTCATCACCCCTCAGCCCTGTGTGTTACCCTCATCACCCCTCAGCCCTGTGTGTTACCCTCATCACCCCTCAGCCCTGTGTGTTAACCTCATCACCCCTCAGCCCTGTGTGTTAACCTCATCACCCCTCAGCCCTGTGTGTTACCCTCATCACCCCTCAGCCCTGTGTGTTAACCTCATCACCCCTCAGCCCTGTGTGTTAACCTCATCACCATTCATCCCTGTGTGTTACCCTCATCACCCCTCAGCCCTGTGTGTTAACCTCATCACCCTTCAGCCCTGTGTGTTAACCTCATCACCCCTCAGCCCTGTGTGTTACCCTCACCCCCTCAGCCCTGTGTGTTACCCTCATCACCCCTCAGCCCTGTGTGTTAACCTCATCACCCCTCAGCCCTGTGTGTTACCCTCATCACCCCTCAGCCCTGTGTGTTAACCTCATCACCCTTCAGCCCTGTGTGTTACCCTCATCACCCCTCAGCCCTGTGTGTTACCCTCATCACCCTGTGTGTTACCCTCAGCCCTGTGTGTGTTACCCCTCATCACCCTTCAGCCCTGTGTGTTACCCTCATCACCCCTCAGCCCTGTGTGTTAACCTCATCACCCCTCAGCCCTGTGTGTTACCCTCCACCCCTTCAGCCCTGTGTGTTACCCTCATCCCCTTCAGCCCTGTGTGTTACCCTCATCACCCCTCAGCCCTGTGTGTTACCCTCATCACCCCTCAGCCCTGTGTGTTACCCTCATCACCCCCAGCCCTGTGTGTTACCCTCATCACCCCTCAGCCCTGTGTGTTACCTCATCACCCCTCAGCCCTGTGTGTTACCCTCATCACCCTTCAGCCCTGTGTGTTACCCTCATCACCCCTCAGCCCTGTGTGTTACCCTCATCACCCCTCAGCCCTGTGTGTTACCCTCATCACCCCTCAGCCCTGTGTGTTACCCTCATCACCCTTCAGCCCTGTGTGTTACCCATCACCCCTCAGCCCTGTGTGTTACCCTCATCACCCCTCAGCCCTGTGTGTTACCTCATCACCCCTCAGCCCTGTGTTTACCCTCATCACCCCTCAGCCCTGTGTGTTACCCTCATCACCCCTCAGCCCTGTGTGTTTACCCTCATCACCCCTCAGCCCTGTGTGTTACCCTCATCACCCCTTCAGCCCTGTGTGTGTTACCCTCATCACCCTTCAGCCCTGTGTGTTAACCTCATCACCCCTCAGCCCTGTGTGTCATCACCCCTCAGCCCTGTGTGTTACCCTCATCACCCCTCAGCCCTGTGTGTTACCCCTCATCACCCTTCAGCCCTGTGTGTTAACCTCATCACCCTTCAGCCCTGTGTGTTACCCTCATCACCCCTCAGCCCCTGTGTTACCCCTCATCACCCCTTCAGCCCTGTGTGTTACCCTCATCACCCTTCAGCCCTGTGTGTTACCCTCATCACCCTTCAGCCCTGTGTGTTCACCTCATCACCCCTCAGCCATGTGTGTTAGCCTCATCACCCCTCAGCCCTGTGTGTTAACCTCATCACCCCTCAGCCCTGTGTGTTAACCTCATCCCCTCAGCCCTGTGTGTTAACCTCATCACCCCTCATCCCTGTGTTTAGCCCATCACCCCTCAGCCCTTAACCCTCATCACCCCTCAGCCCCCCTCATCACCCCCTCAGCCCTGTGTGTTAACCTCATCACCCTTCAGCCCTGTGTGTTACCCTCACCCCCTCAGCCCTGTGTGTTAACCTCATCACCATGTGTGTTTCCCTCATCAACCCTCAGCCCTGTGTGTTACCCTCATCACCCTTCAGCCCTGTGTGTTACCCTCATCACCCCCAGCCCAGCCCATCACCCTTCAGCCCTGTGTTTACCCTCATCACCCTTCAGCCCTGTGTGTTACCCTCATCACCCTTCAGCCCTGTGTGTTACCCTCATCACCCCCTCAGCCCTGTGTGTTAACCTCATCACCCTCACCCCTTCAGCCCCCTTCAGCCCTGTGTGTTACCCTCATCACCCCTTCAGCCCTGTGTGTTAACCTCATCACCCCCTCAGCCCTGTGTGTTACCTCTCATCACCCCTCAGCCCTGTGTGTTACCCTCATCACCCCTCAGCCCTGTGTGTTAACCTCATCACCCCTCAGCCCTGTGTGTTACCCTCATCACCCTTCAGCCCTGTGTGTTACCCTCATCACCCCTGCCCTGTGTGTTACCCCTCATCACCCCTCAGCCCTGTGTGTTAACCTCATCACCCTTCAGCCCTGTGTTACCCTCATCACCCCTCAGCCCTGTGTTACCCTCATCACCCCTTCAGCCCTGTGTGTTAACCTCATCACCCTTCAGCCCTGTGTGTTAACCTCATCACCCTTCAGCCCTGTGTGTTACCCTCATCACCCCTCAGCCCTGTGTGTTACCCTCATCACCCTTCAGCCCTGTGTGTTACCCTCATCACCCTTCAGCCCTGTGTTGTTACCCTCATCACCCTTCAGCCCTGTGTGTTACCCTCATCACCCTTCAGCCCTGTGTGTTACCCTCATCACCCCTCAGCCCTGTGTGTTACCCATCATCCCCTCAGCCCTGTGTGTTACCCTCATCACCCCCTCAGCCCTGTGTGTTAACCTCATCACCCTTCAGCCCTGTGTGTTACCCTCATCACCCTTCAGCCCTGTGTGTTTACCCTCAGCCCCTGCCCTGTGTTTAACCTCATCACCCCTCACCCTTCAGCCCCTTCAGCCCTGTGTGTTACCCTCATCACCCCTCAGCCCTGTGTGTTAACCTCATCACCCCCTCAGCCCCCTGTGTGTTTACCCTCATCACCCCTCAGCCCTGTGTGTTACCCTCATCACCCTTCAGCCCTGTGTGTTAACCTCATCCCCCTCAGCCCTGTGTTTACCCTCATCACCCTTCAGCCCTGTGTGTTACCCTCATCACCCCTCAGCCCTGTGTGTTACCCTCATCACCCCTCAGCCCTGTGTGTTACCCTCATCATCACCCTTCAGCCCTGTGTGTTACCCTCATCACCCCTTCAGCCCTGTGTGTTACCCTCATCACCCCTCAGCCCTGTGTGTTACCCTCATCACCCTTCAGCCCTGTGTGTTACCCTCATCACCCCTCAGCCCTGTGTGTTACCCTCATCACCCCTTCAGCCCTGTGTGTTAACCTCATCACCCCTCAGCCCTGTGTGTTACCCTCATCACCCCTCAGCCCTGTGTGTTACCCTCATCACCCTTCAGCCCTGTGTGTTAACCTCATCACCCCTCAGCCCTGTGTGTTACCCTCATCACCCCTCAGCCCTGTGTGTTAACCTCATCACCCCTTCAGCCCTGTGTGTTAACCTCATCACCCTTCAGCCCTGTGTGTTAACCTCATCACCCTCAGCCCTGTGTGTTACCCTCATCACCCCTCAGCCCTGTGTGTTACCTCATCCCCCTTCAGCCCTGTGTGTTAACCTCATCACCCCTCAGCCCTGTGTGTTAACCTCATCACCCTTCAGCCCTGTGTGTTAACCTCATCACCCCTCAGCCCTGTGTGTTACCCTCATCACCCCTCAGCCCTGTGTGTTACCCTCATCACCCCTCAGCCCTGTGTGTTAATCTCATCACCCCTCAGCCCTGTGTGTTAACCTCATCACCCCTCAGCCCTGTGTGTTCACCCTCATCACCCTTCAGCCCTGTGTGTTACCCTCATCACCCCTCAGCCCTGTGTGTTAGCCTCATCACCCCTCAGCCCTGTGTGTTTACCCTCATCACCCCTCAGCCCTGTGTGTTACCTCACCCCCTCAGCCCTGTGTGTTACCCTCATCACCCCTCAGCCCTGTGTGTTAACCTCATCACCCCTGTGTGTTACCCTCATCCCCCTCAGCCCTGTGTGTTAACCTCATCACCCTTCAGCCCTGTGTGTTAACCTCATCACCCCTCAGCCCTGTGTGTTAACCTCATCACCCCTCAGCCCTGTGTGTTACCCTCATCACCCTTCAGCCCTGTGTGTTAACCTCATCACCCCTCAGCCCTGTGTGTTACCCTCATCACCCCTCAGCCCTGTGTGTTACCCTCATCACCCCTCAGCCCTGTGTGTTACCCTCATCACCCCTTCAGCCCTGTGTGTTACCCTCATCACCCCTCACCCCTCAGCCCTGTGTGTTACCCTCATCACCCCTCAGCCCTGTGTGTTACCCTCATCACCCCTCATCACCCCCTCATCAGCCCTGTGTGTGTTACCCTCATCACCCCTTCAGCCCTGTGTGTTAACCTCATCACCCCTCAGCCCTGTGTGTTACCCCCCATCACCCCTCAGCCCCTGTGTGTTACCCTCATCACCCTTCAGCCCTGTGTGTTACCCTCATCACCCCTTCAGCCCTGTGTGTTAATCTCATCACCCCTCAGCCCTGTGTGTTACCCTCATCACCCCTCAGCCCTGTGTGTTAACCCTCATCACCCCTCAGCCCTGTGTGTTACCCTCATCACCCCTCAGCCCTGTGTGTTACCCTCATCACCCCTCAGCCCTGTGTGTTACCCTCATCACCCCTTCAGCCCTGTGTGTTAACCTCATCACCCCCCTCAGCCCTGTGTGTTAACCTCATCACCCCTCAGCCCTGTGTGTTACCCTCATCACCCCTCAGCCCTGTGTGTTACCTCATCACCCCTTCAGCCCTGTGTGTTAACCTCATCACCCTTCAGCCCTGTGTGTTAACCTCATCACCCCTCAGCCCTGTGTGTTACCCTCATCACCCCTCAGCCCTCAGCCCTGTGTGTTACCCTCATCACCCCTTCAGCCCTGTGTGTTAACCTCATCACCCTTCAGCCCTGTGTGTTACCCTCATCACCCTTCAGCCCTGTGTGTTACCCTCATCACCCTTCAGCCCTGTGTGTTAACCTCATCACCCCTTCAGCCCTGTGTGTTACCCTCATCACCCCTCAGCCCCCCTCATCACCCCTCAGCCCTGTGTGTTACCCTCATCACCCTTCAGCCCTGTGTGTGTTCATCACCCCATCATCCCCCTTCAGCCCTGTGTGTTAACCTCATCACCCCTCAGCCCTGTGTGTTTTCACCCCTCATCCCTGTGTTTTACCTCATCACCCTTCAGCCCTGTGTGTTACCCTCATCACCCCTCAGCCCTGTGTGTTAACCTCATCACCCCTCAGCCCTGTGTGTTAACCTCATCACCCTTCAGCCCTGTGTGTTAACCTCATCACCCCTCTGCCCTGTGTGTTACCCTCATCACCCTTCAGCCCTGTGTGTTAAACTCATCACCCCTCAGCCCTGTGTGTTAGCCTCATCACCCTTCAGCCCTGTGTGTTACCCTCATCACCCTTCAGCCCTGTGTGTTTACCTCATCACCCCTCAGCCCTGTGTGTTACCCTCATCACCCCTCAGCCCTGTGTGTTAACCTCATCACCCTTCAGCCCTGTGTGTTAACCTCATCACCCTTCAGCCCTGTGTGTTAACCTCATCACCTTTCAGCCCTGTTACCCTCATCACCCTTTATCCCTGTGTGTTACCCTCATCACCCTTCAGCCCTGTGTGTTAACCTCATCACCCCTCAGCCCTGTGTGTTAACCTCATCACCCCTCAGCCCTGTGTGTTACCCTCATCACCCCTCAGCCCTGTGTGTTAACCTCATCAACCCCTCAGCCCTGTGCGTTACCCTCATCACCCCTCATCCTTGTGTGTTACCCTCATCACCCTTCAGCCCACACCCCAATTTCACCTCATTTTGTTTGCTTCTCCCTCAACCTCTGCTCATTCTAGGTAAATTACCCTTTTGTTCCTAAGCATCCTTTGAACTTCAAGCTATTAGTGTTCGCATTTTCCCTCTGTAGTTGGTTCTTATTGATCTTTTCTTGGGGAACAGACCCACTAGTTCCTCTACTCTATTAAACTATCCACTTTGCAACTAAGACATGCCTGCATTTATTTTTCCACTTCCAAAAGTACAGAGGGAGACAGCCAACTCTTTAAAAATCCCACATTGTTCGCGTCATTTGTTCATTGTAAGCCTAAGGCAAGACTATATAACCAAGGTTTTGCTTTACTTTGCTTTAGAATCCTGTTTTGGCTGACCAAAAATTTTTGGTCCGCCTTGCCCCGGGTTTGCCTTTTATCTGGCTCGCTACAGCACCACACTGTACAGAATTAACCAACGTTACGCTTGGTATTTAGTTCTGCAAAGTATTAAGAGCGGAACTTAAAGCAGAGCAATTTTTCCCCCACAATCTCAGACAATGAAATTTTTGCAAAAGTGATATTACCCTAGAAAATCAAAAATATGTCATGAGCTGGGCTATGGGAAAACTACCAAAGTTGTGTTATAAAATATAATTCGTCATGTATCTAATAAATCAAAATGCAAAATTGTTCCTATTCTTTAATTTAAAATTGTAGTGTACTCTTTCTTCAGTCAAGACAGCCCGTGGTGCAAACAATAATGTAAAAACAACGCATAATGTCAAAACGAAGCATTTTGTCAAAATGTTTGACATTTTGCGTGTTCCAAAGCAACTTATCCTCCGGGAGAAAAAATATCACAATGGATGTTCAGTTTTTCCAACCCTTTAACTCTTCCTCAGTCAGCTCTAATCTTAGAATAGTCAGGGTCTACTGGCAGTCCTTGATCCTGACCTGCAGGACCTGAAACTGACCTGCATGTTGTCACTTAAACATCCTTCTTGTGACCAGAAATGGTCCTGTAGATATTTCTTCAACTTTGGAACAGTCCAAGTGTTATAAGTGGCCATATTTTGACAAAATAAATGGCCAAAAAACGAGATGCTCTCGTTCATTCCCTCTAAAATCTAGATGGCAGAGGCGCTGGCTTGGCAGACCTAGCAACAAGCCTGGCTAGTAACCACAACTAGAGGGCGCTACGGTTCGGTGCTTGCAAAAGGTCTATTACCTGTAGCCGAATTCTGGAGACAGAGAGACTCATACACACAAAGCTTGTGAGGACATTATACTGAATTTCATTCAATCTGTGCATCCTTTCCTCAACCATAACCAAATTATGACTAACCTTAACCTATCCTTGACTGTAAGCGTAACTATGAGTTTAACCAATTGGCCATTATCCTTTGGAGTCCTGTGTCCTCACAAACTCAAATGTCCTCACAACATTTGTGGTTTCTCATGAGTTATTTCTCATAAGTATAGCTATACAAGCCTTAATAAACCCTCTTTATCGTGCCTTATGACCCACTAGAAGTGTGTGATGATGTCTGTATGTACAGAGACCCTTCCTTCCCCCTGTGCTTCCTTGGTTTGCTGTGTTCCGGATGTTTCTGGGTGCCGATCTTTGGGCATTGGGTGTGTAGCCCCCAGCCAAGAAGAGCAAGCGTGGTGTGAATTTCCGCTCCTTTCACGTTCTTAATCAAACGTCAACAGAAACTATGTTATCACATGCTATTTGTTGTTTAAGTTGTATAAGTTGTACTGTACAAGTTCACATAGAAGTTTTTTTTTTTTTAAACCATAAAAAAACACCGATGTAGCCTTAAATTTTCTCAAAGTGCACCAAACTGATTAATTTAAATGCTCAAATAGTCAAAATATTCTTTCGACAGAGCATTCTCCTGGACCCTTGAGGGTGGCCTGTGTCAGACATTTTGTGGATCATGACTCTGTGGGCTTGTGAATGGTTTGCTGTTTTATGCTATGGACTTTACACCTTCAGTTTTAGCTCTCCTGGAATGAAGGTCCAGTGTATTCTGGTTATTGTAGGTTTTCTACCTTCTGTACACAACTAAATTCCACAGCCCCTTGTCTCTGTTTTCTCAGGTTTTGAAGCACCAGTTCTAAAAGTTTTGTTTGCCTTTCTTCCGTATATACAATTAAGTCTTATGAAAAGACTTGGAATATAGGATAGGCAGAACACTCTATCCTATGGGGGGCAGGATTACGTTTCACAGTGTACTGTTACCAAAAGTTCATTAGAAGAAGAGGAGAGTTATTGGAAAAAAAGAGGACAGGAGGACAGGGTCATCACTATCCCCCGCCACGATCAAGGGGCATAACTCTGTAAAAAATATATATGCTTCGACATCAATTTTCAAACTCAACATAGATCATGAGTAACTTATTACGCATACAAAATTTTACGCATCAAAGTAAAATAATATCTGAGAAATCTTGTTCCCATTTTGGCCCGGACAGACGCACAGATGGACGGACAGACGGATGGACAGACCCCAGTCTAATATCCCTTGTCGCACTTCAGGTCGGGGGATAATTAAACTGTATGATCTAACTAGTGTCTGCTTTCCAATGGGAAAAAATAAAACACATGAAGGGGATTTTAGCGGTGTTCTGCCATCTGTAAGGGCCAATGCAGAGGAAGTTTGTGCTACAAGGAGGTTGAAAAGGTAAAGGGGAGGAGTGGAGCAGGAATGTTTTTCAGTTTTGTTGGAATTTAAATCTGCACTTCGTGAAAGGATAGTTTTAGATTGTGGGCCGTGTCCCAATTCAGCGGCTGTATCCTTCAAAGGACGCGGCCTTTGCGGTCTACGAAGGCCACGTCCGTCTTAGACCGCGAAGGCCGAACCGAAAGGTCTCCGAAATGAGACGGTCTAGTCCACGGAGGATTCGCAGCTGGCGTCTCGTACTGTTCCCGCCCTTACCTTCGCGTCTGGAAGCCCTGTTCTCGTCTCCTAGCAACCTTGACAGCGACAGCTGACGATCTTGACCCTTCAGCGTAATTTGCGAGATGGAAATTTTTTTTTGTTTGTTTTGTTTTTACAATTATTGGAGGAGACGGAAGAGATGCTTCGCCGCTGACGCCGGCGGGTGATTTATCTGAGGCCGAGAGAGCCATGCCCAGGTAAAATGCATATCTTGAGGTTTGTACTTTGAGCCAACACTTAAAAGTAGCTAATCAAACGACTCCCATCAGCCTAATTAATGAATGGCTAATGCCATTTGACTTTGACCATAAAGCCATTTCATATTCAAAATAACCAGGGGTGGAATGTAACTTCATGCCTTTTCCTAACTGCTAATTCTAGATACCTGAACTTTTTATAATTTCCATTTTATGCAAATTTATGCTACTTGTCCTCTATATTTTATGGGCAAATTATGTACTTTCCAGCTACTCATTTATTTCTCTAAGCACAAGCTTTATCCAGCTAGTTACATTTCAGATTACAAATTTTCATACCCTTCCTGTTCAGTAAAAACCATGTAGCTGTCCCAAAATGTGTTGATGTGGAATGATAATGCTTTTAATAAACAAACATTTAAGAGTGACATTCCTTTGTGGATTTACAGCATTCTCCAACCCCAAAATCAATATATACCACTTCAACCTCCCTTGGATTGGCAGGAAAATGAATCACAAAGCCCAAAATAGGGCTTTTTTTGAGCTCATCGAACTACAAAAAGCAGAAGTATATTGAGTAGTTGAAATCGGCTCAACCTTTCACATCTACAGCAGTAAAATGCAAAAATGCAGAGTAGTCATACTTTTTACTTGCGTAATGGTTCTGAATATTTCTTCATCAAAGAAAATACTGAATCTTATTTTAATATTAAAGAAAACCATTGCTCAGTTTAAAAAGGCTGAGTAGATTGATGGGCTTTGAATTTTACCTGTCCAAGTTCTCCACAGTAAATATCCAGCTTTTGTTCATTTAGCAAGTTTTCTTCTTTCCCTAAACCAGCCCAGACCCCGGTACTGCAGGGTCAACCTCAGTGTCCCTGTGCTGGACTTTCTTTGGTGAAGAAGACACCAGGCCTGATTTTCGGCTGAGCAGGCAGGCTCTGGCAGTGCTGCTGACCTCCTCAATCGGGAACGGCGGCATGGATGGGGCGCCACAGTCAAGACCAGCGTTTTTTGTTTTGGCTGACGAGTGCAACTTATACAGATAATTTTAAGACTTTTTTCAAAAGCACTCAGTGGTTATTGTATGCATTTCATACGTTTTGTCCTAAACAGTTGTCAGTTATAAAGTAATTAAGTATAAACTATGGATTCAGCAAAACTTAAATTTTTTTATTATTATTTCTGCGCCATTTTCTCTAGTAGAGACGAGAGCCTGTCCATCCTATCCCTGCTCTCTTGAGCTCTTCTCTTCTCTCTCTGCCGTCTCATGTCTTCTGTGGGTGCAGCAGCTGGCTGCCTCACTAGCTTCGGACCTCAAAGTTTTTGCACGCAGCACACTGACATCAGCAAGCCAAAGTCTTGAAGCTTTTTTACTTTTCTTAGTAAACTAACCGAAATTAGTGCGCTGCTCAAAAGACCGTGTTGCATCAAGGTCCAGTGGCTTCTGCCGTTTTGCGGGCTCACGATGTATTTATACTATACACACAGCAGCCAATGAGAGAACACCATTCTATCGCGTTATTAGTCACTGGTCAAACCTTCATTCCACATTACAACACGGAACAGAAAATACTTCAAACCCAAACATCTCAAACAGAATATTGATTCAAATTATCTTAAATTATATGTGTAGAAAATGGCTACAATATATCCCGGCCCCTAATTGACTAAGCCTTAGCATATCAATTACCAACTTTACTTAACTTGGAGCCATTTACGTCATTTTTAACATTTCTTAAATCTTTTTTTCTTAAACTAGAGTCTACCTCTCTCTTCACAGGTAAGTATTTACAGTCTATTCAACAGGTAATTATAATTTATAAGTCTTTCTCTTCACTCTTCATTCTTCTCCTTGCAATAAACACAGTTTTGTTATGGGTCTCTGGATTACGCTGGTCTTCGTCTGGACCTCAGCGCTTCGGACGACCCCTTTAAAGTCTGGCATCACTTTGGTGATTCTGCCCAACCTCCAGACGTATTGTGTGAGGGACGAGTCAGCGACGAGGACGACATCTCCAACCTTGGAACTTCTCTTCAGACTGAGCCATTTTTGACGCTCTTGCAACAGAGGTAGGAATTCAAGAGTCCACCTTCGCCAGAACAGAGCCGCCAGATATTGGATTTGCCTCCAGCGACGGCGGGCATAGACGTCATCTTTGGTAAACACGCCTGGCGGAAAGCAGGGCTGTGCTTTTAGTAGGAGTAAGTAATTCGGCGTTAGTGGCTCGAGGTCACTCGGGTGGTCTGTGTTCATGGTTAAGGGTCTTCCATTGATGATGCTCTCAACTTCTCAAAGGAGAGTCTGTTGCCTTTCATCATCCAATTGCTGTTGTCTCAGAACAGAGCTCAGCACTTTTCTTACCGTGCGGATTTGACGCTCCCAGATTCTGCCATGATGGGATGCAGCAGGCGGGTTGAAAATCCATTGCACCCCCTTTCTCATCATTGCTTCATTGATACGAGACTGGTCCAGCTTTGCCTCTCGCAGCTCTCGTTCAGCGCCAGCAAAATTTGTACCGTTGTCGGAACGAATGATTGACACTTGTCCTCTTCTTGCTTGAAAACGTTGTAGGGCATTAATGCATGAATTCGTGTCAAGAAAATGGGCTACTTCAATATGCACTGCTCTGACAGTTAAGCATGTGAATAGAACTCCATAACGCTTGACTCTGGCCCGTCCTCTTATGACCTCAAATGGATCGAAGGAATCTACACCTGTGTTAGTAAAGGGTGGTTTGTCGGGGAGTAGACGGTCTTGCGGCAAATCTGCCATTTTCTGCTCTCCTGCTTTTGCATGCAGTCTTCTACAGAGGTTGCACTCTGATATCACTCTTCTTACTGCTGCATTGGCTCTTGGTATCCAATACCGTTGCCGTAGTCTGGCTAAGACATGATTCCGTCCTCCATGTCCAGTCTCTTGGTGGATGTCGTGGAGGATAAGGCGGGCTATTCTGTGATGTTTATGCAGAATAGCAGGATGCTTGGTCTCCTCAGGCATCGCCGATCTGTTCAAACGCCCCCCAACCCTTAACACACCCTCCTGCAAGAATGGATCCAGCTTAAAAACTGAACTGGTCCTTTTCACGCCAGTGTTTCCTGTCTGCAGAGCTTTCATCTCTTTAGTATAGGTCTGTCTCTGGCTGTATTTGATCAGTTCCATTTCTGCTCTGGATAGGTCTTCAACGGTAAGTATTCTCTTTTTCAGGTTATTCTTACACATCCCCATCTGCTGTTCAATCATGGATCTCTGTTTTTCTGGATCTTTTTCAGATTGCTTTATGGTCCATTCAAACTCTTTTCTTTTCTTACTTAGGTGTCGCAGCATTTCTTTTAGGTGCAGAATCCAAGCCGTTACCTTTTTTAGCTTATGCCAACTCGAGTAATACTCCACAAGCTGGTTAAATGGATCTGTGCACTCGTCTGGACTTGTGCATGACACTGCAGCGGACTTCTTCACCTCAACGTCATTTTCTGTCTGGTAAATACACTGTTCAGGTTGTTCTGGCCACTCAGCTTCATTTGTCAGGAAGCTAGGCCCCTGAAACCAGCTCTTACTTTTCATGAAGCTTTCAATCTTCAAACCTCTTGAGGCCTGATCTGCAGGGTTTTGTGAGGTGTTGACATACTTCCACTGAGACAAAGTTGTTGCCTCTCTAATGTACAAAACTCGATTTGCCACAAACGTTTTGAAACGAAGGGCATAATTTTCAATGTACTTTAGTACTGTTGTACTATCTGTCAAGAAGACCGATTCCACCAGGGGAACTTCGAGTTCTTTTCTCAGCATCCGATCAATCTTGACTGCAACCATCGCTGCTGTCAACTCCATTCTAGGAATCGTGATCTGTTAGAGCGGAGCGACTCTAGACTTTCCCATCAGGAAGGATAAGTGTTTCTCACCTTGGCCATTCGTCAACAAGAGATACGACACAACGCCATATCCATCTTGACTGGCGTCAGAAAAATTGTGGATCTGGGCAGTCTTGGTTGACCCAAACATGGCAGACTTGAAACATCTACTGACTTCCAGTTCTGAAAGCTTGTTGAGTTCTGTTAGCCACCTCAGCCATGTTTTGCGTGGCTTCTTATGGATCTCTTCATCCCAACCACTTTTCCCGTTGCAGAGATCTCTCAGAATGAGCTTGAGGGGTAAGAGGAGAGGCGCCAGAAAGCCCATTGGATCGCACACCGAACTGACAACAGATAAGATGCCTCGTCTTGTGCACGGTTTGCCTGGAAGGTGTATCTTGAACTTAAAGTTGTCTGAACTAGTGCACCACTGCACGCCTAGTGCTCATTCCACAGGTAGTTCATCATTCTCCAAGTCAAGATCTTTAACTTCATCTGCTTGTTCGTAGCCAGGGATGGAGCACAGCAGGGCTCTACTGTTGCTGATCCACTTGGTCAAGTTGAACCCACCTCTAGCGCACAGTGTCATCAGCTCCTTCACGAGAGCAACTGCTTGATCTTCTGTGTCTACCGACTTCAAGCAGTCGTCAACATAGAAGTTTTTGAGGACAGTCTGTGTGGCCTCTGGTGTGGTCTCAGTCGCTGCATCTTCTGCCGTTCTTCTCAGTAAATACGATGCACAACTGGGGGATGATGTAGCACCAAACAGATGCACACACATTCTGTACTCAGCTGCTTCTCTATTCACATCGCCGCCCGGCCACCACAGAAAGCGTAGCAGATCAGCGTCTGTGTCTGGAACCCGCACCTGATGGAACATAGACTCGATATCTGCCATCACGGTGATGGGCTCCTGTCTAAATCTCTGCAACACTCCGATGAGGGTGTTTGTTTGGTCAGGCCCTTGCAACAATTGATCATTCAATGACATGCCTTGATACCTTGCTGCGCAGTCAAAGACGACTCGCAGCTTTCTCTTTTTCGGATGATACACCCCGTGGTGCGGGATGAACCGCACTCTTCCATCATTGCGACTCAACTGCTCTTCTGGAACTCTTGTTGCATAGCCTTTCTCCAGTACTTTGTTCATGAAGGTCTTGTACTCCTGAAAGAAGTCTGGGTTCCTATTGAACTTTCTCTTCAAGGGGTTAAGTCTTTGTTCAGCAATACCACGGTTGCATGGCATCTTCACCTTGCCATCTTTCAGAGGCAGCTTGATGCAATAGTGACCATCAATGAGTTGTGCTGATGTAGTCACAGCATGCATGAACTGCTTGTCATGTTGAGAGTCTTCTCGCTTGTCCTCACACAGTTTTTCAGGGAAATCGGCATTGTAGTGCTTCATCAACATGTCTCCAATGTTCATCACGGAGATGTGGTTGACAAGAAAACTCGGTCTTTCGTCATCATCTGACTCTTTCTCTTGACATCTGCTAATTGACCCATTGACAACCCAACCAAGCGCTGTTTTCACGGCGGACGGTCCGTCGTCCGGGCTACTAATAATCTCCCATGGCTCCATAGCTTTATATGCATTGGCGCCGATGAGAAGGCCAATTTCTGCTTCAAGTTTTGGGTGATGGACTCAACGCAGGTAAGGCCACTTCACCAAATCTGTCTCTTGTGGTATGTTGGCTTTCTTCGCAGGTAAATTTGGCTGAGTATACACACTGGGCAGCTGAGTGTATTCTTGCTCCTCTAAGCCACACACCTCCAAATCAGTAAGCACATAGCTACTCACTTTCTGCTCTTGTACTATGGTGCGGAGAAGGAACTCTGTCTTTCTGCCTCCTATGTTCAACTGGTTCGCTAAGGCTTCAGTGCAGAAAGTCACTGTGCTTCCTGGATCCAGGAATGCATAGGTCTTGACTATCTTTGTGCCTTTCTTGTGCTTTATCTGCACAGGTACAATGGGCAGTATACTCTCACTGTTCCCGGCCCCAGTGTGGTCCGCTCTTCTACAGCCCGCAGACACGAGAGCTCTTGTGACTTCTCCTGTGCCTTGTGAACTGTCGTCTGCTCTGTTCTGGGTCGATGCGTCGTCTTCTTTTGCCACATGCAGGATAGCTGGGTGTTTGCGGGAGCACTCTGGGCATGAAACTTTCTTCTTACAGTCCTTGGCCAAGTGACCTGCTGTCAGGGAGCTGAAGCAAAGACTGTTCGTTTTCAAGAACTGTATTCTTTCTTTGAAAGGTTCACCTGTGATCTTGTTGCACACGTTCAGTGCGTGGTTTTTCTGGCAGTACAGAGAGGGACTTTAGAAAAAATTTGCAGACTTAACTGTGGCTGTTTTCTTCTCTGACTGACCTTTACCGGCATCCTTCTCTGTGGTAGATGCATTCACAGCGAAGCTGCTTCTCTTGGACTCAGCTTTCACCGGGCTTGGTTTCTTTTTCATGCTTTTCTGATTTCCAAAGGTGGAGTCTAGGATATCTCCAAACAGTGGATCATTTGCGACTTTTAAGCGATGGTAAACAAACTCCACTAAGTCAGGAAATCTGGCTCTTTTTCCTCTTTTTTCTTGAATGTCATAAACATAGTTCCTCCATCTTTCCTTCAATTTGAATGGAAGCTTGGATATAATGCACTTCATGTTGGTGGGATTATTCATTTTGTCCATGTAGTCCACATCATTCACTGTGTTACAACATCCAATCAAGAACAATGGAAAGGTATTCAATCCTTTTCTGTCTTCAGGCTTTATCTGAGGCCACTCCATTGCCTTCTTGATATACGCTGTGGCGAGGGTCAGTTCGTCTCCATAGTGACGATCAAGCAATGCTCTAGCTTCTCTGTAAGCCTTGTCTGGTCTCATGTGCTTACAGCTACGAATGAGATCAAGCGGCTCTCCACTCGTGAACTGTTCAAGGTAGTACAACTGATCTTTATAGCTGTCTGTCTTGCTATTGATTGCATGTCTGAAGGCCCTAATGAAGGATCTATACGTCAGAGGGTCTCCTGTAAATGTTGGTAGGTCTCTATGAGGGAGTTGGGACAAACTCTGCTGTTTAATGAGCATCTCAGTGACTTCATTTTGCCGCTGCAGCACTTCATGTAGGTTGTCTGTAGACGTATCCGTGCGGTCATGGCGATCAGGACGCGGGGTTCTGCTGGCAGCACCAAAACTTGATAATGGCTTTCTTCTGTCTGAAGCACCAAATTGCACAGCTGGCTTTGGGTTGAAAGCAAGAGAAAGCTCACTAGCTCCATGATGCACGTAACCACTGGCAACACGATTCTTTTCATGTCTACTAGCCAGGGGTTCTGCTTTAAATCTTGGCAGTGTATTACGGAGATCATGCATTGACTCAGGAGCATCTTCAAATTCCTCATACACCTTCAATCTGGCATCTGAAGCAGCAAGTTCCGTTTCAATTTCTAATTGCTCTTTCTTTAATCTCAGGCGGATTTCCTCCTCCTCTAATGCTTCTTTCTTTCTCATTGCAGCAGCTCTTTCTAATAGTGCTTCACGTTCTGCTTTGATTTTTAGCTTTGCAGAATTAATGCTAGAAGTATGGCTTACAACTGAATTGGACTTAGATGCACTATCCTGTGGCCAAATACCTTCTTCCTCTTCTTGAGGGTCTCTAAGCACATCTGAAATCCACCTATTCATTTCTTGTAAGAACTGCATGAATTCTGAATGCCTTGTCTCAAAAGCGTCTTGATCTGATTGAATTTCTTCTTCATCGATTAATTCACACAATTGTTCATTGAGCCTTTTGTACTCTCCAAAGTATTTTTCAAACATCAGCAATGCTTCATCTTTTATGAATTTAACATTATCTTCATTTTTTTTCAATTTTTCTAAGTAATTCTTTTGCCTGGTTAATTGAGCCAATTTTCCTCTTCTTTCTCCTTTCAGCCGGTTGATTTTCTCCTCTACAGCCTTTTCTGTGGGCTTTGGCACCCTCTTTTGGTCATCACGCGCGGCTGCGCTTTTCTCTGCCATCTCGTTTAGCTACGGAATTCTCCACACGTAAACTGCCACAATTCCTCAAATTATCCACAGGTTCTAACTCTTCTAATGCGTCTAATCCGTTGTGAAAAGAGCTTCTACATGTGCCGAATTTATTCCATTAAAACCCGATGGCTTTCGTAGCGGAATATCCAGTGAACGTTTACTTTCACTTTCAGACGATGGGCTGCGCCAGCGTCGCCAAAAGGCTACAAGAGTCAATAAAGAATATCAGACCTGATCCAGGGAAATCTCCATTCCGCAAGCTTTTCTCGGGTATTCTCGGGGCTTCAACTCGAACTCCAAACTGTCTTCCCGACCGAACTCGCAGGTCCGCCGTCTGAACAGCAGGTTGGCTCCCGAGAGAAATGACTTTTGACTTTGCTGTGGGTGCAGCAGCTGGCTGCCTCACTAGCTTCGGACCTCAAAGTTTTTGCACGCAACACACTGACATCGGAAAGTAAAAGTCTTGAAGCTAAATTCTTCTTTTAGTATTTTTTTTTTTTTACTAAACTGAAATCATACAAAATAGAAAAATAATAGACTTTCGACTTTTCTTAGTAAACTAACCAAAATTAGTGCGCTGCTCAAAAGACCGTGTTGCATCAAGGTCCAGTGGCTTCCGCCATTTTGCGGGCTCATGATGTATTTATACTAGACACACAGTAGCCAATGAGAAAACACCATCCTATCGCCTCATTAGTCACTGGACAAACCTTCATTCCACGTTACAATATTACAAACCCAAACATCTCAAACAGAATATTGATTCAAATTATCTTAAATTATATGTGTAGAAAATGGCTACAACATCTTCTGTCAAGAGCTCTTGTTCCTGTTCCCTCCTGCTGTCACTCCTTCTCTGCCATCAGGTGACCTGAAGCAGAAACCTCATCATATCATTATAAGCCACACTGGGCCTCTGCATACTATATTCATCACCATAAAAACAATACATAGAAATGTATCAATTTTCAGGAATTTAATTTCATTTGGTACAATTAATTCATCCTCAGCTTTGTGCTGAGCCAACTGAAATCCACTCATTTACAGTGAACAATACTTTATAATGCAGAAAGGAAAAAAACAAAAATATCACACACAGTGCTGCGTTTTTTTATGGTCTTGAATATACTTCCTGTGCATAAAAAAAGCTATAAAATCGCCACAATCTAGCTATGATAGAAATCAACATTTGAACCTTTAAAGTTTAGAACTGAAGGCATTTATGGCTTTACAGAAATGGAGCTGCTGAACAGAAAACGGGAGGGGCCGAAGATTTCCCTTGAAGCGTTTGATTATAAACCCATTTTCAATCTTTGACTTGATGAACATGTTTTCTGATATCAATAATCCACTGTCAGTCAAACATGCAGCTTAGTGCAATGTTCAGGCGAATAAATAATCAACGCCTCTCCTAACAACATAATATAAACTACTCAGGATCATCAGAGTTAATTTGCCATTTCCAGCGAAGCAGCGCCACCCAAACCTACGCTTCGTGAACAAAAGCATTTCGCATCCAAATAGTTTATTGACTTCGGCGAGTTAACTCAACTCAAAGCAAACAAGTTAGCCACACCTTAAATAGCTGAATGTTCGAATAGTTAACATGGCTATCTTTAATCAACGAAAATGACGGAAAACTGATTGGAGCTAGTTACCAATTTAAGGGAATGCTTGGCGCCCTCCTGGCTTTCTGTTCAGCAGTCGTCACTGCTTTTTAGAGTCAAAGGCTAAAGCACAGGTCAGATGCGAGCCGCAGCAGTTAGGTAGCTAGCCAATAATGTAGCTAATTCAAAACATGTCACTAACTTTTTTTCCCACTTTTAACGCCCCTTAGTTTTACATATTTTTTGCTATTTACTGAGCTAAAACCAAAGATGTGCCAGAGTATCTTTGCTAAAACCCAGTACTTACATTTAAAAGTGAACTCCTCACTTCCCGCAGCCGCCATTGTTCGATTTGATTAACGACCGCGCAATGAATCTTGGGAAAGATTGGACCGCAAAGGATCCACCTGATGCAGCCTTCGTTGCCAGCGAAAAAAAGGCCACATTTCTCGGCCACATTTGAAGGAGCTTTCGAAATGAGACGGCCGAGTCGCGCCGCTGTGACGCAACCGGTCTTCATTTGTAGCCTTCGAAGGATGCAGCCGCTGAATTGGGACACAGCCTATGTTTGTTATTGGGTGAGGGAATATTAAAGGGCTCACATGGTAGCAGTGTGCAGGTCAGGACGCAGTTACAAAGGTGTAGAAGATGTGGGAAAGAGGGATGTGTGTCAGACAAATGCGTATCCAGAGAGTAGGTGGTGTGTTTTCACTGTGGGGGAAGCAGTGAAATTGGAGTATTGGAGTGTAAACAGAAAAACGGAGCGGTAGGTGGAAAGGATAAGATCTCAGGGAAAAATGTCTTATGCTGAGGCTGCTAAGAGAGAGCAGGTGGACAAAGAAATAATAGATAAAGGGCAGGAAAGGGCTCAGGAAATCATAAAACAAGATGCAGATATCAATAAAATGGAAACAGATATTTTTGGCTTTTATTGCAATGGTGGTAATTTGTTCCAGAGAGATCGAGAGCAGAACGGAGAGAATTAAAATGGTGGTGGATGCTGCAAGATTTTTGGGAGTAATAGATGTGAAAGGGAAACTGATCCAGGGAATTTTAGAGAGGGGTTGGTGGGGGTTAGGTGACTGGGAAGTGGGAAGTAAAAAGAGGTTCAGAAATGCTGACTGGGTAGCTCCGATAGATTCACTTGACATTTATTTGATAAGGTCAGAGTGGTTAGCCATATTATGAGGGCCAGGATAGGTTTATCCCCACAAGACCATCAGTGACCATTGTTGATCTCGATGGATTGATGGAGAGGTTAAACAGCTTTCAAACAAAGTTCACTCTGCTCGCTGAAATTTTAAGTCCAGAAATAGTCTCAAATCGGCATAAATATTGTTCGTTAAGAAATCAGTTACGGAAGTTGACACGTGATAATGAGCTTGGAAGTGTTGTGAATAAAAATCCAAAACAGTTTTGGAATTTCTTTGAATCCAAAACGAAGTGCAAGTCATTATCTAAGAATATCTTTGATAATAAATATTTTGATGACAGCTGGTCAAAGGCTGACGCCTTTAATAAGTATTTCTCTTCTAACTTTAAGTTGAAACTCCTATTTTTCCAGACATTCCTCGTTATGTAAATCATGAATTGGAATACTTTTATATTCTACCTGATGATGTTTGTTCCGCAATTAAAAGGATTGGTTTAGTCAAGGCCTGTGGTCCTGATGGAATATCACCTTGTGTATTGAAGCCTTGTTCTGAAGAGCTTAGTTTTTCATTATCACTCCTATTTAATATCTCCTTGCAGTTAGGTAAGTTACCACTTGATTGGAAATTAGCTAATGTGGTCCCTGTTTTTAAGAAGGGAGATAAGCAAAGTGTCGCCAACAATCGGCCAGTGTCTTTATTATCAATTGTGTCAAAGGTCATGGAGCGCTATGTCTATAATAAAATCTGTCCTGTTCTACGTCCGTTGATCTCCTCATGCCAGCATGGTTTCATGAATAAACGCTCGACGACCACACAGTTGACTCAAACTCAGCATCATCTGAGTCAAGTCTGGGACTCGGGTGGTCAAGTCGACGTGGTTTATTTGGATTTTAGTAAAGCATTCGACAGAGTGTCCCATGACTTACTTCTTCACAAGCTCCAATCTTTTGGGATGGGAGATTGCCTCCTACAGTGGCTTACCTCCTATCTTTCTAATAGGAAACAAAGGGTTTGTTGTCGAGGGTATTCAGTCGTCCGTTTGTGATGTCACATCCGGCGTACCGCAAGGGTCTATTCTTGGTCCCTTATTATTTGTATTGTTTATGAATGATTTACCCTCTGTTATTGATAAGAATACCTTTATGGATTTGTTTGCTGACGACAATGAGATTTATAGAGTAATTTCAGGTCACGGAGGTTACAAGAGGACACTGAGAAACTATTTGAGTGGAGTGATACGTGGCCCATGAGTTTTAACATTAACAAGTGTGAATTTATGCAAGTTAGTAGGAAGCGTAGCCCTTCTTGTTTTTATTACAATATGGATGGAAGCGTCCTCCGTAAGGTAGACAGTGCGAAGAATCTCGGTGTCATTTTCGATTCATCTTTGTCATGGGACAAGCATATTGATACAATCATTAATAACACAAATCAAGCATGGGGAGCCATAAGAGGAGTTTGTGGTGGAAGGGAAACCCCGGATGTGTATGCTACCCTTTATAAAGCATTGGTACAAAGCAAATTAGAATATTGCTCGACAGTGTGGGACACACATAATAAAAGAGATCAAGAGTCACTGGAAAAAGTTCAGAGACATGTCACTCGCCATATCCTTGGCTCAGGTCAAACCTGTGTTGAAAGTTTAAATAATAATTTACTTCCTCTTTCATTTAGGAGAGAAATGGCTGATTTGTCATTTTTTCACAATTGTTTGTATAAAAAAAAATTGAGACCTTGAATACCTTTGTAAGTCCAGTAGTCCGAGGTGATGATCCACTCAAATTTAAAGGTCCGTTTTTTCGTACGGAGCAGTATGGTCCTAGTTATTTTAATATTTAGTTATTTTGCAGGCTATGGAATTGTATTCCATTATTCCACCTCCGTGATTTGCTCCGACCAACCACCAGGACAGCTGACGAGACCGTCGGATTGCACAACAGGCGGATCTCAGCTCAGACTGTCCGGAACCGCCTGAGGGAGGCAGACCTCCAAGCCCGCCGATCCCACCGAAGTCTTGACCTGACCGCCGTCCGTCATCGGTACAGACTCGACTGGCCCGATTGTAACCTTCGCTGGATGCTAGCATGGTGGAGGACAATCTTATTCAGTGATGAAAAGCGATTCCAACTGTACCGCACTGATGGGAGACAACAATTATGACGATGTGTGGGCCAGCGTTACGCTGATGCCAGCTCCGAGTTGCACTGCAGGAAGCATGGGACAACATTCCACGGGCCACCATTGACAACCTCGTGAACTCCATGCGCCGGAGGTGTACCGCTTTACGTGATGCCAATGGTGGACACACTCGTTACTGAGTGCTGTGAACTCTGCCCGCTGACCCCTGTTGGGTTCAGGCTGTGATAACTCATGAATTGCGTACAGTAAATTGTTAGTCATGTTTCTGTTGCTTGAATATTAAGGCAAGAATAAAATAATAATTGTTTTGTTGAAATATTTCCGGATTGACCACAAATTATTTGAAAAAAAATCACTTCGTGCGTTTATATTTTTGTTACTGTTCATATAGCTCGTTGAGGTAGTTGAAACCTTTTTTTCTTTCTTTTAAAAAAGATGTAGTTAATTTTTCTGATCTGTTGAGGGCAGTAATACGCTTAGTACCGTCTGTGTATATAAAAATTAAAAAGACGAAGAAGAAGATTGGAACGAGTGAGAACTGTGCTAGAGCACTGTTGGTATCGGGTTCAAGAGAATACGCCATATTGGATCGCAGTACTAGAGAGATTTGAAAAAATGGAGTGCAACGTGACAGAAAGTTCAAAAAAAAAGAGGAAAAAGGGAAGTGGGAATGAAAGCGAGGAAGAGGAACATGTTGTGGGAATGAAGGCTGCAGTAATTGCCTGTCGTGCAAACGGTCTTTTTAGTGATATGCATGAAGTAGGAAGATTCATAAAAAGTGAAATTGGAGACGTAAAGGCAGTGAGAGTAACACGGGGTGGAATGGTAGTAGAATGTCAAAATAAGAGACGATATGACAAGTTATTGAAAATTACAATGTTTGATTTGACAAGTGTGGTTTGTTTTCCAATGAGAAGAAACAAAAACATTCAGGGGGTTATAAGCGGCGTGCCGCTATCTGTTGAGGCCAGTGCTTTTTTGAATGTGGAGGGAGTGTGTGAGGTAAGGAGGCTGAAAACTAGAGGGGAAGGAGTGGAGAAGGAAAGCCTATCCGCTCTATTGGAATTTAAAACTGAGCTACCTGAAAGAGTATTTTTAGACTATGTTGGCTATCAAGTTCGAGAATATGTAAGGGCTCCACTCAGATGTTACTGGTGTCAGGAGTATGGGCATGTGGCAGCAGTATGCAGGAGTAGGATACACAGATGCAGATGATGTGGGAAAGAAGGATGTTTGGAGGATGAGTGTACTATCAAGGAACAGATAGTGTGTTTTCACTGTGGGGGAAACCATGAAGTCGCAGCATTGGAGTGTAAAAGAAGGAAAAAGGAACAGGAGGTGGAAAGAATAAGAACACGGGAGAATATCGTATGCAGAGGCAATTAAGACGGTGCAGGTGGGGAAAGAGCAGGATAAGGTTCAGGAAATTGGAAAATCAAATGAAAATTTTATTAAAATGGAAAGAAGACTTTTTTGGCTTTCATTGCAATGGTGTTGATTTGTTCTAGAGACCTTGAAAGTAAAACAGAGAGAATTAAAATGGTGATTGATGCAGCGCGGGAATTTTTGGGAATAATGGATGTTAAAGGGGAAGAGATTCAAAGAATTTTGGAGAGAGGGTTTGGCGGGGGTCAGGTGACAGAAAAGTAAAGTTCAGGAAAGGGGATTTCAGAATGGGGATAGGATAGGTATTTGATTTTTTTTTTTTTTTTTTTCTCGAATTTTCTTGATACGTTTGAGTTAATTTTATATCTGCGGAGGGCAGTAATACGCCTAGTAGCGTGTGTATACCGGAAATCTCAGAAGAAGAAGAAGAATCCAATAGTACCATTGCCAGCAATACCACCGTGGATACTTCCGGATGCCACAGTAGATTTCACACTATTAGAAAAGAAGAACAAGGATAGGGAGTTTACATTTAATTCAAACACAGTACAGGAGTATATTGATAGCTATTACAGTTATGTCAAGATATATACAGATGCATCAAAGAATATAGATAAGATAGGAATAGCATGCATTATTCCAGAGTTTAATTTAAAAGTAGGGAAAAGAATCAGTGACCGAGTGTCAGTTTATACAGGAGAAATGCTAGCAGTATTGTTGGCAGTCCAGTGGGTAGAAGAAACAAGACCATTGAGGGCAATCATTTGTTCAGATTCAAGTGCATCATTAACAAGTTTACAGCAGAGTAATTCAGAATGCAGAGCGGACATTCTGAGAGAAATACAACAAACCTTATACCGAATTCAAATGATAGGTCTAACAGTGATATTTTTTTGGGTGCCAGCACACATTGGTGTCAAGGGGAATGAAATGGCAGACAAGGTTGCAAAGGAGGTCACAAGAAATAGTTACATTGAGTTGGTAGTTAGTGTCAGTAAGTCTGAAATAAAGAGCATTATTAAGTAGAGACTGCGGGAAAGATGGCAAAAGCAGTGGGAGGAAGAGAGGACAGGCAGATGGTTTTATAGAATTCAAAGGAAAGTGGGAGAAATGAGGTGTGCAGGAGGGAACAGAAGAGACGAGATGTTAATATCAAGACTAAGGTTTGGACACACTGGACTTAATAGTACATTGTTCAAAATGGGTAAACACAATACAGGTAGGTGTGACCACTGTGGGCAGGAAGAG
This sequence comes from Gymnothorax javanicus, assembly GCA_029692085.1. Lineage (NCBI taxonomy): Eukaryota > Metazoa > Chordata > Actinopteri > Anguilliformes > Muraenidae > Gymnothorax > Gymnothorax javanicus. Next base: position 156,625,557 of record CM056196.1, read on the forward strand.
ACAATAGAACATGTGGTAAAGTACTGTGAGAAATATGAAGCTGAGAGGGGGCTTATGAATGAAAACTTAAGAAAGGAAAAAATATGCTTCAATTTAATAGATATCCTACGAGAGGATTCGAGAAGTAAGGGTCATAAAATAATGGTTCAGTATTTTATAATGACGAACCTAATTGATAAGATATGAGTTTTTTTTTTTTTTTTTTTGACAAATGAGAAATACTCGACCTCTTGATCCACACTCCATATCAGTTGGTGGCGGTAATGCACCTAGTAAATGAAGTTACCCGCAAATAAAACTCAACAAAGAAGAAGAAGAACGAAACGAAGAATCAATACACCGACCCCGTTAGCCTCGGCAAATAGAGAAGTGAAAAGGTCAGAATTGAGCCAATTTTTGTGGCACAGAGATGAGTTTATGCAGTTGGTTTCATTCTTGGAATTGGGATCCATTATCTGAAGACGACTTTTTGACGTAAACGGGAACTAGGGAGGGACAATGAATTCAGGTAACACTGATTTAAAAAAAAAAAAAACTTTAATATTTTGACGTTTCCACGCTGGGTTACTTTCAGTCATAGCACTGATATGCTTAAGTTATGTTTGCAAAATTATCTACGACTACTGCATCATGTTGGCTAGCCTTGTTTTCGCAATTGGTCGCTGAAGGAAAACGCATGCAGCCTAAGTTTTCTTTGGAGGAGTCCTAACTGGTTAGCATTTTCTTTTTGACAAGTTTTGACATCAGTATTTTCAGCGATGTGCTTAACGGAGCTGAGTGAAGGACTGCAGAATCGTCTTCTTTTAACCAATTGGGCTACAGTTCGTTGACCGGTTCCGCAAACGGAATTTGTCAGAAGCGTCTGGTATCGATACAACATTCGGTGGCGGAAAGTTATCTGTTCAAGAATTTGCGGGAATTACTCACGCATTTTGTGGATCAATTAGTTTTCTTCAGCCATTAGGAATAAAGCCTTTCACAGTCATTTTTCAGTGGCACGTACTTTGACCTGTTCCGCAAATCATTTTTGGTTTCACCGTGGCCATTCTTACGTCACCGTAATCCATTGTAGGCAGGCTATTCTTACGTGACTTTCGGTCGGGCGGGCATGCGCAGATTGAAATAGTCGGACTAATTTTCTTTCCTTTCTTGTTTTCCCGTAAGAATAGCTAGACATATGTTGATAGTTTACGTGACTGATGCTCATGTGGATTTGTATGACTATTTTTTACGGGAGTTCTCCTGTCTGATCAACGGCCTAGTTCTGATGCTACCACAAAAATTGCTCAACCTAGGTGAAGCAACTAGAATTCCCGGGGACGAGATTTCAATTTACTAGTATTGTGGTTACGGGCCGGGATTAACTCTTCGGCTCTTTGTAGGAGCTTGGCCGCCAGATTGACATAATTGGCAAAAATTGCGAAATACTACAATTTCAATCTGCGCATGCCCGAATGAAAGTCGCGTAAGAAAAGCCTGTCCGCAACGTATTGTGGTCATGAGCCATTCCAGATTAAATGGACCAGGGGGTGGCACCACCCCATCACAGATTTAGTTGATTTTTGCTCCAATAGTTGCTATATGTACTTGGACAAAAATCCCAAAATTTTTGCTGCCAACTCCAACTGGTTACAAAATCGCTGCCATTTTAAAAATCGCCTTTTATGCGTGTCACGACGTGCCCTCCCACTTTTTTCAAACCCTTTTTTTGCAATAAATCATAAACTATAGCACCTATTGGCACCAAAATTGGCACTTTTATGTAGTTTATGTAATTTTTCATGCTGATTATGAATATGCAGTCAAATAAGTGATAGCTCCTATGGTTTGGAAACTATTGGATGAAAACCCTTTTTGGGGTACTGAAATTTGGCCCCCCTTATCTCTATGCTGCCACCTGATATCAAAATGGAACTTGTTTTATGCTCATCACCATCACTTCAACTCTGTAATATCAAAAAATTAGAGAAGTGTTCTGCTTTGTTTTGATGTAATCCTCCAAAACGTAAAATAGATATTTTGTGAAAACCATATCGCCATGTATACACGCATGTACAGAGTATATAGTAGTGTCTGTAGGGATATTGCAAAACTATGGCAAAAGGTCAGCAGTTTGTAGCCTAGTAATCTAGCATGGATTTGATCTGCACAATCTGTACCCAGGTACCTTGCTGACTCTGTAAGAGGTCACATAAATGGCACTTGTTTACTGCCTTGAAACAAAAACATGGCATCAGATGAAGTGGGCTCTCTCATTCATTAAGCCAGTGGTCTTTAACGTCGTTCCTGGGGACCCACTGTGTATGCTGGTTTTTGTTCCAACCGCAAGAGTAATTGCAGATACAATTGCAGATTTAACAAGCGGTTAATTTGTCTTAACTGCTCTAAACATTAAATGCACTTAATGTGCCCTCTTAACTCCCAAGTTAACAGAAATATCTATGTTTGCCATCAAGAATAAAAAAAATTATTATACCCACATTGTAATGTGTTGGAAATAACAGCATAAAACGAGAGAAAACAATGTAACTAATCAAATTATAGATGTAGTTGGCTCCTAATTTTTGTTAAAAACTGATTGGCACATCATGACAAATTTATTCGACAAGCAAATGGTAAAAAGTCAAACCAGTTTTGTGTTATGTTAATCTAAGTTCACCCAAAGTTTTTTGAAATAACTTGAAACAGTTGTGTCCAACAGCCTAATTTGGGGTTTAAGGATTTCCTCAGTGTCTAATTTGATCTGTTTGAAATGTTATATTACTTGAAATTTCTTGCAGTATAGATATAATCGCACTATCTTCCAGGGTATTTTATTCTTCATGGCATGTATGGATGTTTCTATGTAACATTTGGCTAAAGAGAGTAATTAACAACTCTAAACATGAAAAACACCTAATTTAGACATTAAGAGCTTGTTAAAATCCTGCGATTACAGTTGTGGTTGGAACAAAAACCAGCATGCGCAGTGGGTCCCCAGGAACGACGTTGAAGACCACTGGCTTAATGAATGAGAGAGCCTACTTCAACTGATGCTGTTTTTGTTTCAAGGCAGTAAACAAGTGCTATTTATGTGACCTCTTACAGAGTCAGCAAGGTACCTAGGTACAGATTGTGCAGATCAAATCCATGCTAGATTACTAGGCTTCAAACTGCTGACCTTTTGCCATAGTTTTCCAATATCCCTATACAGTAGATACTACTATATACTCTGTACATGTGTGTGTACATGGCAATAGGGTCATTCCATGCCAAATCACCTAATGGTCCCCAGGTGACCCTCTTAGATTTTGCTGAAACTCCATGAAAATGTTCATATATGCAAATAACGAACACACAGAAAATTTCAGGCCAAAAGTCCAAGCCGCTTTTGAAATTACGGCCGTCCGAAGACCCCCTTCTTTCATACGTGTCAAGGTTTTTTTTTTTTCATTTTCAAATGATCATATTTTTGGATTTGAAAAAGCTACAAAGCTGAAAATTGCTACCTGGGGTAATTTGCACACAAGCTTTCAGAATCTGCAATCAAAAACATTGTATCTTGCTTCCGTTTGAAGATATGGGCACCTGAAAATGAAAGTTTTTTCTAGCGGAAATTATTTTTGCGATTTTTAGGCTTACCTGGTGCCCGAACCATTGATCTGAGGATACCCAAATTGCTGATACATAATCTCTACATACAGCTAAATAACTCCCTGCAAGCATAGACTTATAAAACAATCAGTAAAAAAAGGTATGGCTAGGGTCCAAAGTCGACTTTCACAAAAAATCTCAAAAATCACCCCTTTTCAGGGGGTCGGTTGACCTTGTGAACAGTTACTCAGGGTAAGGAAATTTGCACCACAGAATTATATGTATCTGTCCTTTATATGTACCAAATTTCATTGATGTGACTTAAGTCCTTCATAGTTAGGCAGTGTTTCAAAGAAACCCACTAATTTGATCAAATTACACCATTTTGCTGTACATTACAATGTCTTCGGTAGATGTCAAAGGGCAAAAAATGAGAATAAGTAATCTTTGATAACCTTTTTATATATAATAATTCTTAGAAAGTTGTAAAATTCATGACTTTGTACATCAGGAATAGTATCATATGGCTTGTTTTAAAACAAAGTTTTCCATAGTACCATACATTGTACATATTGTACATTGATGTTACTAATACAAAACTGCTTTTGTGTAAGTGGATTCAACTTACTGATTTTCAGTGGGCTCTACTTACATTATTTGCATGAGGTCATAGCTGTTGGAAACTGTTTATTAAGATTCATCCTAGTCCAGGTGACCTCGTCTAATTAGGTGTTAAAACATTGTTTATCTAGGTTCATCCTAGTCTACTTAACTCCAAACCACAACTGTTTATTTAAAATAGCTGGATCAATTACCTCACTGTTGTGGCCGTATTGTTTACAGAATAATTGAACAGTGTGTTCACTTTTCAGCTCACATCCACTCCTCACAATTCATTTCAACTGCAATGTTCAGCAGATGAAGTGTACATTTTGTGAGCTCTGTAAAAATCAAGATTTAAAACATGGAATTTGAAGCATCAAGATCGGGATGCAGTATTGAATTGCACTGGAGGAGGAATGCCATAAGAAAATATATGGCAGAAATGTTGGCACACTTGCAGCCTCTGACTTGTCACAGGATGATAAGAAGCTATTGGAATGGAGAAGTGGGGTACTACTACGTGATGACAGCACAGTGTGTTTTCACCATGAGAAGATGTACATCTCTCGATATGAACATACTCAGAAATATTGCAGTGATCCATTCAAAATGCACAAGAAACGTATTTCAAGTAGGTTTGCTTCAATTTGCTTTTACAAATTATTGTAATTGTCAATTTACCAGAGCTCGAGGATGTTGTTATATACCGTAAAGTAGCATAATTTGATCAAATTAGTGGGTTTCTTTTGAAACACTGCCTAACTATGAAGGAGTTAAGTCACATCAATGAAATATGGTACATATAAAAAGGTCAGATACATATAATTCTGTGGTGTAAATTTCATTACCCTGAGTAACTGTTCACAAGGTCAACCGACCCCCGAAAAGGGGTGATTTTTGAGATTTTTTTTTGTGAAAGTCGACTTTGGACCCTAGCCATACCTTTACTGATTGTTTTATAAGTCTATGCTTGCAGGGAGTTATTTAGCTGTATGTAGAGATTATGTATCAGCAATTTGGGTATCCTCAGATCAATGGTTCGGGCACCAGGTAAGCCTAAAAATCGCAAAAAATAATTTCCGCTAGAAAAAACTTTCATTTTCAGGTGCCCATATCTTCAAAAGGAAGCAAGATACACTGTTTTTGATTGCAGATTCTGAAAGCTTGTGTGCAAATTACCCTAGGTAGCAATTTTCAGCTTTGTAGCTTTTTTTTTTAAATCCAAAAATATGATCATTTGAAAATGAAAAAAAATCCATGAGTGCACTTGACTTGGCGAAAGAGGGGGTCTTCGGACGGCCGTAATTTCAAAACGGCTTGGACTTTCGGCCTGAAATTTTCTGTGTGTTCGTTATTTGCATATATGAACATTTTCATGGAGTTTCAGCAAAATCTAAGAGGGTCACCTGGGGACTTTCCTGAAAATTAGGTGATTTGGCATGGAATGACCCAATATTGTTCTCAGAAAATATCAATTTAACGTTTTGGAGGATTACATCAAAACAAAGCAGAACACCTCTCTAATTTTTTGATATTATAGAGTTGAAGTGATGGTGATGAGCATAAAACAAGTTCCATTTTGATATCAGGAGGCAGCATTGAGGTAAGGGGGGCCGAAGTTCGGTACCTCCAAAAAAGGGTTTTCATCCAATAGTTTCCGAAGCATAGGACCTGTCACTTATCTGACTGCATATTCAGAATCAGCATGAAAAATTAGGTGCTATAGTTTTTGATTTATTGCGAAAAAAAGGGTTTGAAAAAAGTGGGGGGGCCTGTTGCGACGCGCGTGGAAGGCAATTTTTAAAATGGCTGCCATTTTGTAACCAGTTGGAGTTGGCAGCCAAAATTTTGGGATTTTTGCCCATGTACATACAGCAACTGCTGGTGGAAAAATCAGGACAATCTGAGAGATGGTGGTTACAAATGCCCAGGCTACTGGTCCATTTGAGATGCAATGGCCCTCATGTAAGAAAAGCCACAATGTTTTGGTTTCGCATACGGGTGATTCTCACAAATTTGTATTTTGTCATGTCTGTAAGGATTTGATAGATGAAACTACTAAAACAATCATACTTTTGTATTATATATCAAACTATGGTATGTACTAATTTTAGGACTACTGTTGTCTTTGCTTTTGATGGATTACTTTGTATTTTATGACAAAATTTCAACCAAAAGTTCATTACCGTAACGTGTCTGGGCTTTTATTTTTTTACCTTAAACCCAAAATTATCACAATACATCGCCATAATTTAATACAAATATAAATACAAAAAATGGTTGGGGTCATACCCTTTAACGAGCAGTGTTACCATTTTGGGCCAACCATTTGTGAGTGATTATTTTCTGGGCCAAATGCATGTGTCCGGAGCATGAACAGTTCATTTCCGTAACAGAGATATTTGGCTCCGTTTAAATCCCCGTGTTCCAATAAAGTTTTTTTTTTTGTCCTATGGTGCGTTGTGTGGAAGAGAAGTTGCAAAATGGCTACCAGGAAAGATCATCTTTCAAGTTCTTCCAGTAGATATGTTAAAGATTGTAATTATATACACCCCTTGGCACACTACTACTGTTCATTACCATAACAGGGTATAATTAAAATAGTTTTGAAGATAATTATTTTATGTTCTGTGGAAAAGTAACTGTTATAGAGCCAAACTGTTAGTGAAAATATATCTGCCAAGTCATGCTAGCTATGCTAATTATTGCTAGCAACATGGGACTGCCATTCATTACCGTAATGCTGTCTGTGCATTCATTACCGTAACATATACAAGGCTGTTACGGTTATGAAATGAAGTGTTACGGTAATTTATTATATATGTATAATCAGGACTCCAAATTTTGTGGTTGGTTTTTGTGACGCGGAGCTACTGTCACGGTAGCAATGCGCTACCTACATTTCACGTGCAGAGTCCGAGTGCAAATGTTGCCTGTGTGTGTTTGTCTGCCATGTTCACGTAGTCTGTTAAAGGTCATACTGTCTCAAAACCATTTCTGTTAACCACGCCACTCATCATCCACCTCCATTATGATCTGGTAGTTGTTTCATTTGTGCACAGTTTACCATCAAACTCTACAGTGATTTTGCTAGCCTCTTAAAACCATCATCATTTCAAACGCTTGCTGTTTAGAACCTTTACCATTCATAATCTATTGAGTTATAATAATCATGCCACACAATGTCTTGTCTCATCAATGTTCTGTTTATTTAAGTTAAAATTATTTAATTATCATCATAGCAAATATCATGTCTAATCGGCGTCTCGTCTCCTATGTTGCGTGAAAGAGCGACTGGCACTTTCGTCTAGTTTAAATTCTGTGCTGCTTCCGGGCAGCTGGAAGTGACATAATGTGTAATGAAAAATATTTTTCTGCTGTTTTTAAATAACTTAGCTATGCCAAAGTAAGTTAGCAATGTGCCAAATATGTTTTCAGGTTTTTCTAGCCATATAGAAATTAATATTTTTGCTGTTTACGTTTTTAATGTGTAGCCCTCCGAGAACATCCCTGTCAGCTTATGAATGGGTGGTATGGCCCAATTTGCTGGGCGCGTTCTAGGCCTACTTTGCTATGGCAGCTTCATTCTCAAGGGGAGCTGGTGGTGAGCAGACATGCTGTCAGGGCTCTAGTCATTGTTAAGTGACTGTTTGATCAGTTTAATGGCCTAATGTTGGTCGACCTGTTTATTTAAGTTTAAGCTAATGTTTTGACTATGATGTCATTTTGTTTTCCTTTTTGAAAAGTTTTTTTTTCTCTGTTATTTTTATTTCTTTGATTGCTTTAATGCCTAACTAGGCCTTAAATGGGTCTACACCGTGTCCCAAAAGTTCATGCACCCCAATGGGCAACATATCGGTCTCCAAAATGGGTTGCACCTGGTCAGCCAGGTGTCGTGAAGTTATTTAATTGGTTCATCTGTTTGCGAGAGGCCTATAAATTTCTTTGTTGACCAAGAAACCAAGAGAGAACTGTCACTGAGAGAACCTTTTTGGTAGTGCTACCACGATGGCAAAAAAAAAACTGGAAAGGCTGCTCTTTCAGAGCCTCAGGTCTGTGCTCAAGCCATTGCCTTGCGCAGGGCAGGGAAAACTTGCAGGGAAGTAGCTCAGGACCTTGGCAAAATCATACGATGGGTGAAAAAGTGGTGGCAGAGACACCAGAGTTGTGACTCCCTTGAAGACGAGCCCCGTGCAGGTCGCCCCTCAGTCCTGAGTTCCAGGGCCAAGGACCTCATCCGAAAGGCCATGAGAAGGAGACACCAATCCTGCCGCGGACTCAGTCGAAGACTGAAGAATCTTGGGAAGCAGTTTCTAAGAGTGCCATCCATCATTTTCTGACTGAGAAACTGGGTCTGAGAGCATACAGAAGACAGTGGATTCCTCGCCTTACCGAACTGCAGAAGGAGAAGCGGCTGGCTTTCCAAAGTTATTATAGTTTTGAAATTTTTATTAGTTTTTATTTTTATTTAGTTTTTCAGTTTGCTTTTTTATTTCAGTTTAGTTTTAGTTAGCTGAACAAGTGATTAAGCAGTTTTAGTTTAGTTTTTATTTTGAGGAATTGACTAGTTTCAGTTTTTATTTAGTTTTAGTCTTAGTTTTAGTTTTTCAGGTATTTTCAGGTTTACTTCCCGCAGCTTTTGCCATGTTTGAGAGCTAACCATCTTCTTCATACAATGCGCGTGAAGCATCTTCTTCGGCTGACGCATGCAAGAATTACGGCAGCTGATATCCGCTATGCTGCCCCCCTCTGGAAGCAACCGGTTAACTCCGACTGAACAGGACAGTAACGGAGGGAGAAAACGAAACGATCAAAGAAACAAAGCTGATTTTATCTGCAATTCAGTTTAGTTTTAGTTAGTTTTGTACTGTTCATTGTAATTTTTGTTTAGTTTTCGTTTTCTAAAAAATTGACATTTTTATTTTTATTTCAGTTAACTAAATTATTTTTTCACTGCTAGTTTTAGTTTTAGTCTTAGTTTTCGTTAACTATAATAACCCTGGCTTTTACAAAGTAGTATGACACAATAATCCCAAGACACTGGGAAAACTGAGTTTTCTCTGAGTGCCCACTCTACTTATTTCCAACTCCCAGCAGCCAAAATGATCGCGTCTACACCAACGATCGAAAGAAAGTGCCACCATCTGAGCAAGTCAAGTTCACTGCCCATTGCAGGGTCTGGGGGGCGATGTCATCTTCAGGGCTGTTAGAGTTGCATGTTGTACCCCAGGGCACCACCATCAATGCTGAGTATTATGTCAAGAACATTATCCAGGCAGTGCTACTTCCCATACTCTCCAGAAAAATAATTTGGGCCCCGTCACTGCTAGGAAGATGTTCAATAGGTGTACAGAAATGGTCTTCGTGCAAGATGGTGCCCCCGCACATACTGCTCGTTCAACTCAGCAGTGGTGTTCTGAGCAGCTACCTGGCTTTCTGCGTAAAGAGGAATGGCCACCCAACTCCCCGGACCTCAACCCGATTGAGAACTCCTGGGGTATCCTGAATAGTCAGGTCTTCCACAGCCCACCCCCTACCACCATGAAGCAGCTCAATTCGAGGGCTGTGCGGGAGTGGGGCAACTTTGAGCCTTCCATTCTAAACAACTTAGTGCATTCTATGCCCCACAGGCTGAGGGCAGTAATTAAGATGCAGGGGGGATACACTGGCTTTTGAATAAACACATTCTGTTGAATATTCACAATCTGAGTTGACTTTTTCTGTGGCGCATGAACCTTTGGGACACGGTGTAAATAGAAGAAAAAGCCCATCTTCTCAACCTAATCTCCACTTCCTCCTGAGTGCTTCCATTTTGCTTAGACCGCTTGCATCACATCTACCTTTTAACAGTTTTCTAGGGGTTATACTGTTGGGGTTGGTTGGTACTAGGTGTTGTTTGGTTTACTAAAGGTTGGTACTAGAAGTAGTAGTAGACAGAAAAGGTGATTAACTATATTGACTAGAGTAAGCAAAGTTGATATATGAATGCTATGTGAGGTCATTACCGTAACAAAGCGTTTCATTACCGTAACACTTGCTGTATTTGTAAATATTTGGATGGGAATGAGTGATAACTTCAAATTTTATTTTTGCACAGGAAGTATTTGTCTAGTCTTTTCAGATTACTGAATTGGCATTTTTTATTTATTTGTAGAATTTACACTACAGGAAAATTTTAGTATAAAACGTAATTTTGTTACGGTAATGAACATAATTACTAAAGTTATTATATCAATAAACATTTTTCTGAATGTTTACATTATGTGGCTATTCTGAACTATGAATAGAACATACATGAAAAAAATAAAAGGTCTACCTTCATACATATTCAGTTATCAATTGAAAATGTGTGACGGTAATGAACTTATTTGGTCAATGACTCCATAAAACATTCTGAAAATGTATTAAAAAACATGTATTGATCTCTCATTTTAATTGAGCCAGTAAATTGAGACCCTGCTTGCTACTAATGATAGAAAAAAACTAGCAAAATTGACCTAAAATTGTTTTTGCAAAAGTCAGGACAGTGAGAATCACCCATACAGCGCCCTTTGCCAGGCCAAACTTATGATATTATTTTTTTATTGTCATAATTGCGTGCCCCTGGCCACAAAGGAACAGACACATGTATTTTCCACCAATTTTAGCCAGCATAACTCTGCAGGGTATATCATAATAATTGGTCAAATTTATGGCCAATTGTTCTGTGTGTTGACATTGTGTCAGCTGGAATCCACGTGCACTGGCCTCAGTTCAAGATGATTTGTACATCCATCGATATTCAACTGCTATCAGCGAACATGGATGATTCTTTCTACTCTTTCCAATGCAAGTACATTCCAAGTATACATTAAAATGATCAGGATGCGACTGCAAGTTCAGATTAACACAGGACATGAATAATGATCATACTATTGAGCCAAAGAAAAACAATTATGGCGGGGTAAAATATGTTTTATTTCACATTGACTAGATTAAATTTTCATAAAAGTCTTTCAGAAAAATAAACAAGAATAAACATGTCTCATAAATTACGAGTTTGAAAACCTACAAAATGGTGTTTGCGGTACTAGTCAAATGACAAGCAGTCACTCTTATGGGTGTTGATGAAAAAGTATCAAGAGTACGAAATTGGGATTTATATGGTCAAATATATGATAATTTCCGATCATAATGACACTAATAACGTGATGATTCCCGTGAATACACGTGTCTAATGGCCATACACTGCACAGCGCCCTATCACACGCGTTGATTTGGTACTGCTGCAACGGCAAGCGAACAGTTATTGGGCGTTTATTTCTCTATCAAGCCGAGTATCTCGAAAAGATAGTTAAAAGTTAAATCCACAATAACTTACTGTTCCAACGGTGTCAAACTCAAGGCTGACAGCAAAGTCGTTTTTATCGAAAATAAAGTTTGATTTCTCCAAATTGCGGAACCGGTCAACCAACTGTACTCGAATCCTGTCCCCGTTTACTTTGCTCAATTAGCAATCAAACGTTATATTCGCTTATTTACTTTGTTGAATGAGTTGGTCGTCCTATTTTTTAAGATGGCATCTTTGATTGTCGCATTTTTAAATTCAAATGGCCATAGAATAGCACAGATTTGAATGAACGTGATTGTACAATTTTTTTGTGGGCTTAGATTAGGCCATTATATGCGGTTGCCATAGGTGAAGAGTGGGTTAGTTGAGCCACCCTACTTCTACAGCAGGGGTTCTCACTTGGTCTCACATTGGGACCCACATTTTCCCATGGTCTTTACATCGCCACCCACTTTTATAGAATCCAAACCAAGCAAATATATTTTTCAAAAACAGCCTTTGAAAACACATATGTCATCTTTTTAAATATACATACTCATTTATTTATATGTGCAAAGTGCATTACAGAGCACATTATTAAGAAGATGAGGAACATGAAAACTGCTTTAATGAATAAAATGCAATTAAATACCAAAACTGCACAAAATAAGGCCACAAAACTAAATATTTAACCTCAATGGATATTTCTGCATTCAAACTAAGGAGGAACATAATAACTGCAGGTATAAAAGTGAATAAAATAAAATAATTTTTTTAAAAAAACTGCACAAAATAAATAAGGCCACAAAACTAAATATTTCATGTCTATGAATCTCTCTGTATTCAGAGCACAAACTGAGGAGGAACGTGACAACTTCATGTATAAAAGTGAATAAAATAAAATTACCAAAACTGCGCAACATAAATAAGGCCACAAAACTAAATATTTCACGTCCATGAATCGCTCTGCATTATACACTCAGCATATTACTGCCCACCACAGGTCAGATATATTATGATGCATCTCGAATACGCAAAAAAAAAACAAAAAAAACCTCCATTTCACACGAACTCGTGCTTCCAGTTCAAACTCCTATCGTCACTTGTGAGCTCAACTCTCCTCGCTTCTTCCTCTTCCGCTCAACTCCCCCTCGACTCTCCAGAACCTCAACACAATACTTAAAGTGAACGGCAATCAAATGATGGTTACCATAGCTCCAGAGTCAGATGCGCATTAAACATTATTCACCTCCGCCAAGGAGGTGAATAATGGCGTTGGCGTTGGTCGGTTTGTTTGTTTGTCTGTTAGCAGAATATCTCAAAAACGGCCTAATAGATTTTACCCAAACTTTGCAGGATGTTTGGGTAGCACAAGAGGAACAAGTTATTAAATTTAGGCTCATCTAGGCCAAAGTACAGCTGGGATTTACGCCAAAGTTCAAGATTGCAAGTCTTTCCAATGGGTTGGATTTCCAATCGCCGTGCTTTTGGGTTTTGCTTCGACCTGGCGGTGATATGTAACAATACCCTACATTAGCCAACAAAAATAACTCATGCACAGAGTTGCCTTGGCGTGGCGGAGGTACTGCGCTCTCTGAGTGCTCTTATTTATTTATTTTTTTAACCAGCTGTCCGCGACCCACTATTTGAGAACCACTGCTCTACAGCACTTGCAATGAGATTTGTGATTGGTGGTGCCATCTGGTGTTAGGATTTGGTACAGAACTTCCTGTTGTGTGTTGATCCAGGTGCATGGAGGACACGTTTGTCTTAGCATGAAAACTTCATTATCTCTCACCAAAAGTGAATTTCTGATCACAAGGTAAGTTACTTCATATGTCCCAACCAATTTATATTCTAAAGTGCCAATGTCTGTCACATAGTAAGGACATCTCTCCTGCTATTTCCCAATTTTGTTTGATTGTATGTTGATTTCAAGTTTTCTTGGCATGTGACATGTTTCAAATAATGGCCAATGCTGGGTTAGTTGATCCACCTCCATGTGGGTTAGTTGAGCCATGGCTCCTAATCTCCTAAAGTGGAATGTTGAGTAGATTTAAGACTGAACATTTTCCACACATAGGGCGCTAAATTCGTAGACCAGGCGGAGGCGCGGCGCAGGCGCGGCGAATGGGGGGTGCGCCGCGCCAACGGGGTGTGTCCAGGCGTATGTTGCAATTTCGTGCCCGGCGTAGCCTGGCGCAAGAACTCCTCTGTCCCGCCTCGGTCCCTCCTGCCAGCGCAAGTGGCAAAGAGGGAGGAGAGAAGGCATATTTGGGTATAACACAGCCAAGTTAAATCTTCACCAATCAAATGAGCTCTTCTCCTCACCTTTAATGTGTTGGAATATAGAAGCCTCTGTCCTATATCTGCATGATGCGTTAATGTTGCATTTTACTTTGCTGCTTCAGGCATGTTTTCTGCACCGCTTACGTCTATATTAAGCATTACGAATATGAGTTAGCTGGCTAGCTAGGGCATTTGCGATTTATTTCCATTAGCGAACTTGAATGGAATATCAAAACGAAACTACGTCAGATCATTCAAACTTATGAAGTTGGAATGAAATACGACGGTTGCTCATTTATTTCTTCTGCCTGCATCATTGGGAAGAGAAACGTTGGATAGCTTGTTCCTATTAGTATTACACCCTGTTGCTGCTTAAAATTTTGGGATTAACCTGCATGGACAACAATGCAAGATACGTTACACATTTATTTTCAATATGTGATCTTAACTCAGTAGGAGATCATAGCAATCAGGCTGTATTCCTTTCCCCACTAAAAACGATAAAACCTAAGTGACAATAATGGTAGCCTAGTATAAAGCTGCTTGCACACTGGACGCGAAACTAATTTTTCGCACGACAGATTGCGTTGAACGCAGTGTCTTCGTGTCCGAAAGTCTGACAGGGTTTTAATATATCTCCGTGTCCGACAGTCGGGTGGTTTCAATATAACTCCGTGTGCGACAGTCGATTATTCTTTTTAATTTCTTCAAATCTACTGGATGTTTTAGATATTAAACGTGAATGTTTTGATAAGAGGGCTCAGTTCTTCAAGATGAGTACCGAGAATTTCAAGCAATGTTTCTGTTTAAGCTCTGCTCAATAAAGTGAGTCGACATTGGCGCGGGACAATGTACAATGCCTGTCGGACATTAAATGCAAAATACTCCGTGTCTGACAGCCAAAAAAAAAAAAAAGAAAAGAAAAGAGGACGATTGGAACAGATTGATAACGAAATAAAGAATAAAAAGAAACATTTTAACAACAAACAGAACATCCGATGAACACTGCGATTTATTTATTTGCGGGCCATCTTTTTTGGATGCCCTGTTTGTTGGTGATACATTTTTATTCTTTATTTCGTTATAAATCTGTTCTCATACCAATACTTTTACTTTTTGCTGGCTGCCGGACATGGAGTATTTTGCATTTCGCCTGGGACAGTCTTGATCGTGCATGCGATAATTCATTCACACTGTCAATGGTCATGGAATTGATTTGCTCACTGACTACAAGCACTATTTTATCTCTGGTGTGGAAATAAAGCGTGAATCTGTTCGATCCATCTGACTAATTTTCAAAAGAGAGACCGAATAAAGACTGTTGTCTATCTTCAATGGAAGAAAACACACGAATAAAAAGACCAAGAAAAGTCGATAGCTATCAATTATCAAACACAAACATGGCCAAGTTTGCACGTCTAATAATTCCTGGAATACTCGAAAAATTAGAACTTTTATGACTTTCGGACATGGAGATATATTAAAACCCTGTCCGACTTTCGTGTCTTTGCATTGACTTTGACTGTAATCAGTCGTGCGAAAAATTCATTTCGCGTCCAGTGTGCAAGCGGCTTTACTGAGCAAAGAACGCAAGCATTATATATAGGCAAAGATGTGAAGTCGTTAGTTTGCATCACAGATTCAGCTGCGTTGATTAAGCCAGGTCGAGTTTCCATTACGCGTGCCAACCGCCTTTAATCTGACATCAGGACAATCGATATAGATATTATAATTTATGTCCTGATTCAGATAGTAATATTAAATTGTGGTTGCTGTAATTGTTTATTGCATTGAAATGTGCCTGACATTCTGGAAACCTGCCTGTGAGGTTTCGGTGACGTGTCTTTGTCGCCCGGTCAGCCAAATTACCACTGCACAGAAAGTAAACTAGGTTGGAGCTGGCGAGCTTTCTGCGCAACTTCAGCGAAGACATTTTCTACGAAATTGTCACTGCGTCTTGATTAATATGTGACACCTCCCCCTACTACGTCGCCACACCCATCTCGGCGCACGTCCATCTACCAAATTGCCAAAATGGCTGCACACGATGTTGCACCGGACGAAATTACCACTGCGCGGGCTGCGCCGGACGAAGTTACCACTGCGTGGGCTGCGCCACGCTGCGCCACCCTGCGCTGCACCAAGAAATTAGAGCCCATTCAGTTTAACTTCAGTGGTTTATTTTTCCTGTTTCTTACTCTGATGAAAGTGATAAAAGTTTCGAAATAAAGGGACAGTGTCCTGTAAATTTCAAATGTATCACATGTACAATGTGTTTATTTATTCCATGACTTTAATTTTGGTTTCATACAATAATGCTCAAGATGTACATCACTTATATGACTTGCCTGTACAACTATGTTCATGAAACACCTGGAAGACAGCAAGTTGCTACAGATCTGACTGGAATTAAACTCGCAAATCACTAGTTAGACAGATTACTCCAGTACCGCTCTTCATCCAAATGTGCAGCATTGTTTTATGGTAGGCTCTATGTATAGCAAGACTGGCTCAACTCACCCAACTACGTGGCTCAACTAACCCTTAATGAAGGGATAAATATCAGAAAAATATTTTTATCCCCCGCCACACGAAGTGGACGGGGGATATTGATTTGACCTCCGTCCGTCCGTCCGTCCGTGCGTCCGTCCAGCCGGGATAAAGGGGAACAACTTTTCACAAGAAATATTCGCCATAGGATAACCAAATTTGGTGTGTAGCTTAAGACCATAAAGACCTTGATCGAGTTCGAAAATGAGACGCGTGATTCTTTTTTCCGGAGTTATTGCCCTTGATTCACTTTTTTAAACTCTGTTCACGGTATATGTAAATGGGAACAAGTTTTCACGGGAAATATTCCAGATAGGATAACCAAATTTGGTGTGTAGCTTAAGACCATAAAGACCTTGATCGAGTTCGAAAATGAGACACGCGTGATTATTTTTTCCGGAGTTATTGCCCTTGATTCACTTTTTTAAACTCTGTTCACGGTATATGTAAAGAGGAACAACTTTTCACGGGAAATATTCCAGATAGGATCACCAACTTTGGTGTGTAGCTTAAGACCATAAAGACCCTCATCAAGTTCGAAAATGAGACACGCGTGATTATTTTTCCCGGAGTTATTGCCCTTGATTCACTTTTTTTTAACTCTGTTCACGGTATATGTAAAGGGGAACAACCTTTCACGGGAAATATTCCAGATAGGATAACCAAATTTGGTGTGTAGCTTAAGACCATAAAGACCCTGATGGAGTTCGAAAATAAGAAGCACACTATTATTTTTCCCACAGTTATTGCCCTTGTGGCATTTCTGGGAGCCTCTGTTCATAGTATCTTTAAAGAAGACATTTTGGCGGGGGATGTTGTTGACCATGTCTACTTGTTTATAGCTGCATTTATCCCAGTAGAACAATTTTCTTGTCGGTTATAGTTGCACTGAAAATGTACTAATGATGGGTTTATCCAGTCCAATTTTAATAACTTTTGGATCGTGAAATCAATAGAGCAAATGTTGGTTTGTTTGAAAAGTGCCTCAACTAACCCACTCTTCCCCTAATTTATGTAGCATTTTTGAGATTATTCAAGATTAATTATAAAATAAAGAGATTTGTTTTAAGATCGCCCTGGATTTTAAGCGTCTAAAAAAGACAGAAGGTGGAAAACCTTCTGTAAAGCAGGTGAAACGTGAGATATATATGATCAGCATCAAATAAAATTGATTTGATTTTTTTTTTTTTTTTAATTTTCAATGTATTTATTTCTTTTTTATATTTTTTGGATTTTTCCATCCTGAACGGATCCAAACTGATTACCCCATCACAAAGCTACCTGCTCCTATCAACTCTGGAGGAAGATGCCGTGGCAAGTGTTTCCTCCAACTCACGTGACGACTAGCCCTCGCTTCTTTACAATATGCAGTTGCACTACCAAATGCATACTGCCTATGCCGTCAAAAGATTACATAGTCTGCATACAATTTAGTTCGTACTGATATATGCGCCTTGCCGAATAGAAGTGGATGCTCCAGAGGGATGAACGAACAAATTTAAGCCAGCTTAACCAATATTATTCCTAGCCCGTCGAGGCTGCGTCAATTGTTGCCTCACCCATGCAGACCTCTGGCCATAACCGGTGATGGCCTGGCTGGGATTCAGACACCCGACTACAGGGCTCCATGTCGGAACCCCATAAATTGCTGATTTATGGCTGAATGCTGTACAAGTTAAATAGACCCTACCATTCCTCTGACATCACTGTCAGTGGAACTTAGCAATGGCAGTCCCATAGTACGAAAACAAAACTGCTCAATTCGTTTCCAGTTTGCTGCCATAAATGCGTTTCCAATTTATAATACTGGACCTGAATAACAATGATGGTACATCATTAGTATGATGGAGACTTCCATTTCTGTATCAGCTCCCCCTTAACCCCTTTGTGCAGATGCAGACGCTCGCAGACATGGAACTGCAAATTTAAGCATGCAGTTACAGTACTCGATCACTAGATGGCACCCCCGGCTCAGTTATTGAATATTCACAAGCAAGCCGAGCTGGAACAGGATTTAGAATATGGAGAAGTTCACTCCAATCCCTGTTTTTCAGGAGTTGCATGAATTGAACTCCTCAGCTAAGCCTGATGTGCAAACTGGTCAGTATCCTTGCCCATAGTATCGATCCAGTAGTTTAAAACAATTTTCTCTTGCGACAGAAAAAAACGTTAACCTCTGTAGCAACTACTTTTGCTACAGTGAGCCAACGGTATTCCAATTAGTGGTTAAAAAAAAGTACGTTTTCTGAAGCAAAAAATTCGACATGGTATTGATTCTCTCACATTCTACTGTCAATTACAGTCATCACATACAAAAATGCATATTTCCCTACTATGGATTAATGATCCTCCTTTGACAAATTCAGCGCTCCCTTATATCCACCCAAGTACTGGTGTTGATAGCCAATCACTCAAAAATATTCTATATATATATATATATATATATATGTATGTATAGTTCACGCCCTCGTGAAGCTTTCTTCGGAAACAATGAATTGATTGACTCGTTTCTTATCCAATTCCCGAGTGTTTAAATTTTCCTCAGTAGCTGAAATACATTAATTGGACAATAAGAATAGGATACAAACCTGTGCGTAAAAGTAAGGTCGGATGTATTCCCCTAATGTTGGCCATGGTTGCGCAGCTGAAAATGATGCAATTGCAAAGAAAAAAAGACACCTGAAACCGGCCTGAAGTGTTCAGTTTCATTCACGGGATTTAAATGTTGTATGGACACGGTCAATGGGAATTATTCCGAATGAAACAGGACTGCAGGGTTGCTTCTACTCGATACATCTGTCCCTGGAGGAGGGAATCAATAAAGAAAGGTTATACTTATACTATTGTGGCTTTTCAAACAATTTACGAAATAAAGCCACTGTTCATCGGGGATTGGTGTTGCAGTCTCTTGTTGATGAATACTCGCGTCTCTTCTTGTTTACAAACAAAAATAGCGGAGATCAAACCTGCGTCAGTCAAACAATATTTATTCAGCATTACTCCGTCACTGAACATAACTTAAACTTTCCACTACAAAACAAAAAAAAAAAAGAGCCTGCGCGGTCAAACTGTCATGCTTCCCCATCTCACCTTCTTTTTCTCTCAGGGCGTTACCCATTACACTTATCACCCATTCCACACAGGTGCCCTGCACCCACAAATCATTCAGTGAACGGGGGGAGGTGGCCTCTAATCAACCCATCACCCAACTCATTCTCAAATACCCAAATAAATACCAATTTCCTATAGCAGGCAATAAAATCAAACACAATTAATATGAAAATAGAAAATGGCTCTAACATCTACTCTGTTTGCATTTTGCTCAACGTGGCTTTTTGCTTTAGAATTTATTACGCGTTTAAACAGATCGAATGCTGAGGTTTTCGTTTCTCCAAATGTAAGCAGCTCACGCACTTCGGTAGACCCCCGGTACGTTCATTGCACCATTCTGTTGAATCTAGGGAGGCTTTTATTGTTTGATTTTTCCTGAAAGTGGAATGTCTGTTTTGTTAAAATAAAGTATATTTCAGAATTCAGATATTACTAAGTTAGTGAGTTTTACTTGTTCCATATGAGGTGTAGAAGTGTTAAAATAAGGTTGTGACCTTGGAAGTGGGAACTGTTTGCTATTCATTGCAGGATGAATGTTCTGACTGTTTAATCAGCAGTTTATTTAATGAGTATGTGTGCTGGCTTGGGGGACTTAGAAGAAAAATGGACAAAACTCTAAACTTTATTATGGAGAAAAGGCATGTTTTGTGTTTGGAGAGGTTCCTGGTGACCACTGATGTTCACCTGTACTGATATTGATAAATTTTTGCTAAACTCAACCAGAAAATCATTAGTTCATATTGAATTTCATGCCTCAAAAGTTAATTTGTGTTAAATATGTGATTATTTTATGATTTGACAGTGCACCATTTTGATGGATCTCAGACCTTGGGGAGCCACCTGGATAGCGGTCTAATTTGGCACATAGTAAGTCTGTAATCTAGAATGTAATGTTCAAGATGGATTATTCTTGTGGTCAAGGAGTTTATGATCCCAGGAATGTATAGTTTTAAGCCCCAGCAGTTTTTCAATTCTCAGTATTATTAGGGCCCGAGCACCAAGCGGTGCGAAGGCCCGATTGTATTTGCAAAGATCATTATTGGGGCCCGAGCACTCATGGTGCGAGGACCCTATTGTAATCTCAGGAATTATTACAAGGGCCCGAGCACCGACCTCACGACCGAAGGTGCGAGGAACCTATTGTTTTTGATGGGATTTTTCTTCTTCTTCTTCTTCTTAGTTATTATTACTATTATTCTGCTGAGAGAATGCATTTTTGAGGGCCTTCCCATGCACAAAAACTCACAAAAATTTGCAGATGCGTTAGTTGGGTGAAAAATTACAAACTATTGCTGTTCTTGTGCTTACATGTGCCTCGGGGGCTCTATAGCGCCACCAAACACGAGGCCATTTCGGAACGCAGTTGCTCGGATTCTCACGAAATTCGGTGGGGCCATAGAAGTCATAATGAAGTTTTGTGTCAATTTTTTTGAAATTGTTTCGCCTCACAGGAAGTGAGCTATGAGCCATTTCCTGCGTTTTTCCAAATTATACCAATACATTTTTGAGGGCCTTAGCATACTCGAAAACTCGCAAGACTTTGCTGAGAGGTTAAAAATATGCGGCTCTTCGATTTGATATCCCATTTGGCACTATGTGTGACATTATGGCTCTAAAGCGCCCCCTAATACATAATTGCATTTTTTAGAGCCTCAGCATGCTCGAAAGCTCACGAAATTTTGCGCATGTATTAAGCCTGTTGGAGGTTTTACGATGATATAGGGTTTACGGATGGGCGTGGCAAAATGGCATTATAGCGTCCCCTCGAAAATTTCAATGAAGCAGCCCCCTCAGCCCGTTCAACCTACATGTACGAAATTCGGAGTCCATGTGGACTATGCCGAGACCTAAAAAAACGTGTATTGGTGCCATGACCTAGACTCAACAGGAAGTCTGCCATTTTTTATTGAAATTGCAACTTTTTTTGATTTTTTTCCATTAACAGGCGTCGTACTTTAACGAACTCCTCCTAGAGATTTTATCCGATCAACTTAAAATTTGGCTTAGGACATCTAAAGACCTTGCCAATGTTAAATTGCGGAGCTTTTTTGGATTCATCGAACGATGTATCCATGCCGTCGCGGCAAAATTTGATGTTCCGCCATGAAAGAGGAAGTTGATTTTACTGACACATACTTTGTGAGATTTGCCTGAAACTTTACAAGCTTGATAACAGTCTCCTCCCAAGTGTAAATATATGCTGACATAAGATTGGGTGTGGCCAGGTGGCTCCACAGCGCCCTCTAGCCACGGCTATGTTGAGATAAAAGTGTTTGAATGTTCATGAAATTTGGTGTGATCATTGCATTTGGCATGCTCGGCTATGGTAATTTTTTTTTTTTTTTTTTGACCAAACAGGAAGTGAGCTATGAGCCATTTCCTGCATTTTTCCAAATTTTATGAGTACAAGTTTGAAGCTTTTAGAATACTCCAAAACTTGCAAAATGTAGCACAAATTGTAAATGTTTTATTGTCTTCAGAATGTTACAACAATTGGCACTTAATGTGGCAAAATGGCTCTCTAGTGCCCCCAATCATTTTTTATCCCCCCGGCATAGAATGCGGGGGGATATCGGCATCGCCTCGTCCGTCTGTCCGTCCGTCCGGAAATCATTTTGTTTCCGGAGCAGAACTCGGAAACTATGCAAGATATCAGCACCAAACTCGGTGTATGTATTCTATGTATAGTCTTGATGTGCCTTTTGCGACTTTGGAAATTTCGGGATTCCTATTTTTGTTGTTTCCATGGAAACAAATCTGGACTTAGTGCACATCAGGCCTCGTTCGTTTCCGGAGCAGAACTCAAAAACCGTTCAATATATCTTACTGAAACTTTGCATGTGTATTACTCACATACTGAAGTGGTGCCTTTTGATATTTTCAGATTTCTGAAAATCTTATTTTTTTCGTTTCCATGGAAACCAGTAGCATTTGGACTCTGTACAGAGATAGGTTAGTTTCCGGAGCACCACTCAAAAACCGTTCATTATATCGTTCTGGAACTTTGCATGTGTATTATCCACATACTGAAGTGGTGCCTTTTGATATTTTCAGATTTCTGAATTTTTTTTTTTTCCGTTTCCGTGGGAACAAGTTGGATTTGGACTCTGTACAGAGAGGTTTGTTTCCGGAGTACAACTCAAAAACCGTTCATTATATCTTACTGAAACTTTGCATGTATATTACCCACATACTGAAGTGTTGCCTTTTGATATTTTCAGGTTTCTGAAAATGTTATTTTTTTTCTTTCCATGGAAACCAGTAGCATTTGGACTGTACTGAGATAGGTTCATTTCCGGAGCACAACTCAAACACCATTCATTGTATCTTTCTGAAACTTTGCATGTGTATTACTCACATACTGAAGTGGTGCCTTTTCATATTTTCAGATTTCTGAAAAATTTTTTCTTTTTCGTTTCCATGGAAACAAGTTAAATTTGGACTGTACAGAGATGGGTTTGTTTCCGGAGCAGAACTCAAAAACCGTTCATTATATCTTACTGAAACTTTGTATGCGCATTACCCAAGTACTGAGGTGGTGCCTTTTCATATTTTCAAATTTCTGAAATTCTTTTTTTTTTCCTTTCCATGGAAGCGACATGGATTTGGACTCAGTCGCAGGGCTGGGTTTGTTTCCGGAGCAGAACTAAAACACTGTTCATTTATGACCCTTGTTTTTTTTTTGTTGCCTTTATCAACGTGTGCTTCATAGTCTTTGGTAGATGTTGCCAGTACATACTTCCAGATCATTCCAGAGGATAATCGCCTCGACATTCTTGTTTGAATTTCTTTGAAGGTGTAGGATTGACATGACTTTCGCAAATAATCAGGGGCCGGGGGGATATGTCATCTTCTGATGACTCTTGTTTTTAAATAATTGTCCTTTTGAGGGTCTCAACATGCTTGAAAACTCACAAAATTTTGTACACTTATTAAACCAGTCATGCCTATCACTATGATTAAGGGTCTACAGATGTTCGAGGCAAAATGGCATTATAGCGCCCCTGGAAACTTTCAATGAAGCAGCCCTCGCAGCCCGTTTAACCTACATGTACGAAATTCGGTGGACACGTGGATTATGCCAAGATCTAAAAAAAGTCTCTGGCACCATGATCTAGACTCAACAGGAAGTCTGCCATTTTTAATTTTAATTTCAACTTTTTATAATTTTTCACCATTAACAGGCGTCGTACATTAACAAACTCCTCCTAGAGATTTTATCCGATCAGTTTAAAATTTGGCCTGTGACATCTAAAGACCTTGCCGACGTTAAAGTGCGGAGCTTTTTTGGATTCATCGAACGATGTATCCATGCCATCACGGCAAAATTCGATGTTCCGCCATGAAAGAGGAAGTTGATTTTACTGACACATATTTTGTGAGATTTGCCCAAAACTTTACAAGCTTGATAACAGTCTCCTCCCAAGTATAAATATATGCTGACATAAGATTGGGTGTGGCCAGGTGGCTCCACAGCGCCCTCTAGCCAGGGCCATGTTAAGATAAAAGTGCTTGAATGTTCATGAAATTAGGTGTGATCATTGCATTTGTCATGCAGGGTTATGGTAATTTTTTAGAAGTTTTTTGGCTGAACAGGAAGTGAGCTATGAGCCATTTCCTGCGTTTTTCCAAATTTTACAAACACACGTTTAAAGGCCTTTGGATATACCAAAACTTGCAAAACGTTGCACAAATTGTCAGTGTCTTATGATCTTTGATTTGATATCCCATTTAGCACTTAATGTGGCAAGATGGCTCTGTAGTGCCCTCCAATCATTTTTTCAAAAGAATTGCCCTTTTGAGGGTCTCAACATGCTTGAAAACTTACAAAAATCAACACACTCATGGAGCCCGGTATTACAATTACTATGGCATAGGTTTTGCACACAGTCATGTCAAAATAGCATCATAGCGCCCTCCAGAAAATTTCAACTAAACAGTTCTCATGGTTCAGTTGACATACACGAACAAAATTTTGTGGAGACATGAAACGTGCCAAGACTTGTAAAAGAATTATATAGTGCCATGACCCCAACCCAACAATAAGTTCATTATTTTGAATTAAAATTTTTACTTTTTTTCATGAAGAGGTGTCATACTTTAATGTGCTCCACTTGTTGATTTCAGGAATGGTGTTTGCACTCCACTCAGGAAAACACATTTTACAGTCTAGCAGTGTCCAATGGCTGTGAATGCACACCTGCAGCCGTCAACATCTCGCCACCACCCCCAACGTGCTCGAGGGGTGCGAGGGCCCTTTCAACGCTGCTTGCAGCTTTAATTATTATTATTCTTCATTAATATTACAACAAAAGTAAATCGCTAATTTGGGGGCTTTAACATACTCAAAAACTCACCAATTTTGCTGTGCGTGTCAGTCCCCGTGTAAATTTACGTGTGATATGACTTTTATCATGGGGTGGGGCAAAATGGCTCGGCCACGCCCCTTAAACAGCAGCTCCCAAGGCCCGTTTCACTGATATGCATGAAAATCGGTACACATATACTGACCAAAAAAGGAAATTTTTATTTCTTGATTTTATCGAGTTTAACTGTTATTAATCAACACTTCATTGGTATCAAATGAAAGAGGGAATCTCAGACAATAGATATAACAGAAAATCGGGTTGGAATATCGCCATGCTGGCTTTTATTTAACAAGGTGAAGTTCAACATTATGAAACACAAATTACACTATCAGTATCTCAAATGTCCCCCGTTAGCATTGCGCACGGTGGTACACTTGTGTCTCATAGACATCACTAGACGTCTGATTGTTACTTGAGGAACGCTGCTCCACTCTTTTAGTCGTTGACTCGCACAAACGGAAGGACGACTGGACGAAGAATTTCATTGCGGTAACGGATGGCGTTGAGGTTTCCTTCAACAAAATGAAGGTTGGTTTGGTGTGTAGCAGACGGTTGGTCGTGATACGACGGTCAGACGCTGGAGTCGTAACGCGTGGCCTACCAGATCTAGGGCGATCAGCCGTGTGTCCAGTGGAATTAAACCTGGTTCTGAGGCGATTAATTGTCTCAGAGTTGCCCGTCAATTCGGCGTGCATTCTATCTACCCGACTTCCGGCCTGTAGCATCCCAATCGCATATTCTCGTTGAACTTCCATTAGTCGTGGCATTACAACCTGTCTGATTTGTACTCATTTTCGGTTGGACTTTTATGGGGCACGGTGTTTACGAGGAACACAAAACAAAAATAGGAGTGTTAGAGCAATGGTAGTACTCGAACCCAAGCACTGCCAGTGTTTGGCTCCGATTGAATGGCGGCTCCAGAATACACGCTGTGACTGCGAAAATTTGTATGGTAGAAGTTCTCACCTCCAAAAATAATTCAGAGCAACAGCATCTTTCTCAACTGGTTTGTTGGAATTTGGCACCGGATTACGTAATTGCATTTCTTTTTTTGGCCAGTATATGTATCACACCCAGGTGCACAAAAAAAGCCTCTTGGACCCATTGTCCAAACCTAACATGAAGTTAGCCATTTTGAATTGTGCGGCCATTTTTTTTGTTTTCCACGTGTTGTATTTTAACAAACCCCTCCTACAGATTTCATCAGATTGACCTCAAAATTGATTTGTGTGAGCTTGACTACCTTATGACCAAAAGTTATTAAAAGATTGCGCAATGTTGAAGGGCACGCCCGCTGCGTGAGGTCGAATTTTCTCGCCATAAAACATGAATTTGCTATAACTTTGGGATAAATGGTCCGATCTGCACCAAACTTCACATGATGGATAATAGTCCCGCCCTCAACACGTCTACATGCATAAATTTAGTAATTGTCATAGTGCCCCCTGCTGGCAGCAGGAAATGTCATGTTTCAGATTTTGATGTGCTGCCCTGAGCACGTTGACCATATCCAACTCAAATTTGGTCAGAAAGGCCTTAAGACCTTGGTCATGCTCTCTTGGGAAGACCATGATGTCTCTTCAAATGCTGTCGCGCTGACGGCACGGCAAAAGTTAATGTTTCACCAAAACAGAGGAAGTGGCCGTAACTTCAGTTCACTTTGTCAAATCTTCTTGAATCTTTACCACTTTGTCACTGGTCTTGCCCTGAGGATTGCATATTAATTTCGTAAGTGGGCATGGCCAAACGGTTTGACCACGCTCTTTAAACAGCAGCCCCCACTGCCCATTTCACCAACATGCACAAAAATCAGTACACACATGTATCACACCCAAGCGCACAAAAACATCTCTTGGAGACATAGCCAAAACCCTACAGGAAGTCGGCCATTTTGAATTAAGTGGCCATTTTTGGCGTTTTGCACGCTTTGTATTTTAACGAACTCGTCCTAGAGGATTTATCAGATCGACTTCAAAATCGATGTGTGTCATCCAGACTACTTTCTGACCAAAAGTTATTAAAAGATCCAGTCAGCGTTCAACGGAGTGGCAGTGGCGTGGCGTCGAATTTTCTGAAAGAAGGTGTCGTAACTTCAATGTATACTACTCAAAATTTGATAGGGATCATAGGAATTTTTTTGTGAAATGACATGCAAATTTGGTAACTGCCACTGATGAACAATATATTGGATAAATGACATGCAGTCAGACACAAAACACATTTGCAAGTGCATTTAATGACATTAAATGAGCGTGCAGCCTCACACTTTTGGCTTTCACGAACACTTCATGGTTTCACCTCTGACATGTAAAGTGAAAACAGACAGTGTTTGTTTTTATTGTTTCATTACCACAGTTAATGTCAATAATGGGTATGGCCTCCCCCAGCTTGAATGACGGCTTGACAACGTCGGGTCATACTGTCAATCAGAACCCGGATGCTTGCAATTGGAATGTTGTTCCATTCTTCAACAAGGGCATTTCGGAGCTCTTCTAGAGTTGTGGGTTGTGCCCTACAACCGGAAATGGCGACCTGCAACATGTTCCACACATGCTCGATAGGGTTTAGGTCCGCGAACAGCTGGGCCAGTCCATGCGGACAACTGTCTCCTGCTCTAGGAATTGATTCACCACCCTAGCACAATGGGGACAGGCATTATCATCCATCAAGATGAAATCAGGGCCAACAGCACCAGCGTATGGTCTTACGTACACATTGAGGATCTCATCCCTGTACCGTACCCCTGTCATCGTCCCTCTCCCCATGACATGCAGGTCCGTTCTGCCGTTCCTGCTTATTCCTCGCCAGACCATAATTGATCGGCCACCATAACGATCGTGTTCGTTGATGTAGGCATCATTAAATCGCTCACGTTGTCTTCGCCACACCCATTGCCTCCTGTCAGTAAAGTCCAAGCAATATCGGGACTCATCAGTAAAGAGAACTAGAGCCCAATCGTTGTGTGTCCATGTGACATGATCGTGAGCCCAATCCAAACGGTCACGCCTATGACGCACGGTCAGTGGGATTCGAACACATGGCCTTCTTGAGTTGAGGCCGGCAGTATGAAGACGATTCCGTATCGTCTGAGTGGGTACCCTGACCCCCGAGGCGTTATGAAGGTCATTTCGTAGGGTGGTGGCTGTCCAGAAAGGATGACGTCGTGCCTGAAGTGTGAGAAAGTGGTCCTGTCGTTGTGTAGTCGATCTCTGACGACCACCCCCATGACGGTGTGCTGCTGTACCAAACGTTTGATGCCGGTTCCATGCTCTGTTCACAACGCTTTGGCTGACGTTAAGTGCATTAGCAACGTGACGTTGTGAGAAGCCAGAGTCAAGCATTCCGATGCGTCGTCCCAATTGCTCTGAAGTCAATCGACGTCTAAGACGTTGAGGAGACATTGTTATTGCTAAATGTAATGCAAAAAATTTGGCAACTTCCAAATTTTCACCAACAAGCAACACACACGTCTGAGTTGAAATGGTGAAGTTAGTCAAAGCCAAAATGTGAGGCTGCATGCTCATTTAATGTCATGAAATGCACGTGCAAATGTGTTTTGTGTCTGACTGCATGTCATTTATCCAATATATTGTTCATCAGTGGCAGTTACCAAATTTGCATGTCATTTCACAAAAAAATTCCTATGATCCCCATCAAATTTTGAGTATAATCTGCCTCAAACTTCACGTTTGATAGGAGTACTGCCCTGAACACATCTACATGACAATATCCTGTCAAATTCATAGCGCCCCCCGGTGGTAACAAGAAGTGACCTTTTTCTACTCTACCATGTACTGATCCAACATAGTTGACCCCACAAACTTTATTCCACTTCTAACACGTTCAGAATAAGTTGGTGAAGCTACATAATGAACGCTGGGAAGCTACGAGCAATGGCGTCCGTCTGCCAGCGTGGCCACTATCGATCCCTCGCCATCAAATTACGTTTGGCTTTCTCATGGCTTTAACAAAGTCATAACCTCATGAAAATTGATAGGTTATGAATGGTGAGCATTTTAATATGATAGAGGTTTTGCCCATGGGTGGGGCTAAATGGCTCCATAGCGCCCCCTAGAAAATTTCAACAAAGCAGCCCTCACAGCTTCTTTAACCAGGTTGCCACTATCCAATTGTTATGAATGCACAGCTGCACCCGTCATGATCTCGCCACCACACCCAACGTGCACAAGGGTGCAAGGGTCCGTTCATCGCTGCTTGCGCCTTTAATTATTATTTATTATTATTATTAGGGGCAAGGCAGCGAAAGCTGCTGGGAACCTATTTTCTTCTTCTTCTTCTTCTGCTCCTCCTCCTCCTCCTCCTCCTCCTCCTTCTTCTTCTTCGGAAATCCTACTTCCCAAACATGAAAAATCACCAAACTTTGCACAAAGGTCCAGTCCTATGCCAGATTGCCTCAGCTGCAAAAACAGGCCAATAGTCCTGATGGTGGAGCTACAGCAAGCCTCTAAATTTCAAAATTTTGAAAATTCACAACAAATCAACCATATATCCTACAGATTTGCAACTTTCACCAAAATGTAGCCCCAGTACTTAAGAAACTTTTGTCCACTTAAACTTAGTACAAATTATGAAGTCTCACTGTTGTTTTTTTTTTTTTTTTTTCAAAAACTGTAAAACTTTTCTTGCCCCACAATTTTTTCTCAATTGTCACCAAATTTGCTGTACTGAATCTTCAGATCGTCCTCCACAAAAATACCACCCGGCGTTTTGATATTTGAAAAATTGAGCCTTCAGTGCATGAAAACGTTTGACTGTAAACAGTACTGTAAACATATACCAGCCAATTCTTAATAAATACATTTTCAATCTTCCTGAAAAAAATTGATAATATTTTAGAGTCATGGTCGATGAAGTTTGCCAAATATCAGAATTTTTTCTCAAAAACTGAATTTTTGAAACCATTTTGAATTCTGCTCTCATGGAACAATTGGAGTCAATGTAAGAATGGAATTTTTAAACATTAGATTTTCTCTTATGAAGCAAAACTTTTATTGCTAAAAACAAATCCCCAACATTTCTATGCTGTCAAGTTGCAATTTATGTATTATCAAATTTTTGCCTCAATAACAGAAATTTTGACATTTTGACAATTTTTGAAATCTTCTTTGACAACTGCTGCCTGGCTGGTGACTCCCTGAATCGATTAATGAAGCCACACACCTGTTCTCACATCCAGCCATTTAGCTCAATGAGTTAGGTGTTGGCTCTTGGTGTCAGAAGTTGTGAGTTCAAACACCAACTACGGCAGAATGGACATTGTAATGTTGATGTTCTTGTTATTTGCCTATTTAAGAACTTATTGTTTTCCTCAGTAAGCGTTTAAATGTAAAAACTTTGAAAATTCCTACCAAACCAACCATACGTGCTACAGTTTTGCAACTTTCACCAAAATGTAGCCCCAATACTTAAGAAACTTTTGTCAACTTAAACTCACTACAAACCTTCAGACCCAGCAACAAGAAATATTATTTTCTGATTGGCTGATAGCTCGCTAATTCAAAACAGCTGTATGGATGGACTAAGTAGAAAAACCTTGGCCTCTGAGGTTTCGTCACTTCTCAAGTGAGAAATGTCGTGTGGTGTGTGAGCGTGTGTCTCATGCCCAATGCACGAGACTAGAGAGCCCTTTTGTTGTTGCAGCACGTCTGCAGCAAGCATCTTCTTGTCATGTTGACGTCAAAGAGAGGGATATCCTTAAGTGAGAATATTCATGCCTGAAATAATCAATCCATTATGAAAATAGTTGTGTATTAACTATTATGAATTTAAATAACTGATTTTTTGACAAATCATCGCTGTTTTATTTCTTATTTTAGTCCTAAAATGCTCTAGAAGAAGTTTGAAATGCATGTAACTCTTAAAAGTTACTTGCTAATTAGCTCAGTGGGACGAAGGATACTTGGCTATTTGGTGTCAGAGATTATTAGTTCAAATGTCAACCAATGCAAAATGTACGATGTAATCCCACCTTTCTTGTTATCCTCCATTTTTTGCCTCTTGTTGCTCAGAAGTGCCTAAATTTGCCTGGCCCCGATATCGCTGCAAAGCAGCTTTAATTATTTATTATTATACTTGTTCCGACATTTCGAAGGCCCTTTTGACCCCCTAAACGTGCCCAAAAAGTGACCAAATTTTGCACGCAAGCCAGGCCTGGCAAACATTTTGAGATTTTATGGTGTTCATCAAAAGGCGGGGCAAAATGGCGAAATTGGCCAACAAAATTTGGTATGCACATGTACCACACCAAGACGCACAAAAAAGTCAAGTGTCTATGGTCCACACCCAACAGGACGTCAGCCATTTTGATTTGAATTTTTGATTTCCGCCGATTTTCTCACCTTGTGTTTTAACAAACTACTACAGGATTTATCAGATCGACTTCAAAATCGCTGTGTGTCATCTACACTAATTTCTGACCAAAAGTTATCAAAAGTTCCAGTCATTGTTTAACGGCGTGGCGTCAAATTTCCAGTATTCGCCATGAAACTGGAGGTTGCTGTAGCTTCAATGTATATTTTCCAATCTGCCCCAAACTTCATGAGAGTCTCGCCCTGAACACACCTACAGGACAATATCCTGTCATAGTCATAGCGCCCCCCGGTGGTAACAGGAAGTGTCCTTTTTTTACTGAACCATGTATTGATCCAACATACTTGACCCCACCAACTTTATTCCACTTCTAAGACGTGCAGAATTACTTGATGAAGCTACATTATGAATGCTGGGAAGCTACGAGCAATGGCATCCGTCTGCCAGCGTGGCGACTATCGATCCCTTGCCATCAAATTACGTTTGCCTTTTTCATGGCTTTAACGAAGTGTTATGGCCTCAATTTGTTATGGCGTCAATTTGTTATGACGTCACGGACAGCAAGGGATGACAGACAAAATTCTTAAACTTCAACAGATTTAATTAAACAAACAGAACTAATCTACTCTCTACCTCTACTGACCAAGATTGAAATAAAAAAAAATGAGATAATTACAGTCCCTCGGTAATGGAGATGGCGCTGCTATGTTGCGATGTCTTGGGACAGGAAAATGCTCCAACACAGGCAAAAATCCACAAAAAGCTTCACAGGTCTTGGAAAAGAGTGACAGGTCTGGTCAAATGTATCCTTCCACTATTTCTCCTTGCAATTTCTCCTACTACCACACTCTCTCGATTTTTCTCCTTATATACTCTTTTCCAGCCCCCTCTGAGGCATGCCCGGGACATGCCCAAACCTAGTTTTAGATTGCTTAACAAAAAAAATGTCAATACTGCCATCTAGTGGCTTTTTTTTTTCTTTCCACATTACACGTCCATTCCAAAAGGGAAAAATTTTGACTCATAAAGGCAAAATTTTTCTTTTCAATACAAAAATGGTTAAGTAGACACTTGTGTGTGTGTGTGTGTGTGTGTGTGTATATATATATATATATATATATATACACATATAATGCAATATGCTAATAAACACATGTGATATATATACACATACTCAAACACGGGATAAGCAATCAGCAATTACATTGTCAGTACCCTTTACATGCTTGATTTCCAAGTCAAACTCCTGTAAAATCAAACTCCAATTCAACAATCTCCGATTCTTGTTTTTCATCTTACTCAAAAACATTAACGGATTGTGGTCAGTATATACAGTCATTGGCTTTTGCCCTGTACAAACATAAACCTCAAAGTGTTGTAAGGATAGAACCAGAGCCAACAGCTCCTTCTCAATTGTGGAATAGTTCTTTGGTGGCGATTGAACTTCCTGGAGAAGTATGCCACGGGATGCTCAATGTCATCAGAGTCACTTCTCTGTAGGAGCACAGATCCACAAGCTTGGTCGCTAGCATCGACCGCTATGGAGAACGGTTTGTTGAAGTCAGGAGATTTGAGCACAGGGAAGTGACACAGCAGAGACTTCAGGCGATCGAAGGCTCTTTGGCATGCTTCATCCCAAGTGAACTTCATGCCTTTCTTCAGTTGGTTGGTGAGACTGAGAGCAATCTCAGCAAAGTTCTTGCAGAACTTGCGGTACTACCCGATCATTCCAAGGAAGCGGCGCAAAGCTTTTTTGTTGTCAGGAACTGGAAAGTCCATGATGGCTTGGACTTTAGCATTTATGGGTGCCACCTTACCCTGGCCTATGACGTAGCCAAGATACGTGACAGTAGCACAACCAAAGTCACTCTTGTTCAGGTTAACAGTCAGGTTAGCCTGGGTCAAGCGCTGGAACAACGTCTCTACATCTTTCAGATGTTCTTCTCAGGAGTCACTCCGTGTGATCAGGTCATCGATGTACGCACCCGTGTGTGGCAATCCGGCGATTGTAGACTGTATCATCCCTTGGAACGTGGCTGGGGCATTTTTCATGCCAAAGGGTAGGACTTCATACTGGTATAACCCAGATGGTGTGGCAAAAGCAGAGATGCTCTTGGCCCTCTCAGTTAAAGGCACACACCAATAACCCTTCAATAAATCAATCTTGGTCAGAAACTTTGCTTGCCCTACTCTATCAATACAATCATCAATCCTAGGTATTGGAAACACATCAGTTCTAGTTACAGCATTGACTTTGCGATAATCTGTACAGAATCTAGTACTTCCATCAGGTTTTGGAACTAGAACACAGGGTGAACTCCAATCGGAGTTAGAGGGTCTGATAATATCATGTTCTGACATGTACTCAACCTCTTTCTCAGCAATCTTTCTCTTTTTTCAGGATTCATCCGCACGGATGCTGTTTTATTGGTTTGGCATCACCAACATCTACATCATGAGAGGCTATAGAAACTCTCTTTGGAACATCAGGAAATAGATCTTTATATTTCTTGATCAACCTCTTAAACTGATCTCTCTGTGAGGGTTCTAAGTGCTGGAGTTTTACATCAAGATTTTGCAACACTTCAGAATTTGACAATTTACATGAAAGAACTTCAGCTTTAATTCTAGGTTCATCATCTTGAAACTCCCCCTCATCTTCACAAGTCTCGGCCATAGGAGGATCTGAAGTGACAGCTGCAACCCTAGCATTCCTATCATGATAAGGCTTCAGCATGTTAATGTGACACAACTGTTTTGGCTTTCTCCTATCTGGAGTCTTCACAATGTAATTGAGATCATTGAGTTTTGTCAGAATTTCATAAAGACCATGAAATCTAGCCTGCAATGGATTGGACTGCAAGGGAAACAACACAAGGACCTTGTCTCCTGGTTTAAACTCACGGCTTCTAGCCTTATGATCATACCAAGTTTTCATTTTTCCCTGACTTGATTTCAAGTTCTCTTTGGCTAGGTCACAAGCTGCACACAGTCTTTCCTTGAACTTGCTAACATAGTCTAACAGACTGATATGCGGCTCTTTCTCTTGCCATTGTTCACTCAACAATAGCAAAGGTCCTCTCACTTCATGGCCAAACACTAGCTCAAACGGACTGAATCCAGTAGACTCCTGCACTGCTTCTCTAGCTGCAAACAACAGCAAATGAACACCTTCATCCCAGTCTTTCTCATGGTCATAACAATAAGTCCTCATCATTGTCTTGAGAGTGGAATGAAACCGCTCTAAGGCACCCTGACTCTCTGGATGATAGGCACTGGAAAGAATCTGCTTCGCACCTAGTTCATATACAACCTGCTGAAACAATCCGGAAGTGAAATTGCTACCTTGATATGACTGAATGGCCTTCCCAGGGAAAAACAACGTGAAGAACTTTATCAAAGCCTTCGAGATTGCAGTTGCCTTGATGTTGCGTAGAGGTATGGCTTCAGGGAATCTGGTAGATGCACACATGATTATCAACAAGTACTGATTTCCAGATCTAGTCTTGGGTAATGGACCAACACAATCAACAATGACCTCGGAGAAGGGTACCCCAAATGCTGGGATAGGCTGCAATGGAGCTACAGGTGGGTCTAACTGGTGTTTTCCAACTACCTGACAAGTGTGACAGGTTTTGCAAAAGTTGGAAACATCTTTCCGAAGTCCAGGCCAGAAGAAGTGTTTCATGATCTTGTCAACAGTCTTGTTAACACCAAGATGACCTCCTAAAGGCAAACTATGAGCCATTGTTAAGATCTCATTCCTGTAGACCTTCAGAACAACAATTTGCTTGACCACTGCCCAATCTGCATTGGCAGGGATATCAGAAGGGCGCCACTTCCGCATCAACACTCCATCCTTGAGATAATACCCAACTGGAACTGCATCTATTTCTTCATCAGGAAGGGCTCTCTTCTTTAGTACACAAATTTCAGGATCATTGTTTTGCTCCTGAATCAACCGCTTTCTGGACAGAGACATGTCTCCAGACACATCAGAATCACCAGACCCATCTGGCTGGCTGAATAGAGAACTGATAAAAGTGTCTGATAAGTCCTCAAACGGAGAAACCATAGTAGGCTGAACAGAGTCATGAGGCGAACCACCTGAGTCATGACTATTCAATGTGCTGGACGGCACCACATCATCTTCTTCTTGAGCCTTCTTGGCCATAGCACGAGTCACTGCACAGGAAGGATACAGAGATGGGTCTTCATCGCCATCTTCAGTGCTCGGCTGTGAAGTAAGATGAACAGGGGGAACTACATTGCCCCCAGCCAGGTCATTGCCTAGCAACAGAGAAACACCCTTGATAGGTAGACTTGACATAAGTCCCACCTTTACCTGTCCTGTAACTAAATCTGACTTCAAGAATACAGAGTGCAGGGGTACAGATACAGTCCTCCCTTCAATACCTTGTACAAGTATGAAATCCCCAGAAGCGGTCTCATCACGTAACTCCAAGGAGTCCATCAACAAAAGTGACTGAGAAGCTCCGCATCCCTTAGGATATATATGGGGACAGGAGGAGAATGTTCATTCAGAGCCACAAATCCTCTGACACAAATGGAAGATATTCCTCCCTCACAAAGTCAGCAGTATCAGGCTTCTTAGCCTCACAAGGAGCAGGCAATTTAGCAGATCGGTCATCTACTACAGGGGTTTCTAACCTTGTCTTCACAAAGGCATTGGGTTTGGTATCCTTTTCTTTTTTTTCTTAGCTTTAAGGAACCAACAGTTAGTTGTAACATGACCAGATTTCTTGCAATAATTGCAAACTAGACCACTTTTGTCCCTGTCAGCTTTCACACTTCGATCAGACCTTTGACTGGATTTCTGAGCACCATCACCAGATTTGTCTTTGTCTTTGGGTGAGGAATCTTGGGTATCACCGTTACCTTTCTTCTGAAATTGGGACCATCTATTGTTACTGCTAGACTGAAATTTGGACTTATGTGTGAGAACATATTCGTCTGCAAACTTGGCAGCTGATTGCAAATTCAGTGCTTGCTTCTCATTAAGGTAGGTCTTAATATCATCCTTGACACAGTTCTTGAATTCTTCAACTAACACCATCTCTTTTAGTGAGTTGAAATCATCCTTGACCTCCATAGAAGTGCACCAGTTCTCAAAGCAAACCTTCTTCTCGTTAGCAAATTCCACATAAGTCTGATTGTCAGATTTCTTCAGACCTCTGAATTTCTGTCGGTAAGCCTCTGGGACCAACTCATAAGCTGTCAAAATAACCTTTTTGACAACCTCATAATCAGAGGAATCATCTGCAGACAAAGCCGAATAGGCTTGTTGAGCTTTACCCTTGAGGACAGTTTGCAACATCAGAGGCCAGTGTTCCTTTGGCCACTGACAACTCTTAGCTACCTTCTCGAAGCACTGGAAATACTTATCAACCTCCTTCTCTGAGAATGGAGGCACCAGCTTTTA
Source organism: Gymnothorax javanicus (assembly GCA_029692085.1). NCBI lineage: Eukaryota > Metazoa > Chordata > Actinopteri > Anguilliformes > Muraenidae > Gymnothorax > Gymnothorax javanicus. Next base: position 156,662,134 of record CM056196.1, read on the forward strand.
CCTCCTGGCTAGCCCGAAATTTGTTTTCACCTTGCATTTTGATTTTTTAGTAGCTCCATTTGGAGCCTTTCTTCTCTATCTAATTTTTTCTAAATCGAAATCTCTCTGTCTCTCTGTCTCTCTTTTCTGCTCTTTCCTCTTTCTCTCTCTCAAATTCTCTTTGTTTTTCTTTTTCCTCCCTTTTTTTTCTCTTCTCTTGCCAATTTTTCTAACTCAAACTGCCTTTGTTTTTTATTTTTTTCTTTTTTTTCTCTTTCTCTCTCTCAAATTCTCTTTGTTTTTCTTTTTCCTCCCTTTCAATCTCTAGCATTTTTAATTTAAGTTCCAATTCTACATTGGGATTTTCCACCGGAAACTGTTCTAGATCTCCTGGTGCAAACACATTTTCATCAATGTAATATTCAACAATCTCTCTAGCCAGTCTTGCTTTTCGCATGGCTGGTTTTACATCTGTCAGCTCTGTCTGCATATTTCTAGCAGTTCTGTCTTTTAAAAAGACTTCAAAACCTCCACGGTTGGTGATGCCAAGACATCATCCATTGCTGTTGATCTGCCATATATATATATATATATATATATATATATATATATGAAAATTCAAAAAACAATTTCACTATTTGAAATTTTAGATTTTCAATAAATGACTCGCACAATGGTCTATCCCGGACCTGAGCCCCCAATTTGTTATGGCCACAATTTGTTATGGCGTCAATTTGTTATGATGTCACGGACAGCAAGGGATGACAGACAAAATTCTTAAACTTCAACAGATTTAATTAAAGAAACAGAACTAATCTACTCTCTACCTCTACTGACCAAGATTGAAATAAAAAAAAATGAGATATTTACAGTCCCTCGGTAATGGAGATGGCGCTGCTATGTTGCGATGTCTTGGGACAGGAAAATGCTCCAACACAGGCAAAAATCCACAAAAAGCTTCACAGGTCTTGAAAAGAGTGACAGGTCTGGTCAAATGTATCCTTCCACTATTTCTCCTTGCAATTTCTCCTACTACCACACTCTCTCGATTTTTCTCCTTATATACTCTTTTCCAGCCCCCTCGGAGGCATGCCCGGGACATGCCCAAACCTAGTTTTAGATTGCTTAACAAAAAAAATGTCAATACTGCCATCCTAGTGGCTTTTTTTTTTTTGTTCCACATTACAGAAGTCATAACCTCATGAAAATTGATACACACATCAAGAATGGCGAGCACTTACGTGTGATAGGGGTGATGCCCATGGGCGGGGCAAAATGGCTCCATAGCGCCCCCTAGAAAATTTCAAAAAAGCAGCCCTTGCTGCTTGTTTGACCAGGTTGCCACAATCCAATTGTTTTGAATGCTCAGCTGCACCCTTCGGGATCTCGCCACCCCCCGCGGAAAACTTCCGTATGTAAATCGACAGTGGTCAGACACCGGGATAAGGTGTAGGCCTATAGTACATGCCACAGTATCGTGATTTCTTTCAGAATACCAAAACTGGATTTCTCATAATTGGGATAAGGGCTTATCTTGGTTTCTAAAATAAGGATATGATGTTTACATGTACAAACGCAAAAACGGGATTCTCTAAAAACCCGATCATTACCGGGATACTGAAGTCCATGTAACTAAACACACTCATAGAGAATACATTGCAAGTGCTCATTCGCTGTAACGTCAGCGGCATTGAGAATCTTCCAAGAGTGGATGTGTCATATGAAAGTTAAAGCTCGCAACAAACGTAGAATTTACTCAACTCGTTTCATAACTTTCTTGTGGTATCACCAAGAGTATAATATTCTGTTTATCACTTAACAGAAAAGCATAATTTAATAGTAGACAAATGTAATTTCCGTCAGCGCCTTGATGGAAACGTTATTTATTTGCAGGCATCCTAGCAATGCGCTAACTCCATTGTTCTTACACTTGGTATTCAGTTTAGCTACATATTAACAGCGTGATGAAACACAGAGCGGTTTTTATCTTGTACTACAGTTATGTGATTAAGTTCAATCTATCTTAATTAGGGCTGGGGCGATTCTGAATCGATTTTTTTTAGGGTGTAGTACCGCTACCTGCTGCCATGGGGCGAACATCCAAGCTTTCCCTTTTCCTTTATTAAACCTGACGCAGGTTGAACGAAAGCGCCAAACATCAAAGGGCATGTAAAATGCTTCCGGAAAAAAACTTCATTCTGACATCAGTATTTTTCGGCGACATGCTGCACGGAGCCAAATAAAGGACTACAGAATCTTCTATTAACCAACTGGGCTACTCTAAGAAAAAAGTAACCTGTTCCAGTTTACTTTGCTTGATTAGCAATCAAATGGTGGATGCGTTTACTCTCTAAGTTGAATGAATGCTGTTTATTAAGACAGCATGTTTGATTGCTGCATTTTGAAATTTAAATGGCCACAGAACAGCACAGCATGAACACGATTTCCATTGCCACGCATTTGTGATAATTTATATCTCACATTCACGTTTCATCTGCTTTTCAGAATGTTTTCCACCTTGTGTATTTTTTTAGACGCTTAAAATCCAGGGCGATCTTATAACAAATCTGTTTTAAATTAATCTTTAATAATGTCCTAAAATGCTGAGAGATGCAATTCAGAGGAGGATTTTTTTTAAATTATTCAAATTATTGGCATCTTTCACTCTAACACTGTAGCCCATAGGTTTGTCTGCTTTTCACCATCACATCTTAATCATTATAGGCTACTGAAATTGCTTGATTGTTATTTAGGACAAGTACACAGGAGCAGATTGAGGGAAGGGCGGAGCACCTGCAATTAGCGAAATCTAAACTCAGGCTTCTTCCCGACCGCATTTTGAATCATTTAAGCCGCTTCAGGTGTGTATATTTCAAGCAAGGACTGTCTAAAACATGGACGACGCGTCTCCATTCACTGCCATTCAACAAAAATTGGAACCAAAATATCCTCGATACGGGCGCTGCCATGTTGCACATTTGGAGCCTGAGTTGGCGCAGTAGTGATCGGGGGGTCGAGCCGCGCTATCGAATCCCGCCCACACACCCACCCGAACAGCCCCCTGAACTTCTAACCTGGGCTGGCTGCTACGCTGTGAACGTAAGTGCCCGTAATAGCCAGCTCTCACAAGGAGACGGTACAGTTTACCATCGTAACGTGAAAGGACCCCACTGCCGGCAGCTTAACTATTCGGTCGTTATTAAAGTAAATAGACTTTATGGCTAAACAGACCCCCCACAGTCATCTGTTTCGAAATTAGATGAAGTACCTAACTGGCTATCTATGATATCGTGTCACTGAATCTTGCTTAACAAGCTAGGTATGTAGCTAATTACATTAAGTAACGCAGGTGTCAGATTTTTGCCACTTCTCGGCCACATAGCTAGTAGTCAATGTTCTCAACTGTCACTTACTCAATGTTGCGAGTGGCGAGCATATTAACGCCGACTTTCGTTGTATTTTCTAAATCACGTTCCGCCGGGAAAGTGTCATTTCCTATGTGCATTTACTAGCTGAGTAATGGGTCGAACTTTTAATTTTTCAACACGTTAGAACGGTAGATCGAATTTTGAATTAAAATAAACTGACCTTCTCACCAAAGTTAGCTTGCTCTGTTTAATAAGTCGCGTATCTTACGGTAGCTAATGTTGTATTTCTTAAAAATGTAACTTGTAAATGTAAAAATGTAGCTTGGGGGACCAGCAATTAATTCTCTGTGATAGTTAACTTAGCAATCCAACACCCCTACTCTTTCTTTTATGTGGACTCAATGTCTTTGAATGCATAGATAGTAACTGTTTGAGTTTTGGTATCCTCATTTTTAGACGACGAAATGGACTCGGCAATTCTTGCATCCTCCACAGTGGCCAAGAGTCTGTATAAATCTCATGGGAATATCTGGAAACTGACGCCTGTGGTTATTTAAGCATAAGACTTTTCACTGGAGAATGTCATAAAAAATTAAGTTTATAACATTAAGTCATATCTATTTCATGCATAAAAAGCACAATACCACCTGATAAAATATGGAATAATAGAATGTAAACATGAAATATGTTAAATCGCAGAAAAAGCCAGCAGAAGTGACTATTGTGACATTTGCATTTTACAACCAACAGGGTCAAAAGTTTACATTATTGGGGACAGCTACATTCGCCGTGGGGAAAAACGAGCAAGGGAGCCCATCGAGACCAACCTTGGTCTGGATGCCGAGGTCCAGTGGTTTGACTGGGGTGGCGTGGTTTGGGGAAACCTCCTCCCCTTTATCCACCAGTGCCTGAGAAGAAGAGCTGTGACAGAGGTCCTGCTGGTCCACTGTGGCGGGAATGACCTCGGAAAAATCAAGAGTGTGAAGCTTGTCGCAGGGATCAAGCAGGACTTGGAAATTCTCCATCGACAGTTCCCTCTGATGAAGATCATCTTCTCTGCCATCACCCAGCAATGCCGGTGGAGGTCTTCGCATCCAAAGATTGACAAAGCCCGGCAATATGTCAACAGTGTGATGGCTACCTTTGTTTTGTCTATTGGTGGAGACATCTTGCATCATCCTCAGATAAAACATAGAGATCCTGGCCAATTTTTGCATGATGGAGTTCCTTTCACCCCTATGGGAAATTATATATTTTAAATAACATTGTGGCTGTGTCTGAAAGACCAAATCCAGTAGGGTGATGCTGGATTTGGATTTTCAACATCAGCTATGGGCGCAAAAAAAAGTCAGTTTTTTTTTTTTCTTTATGTGATGTTTGATGCGCTTTTATTCATTTATTTATTTTTATACTAGGGTGGTAGCCATCATATTGAGTTTTCCTAGCTCTTCCTCTCCATCCACCTTCCTTTCTCTCTTCCTCTTCAATCTTTTCTCCAAACCATTTGCTTTCCCCCAGCCTTTCCACCTAATGGACTTCCTTAATGTCTCCCCACGGCAAATGTAGCCAGTGTATTGTCTTTGGGCCTCACAGAACTCTATGCTGTGTGTAGTTTTTGTTTAAATAAACATTTTTTATTTAACTCATTTGCATGCTCTGATTTACTGCAGCAAAGGACATAGTATATGTGAAAGAATTCCAGTGTGAAGTTTTTGCTGGACGTAAATGTAAAGACCTTTATTGTACATTACAGGTTTAATTTACCACCATCACAGGTAATGTACATTGAATTGCAAAATATTTCTCATATACTCCCAGTCCAAGGACTGGAGTCTTTGTTGGAAAACTGAAAGCTTAGAAGTCAAGATGAACGGCTTTTGAATCTATTATTAAACAAACAAACAAAAAAAAGAATGACAGTTTATGCCAATATTTGAAGACAACATATAAGGAAGATGACACGGACGGAACAAGCATATATAAGAGTAGCCAGTTACATGTCCAATATTATGCAATCAACATGGACTTGTCTACCTCCAAGTGTAAATTACCGTCTTACAGAATCATTGCAAGTTTCAGTGACAATGCATAGTTGAGCAGTTTTGACAAGCATTTTCATCAGTTTTTCATTTACAAATTACTTCAGAAGTATTCTCCAGCAATATAACAAAAGAATCGCTTGTAGCATCCTCCGAGTCTTCACTGGACCGGGGTAACCTCAGCGTTACCCAGTGGTTTGGCGGCTTCTGTAATCACATGATAAAAAAAGAAAACATATAAGCTTCACAAATAATTAGATATCTGAAACCTGAAGTGCAGTCTGCCCTACCATGACAGCAGTAAAACTGACTTGCACGTTCCAACCCACACATCTGGCAATTTTGCAAACGGCGGGTTTGACAAAAAAAAAAAAACTAGAATGGAGATATATGCAGCTCTATATACTTTGAAATTAAATTCTGTCTGCTACCAATTTACATTCCTTTTTATGTGGGGTCACATGCACCTATTCGGACTTATTTGAAACGTGTTTCAGACATAGACTGTATATGAAGAGACATCAAATTTCAGTCTTAACGTAGCCAAGGCAGCTAGCCAACTTGGTAATAACTGACCGTTCAACTTTAACAAACAAAAAATAAACTTACAACTGCAAAGGTCCTTCCGATCGGTCCGGTCGGTTAGCACAATTCGCAGCAGAGCAACTCATTTCGTCGTTTTTTGTTGCAATCGGTCCTGCTTGAAGCACAATTGCTGTTAGCTATGAAGAATTTCAGAAAACCTTAAGTCTCCTGTCGATGTTTCCTACTCCAGCTCTACGTAAAATTACTATTCACGAAACGAAATCCGCAGGGGGGCAGGGGCTATCGGGACTCCGTCCACGCACTGCAGTTGTCAATCACTGCTGTTTGTTATGACTACACGCCCCTTTTGCATAATATCAAATAAAAAGTTTACAGCAAACTTTTCAGAAAAATTGACGCTAGAATATAGATCAGCATGGTAAGAACTTCTTAAAAAGGAAGAAACCATCTTCAGAAAAATATTTTTCATGTACGCATTTTTCTCTGTGTGGCATTTCTCCCCTCCACTACTGTGGAACAGGTGGGCTTATAATTTGTACTGCAGCCGGCCCGTAGTTGGCGAACGAGACGTTTTGGCTTCACTTTTCAAGAGACATTCAGCTGTCCATGTTTTATACAGCCCTTGGTTTCAAGAAATTAACACGCGACCCCATGATGGCAAGTGGTCTTATCACGCTTTTAAAAAAATCCTCGTTCAACATCACCATATCCCAACTCTGCATTTCATCTCTCGTTGTATTTTTAGGAGATCTATAATGATAATAAAAATAAAGAGATTTGTTTTCAGATCGCCCTGGATTTCAAGCGTCTGAAAAATACACAAGGTGGAAAACATTCTGTGAAGCGGATGAACCGTGAATGTGAGATATAAATTATCACAGTCGCACGAAATGCCGTGGCAATGGCAATCGTGTTCATGTTGTGCTGTTCTATGGCCATTTAAATTTCAAAATGCAGCAATCAAACATACTGTCTTAATAAACAGCTCTACTCATTCAACTTCGAGAGTAAACACATCCACCATTTGATTGCTAATCAAGCAAGTAAACTGGACCAGCTTACTTTTCTTAGAGTAGCCTAATTGGTTAATAGGAGACGATTCTGTAGTCCTCTACTTGGCTCCGTGCAGCATGTCGCCGAAAAATACTGATGTCAGTCAAGTTTTTTTTTCGGAAGCGTTCACATGCCCTTTGATGTTTGGCACTTTCGTTCAACCTGCGTCGGGTTTAATGAAGGAAAAGGGAAAGCTCGGATGTTCGCCCCATGGCAGCAGGAGGTGGTACTACGTCTTAAAAAAGAATCGATTCAGAATCGCCCCAGCCCTAAGCTTAATATTATCTATCCGCCAAAATTGTGATATAGCCCCCACCCGGTTTAGTGGCCTGGTTTATTAGGGTTAGGGTTAGGACATAGTTAAGCCCCACTAAACCAGGTGGGAGGGGAAATAAGCCTACTAGACCAGGCCACTAAACCGGGTGGGGGCTATATCACGATTATGCCATCTATCCATAATAACGTATACCTTTTTTCTTGTTCTTCAGCTCCAGTAACGTTAGCGTAAGGTGGTCTAACCGCATTCAAAAATTTTATGAAATGTTAAGAAAGTGCTCGCACTGTTGTGGTTGTCATGACATCAGGAGTGTTTGACATTCTGGCAGCATTCCATTGGCTCGCGCTCGTAGAAAGAGCTGGAGGCCATTCTGCAACTCAGAGTAAAAAAAAAAAAAAAAAAAGACATTCTGAAGTGGCGGCGGGAATAATTTACTAGCGGCGGGGCGCCGATACTAAATGAATATAGCGGAAACTATGGGCCCATTCATCGCTGCTTGCAGCTTTAAATTTTTTTGCAATTTCAATGTTGAATTTTCATGAAGATTTTTTGTGTTTACAACCCCTTTTCTCTATCAAAATCATGAAAATAAACTGAAATACGTGGGGAGTCTAAATGCACCAAGTGTCTAGACTCAGTTGAGCCAAAAATTTTCCTGTCTGTGAAGCTGCAATATTGAATTATAAAGCCTTAAATTAGGTAACACCTAAATAGCCAGATTTGGCCTCTGCGCAAAGGGGTAAGCAGTTTATCAACCTGTTGTAGGAATTTTACATTTTAACTAATTTTTTTAAGCGAATTGTTTATTGCGGTCTCAGTTACAATCCATTGGCATTTTCAAAGACAAATAAATTTGTTTTTTCAGAGACTGAAAAGGTGTAGGCTGAAGCCAAGGCTTATTGTGCCTACCCTTTTTACATAGGTGTTAAGTTACAAACATACAAGTACAATATCAGGATGTCATGACATATCAGAAAACAATAAGTAATTCAGACACACATAGAAAAGCGAAGTCAAAGGATCAGTAAGTACATATTATTTCGATTATAATTATAATAAAGATCTATATTTATCTATTACAATGGATTTATACATTTTTTAAATAGACTGATTGAGCTACAGAGTTTTAATTCATTGTCCAATTTGTTCCATAAAGATATTCCTTTAACGGATACACATTTGCTTTTGATGGTAGTTCTTATTTTGGTGTTTTTAAACATACATATACCCCTTAAATTATGATCACTCTTTCTTAACAAGAAAAGTTCCTGGATGCAGTGTGGAAGCAGATTATTATTAGCCTTGTACATTATAATATTTGAAATTGATATTATGATTTGATTTGATATTATGAGGGGAGGAAAACTTCACGGTATTAAAGATCTGATTATTGAAATCATCCATGTTATACGGAATATGTTTGTGCTTCAGTAGGAGAGGGAGAATCAATTAAGTAGGTCAGATTGCTTGAATCATCTGAAACATTCGAAGAAAGTTTCTTGTGCAGTTAGACCAGTTAAGGCTATGATCCCTTCCACTGTTTCCCTACAGGAGCTGCACTTCTGAACACATTTGAACAGCAGAATGATGCAGGCAGGAGTCCATCTGAGACAGGACACTGAGACGACCCTACCAGAGCTCCCCGAGCAGCACAGGATCAGAGAGAAAGAAGAGGAACTACATGGACTGGAGTCTGTCCACATGGCAGAGTCAGAGACAAAATGTACTGCATCAGGACTCAACACACTGGAGCCAGAGTGTGTCACTGCAAACAGCAGGGTCAGTGATTTACATTACACAGAAGCGTCAGTGATAAAAACTGAAGCTGCTCTGAGCCCCAGCAACACTGGGGATCTAAAGACCGAGAGCCATGACTTTACAGAACTGGCCTGTGTAACCCATCTGCATCCTGACCAGATCAAAACAGAAACAGATAATGGAGGCTGTGTTAAGGCTGAACACATGAGTGTCTTGCCGGAGAAGAATTGTTTTGACATCAAATCTGAAGTGAAGTTTGAATCCAGTGATGTTTTAGTGAGTGATCTCATGAATACTGAGCTCAATGGAGCTGCTATTGATGAAAAAGGCCAGACTGAACCATGGCAGTGTGCAGGAGAGCCAAATCCAAACTGTAAAAAATCAGGGGAAAAAATGTTAGATGTCAGGACAGTTCATGAAGGTGAAAAGCCATACAAATGTGATCAGTGTGAGAAAAGCTTTGTGCAGAAATTTTGTTTAAAATCCCATCAGCGCATTCATTCAGGTGAAAAGCCATACAAATGTGATCAATGTGAGAAGAGTTTTTTATATCGATCTTCATTTAAATACCACCAGAGAATTCATACAGGTGAACAGCTCTACAAATGTAGTCAGTGTGAGCAATCTTTTATAAAGAAATCTCATTTAAAATCTCACCAGAGCATTCACACTGGTGAAAAGCCATACAAATGTGATCAGTGTGAGGAGTGTTTTTCATGGAGTTCTCAATTAGAATCCCACAAGAGCATTCACACTGGTGAAAAGCCCTACAAATGTGAATGGTGTGAGAAAAGGTTTGTGAGGAAATCTCATTTAAAATCTCACAAGAGCATTCATACAGGTGAAAAGCCCTTCAACTGTGATCGGTGTGAGAAAAGCTTTGTGAGGAAATCTCATTTAAAATACCACCAGAGCATTCATACAGGTGAAAAGCCCTTCAACTGTGATCGGTGTGAGAAAAGCTTTGTGAGAAAATCTCATTTAAAATACCACCAGAGCATTCATTCAGGTGAAAAGCCATACAAATGTGATCAGTGTGAAGAGTGTTTTTCATGGAGCTCTCAATTAAAATCCCACAAGAGCATTCACACTGGTGAAAAGCCCTTCAACTGTGATCGGTGTGAGAAATGCTTTGCGAGGAAATCGCAGTTAAAATACCACCAGAGCATTCATACAGGTGAAAAGCCCTTCAACTGTGATCAGTGTGAGAAAAGCTTTGTGAGTAAATCTCATTTAAAATACCACCAGAGCACTCATACAGGTGAAAAGCCCTTCAACTGTGATCAGTGTGAGAAAAGCTTTGTGAATAAATCTCATTTAAAATCCCACAAGAGCATTCATACAGGTGAAAAGCCCTACAAATGTGATCAGTGTGAGAAAAGCTTTGTGTTGAAATTTTGTTTAAAATCCCATTTGCGCATTCATTCAGGTGAAAAACCCTACAAATGTGATCAGTGTGAGAAAAGCTTTGTGCTGAAATTTTGTTTAAAATCCCATCAGCGAATTCATTCAGGTGAAAAACCTTTCAAATGTGATCAGTGTGAGAGGAGCTTTTCATGGAAATGTCAATTAAAATACCACCAGAGTGTTCATTTGTGTGAAAAGTCCAAATAATGTGATCAGTGGGGAAGAAGGTTTTCTTGGAGATCTCAGCTGTCCTGTACTTGTCTGGTGAGCAGCAGTTTTAGGTGAAATTGACGGGCTGCATTTTTATTGAATGTGGATGAAATGTGTTTGGCTGTAAGGGGAAGGGGGAGACATTTTGTTTTCGGCTAACTTTCCGTCAGCGTTGATGCTGGCATCAGCCTTACCAAAGTGTTACCGTACCATTACTCAGAAACCGCTTTCTTCACCATATTTTGAATTTGCATTGATCGGCAACTAAACTGGTGCCTTTTGCTGTTTCACTGTTGAGGGGATTGTGGGAATTTGCAGTGGGGGATTTTTACAAGTAAAAATGCTCTCTAGTTTTAACCCTATAATGTCCCCTGTATCTCATATGATGCACCAAATTGAAGGACTGTGTCCACCTGGTAAGATGCAACACAACCATGACTGCTCACTGTATCATATCTGATACACAGTGCTGCCACCTGGAAGGAAGAAGTGAGATTACAGGAGTAGTCTCTCCCCTAGTCACTCACTTCAAGGTAGTAGCTCCCATGTGAATGGGAATTCATGAATTTCCTTGGACTTTGGCAGTGAAGTTATTACACAAAAACTTATTCTTATACATGTTAAGGGTTAGCTATAGATAGTAGAGAGCATATAAATAATTTGAAAATTTCGAGTGTTGAGTTCTGAAGGGGTGCTGATTTTTGGCTGTATCAGATATGATACTCCTGGAATTAGAAGAAGTTCTGTTCAGCAATGTATATTTTGCTGTCACAAAACCTAATGATGAACAGTGGATCTGAATACTACCCTTCAATACTTCAAAAATATTACTGGGTCATGTTTTTCCTATAATGATGTCTGTGTCTGGGCATTATAGGGTTAAAATATTTTCAGTTTCCTCTGTGTTAAAGTCCAGGAACTTTTAAAAACATGAAAATGTAATCATATTAATGAATTATTGACTGATTCTTTGATGATAAATGAACACAATCATTAAAATGGTCATTGACAGAAAACCCACACCTCCCCTCTCCTCTGTTTTATTGTGAAATTTGAAAAGGTCTGTTAGCTCTCTGCTCCATCAGTACTTCCACATAACCCTCCCATCCTCCTCTTCCATAGCCAGAATCACAGAAATGCCCCATGTCTTAATTCTTAGTTGTACCATCCATGCCTCTCCACTTATAGTAGCTCAATGACTCTCCAATATTGATCATCTCAGTCATTCTATTGCAGAGTCGTTAATCGCCTGTAAGCCACACCTGAACGTCTTCTTGCTGAGAAAGGTGTGTGACTGCGAGTCAGTTCTTGTTCCATTGGGGACAAGGGAATGAAAGTGATATGTAAATCATGAATTGAAAATGTCACAAAAACAAGATGTTTAATGTTTTTTCTTCTCCTTTGGCCCATAAAGCATTTTGGAGAAGTTATGCTCGGAGTAAGTTCATTTATGTGTTACATTGCCTTTGCTATTTACTGCCCTCCAAGTAATTGTTTGGGGAACAGACACCAGTTGGTCCAGTTGAGGATTTTTTTCCCCAGTATTTCTTGACAGACACCTTCTGCAGCTCATGATGTTCTGGATCTGAATTTTCATATTTTGTGCTTCGTAAAGCGATGCATTTTTTCAGTGGGAGACTAGTCTGGCCTGCAGGTGGACCATTCTTTTTTTTTATTTTTATTTTTTTTTATAAATTTGGCATCTCCAATCCCACCCGAATCTGGAATGCCCAATTGGTGAACTATGTACAAAGCTTGCTCGTGCGACCCCTTGCTGCCAACTCAGGAGAGCGAAGACAGTTCACGGCTCTCCTCCGAAGCACGTGCCTGTCAGCCACTGCTTCTTATACACTCATTGGTTGAATCTTCGCAGGTTCAGAACGAGGGCGGAGGATACCCGGACTTGAACAGACTTAGAATCTTCCTGACGAGCGCCCGTCTGGCCAACAGGAGGCGCTTGAGCAACGAACAAAGCTATTCAGCTATTTCCCTTTTCCCGGCAGTCCCTTCCCAATTTGAAACCCTGTAGCGCGATGGCCAATTGTGCGCTACTCTGAAAAAGCTGCCGACCACTGCCGGTTGGTACGACCAGGGCTCAAACCCGCGACGTGATAGTCACCAGGTGGACCATTCTAACAGCCGCACTTTCTGACTGCAAATCTGAAATTTTGTAATGCATGCAGAATGTGGCTTGCCACTGTCTGTGTAAAGTAGATTTAAAAAATTTTGTCCTGTTTTCAGTTTAATTCTGGTTATTGATGACACAAATCACAGTTAATGTTTTTCACAAATTGATCGTCCCAACTTTATTGTGCATAGTTATGTAATTAGGCAAGGTCATTGGAAAATTTTAAGTTGCACGACTGGAATGTCTAATGTAATGGCAGTGTATTGCCATTCAGTGTAATACAGAGTGATGCAGAGTGGAAGTGTGCTGCGATCTGATCTGTCAATATTTCTAGTTATTCATGTTGAAGATGGAATTCACATTCTCTGTGCCATGGGAGAGAGGACCGTCCCAATTGTTACCAATGTTTTGCTCAAAAGCTGCATCCATCATTGTATGGAGGTGTAATTGTGCCAATGGCAAAGGCGTGTGCATTTGGTTGTCACCATATATGTTAAGCATACAGTGGGCTCCAGAATTATTGGCAGCCTTGACTGGAAATGCACAATAAAAGTAGCTTATAGAGCAGTTTTTTCTTTCATTATGCACAACCCCTGGGAAAAATTACAGAATCAACGCACACAGAGGATGCTCATCCAGCCGTTTTACTTCATAGCAAATAAACAAATCATGGATATGACACAAAACAATTTCTACACTACCAGTAAAAAGTTTTTGCACACCCCAGTATTTTCTGTAATTGTTACAATTTCAATATTTTATTATTTTTCACTATGTGAGTAACAGACTTGAACACTGGTATTTCTGTCTCAATGAGACTTGGCTCCTATGAATCTAAGTCTTTGAAGCAAATGATTCCTGGTAAATTTGATGTGATGTGAAAGTACGAAAGTCCCAGAAGAAAAAAACAGATGAGCGCGAAACAAAGATCGACTTTATGTACATTTTATAACTGGGCTGCTGGATTGATTTATGATTTGATAGTTTAGCATTTATATGCACACTGATAATGTCATTCCAGCCAGTAACACTGACCCCCCCCCCCCCAGGCGGCTCCAATACTGTTTGATGCAACAAAGTAGAATTATAACTAGTAAAGCATTTGCTTGAACACTGCTTTTCAAAATACTGATGTGTATTGACTAAATGCTATGGTTTTGAGTATTTGTAGAATTACTTTGAAGTATGAATTCATGCTGTGTATTTCTCCTTAACTACTTTGTTTGTGACATTTAATAAATGTACTTTACTGGTAAAATATTGTCAGTTATTCATTGTTTGCAGTCATCATATGTTGATGATTTGTTTCCAGATGTGGAAAAGGCTCTTCTGATGTATCTTAAAAAGGAATAATTTCGTTCTTAATTTTACATCCATCAAATGTTTAAAATGACATAAAATAAAAAAAATCCGAAGAAGGAAGGCTGGTCACAACATATTTTCATCATATCATCTTAAGTTATGTAGGAATTCGTGGTAAAAATATGGTATTGTTACATAACTGGCCACATGCCCAAATAAGGATGTGAAAAAAAAGCAATTTTTAGAAAATTTCGAACTCAACCAATATTTACAAAATTGTTCTGGCTCTACCAATGTATTGATAAATGTGGTTGTCCTCTAGATGTGGCCCAATATGTCAAAAATAACTGCAGAAAAAATTCCAGTGCTTTATCTAGCATACCCTTTGAGGTATTAGAGCTCAGAGGAGGCAGTGATTTTTAATGTTTTGATTTTCGGCCATTTTTCGAGCCTTGTGAGAAGAAAAGGGTACAAGCTACAGCAAATCTGACAGCATTTTCATAATCTACAAAAAAGTTGGCTCAAGACACTTGGTTTTAATGCTTTACGTTGAAATAACTTGGAGATAATCTTGCTTGAAGTTGCACCGAGAGGCAAGTTTGGTAAAATGGGAAAAATTAATCAAAATTTCCAGGGGCTGTAACTTCACAACTATTTGAGAGACAGAGCTAATATTTTGGGTTCCTGCGTACATATGGTAGAGGAGCACTTGTGAATTTTTTCAGAAGAATCTGAGAGGGTGACCTGGGAAATTTCTCGGAAATTGGTTGATTTGACCTGGAATGACCTTACTGTACATATTTAATGCAACCTGCTGTGCTGTATCGGAAAGCCAGCAGCGATATGGCAACACGACTGCTGATTCTCATAAACTATCATTCTGATCGCAAGTTATCGACAACAAGGTTTTTTTAAATTTTATTGCTGCAGAGAGATAATTCTACGGTTCTGAATGGTTATGGAACTCTTTTATTCTAATGGACATTCACTCTATTTACCCTAACGGACATCCATTCTATCTATTCTAATGGATATTCACTCTGTTTATTCTGGACATGCCTAAGGATATTTGGTGTTTATTCTGATTGAACATTAATTGCAATTTGTTATTGGCTCCATTGATACTATCACATCGTATTTATTGTATGTGTAAATTGATGAACATTTTATTTATTTATTCTCTGTGGTTCTGGTTTGTTGCCTGATCCAGTATAGTGGAAAGGACATTGATAGCACACTGGTTAAGATATATGAATGGGATCCCATATAGGCTTCATATATATACACACACACAGTGCCCTCCATAATTATTGGCACCCCTGGTTAAGATGTGTTAAAAGCCTTAAAATAAATTCAATTTTTATTGCAGAAGCATATTCTCACACTGAAAATTGTAGAAAAATGTAACCTTCAACTCAAGTGAATTCTAAGGGAAAAAAATCCCTGACTAAGAAATAATTGTTTTTCATAAAATCACCTGTTCCACAATTATTGGCACTCCGTACAATTCCTCGGAAATAAATGTAATTGAAGTATTTCTGTCATTTCTACAGTAGTTTACAAAGTTGATCAGAGTATCTAGGAACATTTAACTAGTAATTCATCACTTCCTGTTTTCCTGGGGTATAAATATGACGTGACACAGAGGCCATTTCTCTTATCCACTCTTCAACATGGGAAAGACAAAGGAACACACCATTCAAGTAAGACAGATGTGTGTCGACCTTCACAAGTCAGGCAATGGCTACAAGAAAATAGCCACTCGCCTGCACCTGCCCATATCTACTGTCAGAGGAATCATTAAGAAGTTTAAAACAACTGGAACAGTGGTAAACAAGCCTGGACGAGGACGCAAGGTGATTTTGCCACCACACACAGTGAGGAGGATGGTAAGAGAAATAAAAAGTTCTCCAAAGCTCACTGTTAAAGAATTGCAACAAATGGTTGCATCTTGGGGTCACAAAGTCTCCAAAACAACCATCAGGCGCTATCTACATGCCACAAGCTGTTTGAGAGGCATGCGCGGAAAAAACCTTTTCTCACTCTCAATCATAAACGCAAACGTCTGGAGTTCGCTAAGCGGTACTGGGACTTCAACTGGGACCGTGTGCTTTGGTCAGATGAGACCCAAGATAGAGCTTTCTGGCAACAAACACTCTAAGTGGGTCTGGCGGAACACAAAAGATGAGTATGCAGAAAAGCACCTCATGCCCACTGTGAAGTATGGGGGAGGACTGGTGATGCTGTGGGCCTGTTTCTCTTCCAGAGGCCCTGAGAACCATGTTAGGGTGCATGGCATCATGAACGCTTTGAAATACCAGGACATTTTAAATCAAAATCTGGTGGCCTCTGCCCGAAAGCTGAAGATGGGTCGTCACTGGGTCTTTCAGCAAGATAATGACCCTAAGCATGTGGCCAAATCTACACAGAAATGGTTCACCAGACACAGAATCAAGCTCCTCCCATGGCCATCTCAGTCCCCAGACCTCAACCCCATTGAAAACCTGTGGAGTGAGCTGAAGAGGAGAGTGCAGAGGAGAGGACCCAGGTCGCTGGATGATTTAGAGAGATTGTGCAAAGACGAATGGTCGAAGATCCCTCTTTCTGTATTCTCCCATCTTGTGAAACATTATAGGAGAAGATTAGGTGCTGTTTTGTTGGCAAAAGGGGGTTGTACAAAGTATTAACATCAGAGGTGCTAATAATTGTGGCACACATGATTTGATGTAAAAGAATTATTTCTTAATGTGGGATTTTTTCCCCACTGAATAAATGCACTTGAATTAAAGGTTGGATTTTCCTCTTTTTTTCATTGTGGTCCTATATTATTTAGAAAAAAACTGAATTTATTAGAAGCTAAAGAAAACGTCTTAACCAGGGGTGCCAGTAATTATGGAGGGCAGTGTATGTTTGTGTGTGTGTGTGTGTTTACAATTCTGATGCCTTCAAGGCTGATTGTAGAGACTCCCTCAGCATTACTGAGGGGGTCTCTACTGGGAGTCTCTACTGAGTTGGACCGTCCCAAGGCTAATTTAAAATCTTCTATTTTTCAGCCCATAGATTTATTACAGTTCGAAACCAACCACGTTACCTCAGATAACTGGCCGAGGTGTTGTTGCATATTGATGTTGTCTTTACTTTTTACACTCTTTTTAGGAGTTAAAACGATGTCTCGGCGCCGTCGTGGAGCCCTATCTACCCGCCCCGCTAAAAAAGTAAAAAAAAAAAAAAAACCCCAGCACCCACACCGGGCCCTGATGCTCCTGCAGCAGGTCCTGCCGCAGCACCCACCCCGAGCCCTGATGCTCCTGCAGCAGGTCCTGCCCCAGCACCCACCCTGGGCCCTGATGCCTTGAAGGCATCTGACTGAATACTATGAAAGATCATACAAAATGAAATCAACATTGGCCTTCTAACCAGCCTGCAAGGCACTAGTCTCTACAGTCAGCCTGGAAGGCACTAGTCTGTACAATCAGCCTTGAAGGCATCTGACTGAATACTATGAAAGATCATACAATATGAAATCAACATTAGCCTTCTAACCAGCCTGCAAGGCACTAGTCTCTTCGCTAAGCCTGGAAGGCACTAGTGCTCTTCAATCAGCCTTGATGGCATTTGACTGAATACTATTGAAGATTATACAAGATGAAATCAACATTAGCTTTCTAACCAGCCTGCAAGGCACTAGTCTCTACAATCAGCCTTGAAGGCAGCTAAAGTTACAGCAACTTGTAGTTGAAGTTTTTAAGAAGCTCAACTAAACAGCTTATTGAACAAAACATCACACAAGTAGGCCAATTTTATGTTTCAAACAGAGTTATACCTGAAGTTATATTGTAGAAGTGTTTAGGTTAACAAGTATGACTTGTTTAGCTAAGGTTAGGTCTATAAGTTAACTGTAAGACAAAAAAAACACTTGTTTGCATTGGTTAACATAATCAAAATAGCTGAAATATCTAACGTTACCTCCCGAATCAGTTTCTTTAATGAGAAAAGACGATTAAATGCATTCGTTTTTAACAATATTGATGTTCTTAAGCCCGCTCCGCTTTGAGGAGAGGAATTTTAATTGAATTGGCTGCCTTGTGAGTGGATTGGTTGTACTCTAGCTCGCGATCTGATTGGCTGTACTTGGGGGCGGCGTTTATGCAGCCTGACAGGCTGAGCAGCCTGGAAATCGACGGCTGAAGGCAACTTCACCCTGCAGCGCGAGGGCGAGATTACCGGAAGTGACGCTACATACGGGCACTGGAGGCCGTTGAAAACAAACCAGTTTGATAGGTTAATTGCCATGCTGCACTGCACTGTTCAACGCCGTTTTTACGCTATTTCGTCGCTCCAAAATGCCGAAATGTATTCAGGTAAACAAGAGAAATGAGTTGATAATATTGTACACACCTGGGGTGCTGGTCAAATACATATAGTACAGATTCCCAAACTGGAAATCTGGCCACTGTGTAGGGTCATCAGTCCATGCATCTGCTGGCAGCCTGCAAGGGCAGTCATCCAAGCCAACAACGGCTAATTTCAGCCCATACCTTGTCCTCGCCTCGCTGGGAAGACTATCTATATAATCGTACGACATTTGGAAGGCTGTATAATCAGAGATGCCAAGTCTCATGCATTCGGCGTAGGTCTCACACATTTTTTAGGCTAATTCACCGTAGTCCGCAATTATTCATTGAATGCTTAATGAGATTCTCAAGCGGAATTAAAATCTTAGTGCACTGAAGTTTCCGTTTCACTTGCGTAAAGGTGCGCCTGGAAAGCGATTATAACTCCGGACTTCCCGTACCAGTACTTCTCTTTACTCAGGGATTTGATACAATGCATGTGTTTCATGATCGTTTAAATTGTTTTTATGAAATATGACCATTTAAAACGTTTTATGCAATTCGATTGCTTTCAATCCCTCAGTAAAGACAAGCCAGAAAATTCCAGAGTCATAATCGATTTCCGTGTCATTAGTGGGGAAATCCACTGTAATGCACGTGAAACTGATTAACTTGATGCGCAATGATTTAAATTCCGCGAGTGAATTTCTTCAGTGCGCGCTGATTGAATAATTGCCGACTACGGCAGAGGAACGTGAATACCACTAAGAGGAGGGACTCACGCCTAAGGCGTGAGACTTGGCATCTCTGCGTAAACTCGCTGGAAAATGCTGTCAAACTGACTGCTGATTGTACTGTGACAAGCCATTTATCTGGTTTGTTTTCAACATATCCAGGCACGTGACTGTGTCGCCAGGGGGAACTAATGCGGAAGTTGCGTAGGTCCACGGGCGCCTATAGGCTACATATCTTCCATCATCCACGCATCTGCTGTTTAAATAGTGCCGCACGCTGCGGATGGATGGTTCATAGTACACCTATCTTGACTATGAAAATGAAATCCCAAGCTGCAAGTTAAAAGCCGATATAACTTCAGCGCTAAACTGAAGCATAAGCTACTGATTAAGGCAACGCGGGGCCATTTTTAACAAGGCGAATGCAAGCCGTCTACGATTGCAGTTGCAGGTTTAGAAGCTGAATCCATATTGGAATTAATATTCAAGTCCAGAAAATTTCACGAAAGTTGGCAGTATCCAGCTGTTAAGTCGTGGCGTAACGCATCACGTGATAATACTAGTTCCGGGTCCAAATGTACTTGACACTGTATTGGCAGTATTCCACTGACGCCACAGCGATGTATTCCAATGTGCGTTAAACAGTAAGACATGTCCGGAGATGTCATTTTTTCGCTTGCCGGTTGATGGAAAAGGTGAAGGGTAGATGGATACAGCTCATAATGAAAGCCATTATGAATTCAGTGAAACGTTAGTTCGGTGTGAGTAGTCCAGGACGCCCCCTTTAGCAAACCCCGTTTACATTGGTGTTCGCCGAGTAAATACTTTCACTTAACTGACCACATTTCCCCTGTTCTCATGAGCACGGACCCCACACGGTTCGAATTATTAGATATTAATCATATATATATATAGCACAGTAGATTACTGATAGGGGACGCTCAAGTGAAGCATCTGTTCCAGGAGCATATACTCCCATTCATTTTCGTCTACTATAAAATTACATTTTTAAAACACTTGCGTGCGAGTCGGGGTGATTTTGGTATCGCTGTGCAGAGCAACATTTTATCTTCCTAAAGCCTAATTTATAGTCGTCCAACTCCGTCAATGCGCAGATGCGCAGAGCCCCTCTCCGACGTCGCAAACCCTCTCCGACATGCTCTCAGACGCATGACGGACATCTCCCAAATGTTCTAACTATCCATCAAAACGACGGAGAGCCCACGGATAGCGCAAGCCTGTGATTGGTCAGCTAACTACATTATTCCCGGAATGCCGCTCAGACGTCATGAAATAGTCGGCGGGTCTCCGGGAAAAAAAAACGTTACGCCCCCTATTGTCCTAGCGGCGAATTGCTGTGCAACACCCATTGAGCAACGGAGAAGCCTGAAAAGTCCACATCTCAGTCGATACAACTGCGTGTCTGCGCATTGACGGAGTTGGAGGACTATAAATTAGGCTTAAATATGTGCTTCTTAGAGGGTGGAAAGCGGCACACTTACTAAAGGGAAGATCGAAATGTGACTCGGTGTCAACGTTAAAGTGCGAGCAGAATGACCGAGGTCTATGACCCTCTGATAAGATAATTGATTGGAAGTTTTCGCCGTTATAAGCAACGTCGATTAATGTCCGTATATGTTATCAAATTACTCTCTGGTTTCTTCACTTCATTGTACCCTGGTTGAGCATATCTGCCGTCAACCGAATTGTTTATATTGAATCATATGGCCAACGTTGTTAAAAGGAAGCGCTAGTTAACTCTGGCTGCTTCTTTACTAAGCTTCATCTTTGCCCCTGTCCCATTAAAACACTGCTCTCAAAAATGATCACTGCACAGCACGGATCGAGGGGATAGAGAAAGGTTTTTTCTCCCCTCCTTGTCTTTTGGAACTGTGTATAATCAGGCAAAGCGACTTGTCCATTGTTTTAAATATTATGCAGGTAAGAAATATTGTCGTTGAATCATGTCAATTACAAGTAGCTTGCTAGTTAGCCACCTTGTTAATTTTATTAACTGCTTAGTTAATGCACTCCCCGCGGCGGTAAGGGTACCAAGGTAGCTCGCTGGTAACCGTTACCGATCGTTAGCGTTTGCTTTCAGTCAGCGGTCTATTTAAGTCAATGGGACGGCTAATTACCTAGCTAGCACGCGAATCCGAGTGCTTCACTTTGGATAATGTAAATATGATATCATCAGCAATATAGTGTTCTAAATATATATTTATGATATTAATCCCTTTTGACCCATCTGGGGACTTCAGAAAATAAATTTGACCACGTGAACATGGTTACTGGCTCGGCCATGTCTACAGTGTACTGCACATTTTGTTATGCTTGGACCCGAAAAACAGCATTATCACGTCAGACTTATCAAGCGGATTGGCAATTGCTTCATAAACATAATAAAGACCGTGTAACAAAAGACAAGTCGTCAATATCAATGGGCTCTTTTTAATGAACTAGTTTAAGAAATATAATTGCATGATATTATAAAATTATGTTAATTAACTACCGTAGGGGAGACCGGGGTTGCTTCGGCCACGGGGTTAGGTTTGTCACCCCAGTTTTATTTCCATTGCAAACGCACTGACAGGAAAACGAGAATGTACAAATTATGTGACAACCCAGCGACGTTATCTCTTGGAAAGAAGAAGGACTTATAGTGTCATGTAAGTGTTTTCTGCCTAAATAACTGAATTTTGACCCAAATTGTAAACTTTAAGTTTCTGAAAGAAATGCGTCTAGCTTCTTTGAAGACAAAGATTTCCACGGTGTTTTTACTGTTTCATAAACGTATGTAACTAGAGTTATTAACAACACATAAGATAAAGGCCTTCTGCAATCATGAGATGAGAGATGCGGCCTGATTCCCAAAATGGGAGCACGGGGCTACACTGGCCAAGCAGCATGGGGTTAGTTTGTCAGGGTGCTGAGGTTGTACCACTTGTAGGTCCTGTGTTAGGCCTACATTAAAATATTCCAAAGTCAAATATAGGAGCCGATTTATTGTTTTTCAGACACCTATAGTGTCTTAATAATTCTAATATTTGCATTTATTTTATATGTTTATGATAGAGGACCTATTAGGGCCTTTGTTTGGAGGACACAAGTATGAATGTCTAAGGGTTTGCTCCTTAACCCAGATAGCAAGCACCTCCGCTCCGGATCTGTCCCGGCTCTGTGCCGACTCCAGCCGATCCGGCTCAGAGCCGGGGCAGATCCGGAGCAGAGGTGCTTGCTATCTGGATTGCAGCCCTTCCCCTTTCTCATTCTTTCACCTCCACCTTAATGGGCCACAGGTGGGGGTGGAGGTGGAAGTGTTGGCAGAGTATTGAGGGTTGGCAGGTGCCAGCCCTGGGGCCTCTGTATTTCATTCTATTCCTTTGTCAGTGGGAATGTTTTCTGTTCCTCTGTAGTGCCTTCGGTCCTAACTCATCATCCAAAGGTGGAGAGGAGTGGGTCCAATGCTTCTCATGCAAAGGGTGGGCACATGAGGACTGTGCAGATGTCAGTGGGCTCGCCATCATATGTCATAACTGCAACTCTAGTGATGGGAGGTTAACCAAAACCGCGAGTTGGTGTCGGCTGTGAAATGGTAACCCTTACGAAAAAGAAGTTTATTCAAGTGTTCTATTAGTATACTTCTTCTAAACTAAAAATAAGAGAGTATACTTTCAGTTTACTTTTGATGTACTTATCAGAGATGTATTTAGCAAAGTAATACTGAAGTATACTTGGCTTATACTGAAAAGTACACAGAAAAGTCTAAGTATATTTGGCTAATACTTGTACTTAAAGTTTTGATTATTATACTTTTCTTGAGTATATCTCAAAGTATTAAAATATTCATGCCTAATGTTCAAGTATACTGGCTTGCAGTTAGGCTACTATCAAAAGAATAATCACATTAAAATATTTTTACCATACATATTGGCTTCTTTGAAGTATACTGCACTATATTTTTACTCAGTTTTTACTATCTCATGGACTTACATATTCCACATGTACGTTTGCAGTAACAAGTCAGCTTTGGGGCAGCATAGCAGAGGAAATAACACATGGGTGGAGCTGAACTTGATTTTTATGCAGTGTTATTAACCCACACGGAAACAGATAACATTTGTCTGATTTTATTTGAGAACAAATTTGACAATTATTCCAGTATTGACAGACTTGATACATACTCTTACAAAAAAAAGTATACTTCAAGTTTAAGCAACCTAAACTTAAAGTACCCATCTAGTTTACATCTAAATTTTATTTTGTACTGCAAGTACACTACAAGTGAACTTTTAAGTATATTGTGACCTAACTAGCTGTATACCTCTAGCATACTTTTCAGTTTAAAAAAGTATACATTTAAGTATACTGCAAGTAAACTTACAGATATACTGCCAGTTTATTAGCTGTATACTTCTAGTAAACTTTTCAGTTCATGAAAGTATACTGTGAAGTATAATGCTAGTAAACTTAAAGATGATGTATTAGTTCACTAGTTATATACTTCTAGCTCAATTTCAAGTTTATAAAAGTATAATTTGCAGTATACTGCAAGTAAACTTACAGATATACTGGCAGTTTATTAGTTATATACTTCTAGCAAACTTTTCAGTTCATGAAAGTATACTGTAAAGTATACTGCTCGTAAACTTAAAGATGAACTATTAGTTTACTAGTTATATACTTCTAGCACAATGTCTAATTTATAAAAGTATACTTTGAAGTATACTGAAAGTAAATTTATAGGTAGACTACAAGTCCACTAGTTCCATACTTCAAGCACTCTATAGTTTAAATTTAGTTTTAAACTTTAAGGGAACTAAAAAAAAATTTTTTAACTGTAAGTATACTTCAAAGTCCTCTTTAAGCTAACTTAACATCATACTCACATCTTATGATCATTGCAATCTAAAATATATTACTGTTGCTATTCAGATATTTTTTAACATAAGTAGATGAGAGATTACCTCATGTACTCTACCAGTAGACAATGCTCAAATGCATTCTGCTATAAATTACAGATGAAGGTACTTATAAGAATTTACAATGAAACACATACTCAGGATTGAGAACAAAATTAATTCCTTTATAAATTAAATTTTCAAACACAATATCGTATTGGATGCCAAAGTATAAGAACACAGCAATGGCAACTCTTATTGAAATCCCAATTCAAAACAAAAAAATACCTCTTTCTCTCATATGGAACCAGAAATATGCATAAAATATTAATTAGCAATGCCTTCAGCCTGACCAGTGGGCTGAAGGACTCAAGCAAAGGCTGATGAAATATTCCAAATGAGTACACCGATGAGCTGTTTTTTGGTTAATCTCTGTATCACAGTCAAAAATGTGACCGACTAAAGAAAAGATACAGCTGTGCTGTAATACTTGAAAGATGGTACATTTTGTTTAATAAAAAATCATTTTTAAACAAGAGTGTGGACATCAAAGCCCTGCATATTGTAACTGTACCAAACATTGCTGTGTTTAAGTTGAGATATCAGTTCAATCTAGCTGGCCATTGTTATTTATTCACAGATAAATGTACACAGTATTTTCAAACATGAGAATAATAAGACTGGAACTTCAGTGCTATCTGACATAGTGACAATGAAATGTCTGTTCTAGTTTTAAAACTAGCAACCGTACCACAACTTGATCTGCACCAGCTGTGTGGTTGAAGCTAAGCAGATGTAGGCTTCGTTTGTGCTTGGATGGGAGACCACCTGGGAAAATAAGTTGCTGCTGGAGGAGGTGTTGGTGGGCCAGTAGGTTGGGATCTTACCTCTTATGGAATAATAATACTCCAAACAGTGATGAGGATGTTGTCTGTCCAATGAGATGTGAACCTGAAGTCCTGACTCACTGTGGTCATTAAACATCCAATGACACTCTTTAAGTTTCCTTGCAGTATACCTCACAGTATACTTTCATGAACTGAAAAGTTTACTAGAAGTATACAACTAATAAACTAGCAGTATATCTGTAAGTTTACTTGCAGTATACTTAAATGTATACTTTCATAAATTGAAAAGTATGCTAGAAGTATACAACTTGTTCACTCACAGTATACTGAAAAGTTCACTTGTAGTGTACTTGCAGTATAGAATAAAACTTAGATGTAAACTAGATGGGTACTTTCAGTTTACTTTGCTTAAACTTGAAGTATACTTAAAAGTATACTTTTATGAACTTAAAAATGTTCCAATTTAGTCCGAAGAAGTATTAAATTAGTATACTTTCTAGTACACTACAAGTACATGGTCCGTAGTATACTTGCTATACTTATACTCAAGTATACTTAATAAAATGAACTGCAAGTATACTACTTTTTGCTAAGGGAACCGATACCTACAACCGCATCCCCAATGACAACAGCATTTTGCGGTGTTTTCGCGCCGTTTCCGACAGAACGACACAAAATGTCCGAAAAAAAGGAAAAGACGTCTCCAGTATGGGACTATTTTTCTCGTTCTACAGAAAATGGAAAGTACGCAAAAGGTCATCTCTGCACTCAACAGTTTTTTGTTTGAAAGAAACACGAGCAATCTTATTCGGCACCTAGAGTCGATGAATAAAAAATATTTCTCAACTTTGAAATCGAGACTCGATGAATCAAAACAGAAAGTAAAAGCAAAGCGTTCCGCGAAGGTAAGAAAATAAACTATCTTCAACTATTTCATTTTTGATTTGCATGTAGCCTATATGGCTTGGGCTTTTTATCACAGTATCGCGCACTATCGGGAAGTAATTACGAACAAGAAGACAATATGCAAAAAATCGAATATACGAATGAAAGCGCAGTACAATTTTAGTGTTAATATTTGTTGTGGTTTTATTTCTATTTTGGGAAACCACATGCGTTCGTGGCATGTCAGGGACAGCTGAGCCAAAACAAGGAATATCAACGAACCGAAACGAACGCCACTCTAACAATCTTTATATTTATCATTTTGGCGGGTTTGCATACATTTGGTAATCTCTTGTACCGTATGCGCCTTTGTTTACATTTAGAAGCGCTGTATATTGCAAGCATGTAACTTTTTATGGAGTATTGGCGAGGTTTTAATTGCTGTGTTTGCTAATATAAATTATAACACTATACTGCGTGTCTACATCGTCGGCACGGGTTCTAATTAGGGTTTAATCCCGGGAAACGGGATTCCCGGGATTTGACCTCCAAACCATTTCCCGTTTCCCGGGAAATAGGAAAACGGGAAACCGGGAAAAGACATTAAAAAATATTTATAAGATAATGGAATATATTTAGAAAATATGTAGGCCTATTTTACTTTCTTAAAACATATTCAACAGCTGTGTGTGTATGTATGCGTGCAGGGAAAGAGAATACTTAACTTAATCGAAGTGACTATTCGCACTTATTTAAGTGCGTCCAAGCACAAAAATTTATCGAAATTCGCGTTAGACGCACTTGTAAGTGTGGCCAAGATGCACTTTGCTCCAATGCCCACACTTATTTTAAGTGTGTCCAAAGGTAAATTTTTTTTTCTTGGCCAAACTTATTTTAAGCGGTACTTTCTAAAAACTGGAATGGTCATCAACTGGTGCAGCGAGTAAGTGTGGCCAAGAAAAAAAATTCAGCATTGGCCACACGTATAAGTGCGAAAAACCGCGGCCTTAATTAATTGGTTAACAATCACAAAACGCCCTGAATTCAAACACTTCTGACCGTTAACGCCGTTAGTTAAGTAACTTGTGGCTCTATAATCTGAATTAGACTTACACAACACGATTTTTGACATCAGCTGTGAGTGTAAATACTTCATAATAGCCTACTTCAAAATATTAAATAATGAGGACGCGCTGCGCTGTCTGAGGGAGGGATCAAATGCGCAAGACTGAGGTTCAACAGTCGGCTCACTGCAACATTTAAAATCTCAGACAAAACTCCAGGTGAAAGCTCAAAACTACAAGAACACTGGATTCATACTTTATGCAAAACACTTCAGACAGAGATGCAGCGGGCTTTGGTGGAATGGGGCTCTCATTGAATAAAGAAAAAATCTCCTGAATCCATCTGAAACCTCACACCCAGTTTGGATGCGTTTTATAACTCGTCTGAATGCGAGCAGATTATGGAATCTATCTGAGCTCAAAACCATGACTACGTTCGTGGCTACTTGCCTTAACGAATTTCGTTAGTTTATAATATGAAGAATTGTAAAATAATATAATTTCCATGAGGCCGTTCAGTCAACAGCGACAGATCAAAGCGTTTTCTCCCTCTCATCCGGAGCGAACGTCAAGCTGCACGCGGCTTGCGCAGTTTATATTGTTATAATATTAATTAATGTTGAAATTACGTTTTTGTGCCTGAATAATTATATATACCACCAGATAATACATTAAATCAGTCATGTTTGGCACCCACGTCTCTTTGTTAAGTATGGTGTTTCCTGAACTATGACCAATGTTATATAACGGTAGCCAAAATTATACCTTAAAAACAAGCGTTTCCTTCCCGGGAAAATAAACTATTTTTTTATAGAAAATGTCTCATTTTCGGGAAAAATATTAATCCCTAATTCTAATCAGAATACCCC
This sequence comes from Gymnothorax javanicus, assembly GCA_029692085.1. Taxonomy (NCBI): domain Eukaryota; kingdom Metazoa; phylum Chordata; class Actinopteri; order Anguilliformes; family Muraenidae; genus Gymnothorax; species Gymnothorax javanicus. The sequence continues at coordinate 156,689,836 of CM056196.1, forward strand.
AGTAGGCGCAGGATAAAGCGCGTGAGCAAAACAAACAGCAAAAGTCAAAGGAACTTTAGAAAGACGTGAAAAACAAATTTAATCATACATTGCATTACTTCAGATCACTTTCAATGCCAAAAAGGTTGTTGATGCAACTGTTAATTGTTATTGCTTTATCAAGTTTTGTAGGAAGTAGAACAAATACGTTGGTTAGTTATCAACATTTTTATTCAACATAAGAAACAGGCATAAATGTATTCCATTATTCCGGTGTCTCACAATTAAAAAAAAAAAAAAAAAAAAGATGTTCACTGTGACCGGTCACCTGTGTTCCCTTCTCTTTTTCTGAAATTTGCGTAAATGCCACTGCTTACCTATTACTGAATTAGTGAATGACAATAGCTGAAAACAGAACCAAAGGGATGGGATACATATTGGAAAATGTTTAACTAGTATCTGAACATGTTCTAGTGGTTTAAAGGAAAGGAATTTCCATACATCATTAAAAGATGTTCAGCAACCAAAACCGTGTCAAATTATAGCACTGGCCCCTCCAAATGATCACCAAATGATCCGACGGGCTGTCAGAGACATGGTCAGACGATGCCAGCTGTGCATTGATAGGGAGGGAGATGGAGATTGCATCAATAAAAGTTTTATAGGCGACATTCTGCACTACACATATACCATAAAGGTATTTCTCTAAGTTTTAACAACAAAGAGTTATGAAGCCAAATACAAAATCATGAAAAGGTAACCCTGGTCTCCCCAACTTTATATTTTACTGCGTTTAATCGCAGCAAGGGAAATTCTGAAGCCAACGTCACAATTCATTTCCAATATGTATCCAGCTGTACGATGAAAATGAGGTCCAGATACAAGTAGTTAAATCCTACTAGCGATCGAGCGCTGTCCCTCGATGGAAACATTTGAGCGAAGACACGAAAAACGGAACACGTCTGTAAAAAAAATTAGGGTGTGCACTTTATTATTGCCAATTAAGGAATTGTTTACTTATTTTAGGTGTAATTTTTTTACACATTTATGTTTAAATATAGCCTGTTTTTAACCTAAATTTGTCAACTGCATTGCCAAAAACCAATGAATCCCGCCAAAATTGACTTTACAAGTAGCCAAGACCATACGTTCTTCATATAAAGCACAGATCTAAATTATCATGTTGAAAAACCTGTTTATTTATTTATCCACATTTCTGTGAAAAATAAAATTGTAGTTCTACCGTTTTTCGTGCCTTTGCTCAAATGGAAGTGGGGAACACTTCCTATTAAGGCGATTGGATATTATTAACGTATTCACGTACGCGAAAGCATTGAAACAAACCAAGGTACATTGAAAGTAACCGTTCAGGGTATTTCACCATTGGTGAAGAAATACTTGAGCGGTTTCTGAGTTATGGTACGGTAACACTTTGGTAAGGCTGATGCCAGCATCAACGCTGACGGAAAGTAAGCCGAAAACAAAATGTCTCCCCCTTCCCCTCACGGCCAAACACATTTCATCTAGATTTAATAAAAATGCAACCCCAGTCAATTTCATCTGCTGCTCAGCAGACAAGTAAAACAGCTGAGATCTCCAAGAAAACCTTTTTCCACACTGATCACATTATTTGGACTTCTCACCTAAATGAACACTGGTGGGAGTTTAATTGACATTTCCATGAAAAACTCTTTTCACACTGATCACATTTGTAGGGTTTTTCCCCTGAATGAATGCTGAGATTTTAAACTCAGCACAAAGAAATCACCTTTTTCCAATGAATGCTGATCACAATGGATTTGGACTTTTTTTCACACTGAAATTTGTAACACTTTGGTGGGAGTTTTTCTCAATTGAAGGGCATTTCCATGAAAAGCTCTTTTCACACTGATCACATTTGAAGGGTTTTTGAATGCACCTGTATGAATGATCACATTTGTATGGCTTTTCACCTGATGGGATTTTAAATGATGTTTCCTCACAAAGCTTTTCTCACATTTTTTCTTCACACCTGTTGAATGGGTTTTTTTGGGACTTTAATAGCTCTTTTTTCACACTGATCATTTTCACCTGTATGGGCTTTTCACCAGTATTTGAGTGCTTTCACCTGTGTTTTTAAATGATATTTCCTCACAAAGCTTTTCTCACACCGATCACATTTCAAGGGCTTTTCACCAGAATGAATGCTGTGGTGGTATTTTAAAAGAGCTTTGCTCAAGAAGCTTTTCTCACACTGATCACATTTGTAGGGCTTTTCACCTGTGTGAATGCACTTGTGGGATTTAATTTGACATTTCCATGAAAAGCTCTTCTGACACTGATCACATTTGTAGTGTTTTTCAACTGTATGAATGCTCTGGTGGGATTTTAATTGACATTTCCATGAAAAGCTCTTCTCACACTGATCACATTTATAGGGCTTTTCACCTGTATGAATGCTCTGGTGGTATTTTAGTTTAGATTTCATCACAAAGCTTTTCTCACACTGATCACATTTGTAGGCCTTTTCACCAGTGTGAATGCTCTTGTGGGATTTTAATTGAGAGCTCCATGAAAAACACTCCTCACACTGATCACATTTGTATGGCTTTTCACCTGAATGAATTCTCTGGTGGTATTTAAATGAAGATTGATATATAAAACTCTTCTCACATTGATCACATTTGTACAGCTTTTCACCTCCATGAACCAACATTTTTCCCCCTGATTTTTTACAGTTTGGATTTGGCTCTCCTGCACACTGCCATGGTTTAGTCTGACCTTTTTCATCAATAGCAGCTCCATTGAGCTCAGTATTCATGAGATCACTCACTAAAACATCACTGGATTCAAGCTTCACTTCAGATTTGATGTCAAAACAATTCTTGTCTGGCAAGACACTCATGTGTTCAGCCTTAACACAGCCTCCATTATCTGTTTCTGTTTTGATCTGGTCAGGATACAGATGGGTTACATAGGCCAGTTCTGTAAAGTCGAGGCTCTCGGTCTTTAAATCCCCAGTGTTGCTGGGGCTCAGAGCAGCTTCAGTTTTTATCAGTGATGCTTCTGTGTAATGTAAATCACTGACCCTGCTGTTTGCAGTAACACACTCTGGGGCCAGTGTGTTGAGTCCTGGTGCAGTGCATTTTGTCTCTGACTCTGCCATGTGGACAGACTCCAGTCCATGTAGTTCCTCTTCTTTCTCTCTGATCCTGTGCTGCTCGGGGAGCTCTGGTAGGGTCGTCTCAGTGTCCTGTCTCAGATGGAATCCTGCCAGCATCATTCTGCTGTTCAAATGTGTTCAGAAGTGCAGCTCCTGTAGGGAAACAGTGGAAGGCATCATAGCCTTAACTGGTCTATCTGCACAAAAAACTTTCTTTAAATGTTTCAGATGATTCAAGAAATCTGACCTTCTACTTAATTGATTCTCCCTCACCTTCTGAAGCACAAACATATTCTGTATAACATGGATGATTTCAATAATCAGATCTTTAATACTGTCCAGTTTTCCTCCCCTCAGAATATCAAACAGTTAAGATTTAAAATTCCTACAACAGGTTCATAAACTGCTTAAGGGGGAGCTGATACAGAAATGGAAGTCTCTGGAATACTGATGATGTACCATCATTCTTATTTGGGTCCGGTATTAGAAATTGGAAACGCATTTAAGGCAGCAAACTGGAAACAAATTGAGCAGTTTTGTTTTCATACTATGGGACTGCCATTGCTAAGTTCCATTAACAGTGATGTCACAGGAATGGTAGGGTCTATTTAACTTGTACAGCATTCAGCCATAAATCAGCTATTTATGGGCTTCCGTCATGGAGCCCTGCAGTCGGGTATCTGAATCCCAGCCTGGCCATTACCGGTTATGGCCAGAGGTCTGCATTGAAGAGGCAACAAATGACGAAGCCTCACCGGGCTAGGAAAATATTGGTTTAGCCGGTTTAAATTTGTTCGTTTAGCCCTGTGGAGCAACCACTTCTATTTGGCAAGGCGCATATAGCAGTACGAAATAAATTGTATACTGACTGTGAGATCCTTTGACGGCATAGGCAGTATGCACTGAAAAAAATGAGACTTTGGATCAAAGTAAAAAAATTGTGTCAACGTGTTACAGCTATTTTTTTTAGTTTTTCTCAATTGAAAAAAAAATTTACAAAGGTATGTTTTTTAAATTGAGAAAAACTAAAAAAAAAAAAAATCGCTTGAACAAGTTGACGCAATTTTTTTTACTTTGATCCAAAGTCTCAATTTTTTCAGTGTGCATTTGGTGGTGGGACTGCATATTGTAAAGAAGCGAGGGCTAGTCGGCACGTGAGTTGGAGGAAACACTTGCCACGTCCTCTTCCTCCAGAGTTGATGGGAGCAGGTCGCTTCGTGATGGGGTAATCAGTTTGGTTGCATTCAGGATGGAAAAATCCAAAAAATACAAAAAAGAAAAAAAAATACATTGAAAATGTAAAAAAAAAAAAGATCACCAAATCAATTATATTTGATTGTGATCATTTATATTTCACGTTTCATCCGCTTTACAGAATGTTTTCCACCTTCTGTCTTTTTTAGACGCTTAAAATCCAGGGCGATCTTAAAACAAATCTCTTTCTTTTTTAATTAATCTTTAATAATCTCAAAAAATGCTATTTAAATTATGGCAACCGCATATAATGGCCTAATGTAAGCCCACAAAAAAAGTGTACAATCACGTTCATTCAAATCTGCGCTGTTCTATGGCCATTTAAATTTAAAAATGCGACAACCTAACACGCCATCTTAAAAAATAGGACGACCAACTCATTCAACAAAGTAAATAAGTGAATCCACTGTTTGATTGCTAATTGAGCAAAGTAAACGAGGACAGGATTAGAGTACAGTTGGTTGACGATTTCCCCAATTTGGAGAAATCTAACTTTATTTCCGGAAAAAGACTTCGCTGTCAGGCTTGAGTTTGACACCGCTGGAACGGTAAGTTATTGTGGATTTAACTCTTAACTATCGTTTTGAGATATTCGGCTTGATGGAGAAATAAATGCCCGATAACTGTTGCTTGCCGTTGCAGCAGTACCAAATCAACGCGTGTGATAAGGCGCGCTGTGCAGTGTGTGGCCGTTAGGCATGTGTATTCACGGGAATCATCACGTTATTAGTAGGCCTATCATTATGATCGGAAATTCATATATTTGACCATATAAATCCCAATTTCGTACTCTTGATACATTTTCATCAACACCCATAAGAGTGACTGCTTGTCGTTTGACTAGTTCCACAAACGCCATTTTGTAGGTTTTGAAAGACATGTTTTTTCTTGTATATTTTTCTGAAAGAATTTATTAAAGTTTAATCTAGTCAATGTGAAATAACACATCTTTTCCCCCGTCATAACTGTTTTTCTTTGGCTCACTGGTTTGATCATTACTCATGTCCTGTGTTAATCTGAACTTGAAGTCGCATACTGATAATTTTAATGTATACTTGGTATGTACTTGAATTGGAAAGTGTAGAAAGAATCATCCATAGTCACTGATAGCAGTTGAATATCGATGGATGTACAAATCGTCTTGAAATGAGGCCAATGTACGTGGATTCCAGCTGACACAATGTCAACACACGGAACAACTTGCCATAAATTTGACCTACCCTGCAGAATAATGCTGGCTAAAATTGGTGGAAAATACATGTATCTGTCCCTTTGTGGCAAGGGCCGCGCAATTACGCCAATGAACAAAGAATATCATAAGTTTGGCCTGGCAAAGGGCGCTGTATGCGAAACCGAAATTGATTTGCGGAACCGGTCAAAGGACGACTACCTCGGTATTTCTTTCAACAAATCAACTTTTGAGAGCAATTGTATCACGTGACCGTACTACCGCGCTATCCCCTGTATTTGCGCACCAAATTTTTAGCGGTGATAGTTTGACCGTCGTTTTCCGAACTGGTAAAGGACGAGCCACTGAAAAATGACTGTACAAGGCTTTATTCCTAATGGCTGAAGAAAACTAATTGATCCACAATATTCGTGAGTAATTTCCGCGAATTCGTGAACAGATAACTTTCTGCCAACGAAACCTAACTGGTTAAAAGGAGACGATTCTGCAGTCCTTCACTCAGCTCCGTTCAGCACATTGCTGAAAATACTGATGTCAAAACTTGTCAAAAAGAAAATGCTAACCAGTCAAGGACTCCCCCAAAGAAAACTTAGGCGGCATGCGTTTTCCTTAAGCGACCAATTGCGAAAACAAGGCTAGCCAACATGATGCAGTAGTTGCAAATAATTTTGCAAACATACCTTAAGCAAGCAATAATATCAGTGCTATGACTGAAGTAACCCAGCTTGGAAATGTCAAAATAGGCAAGATCTTTTTTTTTTTTTTTTTTTTAAATCAGTGTTACCTGAATTCATTCAGATTGCTTTGCTGAGTATTTTGATTTCAAGTTGTCCCTAGTTCCCGTTTACGTCAAAAAATCGTCTTCCGATAATGGATCGTAATTCCAAGAACGAAACCAACTGCATAAACTCATCTTTGTGCCACAAACATTGGCTCTCTGCTAACCCTTTCACTTCACTATTTGCCGATGCTAACGGGGTATTCATGCTTCCTTTCGATCTTCTTCTGCTTCTTTCGGCTTTATGGCGGTTGTCACTAACTTCAATGGTGCATTACCGCCACTAGCTGGACTGGGGTGTGGTACTAGAGCCTAACCTTCCAAGTATGAAAAAAAAAAAAAAAAAAACCTGAATTCTCTTAATTATTCCTGTATTCCTTAGGAAGCTGAATATGTAATTAAAGCAGATTTCACCTGAGCTTCTTTATAGATTCAATCTTCTTCTTTATCTTTTTAATTTTTATAGACATAGAAGGTACTAAGCATTTTACTGCCCTCAGCAGATCAGAAAAATTACAAACTTCCCAGCCACCTGACCCCCACCAACCCCTCTCTAAAATTCCCTGGATCAGTTTTCCTTTCACCTCTATTACTCCCAAAAACTATCTTGCAGCGTCCACCACCATTTTAATTCTCTGCGTTCTGCTCTCCATCTCTCTGGAACAAATTACCACCATTGCAATAAAAGCCAAAAATATCTGTTTCCATTCTATCGATATCTCCATCTTGTTTTATGATTCCCTGAGCCCTTTCCTGCCCTTTATCCATTATTTCTTTGTCCACCTGCTCTCTCTTAGCAGCCTCAGCATAAGACATTTTTCCCTGAAATCTTATCCTTTCCACCTACCGCTCTGTTTTTCTGTTTACACTCCAATACTCCAATTTCACTGCTTCCCCCACAGTGAAAACACACCACCTACTCTCTGGATACGCATTTGTCTGACACACATCCCTCTGTCCCACTTCTTCTATACCTTTGTAACTGCGTCCTGACCTGCACACTGCTGCCATGTGAGCCCTTTAATATTCCCTCACCCGATAACAAACAAAATATAAAACTATCCTTTCAGGAAGCGCAGATTTAAATTCCAACAAAACTGAAAAACATTCCTGCTCCTCTCCTCTCCTTTGACTTTTCAACCTCCTTCTAGCACAAACTTCCTCTGCATTGGCCCCTGGCCCGGCACTAGAACAGGGAATTGGGGGGGCACAGTCACGTCCCTTTATGACAATTAGGATAGTCCTGGCTAGTTCTCAATTATTTTCCTTTATTGACGCGTTTTCCAATTATCGTAATTAGCAACTGAAGACACGGTCTCTCTCCATATGCGATCTACCAGCGATGAAATCATGGGCTAAAGTCAGTACAGAGGCGGAACCAGAACTGAGAACTGGGGTGGACAAAACATCCGTTTTAAACTATTATTAGTCCTGACCTGTTCTCAGTCATTTTCATGATTAACAGAAGGTTCACTCCGAGAGCACTCTACACTTAACAGGTGTTGCTTGCTCTCCGCGATTAGGTAAGACATTCATTTTTTACTTAATTTAAATCAACGTTATTCAAAATACTCTCGGTATTGAGTGAAAAAAGTGGCACTTGGCAGTGAAATAGGCTATAAAAAGCATGCGGCTCAAGCTATTTGCGCAGGTATGCAATTTTGAATAACGTTGATTTAAATTTAGCAAATACGCGTCCAGATGAATGATTGTCGTCCTACCTAATCGGGGAGAATAAGCAACACCTGTTAAGTGTGAAGTGCTCTCGGAGTGAACCTTTTTTTAATCATGAAAACGACTGAGAACAGGTCCGGACTAATAATTGTTTAAAACGGATGTTTTGTCCACCCCAGAGCGGTAGATAAATCAGACTGGCGCCGCTCATTGACTTCGTTGTTCGAGTGGTCACGTGGTTCGTGGGAAGCGATATAGTTCCAAGCAAACGCCGCGCTGTCATTATCTCCTATGGGACAGACGGCAGGGATTGAGTTACTGAATGTTAAATATTAAATTAAACCTTACACAATTGCCGCACACGTATTTATCTTAATGAATTACAGTATTTACATACATGTTTATAGAGGTCATGCTTTTACTACTAAGATCATGTCATAGCTTTTGGAGGGAAATATTATTTTTAGCATCAGTGAGCTAGTACTTAAACGTACCGTTGATCCGCTATAATTTCTAAGTAAATTTAACCCCGTACTTACACTGTCATGGGGATGGATTATTTAACATATTTTAACTTTAAGTTACATTATTGGATTACCAGGGTCTGCCTTTATCTTCTGGATTTACCTACAACTTACCATGTTAAAGTTCTGCTGACCTGTTATATCATTCAATGTCACGCCAGTCCTTCCTTAAAGCAAAGGTGTACCACCATGGTCATTTCAGAGCCCTTGATATTCTCAGTTCTAATGTTTAGATAAAATGAACGAAACACATGTAACCTACAGCTGGTGAGACCAGGAGGCTGAATTAGATTAAATACAATGACTGATGCAAGGAAAGGTTTTCAACAAAAAGATTTTTATTGTACAGTGGACAACAGGACGGCACAGAAATTGAAGTTGATAAACAAATTAAACAAGGAGGGGTGCAAGTGTGAGTGAGTGAACCATGAGTGAACCTTGAACAACAAAGAACCAAAGAAATACAACGTTGTACATAGTAATGTGGCAGGCTGGTGGGTTCTAGTGTGGGAGAGGGGGTGATCAGTGTCAAATTAATAAACCTCGATGTGTGGAACTACTAAGTGTGTTGTGTGCGTGTGTGTGTGTGTGTGTGGGTAGGTGTGGTACGCGCGCGCGCGTGTGTTGTTATGGCCGCAATTTGTTATGGCGTCAATTTGTTATGGCGTCACGGACAGCAAGGGATGACAGACAAAATTCTTCAACTTCAACAGATTTAATTAAACAAAACTTAGAACTAATCTACACTCTACCCTACTGACCAAGATTGAAATAATAATAAAAAAATAGTTACAGTCCCTTGGTAATTGAGAGATGGGCTACATGTTGCGATGTCCTGGGGACAGGAAAATGCTCCAACACAAGGGCAAAAAAATCCACAAAAGCTTCTCACAGGTCTTGAAAAGAGTGACAGGTCTGGTCAAATGTATCCTTCCACAATTTCTCCTTGCAATTTCTCCTACTCCCTTTCACTCTGTCAATTTTTCTCCTTATATACTCTTTTCCAGCCCCCCCAGAGGCATGCTTGGTGACATGCCCAAACCTAGCTTTTTTATATCATTAATAAAAAAAAAAATGTCAATACTACCTAGTGGCTTTTTTTTTTTTTTTCCCATTACACTCCATTCTTAAAAGGAAAAATTTTGACTATAAAGGCAAAAATTTTCTTTCAATAAAAAAATCAAAAATGGTTAAGTAGACACTTTATATATACATATAATACAATATTAATAAACACATGTGATATATATACACATACTCAAACACGGGATAAGCAATCAGCAATTACATTGTCAGTAGCCTTTTACATACTTAATTTCCAAGTCAAACTCCGTAAAATCAAACTCCAATTCAACAATCTCCCATTCTTGCTTTTCATATCTTACTCAAAAAACATTAACGGATTGTGGTCAGTATATACAATCATTGAAGCGGTTCTGTACAAACATAAACTCGAGGCATAGGGCGATAGAACCAGAGCCAACAGCTCCTTCCTCAATTGTGGAATAGTTCTTTTGCGGCTATTGAAACTTCTTAAGAAGAATGCCACGGATGCTCAATGTCATCAGAGTCACTTCTCTGTAGGAGCACACATCCACGCTTCGTCGCTAGCATCGACCGCCATGGAGAACGGTTTGTTGGAAGCTCAGGAGATTTGAGCATGCAGCGGACATAAGCAGGACTTTGCGCTTATCGGCTGCTCTTCGCATGCTTCATCCCAAGTGAACTTTACGCCTTTCTTCAGTTGGTTGGTGAGACTGAGAGCAATCTCAGCAAAGTTCTTGCAGAACTTGCGGTAGTACCCGATCATTCCAAGGAAGCGGCGCAAAGCTTTTTTGTTGTCAGGAACTGGAAAGTCCATGATGGCTTGGACTTTAGCATTTATGGGTGCCACCTTACCCTGGCCTATGACGTAGCCAAGATACGTGACAGTAGCACAACCAAAGTCACTCTTGTTCAGGTTAACAGTCAGGTTAGCCTGGGTCGCCGCTGAATAAATGCCTCTACATCTTTCAGATGTTCTTCCCAGGAGTCACTCCATGTGATCAGGTCGTCATGCACGCACTGTGGCAATCCGCGATTGTAGACTGTATCATCCTTTGAACGCATAAGCATTTTTCATGCCAAAGGGTAGGACTTCATACTGGTATAACTCAGATGGTGTGGTAAGTAAAAAGCAGAGATGCTCTTGGCCCTCTCAGTTGCTGCACAACTAAATAACCCTTCAATAAATCAATCTTGGTCAGAAAATTCGCTTGCCCTACTCTATCGATACAATCATCAATCCTAGTGTTACGTCCGGCCTAGGGGAACCGAACGCACATGAGAAGATGCTCCCCTCTCTCCCCACTCCCAAGGACGACCAAGGCCACAGTACTGCAGTCCAACCCAAAGGATCATTTATTTCAACAAACAAATGGTAGCATTTGACTTCAGGGTGAGCATGGCTCAAAACAACAAACAAAACGACCTATCAACCACTCTAACTGACTACCCGAAAAGTAAAGAAAAACAAAAGACAGGTCTCTAACCTGGGACTCCCTTTATATGTATAAACAGGAGAAAAGATGTTAAAACAAAAGAGCTACTCACCCCATAGCCACCTGGACTGCTGGACAACAATCTAATGCTAATCAAATACAATTTATTAATAATAGAACAGCAATGCCTGATGCAGTTGGGGAGTAGGGCTAAGAGAAGAGAAGAGCGGCTCAAACGGGCGCTACTTATAGCAGCCCCACTAATCGCCATCCACCAACCAGCAGCCAGCTCCAGGATAGACTCCAGCCCAGGTAGCACCACCCTGAGAAGAGGAGGAACCACAGCACCTGGAAAGAGAAAAACCCCAAGGATGGAACACTCTCAGGCAGTGGAGGGAGAACAGCAAACAAGAATCGAAGCAAACACTAAAATTGACCTATGACCCAGGGGGTCATAACACACCCCCCACCTAAGAATAAACATTTGACTAAAGGAAATGTTTGACACACTCAAGACCTAGACAGCATCAGCCATGACATTTTCTAAGCTTCAATGAATGTCAACATTAAAGTCCTGAAGCTACAAGGACCAGCGCATGAGGCGCTGATTATTGTTCTGCATTCTAGTTAGAAACACCAGTGGGTTATGATCAGAGAAAACAACAGTTGGCTCAGGGTTAGACCCGAGGTACACTTCAAAGTGTTGCATGCTAATAGTAAAGCCAAAAGCCCTCTTTTTTTTCAATAGTGCTGTAATGCAATGGTGCTTTTTTGGAGCTTTTTGGAAAAATAGCAAACGGTGGTCAATACCACGCCATCCAGGAGCACTGCACCAACGCCAGACGCGCTGGCATCCACTTCCAGCTTAAAGGGACGCTCGAAGTCTGGTGCAGTGAGTACAGGTGCACTACAGAGAAGAGCTTTAGTGGCCTCAAAAGCAGACTGACATTTCTCTGACCAAATGAAGGAATTCTTGGGCTTGCTGCTTGTCAGTGGAGCCACTACATCTGAAAAGTTCTTACAAAAACCACGATAATATCCAGCCATCCCCAGAAAACGGCGGAGCTCACGGCGCGTTTTGGGAGCTGGAAAATCTACAATGGCCTGCACCTTAGCAGTCACAGGACAGACACGTCCTTGTCCCACCATCTTACCTAGATAGGTAACAACAGCCTTCCCAAACTCACATTTGGCCAAATTGAGGGTTAGGGAAGCTTTACACAACCGATCAAAAATCTCAGAGAGAGTTTTCACATGTTCAGTCCAGTTGGAGGAGTAAGCCACAATGTCATCTAAGTAAACTTTACAGTTGTTTACATCATGGAAAACAGTATTCATCAACTGCTGCAAAGTAGCAGATGCGTTTTTCAGACCATACAGCATGACTGTATACTGTAGAAAGTGGTCAGGGTCACAAATGCACAGATTTCAGAGGCACGTGATAATAGGGGACCTGTCAGTAACCTTTAAGAGATCTAGTTTGGTGACACACTTGGCTGAACCCACCCGTCAACACAGTCATCCATGCGAGGAGCGAAAAGAGCTGTGGTTTAGTAATGGCATTTACCTTAAGTATAATCAGTACAGAATCGCGGGGTTTGGCCAGATTTGTGGAACCAGTAACGTAAGGAGAGTCTATATGGGCTGTTACTGGCACAGCAAAACCATTTCAATGAGATATGTTGCTCTTTGTTGCATTATGACACGTTTTGTGGGATGAACTCTGCAGGCATATGCTGTTTTATTGGCGAGTGGTCACCCACATTAATGTCATGACATAATACATTAGTTTGAGGGGGATGTCACTCAAGAGGGTTGATGATTTTATATGAGCAAAACTAATATCAGATCTGGCAGAATCAGACAAGTGCGCCAAATTGGCATCTAAATTTGACAGGATTTCTGAATTTCTGAGGCGCCAGACATAGGGTGAGCTAGGTCTGGTCACCCAGCCCGGCCATCCTGGGGATCATATGGGGGCTGGGTGACAGACACCGTGGCAACAGGTGCAACTACGGGAGGTGGAACACTTGTCTCACGGTCAACGTACGTCTTCAACATGTTAATATGACACACACGGGTTTTTTTTTTACTACGATCAGTGTGAATTACATAGTCTGTTTCACTGAGCTTACGGTCCACCACATATGGGCCGCAAAATTTTGCCTGAAGACCAGAACCAACTAGAGGTAGCAGAACAATGACGCGTCACCTGGGGGTGAAGGTCCAAGAACAGACTTTTTGTCAAAGTTTATTTTCATTTGACTGGCGAAATGGAGAGGAATCACGGCCAAATCACAAGCATAATGCAAAGTCTCCCGAAGGAACTAACATAGTCCAAAAAATATTCTCACTCTAACTAGTTTTACTGGAGAGAAATTTCCGAGCAGGCGCGAGGGCCGCCAGCAGACGGTGTGGGCTGCCAAACACCAGATCAGCTGATTGAACCCTAATGACTCCTGAACCGTCTCCTCACAGCAAACAACAACAAAGGCAATCCTCATCCCACTCACGGTTTGTCTCTAGCACAATATTTATGGCTATACTTTTCAGAGTTTGCGGAATTCTAATGCACCCCTGGCTCTCGATGGTAAGCGCTGAAGTGTGGTGTTTCACATTTAGCCTGACGCGATAGCGAAGATTTTGACATGAAATTTGACCCTTGGTCACTTTGAATACGCCTTGGAAGGCCAAAGGTGGAGAAAAACTTGACTAGTGCTTTTACAATGACACGAGCTTTTAATGAACGCAATGGGACAGCCTCAGGGTAACGGGTTGCAGCACACATCACAGTGAGAATATACTGATTACCAGACTTGGTTTTTGCCAAAGGGCCCACACAGTCTACAATCACATGCTCAAACGGCTCTCCAACAGCTGGGATTGGCTTTAATGGAGCTACAGGGATCACCTGATTTGGCTTACCTGAGACCTGACAGGTGTGGCATGAGCGACAGAATTTCACAACATCTGACTTAAGTCCTGGCCAAAAGAAGTAGCGAAGAATACGGCTGTAGGTCTTTCTAATACCTAAGTGACCAGACATGCTATGGTCATGAGCTAAACCAAGCACCTGGGGCCGAAACTGTTGTGGCACCACAACTTGAGTCACAGACTCCATACGCCTGGACCAGAACGAGGAGCATCTTCAGCGGCGCATCAGAACCCATCCTCTACCAAGTAAGAACCAGGACTTATCACATTTTGATCTGTTATATAAGAAAAAACAAGGAGAAAGTGTCATCAGTTTTCAGCATTAATCAACTGTTCTTTGTCTACTGAAAGTGTCAGAGTGTTGACATCAGGCTGAAGCTCCACAACATTCTCTTTAACATTTGAGAGAGAACCTGTGGGATCAGAAGTAGTCATAAAAGAGTCACTGAGATCCACCAGGTCTCCGAGTTTTCGGGCTTGAGCACGGGTTACAGCACACACAGGAACAAAGGAGGCAAAACCGGGTGCAGCAGAATTAGAATAATACAACGGCATTGGGTTTTTCAATTACTCTGGAGATGGAAAAACTTTTCCACCGCCAAATTATTATTATTTCCAGGATCATCAGGTCAACACCAGCTATGGGCAACTGGGGTCTCACAGCGATTTTGACTCTGCCTGACACGATCCTAGAGGTTAACTGAATGAAATGCAATGGGGCACGCACAGCACTTAGCTTAACCCCTCATGCTACAATGTCAGAACCACAGTAAGACTGAGCTGAAAAGGGGAGAACACCTTCACACATTAAAGACTGTTTCGCACCAGTATCTCGCAGGATGGTGATCGGAACTGCCTTATGCTCACCCCCAAGAGAAACAGAACCTTGTGTAACAAAAGGTTTGAAATCCTCATCAATCTGATCCACCACATCCTGGAGAGGTGGCTGGGTGTGTATGAAACCAATTGGTGTTGGTTTTTTGACATTTTTTGGACGTTTTTCTCTTCCAGAGTGGGACAGACAGCGATAAGGTGACCCTGCTCATGGCACTAGAAACACTCCCGTTTCTCAGTGTCACCCGTAGCAGTGTTGGAGTTGCGACGCGAATTTTTGGGGGATCTGGGACTCTGGCCAATGGGGACTGAATCATGACACTCTGGGGGAGAAAAACACTTTAAAGGCATCAAAATTCATCAAAGGCACAGCAGCATCATTGGAGAGGACCTTGCTCATTCAAGTAAATGACAATTTCTTAGAAGTCTGTTTTTGAATTCCTTCGAAAGCAGAATGATTCGCAGTTATCAAAAGAAGTTGCTTTGCTAGTTTGACACCATTTATCAAAAAGAACATCTTTTCTCTCTTGCGAACTCTACATATGTCTGGTTGGCAGTTTTTCCAATTTCTAAATTTTTGTCTGTATGCCTCTG
Source organism: Gymnothorax javanicus (assembly GCA_029692085.1). NCBI lineage: Eukaryota > Metazoa > Chordata > Actinopteri > Anguilliformes > Muraenidae > Gymnothorax > Gymnothorax javanicus. The sequence continues at coordinate 156,705,218 of CM056196.1, forward strand.
GTACCAATTCATAGGCTCTAAGGACAGTGGCTTTGACTGTGTCATAATTGAGACTGTCTTCAATGGACAGAGAGTTGCACACTTCCTGTGCTTTCCCGACTAACTTTCACTGGAGGAGAAGAGGCCACACTCTCTTTGGCCAGTGTAGTGTAGCGGCGATGCGCTCAAATGCACTAAAATAGGAATCCACCTCAGACTCCCTGAAAGGAGGAACTAGCGCAATGTGCCTGCTCACATCAAAGCCCTCATGGGAACTGGGAGTGGACGTTGGCACCGGTAAAGGACTGGCAGCTGAAGCGGCTCCCCGCTCCAACTCCAGAGCCCTTACTTTCAGGTGCATGGTTTGCATCTCCAATTCCCGTTGTCTCACCTCCACCTCCCTTATCCGCAGGGTGAGCCTCAGCTCCTCTGCATTCATGCCAGTTTGGGACTGGGGTGTTTGGATTGGGGCGGGAACATTAGCCAGATCACCCGGCTCAGCTGCAACTGTAGGGGCTGGCTCCCCAATCAATCCCCTTTCACGCAGCTTCACATAGAGCAGATCCTGTAACTCCTCTTTCTTTGCGCTAGATGACACCTGCACATCAAATGAACTGGCAATAAGGAAATCAGCTAAGGTACTTTTACTCTTCAGTCGGATTAGACACAAAATCCTCCAATTGAACCCATATTCACTGTCGCCACTAATAATAATAAAAAAAAACTGCCAAACAGACAAGTAGAGCCAACAAGACATGAACAAATCGAACTCTCACCTAACACAATGAAATGAGAAAGAAAAAAGGATCTAGCCCCCACTTCCTTATGTTACGTCCGGCCTAGGGGAACCGAACGCACATGAGAAGATGCTCCCCTCTCCCCACTCCCAAGGACGACCAAGGCCACAGTACTGCAGTCCAACCCAAAGGATCATTTATTTCAACAAACAAATGGTAGCATTTGACTTCAGGGTGAGCATGGCTCAAAACAACAAACAAAACGATCTATCAACCACTTAACTGACCTATTCGAAAGTAAAGAAAACAAAAGACAGGTCTCTAACCTGACTCCCTATATGTATAAACAGGAGAAAGATGTGTTAAACAAAGAGCTACTCTCCACCCCACAGCCACCTGACTGCTAGACAATCTATAATACGTGAATCAAATACAATTTTACACACAGAACAGCAATGCCTGATGCAGTTGGGAGAGAGGGCCAAGAGAAGGAGGAAGAAGTGCCTCAAACGGGCGCTGCTTCTGAGGAAGCAGCCCCACCAATCGCCATCCACCAACCAGCAGCCAGCTCCAGGATAGACTCACTGTGGTAGCACCACCTCTGGAGAAGAGGAGGAACCACAGCACCTGGAAAGAGAAAAAACCCAAGGATGTGGGGAACAAACACCCCCCTCAGGCAGGGAGAACAGCAAAACAAGAATCACAACACTAAATTGGACTTGGCGACCCAGGGTCATAAACACCAGGTATTGGAAACACATCAGTTCTAGTTACAGCATTGACTTTTATATAATCTGTACAGAATCTAGTACTCTCCATCAGGTTTTTGGAACTAGAACACAGGGTGAACTCCAATCGGGAGTTAGAGGGTCTGATAATATCATGTTCTAACATGAACTCAACTCCTTTCTCAAAGCAATCTCTTTTTTCAGGATTCATCCGTACGGATGCTGTTTTATTGGGTTTGGCATCACCAACATCTACATCATCATGAGAGGCCATAGAAACTCTCAAGCCATCAGGAAAGAGATCTCATATTTTCTTTTGATCAACCTCTCAAACTGATCTTCTGTGAGGGTTCTAAGTGCTGGAGTTTTTTACATCAAGATTTTGCAACACTTCAGAATTTTATTAATTTATATGAAAGAACTTCAGCTTTAATTCTAGGTTCATCATCTTGAAACCTCCTCATCTTCACAAGTCTCGGCCATAGGAGGATCTGGCGACAGCTGCAACCCTAGCATTCCTATCATGATAAGACTTCAGCACGCTAATGTGACACAACTGTTTTGGCTTTCTCCTATCTGGAGTCTTCACAATGCAATTGAGATCATTGAGTTTGCCGACTTCATATGACCTACAGTCTGGTAATGGATTGGATCAAGGAAACAACACAAGGACCTTGTCTCTGGTTTAAAACTCACGGCTTCTAGCCAGCCTTATGATCATACCAAGTTTTTACATTTTTCCCTGACTTGATTTCTCAAGTTCTCTTTGGCTAGGCTTCACAAGCTGCACGCAGTCTTTCCTGAACTTGCTAACATAGTTCAACAGACTGATATATGTTTCTTTCTCTGCCATTGTCCACTCCAACAATAGCAAAGGTCCCTCTCAATTTCATGGCCAAACACTAGCTCAAAACGGACTGAATCCAGTAGACTCCTGCACTGCTTCTCTAGCTGTAAAACAACAGAAATTAACACCTCATCCAGTCTTTCATGGTCATAACAATAAGTCCTCATCATTGTCTTGGAGAGGAATGAAAACCGCACTTTCTAATTTCTCGGATGATAGGACTGGAAAGAATCTGCTTCAAGACCTAGTTCATACACAACCTGCTGAAACAACCGAAGTGAAATTGCTACCTTGGGATCCGACTGAATTTCCTGGGAAGGCCAAACAACGCGTAAGAACTCTTTATCAAAGCCTCTTCAAATTGCAGGCTGCCTTGATGTTGCATACAGAGGATGGCTTCAGAGAATCTGGTAGAAGCACACATGATTGTCAACAAGTACTGATTTCCAGATCTAGTCTTGGGTAATGGACCAACACAATCAACGATGACCTTGGAGAAGGGTTCCCCAAATGCTGGGATAGGCTGCAATGGAGCTACAGGTGGGTCTAACTGGTGTTTCTTCCAACCACCTGACAAAGTGTGACAGGTTTTGCAAAAGTTGGGAAACATCTTTCCTAAGTCCAGGCCAGAAGAAGTGTTTCATGATCTTGTCAACAGTCTTGTTAACACTAAAGATGATATCCTTTAAAGGCCAACTATGAGCCATTGTTAAGATCTCATTCTGTAGACCTTCGGAAATCAAATAATTTAGCTTGACCACTGCCCGCTAATCTGCATTGGCAGGATGTCAGAGAGGCGCCACTTCTGCATCAACACTCCATCCTTGAGATATAATACCCAACTGAACTGCGTCTAGTTTCTTCATCAGGAGGTGGCTCTTTCAGTGAAGCACAAATTTCAGGATCATTGGTTTGCTCCTGAATCAACTGGGCCAGACAGAGACAAGTCTCCAGACACATCAGAATCACCAGACCCATCGTCTCAATTAGAAGCGAGGGCTAGTCGTCACGCAAGTTGGAGGAAACACTTGCACGCCATCTTCCTCCAGAGTTGATGGGAGCAGGTCGCTTTGTGATGGGGTGATCAGTTTGGTTGCATTCAGGATGGAAAAATCCAAAAAATATAAAAAAGAAAAAAAAATACATTGAAAATGTAAAAAAAAAAAAAAAAAAAAAGATCACCAAATCAATTATATTTGATTGCGATCATTTATATTTCACGTTTCATCCACTTTTCAGAATGTTTTCCACCTTCTGTCTTTTTTAGACGCTTAAAATCCAGGGCGATCTTAAAACAAATCTATTTCTTTTTTAATTAATCTTTAATAATCTCAAAAAATGCTATATAAATTATGGCAACCGCAAATAATGGCCTAATGTAAGCCCACAATAAAATTGTACAATCACGTTCATTCAAATCTGCGCTGTTCTATGGCCATTTAAATTTAAAAATGCGACACCCAAACAGGCCATCTTAAAAAATAGGAAGACCAACTCATTCAACAAAGTAAATACCGGTAAGTGAATCCACTGTTTGATTGCTAATTGAGCAAAGTGAACGAGGACAGGATTAGAGTACAGTTGGTTGACGATTTCCCCGATTTGGAGAAATTTAACTTTATTTTCGGAAAAAGACTTCGCTGTCAGCCTTGAGTTTGACACCGCTGGAACGGTAAGTTATTGCGGATTTAACTCTAAACTATCGTTTTGAGATATTCGGCTTGATGGAGAAATAAATGCCGATAACTGTTGCTTGCCGTTGCAGCAGTACCAAATCAACGCGTGTGATAAGGCGCCCTGTGCAGTGTGTGGCCGTTAGGCACGTGTATTCACGGGAATCATCACGTTATTAGTAGGCCTATAATTATGATCGGAAATTCATATATTTGACCATATAAATCCCAATTTCGTACTCTTGATACATTTTCATCAACACCCATAAGAATGACTGCTTGTCGTTTGACTAGTTCCGCAAACGCCATTTTGTAGGTTTTGAAAGACATGTTTATTCTTGTATATTTTTCTGAAAGAAATTCATTTAAGTTCAATCTAGTCATTGTGAAATAAAGCATCTTTTCCCCCCGCCATAACTGTTTTTCTTTAGCTCACTGGTTTGATCATTACTCATGTCCTGTGTTAATCTGAACTTGAAGTCGCATCCTGATAATTTTAAGGTATACTTGGTATGTACTTGAATTGGAAAGAGTAGAAAGAATCATCCATAGTCGCTGATAGCAGTTGAATATCGATGGATGTACAAATCGTCTTGAAATGAGGCCAGTGTACGTGGATTCCAGCTGACACAATGTCAACACACGGAACAACTTGCCATAAATTTGACCTACCCTGCAGAGTAATGCTGGCTAAAATTGGTGGAAAATACATGTATCTGTTCCTTTGTGGCAAGGGCCGCGCAATTACGCCAATAAACAAAGAATATCATAAGTTTGGCCTGGCAAAGGGCGCTGTATGCGAAACCGAAATTGATTTGCGGAACCGGTCAAAGGACGACTGCCTCGGTTTTTCTTTCAACAAGCCAACTTTTGACAGCAATTGTATCACGTGACCGTACTACCGCGCTATCCGCTGTATTTGCGCACAAAATTTTTAGCGGTGATAGTTTGACCGTCGTTTTCCGAACTGGTAAAGGACGAGCCACTGAAAAATGACTGTACAAGGCTTTATGCCTAATGGCTGAAGAAAACTAATTGATCCACAATATTCGTGAGTAATTTCCGCGAATTCGTGAACAGATAACTTTCCGCCAACGAAACCTAACTGGTTAAAAGGAGACGATTCTGCAGTCCTTCACTCAGCTCCGTTCAGCACATTGCTGAAAATACTGATGTCAAAACTTGTCAAAAAGAAAATGCTAACCAGTCAAGGACTCCTCCAAAGAAAACTTAGGCTGCATGCGTTTTCCTTAAGCGACCAATTGCGAAAACAAGGCTAGCCAACATGATGCAGTAGTTGCAGATAATTTTGCAAACATACCTTTTAGCAAGCAATGATATCAGCGCTATGACTGAAGTAAGCCAGCTTGGAAATTTCAAAATAGGCAAGATCTTTTTTTTTTTTTTTTTTAAATCAGTGTTCCCTGAATTCATTCAGATTGCTTTGCTGGGTATTTTGATTTCAAGTGGTCCCTAGTTCCCGTTTACGTCAAAAAAATCGTCTTCAGATAATGGATCGTAATTCCAAGAACGAAACCAAATGCATAAACTCATCTTTGTGCCACTAACATTGGCTCTGTGCTAACCCTTTCACTTCACTATTTGCCGATGCTAACGGGGTATTCCTGCTTCCTTTCGATCTTCTTCTGCTTCTTTCGGTTTTATGGTGGTTGTCACTAACTTCAATGGTGCATTACCGCCACTAGCTGGACTGGGGTGTGGTACTAGAGTCTAACCTTCCAAGTATGAAGCAAAAAAAAAAAAAAAAAAAAAAACCTGGATTCTCTTAATTAGTCCTGTATTCCTTAGGAAGCTGAATATGTAATTAAAGCAGATTTCACCTGAGCTTCTTTATAGATTCAATCTCCTTCTTTATCTTTTTAATTTTTATAGACATAGAAGGTACTAAGCATTTTACTGCCCTCAGCAGATCAGAAAAATTACAAACTTCCCAGCCACCGGACCCCTTCCAACCCGTCTCTAAAATTCCCTGGATCAGTTTCCCTTTCACCTCTATTACTCCCAAAAACTTTCTTGCAGCGTCCACCACCATTTTAATTCTCTGCGTTCTGCTCTCCATCTCTCTGGAACAAATTACCACCATTGCAATAAAAGCCAAAAATATCTGTTTCCATTCTATCATTATCTCCATCTTGTTTTATGATTCCCTGAGCCCTTTCCTGCCCTTTATCCATTATTTCTTTGTCCACCTGCTCTCTCTTAGCAGCCTCAGCATAAGACATTTTTCCCTGAAATCTTATCCTTTCCACCTACCGCTCTGTTTTTCTGTTTACACTCCAATACTCCAATTTCACTGCTTCCCCCACAGTGAAAACACACCACCTGCTCTCTGGATACACATTTGTCTGACGCACATCCCTCTGTCCCACTTCTTCTATACCTTTGTAACTGCGTCCTGACCTGCACACTGCTGCCATGTGAGCCCTTTAATATTCCCTCACCCGATAACAAACAAAATATAAAACTATCCTTTCAGGAAGCGCAGATTTAAATTCCAACAAAACTGAAAAACATTCCTGCTCCTCTCCTCTCCTTTAACTTTTCAACCTCCTTCTAGCACAAACTTCCTCTGCATTGGCCCCTGGCCCGGCACTAGAACAGGGAATTGGGGGGGCACAGTCACATCCCTTTATGACAATTAGGATAGTCCTGGCTAGTTCTCAATTATTTTCCTTTATTGACGCGTTTTCCAATTATCGTAATTAGCAACTGAAGACACGGTCTCTCTCCATATGCGATCTACCAGCGATGAAATCATGGGCTAAAGTCAGTACAGAGGCGGAACCAGAACTGAGAACTGGGGTGGACAAAACATCCGTTTTAATCTATTATTAGTCCTGACCTGTTCTCAGTCATTTTCATGATTAACAGAGGGTTCACTCCGAGAGCACTCTACATTTAACAGGTGTTGCTTGTTCTCCCAGATTAGGTAAGACATTCATTTTTTACTTAATTTAAATCAACTTCATTCAAAATACTCTCAATATTGAGTGAAAGAAGTGGCACTCGGCAGTGAAATAGGCTATAAAAAGCATGCGGCTCAAGCTATTTGCGCAGGTATGCAATTTTGAATAACTTTGATTTAAATTCAGCAAATGTGCGTCCAGATGAATGATTGTCGTCCTACCTAATCGGGGAGAACAAGCAACACCTGTTAAGTGTGAAGTGCTCTCGGAGTGATCCTTTTGTTAATCATGAAAATGACTGAGAACAGGTCAGGATTAATAATTCTTTAAAATGGATGTTTTGTCCACCCCAATTCTCAGTTATACTCTGTGGTGTAGAGTACTTGAGTAATTGTACTTCATTGCTGTACTTAAGTATCTATTTGGCTACTTTGTATTTTCACCAAGTACTAAAAATATTACAAACTTTTACTTTCTACTTAATTACATTTATACAGAAATTTTTACTTTTTACTCCATTACATTTTGATTTGACCTTGTTACATTTTCCACAGTACCTGATTTTCCTATTTTTTATTAATGGCACAATAATTATGTAAACATTTGCTTCTTCAGCCCATTCAAAATTATTTCAAAGACAGCTAGCGAATCAAATCGTTCTGCATGCAAATTAGATCTTTTCATTGGCTGAGGTGTAGTAGCAAATGTGAACAACTTCACAGTTTCGATTCTACACAATCAGTCCTATCAAGATGGCGGACGGTGAAGGTTACAGTACAGATGTTCTTTGGATCATTTCTATGGACGCACCACCACCACCACCAGACGTTGAACACTCGTGGCCAGGGCTGGACTAGGACAAAAAAACGGCCCTGGCATTTTCGGCCATGACGGCCCAAACTGATCGTGACGTGACGGCCCACCATACGCGCACACTTTGCTGTTACCAAAAGTTAAAATTAAGCTCAGTCGTAGCCTACATGCCCTGGAACTCCACACAGAAAAGCCCCAGGCCGGAATTGAACCCACAACATTCTTGCTGTGTGGTGATGGTGCTAATCACTGCATCACTATGACAATGAAGAAGTTATCATCATTATTATTAATAATAATAATAGTAATAATAATAATAATAATAATAATAATATGTTTACATGCATGAATGTGAAAAAGAAATGTGACTTTGGGGCCATTTATATTTTTCAATGATGCCATTGCACTATTCGGATTGATTCATGTATAACCTTTTTAAAGAACGTTACATATCTTACAGACTCAACAGGGCATAGAATAGCTCACTAGCTTCAGAACCGCAGTACTCGCTGGTTGCAGGTTTACTGGCAGGTGATTCTGAACTTCAAGACAGGGTTTTTTTAATAGGAAAATTTGAAAGCCTTCCTTGCTGTATTCGAGGACAAATTTTATTTGCCACCGTGAAACAACGAATCAATATGCATCAAATAGTAGGTTATTCTCAGCTGGTCCATCAGTGGAGGCCTTTTGTAAGCTCAAGCAAATTTTAACCGTATACATACTTGCGATAGCCTTTTAATTTAACGTCAGTCTTACCGCTTTCCGTGTCCCCCTCCAAATGAAAACTGCTTGCTACATGAGGATCATTGTGGCCAAACAGCTGGTCAATTTTTTTAGCGTTTGAAAGCCTGAGGCTCCAATGTCTGTTTACCTTATTCTCAAACAGAGGCGTTGCCAGGATGCCAAGCTTGGGTGGGCATTTGTCCTCTTTGGGGGGGCAAAGAAAGAACCTCTAAATTGGCGTAAAATACAACATGCACAACATTTTGAAACTATATATATATATATATATATATATATATATATATATATATATATTATTATTATTATTATTAATTAATTAATTTATTTATTTATTTATTTATTTATTTCAGTGGCGGCTGGTTAACTGGCAATAGGGGGGGCTCAAACCCATCCCTTGAAAATAATGATTGGTGATGACCTGTTTTCAATCATTCATTTAAATTACCATTACAGAAACTCCGAAAACTCTCAACATTATCAGGTGGGGCCAGTTTTCATTAATAACGCATACCTGTCAACTCTCACGCATTCGGTGGGAGTTTAAGTGGTATATTTACGTTCCTCTGCTGTCGTCAGCAATTATTCAATCAACGCTTATCTAAGAGATTCTCTCGCAGAACTGAAGTCCTTGTGCATGTCGGTTTGTCAGTTTCACCAGCGTTATGACTCCGGACTTCTCACGCTTTTCTTTACTCAGGGGTTGGAAGCAATGCATGTGTTTCATGATTGTTTGAACTGTTTAAATGAAATAAGATCATTGGAAGCAATGAAATTGCATAAAGACGTTTCAAATGATCTTATTTCATTGAACTATTTCAGCAATAATGAAACACATGCATGGCTTCCAACCCCTGAGTGAAGAAAAGCGTGAGAAGTCGGGAGTCATAACGCAGGTAAAACTGATGAACCTCCATGCACAAGGACTTCAATTCCGTGCGAGAATGATGTATATTTGGCATTTTGGATGGATTTTGCGATATCTACGAGTTTGGAATCTTTTTTGAGAGTGTAATCAACGAGCCGAGTAAACAGTCCTTCCTCATTCATATCCCTGTGATTGTGCCTATGCAGAGCAAGCTCACTAACAGTGAGAAACTGAATGACTTCAGCCATGCTTTTAATGCGGTATCTGTTCTTTTCTACTTGGGTATGACCCAGCAGATGCACAATATTTTCACCTGTCTCTGACCGGCGCTGGTACTCCCGCCACGCAGCCATGGCCCTGGAGTGTGAGATGCTTGTTGCGTGTTTGTACAGTCTTTATCGAGTGCTTTTTTCCCCATTTGTGTAGCCGCGTTTAGTAAATATGTCCTCACGATCCGAATTAGAACTAAATAGAAAGCTACATCGCGCAGTACTGAATAATTAACCCTTTTCGCGGCACAAGTCGTTTTAACCAACGTGTTTTATAAAGTCTTCTCTCATTGTCGAAAGCTGTTAGTTACATCATTACCATTGGCTGTCTCTCAGGTCACTGAATTTTTAATTTTCCTAAAAACGCATGCCAAATGGTCATGGCAGTTTGATTCTACGTGTTTCTAAACGTAAATAGGATAACTTTATTGAATGACTTAAAAATATCCAGAGAGCGGAGTGACTTGGATCCAAACGATTTTAGGCATAAAAACATCAGTTATGGGAAACTTATTATGAGATGGGTCAAATTCAGGGAAACATGGCATGTTTAGTAAAAAAATTCATATTTAAGTCCGGGTCCGGACACAAAATTTGAAAGCATGCCATGGGGCCTGAACAAAATGGGAAGAAGACACAGAGCGGGGCCTAACATGAACCCCCCCAGCATGGGTGCAGTGCTGCTGGAGCATGGTGCATCTGCCGGTGATTTACGAGCAGTCCCGGAACCCGGCACGGATGCAACGCCCTGTTCGGTGGTTGCAGGGCTGCTGGTAGAGACAGCACTTGCGGGAGTGGGAGCTGCTTGTTTTTTAATGAGCCACGTATGCATTTCTATTGGCAAATGTTCGAAGTGCTTATGATACAGATGTTCGAAATATTCTTATGATACAGAATTATTGTTGCAACAACCCCAGTGAGTGACTAGCAACTCCAGCCTAGCTTCTAGGTAGCTGCCTGGGCTCAGGTTATAACCACACGAGTCGACACACACACACAGATGACAACAAATTACACAAATAACCTTAATGTCAAACAACAAGACTGACAAAATAAGCAGTGGAAGAAGTAGCAACAAAAGCGATATGGGCGAAGTTTTAATTCCCTGAGAGAAGCACGGGTCCTGTATGAGCAGCGTACACGTGACCTCAAACTGAGTGAAGACGGTAGTCTAAGAGAGTGGGAGGGTCCCTAGTAATTCGAGAGTGCCCATTGGTTAGTTTCACATCAGAATAGACTGGCAAAGGAATCCATCAATCACACATAGTGATAGATAGATGAAGCATACGTAAAGCTCTCTTTTAGGCCTGGACTACACGTATCTGGATATTTTTTTAAGCGGATATTCTCTTCCTCGTTTAACAAAAAAAAAAAAACTCTATCCACACCCCAGAAATATCTCTGTCCACACGAAGAGGCAAAACTGAAAACGATCGCCTCTGAAGCCTGCAATGTCATGCCCGGCCTATACGTGGCATTTATAAAACTGAAAATACCACAGAAGAAGAACGTTGTGAGCATGCGCAGTGAAACGGCGGCAGTTAAGAAATGGCCAGAGACGTTATGGCGAAGAAAACCGATTCTTTTGTGTGGACTAACGACGAAGTGGAGTTATTGCTTCTGGCGGATTTTAAAACGTGGACACTTGGGGCTATCCAGCAGTACTGCGCGCAGAAGACGCCTCTGCGCACCGGTGGAGTGCAGTTGATGAAACAACGTCACGTTTATGTTTAGAGCTGAGATTAAACCTAAAAGAGCAAGGCACAAATAGATAGCCCGGTACGCGAATTTTTTTTCCCTGAACCTTTCAGGCAGTATGGTAGACGCTTGTCCAATCAGAGATCGGCGCGAACATGACGTCATGCATATTATTCAAATATCAGAAGTTTTATGGCTTTGTATTTGACAGTTGTCCACTCGCAGGGCAAGAATAATCAAGTGGTAATTGAAGACACGGCTTCTCTCCCCCATGCGATCTAAAAGCTACAAAATAATGGGCTGTACAGAAAAATAATTTAATTATAATTAGGTCTATGTACTGGCACTCATTTCAGAACTCTTCAGCGAATGATGGTAATTTTGGTGACTAGTATGCGGTTTCGTCCGTTTATATTTTCCAATTGGACAGCTGTATTTTTTCAGCAAGTTGCGTGACCGTGCTGCAAAAACAGGTGTGCGTACTTGTCGCCGAAATGACCTTCATTTGCAAAAGAGTTCTGAAATTCCGCTCTCGCTGGAAAAAAAAATACCGTTGCTGAGTGCCAGTGCATAGACCTATTTATAATTAAATTATTTTTCTGTACTGAATATAGCCCATTATTTTATCGCTGTTAGATCGCATGGGGGAGAGAAGCCGTCTCTTCAATTGCCACTTGATTATTCTTGCCCTGCGAGTGGATACAAAGCCATACAACCTCTGATATATGAATAATATGCATGACGTCATGTTCGTGCCGATGTCTGATTGGACAAGAGTCTACCATACTGCCTGAAAGGTTCAGGAAAAAAAAATTCGCTACCGGGCCCTATGGTATTGCGTGTGGGTGCCCTATCTGTACCTCCTGCCCGATCGGTTCTGCGCATGCTCAAACGTTCTGCGCATGTGCATTGTTTAACTCATATTTACGACACTGCCCGATGTGTTCTACGAATGCGCAACAGTTAAACCCTTTACCGGTTGGATTGGCGATTCAAGTGCTGGTTAAGCGATCGAAATAGTCTGCGTCTCAAGTCTCTTAAATTACATCCTACTAAGATGATCCTAGTTCCCCGAGGATGCATGGAGGAAACAGGAGAGAGAACAGATGAAACGAGGACATATGTTTTAAGCGACATGAGATGTCCTTTCCTCAGTTGCGTTAGGCTATATGAAGCAAAGCTCGTTTCTGATACTTGGCTGGATCTGTTGGAATATGATCCGCGGGAATTGGCACACATGTAAACCGTGAATTTATCGCAAAATTTAATTATCAAAGTTTGAAACACAGTTTAGCTGCCGCATGCAATATACCACAAAAAACGGCATAGGGGAGCCTAAATTTGAACTGTGGTAGCTTTTAAAAGTGTGATTTTTTTCATATAATATTTAAGTTCTCCGGTTATTGACTCCCCCTAAAATTTTGTTGCGTTGTTGGCGACCCTATTGATAATATATGACGTAGATAAATTAATAGCCAATTTTAAACTCGGGCATTCCGGATATCTGTACCCTCATCAGAAAAAATAAATAAAAAAATCACACGCCCTCGTTATAAAATCCATTTTATCTCCGTTTCTTTTCCATCGTAAGCTGTAAGGGATTACTTGACGTTGTTTTTCAGATCGCAATGGGAAAAAATAAAACCCCCTCCGGATGCCTAAAGAGCAAGAGAGCGGTAGGCTATGTGGAAAATGCACCGTCAATGCGTTGAATGTCAGTTGAGGGACACGAATGATCACATATATTGACAAAGGAGGGGTCACGTTAATATGCAGTTTTGACCCACATGGTTTACATTATGGATAGGAAAAATGAATTATGTATATAAATACCCAAATTCCTGTCAAGCAACCCATACTGTTAACACTTCCATAAGATTTCGCTCGATTTCCTTTTTTTTGCCATGACTTGCGCTGGAAGTAATGAACATAGGCAATTTTGTGCAAAATGTGGCAAAATACGCCTATTCAAATAGAAATCTATACATGAAGGACCATGAAATAAAATATAGGCTAATCTCTCTAAAATGTCCTTGTGTTGTCGTGAATTTGCTACTACTGTGTTGTTAAAGTAAAAAGAAGTCGCTGGCTACTTGAAGGATCATGAGATAAAATATAGTCTTTCTAAAATATCCTTGTGTTGTAGCGAATTTGTTTACTATTATGTTGTTAAAGTTAAAAAAAAGTCGCTGACTGCCGTCAAGTTAAATGTTCACGCATGTGTGGTACAAATCGGGCAGGAATTCTCTGCACTTGCGCAGTACTGGTATTGCGCATGCACAGAACCGATCTGGCAGGAGGGACAGATAGGGCACTGACATTGCGCTTCTTTTCCTTGAGGAGGGAGGGCTCAGAGATTTCAATGGGCTAGCCAGCAGGGCTCGAAATAACGGGTGCATAGGTGCACGTGTTCACCCGGTTTTCGGCAGGACGTGCACCCAAAATTTAAAGTCGGATGAACCCCGTGTACCTAGCAAAAATCTGCCTCCGCAATTAATCCTTTTTCCACAAATGCGCTCATCCATACCCAAAATGATAAATTTTATCGGTAACGGACGAGAATTAATGACTAAATCGATGGGACTCATTGTGGAACACGTTTGGTCCGAGGCCGCGTGTGTGCCATTATTGGCTGATCGTGTAATAAGTATTTCTCATCGGAGGCTTTCCCTGATCTGGGATCAGCGAGTTTGTGGGACATCAGCACTCCGAGGCACCAGGGGGCGCCGCCAGCACAGACCACGACCCGCAAAAATGGGACTGCGGCTTACGGGAGAAATGAATTACGTTTTACACTGATTGGGTGGCTACTTGAAATTGTGCACGCGCATACTCGGGTAGACACTTGGGAAATTGTAATTGAGATTCATATTTGAAGATCCATTCATGTCGTTTGATGTTTGCAGTTACTCGTTGGATGTAACCATGGATGTAACGTAAGTGGCCAGAGATCCCATAGCGCTTCCATGAAGCAAATGTGGAAGGGTAAATTTGATTATTCAGTCAAAACAAACAAGAAAAATAACTTTAGCACGAGAATTAAATGCCTGTGATATCTCACAGTAATACGCCTACTTATGGAATCATTAGACTATTCATGTTGTTTGATGTATACAATTGCTCGTTGGATGTAACCATGGATGTAACGTAAGTGGCTGCTATGTGATAAATTAAATCTTATCAATTGAAGAACGTATCCAAGCGGAGAGGATCGTCATTAAGAGTTCGTAAAGAGTGTGAAGATAGAGACCGTCCTACTGGCGGCTTTATGACTGTGTCTGAGGCCAGAGGGCTTCCATGACGTAGATGTGGAAAAATTAGTCTAGTCTCTCGGCCAAGTCAAACACAAAATTAAACTATAGATTGAGGATTATCTGACTGTGATAAATAACAATAGTACACTCAGTTATGGATTTTTTAGTCTTTTTATTATTATTTTTTCCATTATTTTTCTTATATACAGCATGATTTTAATAAAATCTTATCCCATCAATAACCCTAACCTGTTGCATCACTGCAGATTTACAGTAGTCTTATGGCATATCAAAGAATATGAGTTTAAGAATGTTTATTTATTCATTTTGTACTGCTGCAAAGCGGCTTTTTTTTTATTGAATTAAGCAAGTTTTAGACTGTGCACCTAAACACGCACGAGTGCACCCATTTTCAAAATCTGGGTGCACATGGTGCACACAGTCAAAAAGTCCTAATTCGAGCCCTGTACCGGGTGTCAAGTTCTCTCCTTTGCACAAATGCCATCATCCCTTACATGGACACAGAAAGAGCAAAGTGACCCGTGGCATCAATCTGTAAATGTCAAGGGAAATCATGGAGATGTGGCACATTCTTGCTCCAGTGGGTTCTGGAGAGCTTTTTTCTTGTGTTTACTTAGTAGCTAATGACCTTTTATCACTATTAAAAAGCTCTTTTGTTTCGTTAACTATTCAAAAATGTTGTTTGGTCTAGTTGGTCCCATTTAGCTTCGCAAAACTGACCTGTTCTCATGTGTACTTCAATACATTGAGATCAGATCTTCTTTATTTTGCTGATGAGAAAAATCACGATGGTTTGCCAATCTTCAGACGTTGTGTATGTGCAAATAGAGGTGGTATGGATCAAATAAGCGCAGGATTAGAAGTGATGAGCGCAGTGACGTCCATTCATGGTGTCTGTCACACAACACTCCCTGCATTGCATGACAAGCAAAACATCAAAACAAACAGCTGCCAGCAGACCAGGTGTTCATTGCTGCAGCATGTTGGCTCAGCATAGTAACCAGCCCTATTAACAAGTAGCATTTTGGTTCGATAATCAGCTGGAATATTATGCAGCATTTATTTTTATTTTTTTTTTTCAGTCTTGTGGCATGGCTTTACTTGACGACATTCTCTGTGCCTGGTCCCTGAGGAGATTTTAGTGCAGATTTAGGGAAATAAGATTAAACTAGTCTGATGATTGCAAAGCACGCTATTTGCTGTTTGCATGCAATGTATTCCATTCAGTATTTGCGCAGGGGTATATAGAGCATGTCGCGGTGCTCACAGCCAAACCTTAAGCTCTCAGGAGCCAGATAAGTCTACAAAACCAATGGATATGCCAAGTACCAGTGAACATCCTCACCCACAGGCCACAGTGGAATCAGAACCCCAGCCCACAGCTCTCACGCCTATAGAGCCACCAGAAGTGCTATCAGAAGCAGATTCCACCCCCGTCTCAGCCCCTGGCCCCACCCCTCCTCCTGCCCCTGTCCTGCACGTACAATTTCAAGAGGATGAAGCTAGTGAGGTATATTTTACAAGAACAATAGCTGTTCTTTACTCTACATAAACATTACTTTGCGATGCTTTGTGTTGATATTATGTTACATTAAAGTTGCGCCTATGACACCTAAGTAAGGTTCAGATGAAAGACCTTTGCTGCAAATGAAAGGAACTGAAAGAATTTTTGAAAATCTTCTTCCAGTGGCAAGTTATAGGTGTTTGAATTGTGAAAAGAAAATGGCAATTTCGTCACAACTGGGGTCTTCAGAGCCTCCCAATCTCAGCTATAAGCCAGGGCGTCCTCAGAACCACCAGGTGTTACTGCCGAGCAACCAGCAGATGAGCCACTTAGCGACGGCAGCGATAAGGTGCAATTCGCCTGCCCTGAGGAGGGCTGCATCAAGGTATACCAAACAATGACCAGCCTCCAAAAGCACCTGGGCATGGGCAAACGTGCTGGGACTCGAGAGGGAATTGGCCTACGATACCATCAACAAAAAGTGGGCTGAGACATGCAGGCCCGTCAGCGGTGTCTATGTGGAAGCAACAGTGACTTCAAGCGTCAGTTCATTCCCAACAGAAGACACTCCTCCTGTAGCTGAGAATGGGTGGGCAATGAAAAAGGTCAGACTCAGAGGTCTGCTCATTTCTCATCCAAGACCCGCAAATTCCTCAAAGAGCTTTTCCTGCATGGGGAAGATACCGGTAACAAGGCAGCCACAGAGGACATCGCCACCAGAATGCGGGCCATGAGATCACTGCAGGGTTCCAGGTGCTTTACCAAGGAGGAATGGTTCACCCCAGCACAGATCGTGCGAGATTTTAGCCAATTACCAGCACTCAAACAGGAGTGGTCAGCTTCAGAGGCCCGAGGATCCTGCACCTGCGCCATCAGACGAGGCTGATGAGGAACAGCCACATCTCACAGAACAACTTCTCATGTGGACCTAAGGGCAAATAAGGAGAGAACTGGAACTTTGATAAGCTGACTTGATAATGCGTACGGTGCGCATACAGTGAAACCCCAATTTAACAAGCCTCGAAAGTGAAATACCTGAGTTAACAAAACTTGTGATTTATTGGAGCTCTCGTTCCCAAGCGGTTAGTTAAATCGTGGGGTTTCACCGCAGTACGCTCAAAAGATGCATATAGCCACAGAGCAATTTCAATAATTCCCATGTTGAAATATTTCTTATTTCTTTTTCTTCCTTTCTTTTTTATTGATTTTTTTCTTATTGTTACTGATTTGATTTTTTTTTTCTGCTATTATTGAGTAGCCGGAATTGGCTGCTGAGATGGTATCCCTCTGTTATGGCTATTGTGAGAGTCCACTGACCATATTCTGTCATTTGTGCGAAATGATGTAAACACAACAGAGTCTATTGTTTGAAAGGTCCTTGCCGCAGCAAATTATAATCATGAGAAAGGTTTGTCTGACATTTCACATTACTCAATGTTAGTTTCATTATCGACATTCATAATTGAGCAGAAATTGCGAGGAGTTTGCGTACCAACACAGGTCCAAAATTATAATTTGTGCTTTGTTTTCCCCGATAACCTGTACTCTTATACTCCCATTGTTTGACATCTCTGTATTATGCTCTCATTTTGATTATCATTCTAAAATGAAATCCATGAGCACAAATTAGATTTAGTGCCATTTCCACTATTATTATTTACCTCTATTGTCGCCATTTTCAGTACACTTACAGTTTGTGCCTCCAAATTAAGGCAAAATCACATTTCTAAGCTGGACATACATACGTTTAATTGTAATTACACTTATAGCAATAAATATTAGTGTTTTGAACCAATTTAGTAACACTATATTTCACAATTGTGGCAAGGAAGTGATTTTTCTAAAAAAAAAAAAAAAAAAAAAAAAGGTGCGAGTACCCTGTGGTGTAGCCTATATTTGCATGACCACGGTGAAATTATTGAGTGCCCAAAAATTTTATTTCATAAAATGATAGTATAAAGTCTCATCTTTAACAGGATATGCTCCACTTCTGAAACAACGGCATTGGAGATATTATGGCCTAAAAATTGCGTTTTTCTGCATTGTTCTCGACTGAGTGGGAGGGGCGTTTTGATTGACAGGTCCTAATTGACAGGAATAAAACTGATTGGGCTGAAACTCTGGGAACAAAACAAGGACAGGCTAGGTACCACCCTTGCAAAATATTAAATAGATCCGTGGATTTGCACGAGCAGGAGACCTTCATACTTTTTGGCTAATTTTCTGGTGATTTTTGGCACTTTTCCTTGAAAAACCAAGGGGGCGCGGTCAGCTCCCCCCCTGTTTTAACCAAATTTCCTTAAAATCGGACGAAAGTAGTTTTGGGAGGAACCCTTCAAACTGGCAAAGTTTCATCAAAATCGGTGAGATGGCATGGACTGTATAAAATATGGACAGCCGAACGTCTCCTGAAAAGTGAAGCCAAAACGTCTCGATCGCCAACTACGGGCAGGCTGCAGTACAAATTATAAGCCCGCCCCCTCCATGTTAGAGGAAGAGAGAAATGCCACACAGAAAAAACTGCATAAATGAAATTTTTTTTTTTCCGAAGATGGTTTCTTCCTTTTTAAGAAGTTCTTACCTTGCTGATCTATACTCTAGCATCAATTTTTCTATTAAGTTTGCTGTAAACTTTTTATTTGATATTATGCAAAAGGGGCGTGTAGTCATTATAAACAGCAGTGATTGACAACTGCAGTGCGTGGACGGAGTCCCGATAGCCCCTGCCCCCTGCGGACTTCGTTTCGTGAATAGTAATTTTATGTAGAGCTGGAGTAGGAACCTCGACAGGAGACTTGACGTTATCTAAAATTCTTCATCGGGCTAGCTAACAGCGATTGTGCTTCAAGCAGGACAGATTGCAACAAAAAACGACGAAATGAGTTGCTCTGCTGTGAATTGTACTAACCAACCAGACCGATCGGAAGGATCTTTGCAGTTTTTTCGGTAAGTTTATTTTTTGTTTGTTGAAGTTGAACGGTCAGTTAACCCTTAAATGCCCAACCATAGTAAAAGTTGAAAGAAAAATCTATGTATTCTGTTAATATGTCCTGGGGAGGGGCTAATAACAACCCAATAGCAATTTTAAATTTTTGGTGACCTTTGACCTCATTTTAGTTTTGTGACATATATGTCACTCTAAGTTTCTAGGATATAAAGAAAACTTTTGTCCATCATTGTTTTGGTAGTTGACATATAGCCGAAGTATTAGGCATAGCTTATTTTTCATTAGCTTACCTGTTTGTCTACTTTATCCAGTGATGAATGGGTGCGGATCTATCGTGTGGATTCCACCATGGGGGCGGCCATATTGGAAAGGTTAGCTGGTGCAGCCAGTGTAGTGTCAGTTCCACTTTTATGCATCAGATGGCAGCAATGATGGTCTAAATATGTCACTATGGGCATTAGGTTGCAAAATTTATGTGGAGTCAGTGGTTTTGACAACCCCCAAAATTGTGTGACAAATTTGTCACAGGGGGCATTTAAGGGTTAAGTTATTACCAAGTTCGCTAGCTACCTTGGCTACATTAAGACGGCAAGCAGAGTATACAGGAGAAACATGGGCGGCGCTAAGGTGGTGCTTGCTGGGGCTATAGCAGAGATTTCAATGGCACCACCGCAGCACCACCAAGAAAATTACTGAATTTTCACATTTAAATTCTAATACTTTCTCTGTATATTTTTGAAGTTATCAACTCTGTTCTGTTGGTCTAAGGTCAGATGCCCTCTCCACCTCTTTTGTTGTAAGTTCAGTTTGAGGTGCTTATAGATCCCCATAGAACACTACATCGCTGACGGGGTACACTCAAGCGAAGCATCTGTCCTAGCAGCGTATCCACCCTGAGGTAAAATTCGCTTGCAGACTTCCATTCGTTTTCGCCTACAATAAAATAACATTTTCAGAAACACTTGCGCGTGAGTCGGTGTTATTTTGCTATCGCTGTGCTAACAGAGCAAAACTTTGTCTCCCTAAATAGGCCATGTGCTTCTTTAGGGGAAAGAAGCACACTCACAAATGGGAAGACCGAAAAAGCGACTTGGTTACCACGTCAACGTGACCGAGGCTTTTAATGACCCCTTGGTAAGACAATTGCTTGTAAGTTTTCATTGTTATAAGAAACGTTGATGAATGTTTGTATACGCTATAAAATCACTTCTGGTTTCTACACTTCATTGTACCCGGGTTGAGCATATTTGGCGTCCACCGCATTGTTTACATTGAATCATATGGCTAATGCCAACGTACGGAGGCATAAGTCAAGTCTAGCGACTCCCTGAGCAAGTTTCACCTTTCAAAATGCTGCTCGTCAAAATGATCACTGCACAGCACTGATCGAGGGGATGGCGAAAAAAAAAAAAAATTCTTTCTCCTGACTTGTAACAGCCAAGCCTTTCTCGCCTTGCCTTTTGGAAATCAGTATACACATTCAGACAAAGCAACTTGCACACTGTTTTAAAGGGGACCTAACATGCTGATCCTTCTTTTAATACATATTAGTAATGTTATAATGTTGGTTGTCCATGCTCAACCTCTGAAAAGTTTCTAAACATAAGATACAGGGATTTTGCCGTAATCCAAGAACGTGATTTCGTGAGTGTGATCTCCTCTCTGAACAGCTCCTCCCGAGATCTTGACGAGATCTGGGCAAAACCTGACGTCAGGTTGTGCCGTCCAATTAGTACAGACCTAGCCAGAGCCAACCACTGTGCTGAACCTGCCCACACCGGAAACTATTATAGCAGGCACTAACAATGGCAGATCTTACTATGCCTTAGTAGCGTCCACACTTTTTGAAATACAAAAGAAGAACTGCAGATCATTTGAGGTGCAATTTAGTCAGTATCTCTCCCAAAGCTACTTGTCCGTTGACTTTTGGACACAAAGAAAAACAAATATTCCTCTTCGAAAAGACGATGCCACCAGAAATCATTGGGTTGCTTTTTTTGTTTGCTGGCAGCAAACAGCCACGGACAAAGGGAACGTTAGCTGCTTGTGCTCAGCATTTCACCAAAGACAGCTTTGTCAATAAAGGATAATTCGACACAGGATAAGCGTTTCAGCTGCTTCTCAAACCTGAAGCAGTTGCATCGATCAAGCGCTCGGAGCCACAAGCTGTAAGTAATCATATAACAGCAAATAATGTAAGTGAAGCTAACGTGTTACAGGTGGCTAGCAGGACCGCTAGCGATAGTTAGCACTAACAACTGGCCTCAAACGCAGGCTTTGTAAAATATTTGAAGATAAAGCCTGTATCGGTCGCGACTGTCCGTGACTCACAGACACAGAAGCTGTAAGTTGCTTTTACTGCATAAGCCAACCTGACGTGATAGCCAGTTGATTGTGGCTGTAGCACAGCGGCTAACGTAGCCAAGTTACTGTTGCTAATGTTTGTGTCCTAAATATGCAAGAGTGATATCAGGGGAAATTCTACATAGGGCGTGTGAACATAAACCTTATTTGAAGCTAACTTTTAATACTTGTTTGTAATTTGGATGTTTGGTACAACTGTTCACAGTAACAGAACTTGCTGTCTGTAAAACCTGTATTGCAAGGATTTGTCTCTGTGGTTATGACCGCTCGGTTACCAGCTACTGCATGTTAGTTTGCATGTCGTGCTAATTAAAAATGCTCCTGGTTAACTTATATGCAGTAATTCTGATCGGTATGCTTGTGTTACTTCGGTAAGCATCAATGTGGCAGTTTCATCATAACGTTGCCTGATTGTAGCCACTACAGTTAGTGATCGCTTCACTTATCCATGACCGGGATCAGCCGGATACTTCACAAATGTCTGAGCAAGCTCTCTGGTGCTACCATGAAAGCAATGCGACACGCAGAAGCTCTACCAGTTTACAAAGGATTTCTCTGCACTACCTTGACATAATTTCATCCCACTTTAGAAATTGTTGTGGCTCATAAAAAGCCGAAAAAGGCGGAGATTAAATAGGTAATTCTTCCCTGTAGAAATGATCAATTCGCTAGCTCCACATAAGCAATTTGTCCGCGCTAACGGAACTTAGGTCAGCAAAACCTGTATTATGTTCATAACATAACCGAGCTCTCTCTAGCTGTCGCGTACTATCCATAAAGCTGCTTTCGCATCAGACACGAAACAACTTTTTTGCAGGACAGATTACATTCAAAGTCATGACCGCTTATCAGCTACTGCATGTTAGTTCGCGTGCTCTGCAAATTAAAAATGCTTCTGGTTAACTTATATGCAGCAATTATGATCGGTATGCTTGTGTTACTTCGGTAAGCATCAATGTGACAGTTTCATCATAACGTTGCCTGATTGTAGCCACTACAGTTGAAGCTAAACGGAGAGGTGCTGTATGTGTCTGCCGAGTTGGGCTGCAGTTAGACCAGACGTAGATTTTGCAGAGCTTGGGGTGCGTTTTTGGGTGCTTATGAAACGATCGCTTTACGTATCCATGACCGGGGTCAGCCTGATACATCTCCAATGTCTGGGCAAGCTCTCTGATACTACCGGTGAAAGAAATAGGAAAGCGCACAGGCTATAGCGTGTCCGGTGTAACAAACGATTTCTCTGCATTGCCATTGATTGAATATTAAATTCTGTCCTGTAAAAGTGATCGATTCGCTAGCTCCACATAAGCAACGGTTCACGCAGATGGAACTTACGGTCTGTAAAACCTGTATTATGGTCATGACATAACCGTTCTGTTTAGCTCTCGCACACTATCCATAATGCGCCCATTTTCCACGAGGAAAAGCTGGTCATTCCGAAGCAATAAGTAAACCATTACCACGGGCAATTTCCAAAAAGGCCGTTTAGCTTGGAGCTTTCGCCCCTCTGTCATATCCCAGCGCAGAAGCTGTTCGTTTCTCCACGCTAACAACACACCACAGCTATGCACACGAACCAGCAGGTCCTAATACACACCGAAGCAGTCCATAAGCTGTTGGTCCACTTTTAGCTGTTCCTCACTGTCCATGTTTCCCTCTAAACTCAGACCCACCGGATTTCTACGGTCTCCGGTCTACACTTGGGCATGTTGACCAGTTCTACAAATGTGTCTATATGGGGTGGATTCTAGCTTTCCCTGCATCCGAGCTATGGAGTAGAAAAACCGCTGTACTCACCAACTGTTGCCGTAGCAAACTGTAGCCGATAGCAAATTCGTGCTTGAGCTGCCAGACTTTCGCACTGCATCCTCCACTTTCGCCGTTGCGTTCATTAGAACAAGTTAATTTCATTAGATCTATACACATGTACTGCGTTAGATTGCAGAATATGCCTGTCGATTCCTTTGGGAGTTTCCAGTTTCACTGTGGAGCCGGACCAGGAAAACTGCGTTCTGCTGCCTCGTCCCGCCTTGATCCGCCCTCCACAGAGCTGGCCAGTCAGAAGAAAGTGGGCACACAGGGAGTGGGGGCCATACCGGAAGAGCCACCCCAATGAGGCATTTCAGACAGACTACAAATGGGGTTTTTTGAGGATGGCAGTATGAGCGAAATAAGTACCCTTTCTTTACTTTGCGCGATCAGGAGTACTCTAGGGGAGTTAAAGACCAAAATATAAACTTGGAAAAATAGCATATTAGGTTACCTTTAAATATTTTGCGGGTAAGAAGTATTGCCGTTTAATGTAAATTACAAGTAGCAAACTTGTTGACCACCATGTTAATTTTATTAACTGCCAAGTTAAAGTAATCTCTGTGATGGTAAGGTTACCAAGGTAGCTAGTTAGCTGGTGAGCATTAGCAATCGCTAGCATTTGCTTTTTGTCAGCAGTGTATTCAAGCCCATGGGATGGCTAATTAGATCGCTTGCAGGCAAACACAATTTTCTCTATTAAATGAATGAATTCGCGTATCTACGATAACTTGTGCATGAAACGTTTTATTACAACTCTTCAAATGAATATTGCTGCAAAAGGCAGCCGCACATCTTGGCATTTTAACAATTTTGTTAACTTATTTAAAAGTGGCCTGATAGGAAACCATTCATTTTAATGAAGAAGTTTATTTATTTTTTATTTGTTTTTTCATTTCGGCATGATTGTACAGTCGTTCCATGACAATTTCAACACAACATGTATCATGACCGAAAGGGTCGCGGGAGAAGCGAAATCGCTTGTCAAAGTCCCGCCCCCAACTCCCAGAAAAACAGTTTGAAGAAGTTCATTGTATCAATGTGGTGGCAGCTGCTTCACTTTGGGTAATGTAAATATAATATCATCCGCAATCTAGTGATCTTAATGCTTATGCTATTAAGCCTATTGGTTTTGCTTATGGACCTCCAAAGGGTGATTCTTGGTTTTTGTTTAAATCGTGGTTTTGTTTATTGCATGCGATTTGTCCTACAACTCCTACAAAGCCTTGCATCTGCCGTTTTCCTTATTTGACTTTTGGTGTCGTCTGTCAATTCAGTATGAGTAGTAGTTGACATTGTTTTTCAGTTGCAAAGCACGCACTTAATGCTGATTGCTGGATTGGTGTGTGATTGATGATGTGTACTCTGGCTTTGTTAGTTTATTTTTTGTGCTCTTGTGTAGCCAGGGTGTCTCCTATGTTTCTGTATCGCTTTTATATTAAATACAAAATCGCTGTAGTTTTGTGAATCAGTCGAGGCATTGGTAAAAACATATATGAAACTACTCTTGAATGCCGCACATCTGGCTTTTACACAAATACAGACTACCACACGATACATTCATCAGCCCCATCAATGATACAATGATTCAGCCCCACTATAGCACCAGCAAGAAAAAATCTCTGGCGCCGCCACTGAGGAAAAAGACTACCCCTCCTGTTATTAGCGTTCAGTTCAAAAGCCAACATCTCTGATGGTATGGGGATGCATTAGTGCATATGGTGTGGGACACTTGCATGTTTTAAAAATCACCATGAATGCTGAAAGGTATATAAAGGTTTGAGAGCAACATATGCTCTCCTCCAGACGACATCTATTCCAGGGAAGGCCTTGTGTATTTCAGCAGGACAATGTAAAACCACACAATGCAGCTATTACAACAGCATGGCTTCGTAGTAGAAGAGTCTGTGTGCTGAACTGGCCTGCCTGCAGTCCTGATCTTTCACCGATTGAGAACATTTGGCGCATAATTAAAAGAAAAGTCCGTCAAAGGAGACCCAAAACTCTCCAGCAGCTGGAAGCCTGTATTAAACAAGAGTGGGATCAAATTCCAATAGCTAAACTCAAGAAACTTATCTCCTCAATGGCCAGACGCCCCCACTGTGTGTTAAAAAGAAGAGGGGATGCTACACCACGGTAAACAGGCCCCTGTCCCAACTTTTTTGAGACCTGTAGCAGCCATCAAATTTGACATGAGCTCATTTTGTGGATAAAATTATAAAATTTCTCAGCTTCAACATTTGCTATGTTATCTCTGTTTAATTGTAAATAAAATACTGGCTGGTGTGATTTGAAAGTCATTGCGTATTGATTTCATTCACAATTTATACTTTGTCCCAACTATTTCAGAATTGGGGGTGTACCTATCACTTTTATTCCCATTTGCCCAATGGAACAAGAACTGACTCACAGTCACACACCTTTCTCAGCAAGAGGACGTTCGGGTGGTGAACGACTCTGCATCAGAATGACAGTGATGATCAATTACAGATATTGGACAGTCATTGAGCTACTATGAGTGGAGATTCATGGATGGTACAACTAAGAATTAAGACATGGGGCATTTCTGCGATTCTGGCTATGGAAGAGGAGGATGGGAGGGTTATGTGGAAGTACTGATGGAGCAGAGAGCTAACAGACCTGTTCAAATTTCACAATAAAACAGAGGAGAGAGGAGGTGTGGGCTTTCTGTCAACGACCATTTTAATGACTGCGTTAATTTATCATAAAAGAATCGGTCAATGATTCATTAATAGGATTATATTTTCCATGTTTTCAAAAGTTTCTGGACTTTTAACATAGGAAACTGAAAATATTATAAAACTAGGGAGCATTTTTTTGTAAAAATCCCCCGGTGCAAATTCCCACAATCCCCTCAACAGTGAAACTGCAAAAGGCACCAGTTTAGTTGCCGATCAATGCAAATTCAAAATATGGTGAAGAAAGCGGTTTCTGAGTAATGGTACGGTAACACTTTGGTAAGGCTGATGCCAGCATCAACGCTGACGGAAAGTTAGCCGAAAACAAAATGCCTCCCCCTTCCCCTTACAGCCAAACACATTTCATCCACATTCAATAAAAATGCAACCCCAGTCAATTTCACCTAAAACTGCTGCTCACCAGACAAGTACAGGACAGCTGAGATCTCCAAGAAAACCTTTTTCCACATTGATCACATTATTTGGACTTTTCACCCAAATGAACACACTGGTGGGATTTTAATTGACATTTCTGTGAAAAGCTCTTCTCACACTGATCACATTTGTAGGGTTTCTCACCTGTATGAATGCGCTGATGGGATTTTAAATTATATTTCCTCACAAAGCTTTTCTCACATTGTTCACAGTTGAAGGGTTTTTCACCTGTATGAATGCTCATGTGATATTTTAACAGAAGTTTCCTCGAAAAGCTTTTCTCACACTGATCGCATTTGAAGGGCTTTTCTCCTGTATGAATGCGCTGATGGGATTTAAAATGAAATTTCAGCACAAAGCTTTTCTCACACTGATCACATTTATAGGGCTTTTCACCTGTATGAATGCTCAGGTGGGATTTTAACAGAAGTTCCATCGAAAAGCTTTTCTCACACTGATCACATTTATATGGTTTTTCACCTGTATGAATGCTCTGGTGGGATTTTAACTGATATTTCCTCAAAAAGCTTTTCTCACACTGATCACATTTGAAGGGCTTTTCACCTGTATGAATTCTCTGGTGGGATTTTAAATCAAATTTCCTCACAAAGCTTTTCTCACATTGATCACATTTGAAGGGCTTTTCACCTGTATGAATGCTCAGGTGCTTTTTTAAAAGAGGTTTGCTCGAAAAGCTTTTCTCACACTGATCACATTTGTAGGGCTTTTCACCTGTATGAATGCTCTGATGGGATTTTAATTGAGAGCTCCATGAAAAACTCTCCTCACACTGATCACATTTGTAGGGCTTTTCACCAGTGTGAATGCTCTGGTGGGATTTTAATTGAGAGCTCCATGAAAAACTCTCCTCACACTGATCACATTTGTAGGGCTTTTCACCAGTGTGAATGCTCTGGTGGGATTTTAATTGAGAGCTCCATGAAAAACACTCCTCACACTGATCACATTTGTAGGGCTTTTCACCTGTATGAATGTTCTGGTGAGATTTTAACTTATATTTCAATGAAAAGCTCTTCTCACACTGATCACATTTGTAGGGCTTTTTGCTAAAATGAATTTGCTCATGGCGAAGTGAATTAACTTTACAAGAGAAACTCTTCTCACAGTGATCACATCTGAAGGGCTTTTCACCTGTATGAATTCTCTGGTGAGTTTTTAATTGAGAGTTCCGTTTAAAAGACCGCTCACACTGATCACATTTGTAAAGCTTTTCACCTGTATGAATTCTCTGGTGGTATTTAAATCCAGATCGACACAAAAAACTCCTCTCACATTGATCACATTTGTACAGCTTTTCAACTGTATGAATTCTCTGGTGGTATTTAAATCCAGATCGACATAAAAAACTCTTCTCACACTGATCACATTTGTATGGCTTTTCACCTGTATGAATGCTCAGGTGGGATTTTAACTGATATTTCCATGAAAAGCTCTTCTCACATTGATCACATTTGTAGGGCTTTTCACCTGAATGAATGCTCTGATGGGATTTTAATTGGCATTTCCATGAAAAGCTCTGCTCACACTGATCACATTTATAGGGCTTTTTGCTGAAATTAATTCGCTCATGGCGAAGTAAATTAGCTTTATAAGAGAAACTCTTCTCACAGTGATCACATGTGAAGGGCTTTTCACCTGTATGAATTCTCCGGTGGTATTTAAATCCAGATCGACATAAAAAGCTCTTCTCACACTGATCACATTTGTACGGCTTTTCACCTTCATGAACTGTCCTTACATCTAACATTTTTCCCCCTGATTTTTTACAGTTTGGATTTGGCTCTCCTGCGCACTGCCATGGTTCAGTCTGACCTTTTTCATTAATAGCAGCTCCATTAAGCTCAGTATTAATGAGATCACTCACTAAAACATCACTGGATTCAAGCTTCACTTCAGATTTGATGTCAATACAATTCTTGTCCGGCAAGACACTCATGTGTTCAGCCTTAATACAGCCTCCATTATCTGTTTCTGTTTTGATCTGGTCAGGATACAGATGGGTTTCACAGGCCAGTTCTGTAAAGTCTTGGCTCTCGGTCTTTATATCCCCAGTGTTGCTGGGGCTCAGATCAGCTTCAGTTTTTATCAGTGATGCTTCTGTGTGATGTAAATCACTGACCCCGCTGTTTGCAGTAACACACTCTGGCTCCAGTGTGTTGAGTCCTGGTGCAGTACATTTTGTCTCTGACTCTGCCATGTGGACAGACTCCAGTCCATGTAGTTCCTCTTCTTTCTCTCTGATCCTGTGCTGCTCGGGGAGCTCTGGTAGGGTCGTCTCAGTGTCCTGTCTCAGACGGACTCCTGCCTGCATCATTCTGCTGATCAAATGTGTCCAGAAGTGCAGCTCCTGTAGGGAAACAGTGGAAGGGATCATAGCCTTAACTGGTCTAACTGCACAAGAAACTTTCTTTGAATGTTTCAGAAGATTCAAGCAATCTGACCCTCTACTGAGTTGATTCTCCCTCTCCTACTGAAGCACAAACATATTCCGTATAACATGGATGATTTCAATAATCAGATCTTTAATACTGTCCAGTTTTCCTCCCCTCAGAATATCGAACAGATAAGATGTAAAATTCCTACAACAGGTTGATAAACTGCTTAAGGGGGAGCTGATACAGAAATGGAAGTCTCTGGAATACTGATGATGTACCATCATTCTTATTCGGGGCCGGTATTAGAAATTGGAAACGCATTTATGGCAGCAAACTGGAAACAAATTGAGCAGTTTTGTTTTCATACTATGGGACTGCCATTGCTAAGTTCCACTAACAGTGATGTCACAGGAATGGTAGGGTCTATTTAACTTGTACAGCATTCAGCCATAAATCAGCAATTTATGGGCTTCCGACATGGAGCCCTGTGGTCGGGTATCTGAATCCCAGCCAGGCCATCGCCGGTTATGGCCAGAGGTCTGCATTGAAGAGGCAACAAATGACGAAGCCTCACCGGGCTAGGAATAATATTGGTTAAGCCGGTTTAAATTTTTTCGTTTAGCCCTCTGGAGCAACCACTTCTATTCGGCAAGGCGCATATAGCAGTACGAACTAAACTGAATGCAGACTGTGAGATCCTTTGACGGCAAAGGCAGTATGCATTTGGTGGTGCAATTGCATATTGGATCTGCATGGGCAATACAAATGAATAAAATGACAACATTTCTTGAGTGATGCTGTGTGCGTCCTGCGATGGATTGGCGAGCTGTTCAGGGTGGGTTCCTGCCTTCGCCCGTAGTCAGCTGGGATAGGCTCCAGTTCCCCCGTGACCCTAGTGAGGAATAAGCGGGTATAGACAATGAATGAATGAATAGACATTTCTTGAGTTGCTGAGAACAAAGTTTTTATTATTTTCTAATGATTTTTTTGCAGGTAAGTACAGAAGACACAGACGAAGAGTTTGCCACAAGTCCAATGCCTTTACAAGAAAGGGTCTCAGAGCCATAGGGTCCCAAAAATGGCTGATTTCGGCATTTATCAACAAAACCCATTGTGAAAATTGGGGGGTGAAGCCTGAGGGCATTTTCGAAAATGCAGTCTACTCAGAAATAAACCAGGCCAAATTATCCATTAGGGTACCCTAACAGAAATAATTGATGCTAAAGTCATCTACCCCTTTTCTGAAGTACAGCAGCGCCCCCTAGGCCCTTTTTAATGGAAAATGCATTGAATTTCGCCCAATTATGTTCAACAAACATTAGGTTTTGCACTGATATGAAAAAATGGTATGAATGGGTTGCCTGTGAAGTTTTTTTGGATCAATGGCCTGCAAAAATGTCAAAATTATCGGTGGGAGGGCAAACATTAACGCTGCTCGCCCATTACTATATAAAATGCAGTGAAGTCGCTGATGCCGGCAGTTGTTTGCCCTCCCACTGCTACGAAATGAATCAAACGTTCCCCCTTCAATAACCCATGGTGATTTAAAAAAAAACAAAAAAACTTTGCACTGTTTTTTTTACTATGTCCATATACCCTCCTCCCATGATAGTTTCAATGAGCTACTGTGGATACTTCATAGTAAAACACAGTGACGTGCGGTCGGAGGTTGGTTTGGTGACGCAGAAACCTCCCCATTGCTTGATTAGCAATCAGACGATTAACTAGCTTAGTAAGACTATTCGGCAGAATGACGGGCCAGTTTAAGTTTCCGCGGCGTTATTACTCAGTACATCGAACCTGAAATGCTCACTAGACAGCAGATTTGCGCGTACTTGCTTCCAGGAAGCCGACGCAATGTCATCAACAAATATTAAAACAGTTCGACTAAGGCAGAGTTCAATGCTTAATCAATATACAATGTATTCTCCTTTAAATACGCGCTTTTACATCCAAACAAAAATCAGGCGCTTATTTTCAGTCTTCTTTCATCACCCGATTAACAAAATGTTTAAACGATATACAGAATTACTGAGAGCCGAGAATTTTTCCTAATTGATTATTCAGATTTCCATCCTGGCAGTCTCGAACTGATGCGTATACGTGAATGAATCTTGCGACGGTGGGCCTCAAAAGCCTGGCGCCCGTTTATTCCTTGGTATAGTTTACTGAAACTTCAAAAATAGGGTCAGAGGATATTCTGTCAACAAACTATGTAGAGTAGAGTAAACATACGCTCACCTTTCTTGCTATTGTTCAGAAGAAATCACGGCGAACTCGCAACGAACTTCACCAACTTCTGTCGAACTTATTTCACATACCCTGGAGGTCTAGCCAGGACGAACAGACTCGTAATTTCTCAAATTAGATGGGATAGCCGTAGCTGGGATATCACGTCGGCGCGGGCTATTTGAAATCTACCTCCTAAATGGATATTTTTTGCCATGCCGTGCACTTGAAAATTTGTAAACACGGCTCAAATAGAGGTCACGCATTCATCCAAAGGGCGAACAAAGGCTCTGTTCAAATCGCATTTTTGGCCGTAATACGCAGAGTTCATGTATGAAATGCGGGTATCCTATTGAAAAGGTTGCTTTTAATCAAACCATGGTGTTCTTTTTGTATGAAAATGGTATTTACGTCATTTTTATGAGTTTTCTGAGGCTTGTTTACCGCCCCAGTTCAGCTGTTACGCATTCCATTAGAGTTTATGCAGAGCGTTGCCCATGCCTATATTGTAAAGAAGCGAGGGCTAGTCGTCACGCGAGTTGGAGGAAACACTTGTCACGTCCTCTTCCTCCAGAATTGATGGAAGCAGGTCGCTTGGCAATGGGGTAATCAGTTTGGCTGCGTTCAGGATGGAAAAATCCAAAAAATATAAAAGGGAAAAAAAAAAACACCACAAAGTCACAGAGTGTTTTCCACCTTCTGTCTTTTTTAGACCCTTAAAATGCTGGGCGATCTGAAAACAAATCTCTTTCTTTTTTAATTAATCTTTAATAATATCAAAAAAAAAGCAATATAAATTATGGCAAACGCATGAAATTGCCTTATGAAAGCCCACAAAAAAAAGAAATCCGTATAACCACGTTCATTCAATTCTATGCTGTTCTATGGCCATTTAAATTTAAAAATGCGACAGACAGACCATCTTAAAAAATAGGACGACCGGACCAACTCATTCAACAAAGTAAATAAGCGAATCCACAGTTTGATTGCTAATTCAGCAAAGTAAACGGGGACAGGATTAGAGTCGCCTAATTGGTTAAAAGGAGACGATTCTCTAGTCCTTTACTCATCACCGTTCAGCACATCGCTGAAAATACTGATGTCAAAATTTGTCAAAAATAAAATACTAACCAGTTAAGGACTAATCCAAAGAAAACTTGGGCTGCATGCGTTTTTCTTGAGCGACCAAATGCGAAAACAAGTCTGGCCGACACGATGCAGTAGTTGCAGATAATTTTGCAAACATACCTTAAGCAAGCAAGAATATCAGCGCTATGACTGAAAGTAACCCAGCTTGGAAATGTCAAAATAAACATAGTTTTTTTTTTTTTTTTTTTGCAATCAGTGTTACCTCCACTCATTCAGGTTGCTTTGCTGGGCATTTTGATTTCAAAGTGTCCCGAGTTCCCGTTTTACGTCAAAAATTCGTCTTCAGATAATGGATCGTAATTCCAAGAACGAAACCAACTGCATAAACTCATCTTTGTGCCGCAAGAATTTGCTCAATTATTACCCTTTCACTTCACTATTTGCCGATGCTAACGGGGTACTATTTATTCATCGTGTCAATCTTCTTCTTCGTCTTTTTAATTTTGAGGAAGAAGGCGGGAAGAAGCGTATTACTGCCCTCAGCGGATCAGAAAATTTAACTACATCTTTTTAAAAAGAAAGAAAAAAAGGTATCAACTACCTCGACGAGCTATATACAGTGAACAAAAATATAAACGCACGAAGTGATTTTTTTCGAATTATTTTTTATCAATCGGGAAATATTTCAACAAAGCAATTATTATTTTATTTTTTCCTTAATATTCAAGCAACAGAAACATGACTAACAATTTACTGCACACAATTCATGAGTTACCACAGCCTGAACCCAACAGGGGTCAGTGGGCAGAGTTCACAGCACTCAGTGACGAGTGTGTCCACCATCGGCATCACGTAAAGCAGTACACCTCCAGCGCATGGAGTTCACGAGGTTGTCAATAGTGGCCTGTGGAATGTTGTCCCATTCCTCCTGCAGTGCAACTCGGAGCTGGCATCAGTGTAACGCTTGCCCACACGTCGCCATACGCGTTGTCTGCCATCAGCGCGGTACAGTTGGAATCGCGATTCATCGCTGAATAACACCGTCTTCCACCGTGCAAGCGTCCAGCGAAGGTTACGGTTGGCCCAGTCGAGTCTGTACCAATGACGGACGGCGGTCAGGTCGAGATCACAGTGCGGTTGGTGGGCTCGGAGGTCTGCCTCCCTCAGGCGGTTTCGGACAGTCTGAGCTGATATCTGCCTGTTGTGCAGTCCGACGGTCTCGTCAGCTGTCCTGGTGGCTGGTCGGAGCCGATCACGGAGGCTAACTAAATTATGAGTCTCCCGCTCTCCAGCAGAATGATTCACAATTCCTTACACATGGGAGTGGATTATTTTGGCCCACTGGAGGTTAAGAGAGGAAGAAGCCTTTTAAAAAGATATGGAGTGATCTTCACCTGTCTGACGAGTCGTGCAGTGCATTTAGAAGTGGCGCGCACCCTTGACACAGACTCCTGCATTAATGCTGTGAGGAGATTTATTTGTAGAAGAGGTCCTGTGGCAAGCTTACTATCTGACAATGGTATGAATTTCACCAGAGCAAATAAGGAATTAAGGCAGAGCCTTGCTGCTTTGAATAATGCAAAAATCCAAAGAGTCTTGATTCAGGACGGAATTAAGTGGAGCTTCAATACACCAGCAGCCTCCCATCAGGGTGGCATTTGGGAGCGTTTGATTCGTTCAATAATGAGTATACTCTCCTCTGTTCTCCGACAACAGGTATTGGATGATGAGGGCCTGCAGACACTGTTTTGCAAGGTGGAGGCTATATTTTATTTAACCTTTATTTAACCAGAGAAGTCCTTTGAGAACAAGTCTCTTTTTCGAAGGAGCCCTGGCCAAGAAAGCCGCAAAATAAAAGTTACACATACAATACAACATTACAACAGATAAAATACCAGTACATTGATTCAACCAACCCAAAAATAATGAAATCAATAAATACATAATAGACAAAACAGAAAAAACAAATCAAAAGCAAAACAATGCAATAAAATCTAACCTAGCTTGGGAAAACAGGTACAGGTGCCAATTGTGCCTGCCTCAAGATTTTTTACTAGATCCTTGAATTGATTGTACAACAAACCCATCACAAAAGTCTCCGACGACCCCAATGACCTTGAGGCCTTAAAGGTGCACTATGCAAGTTTGTTTACTTTCTGCGCGCTTATATTTTTGTCTCAATTCGCCGACATCTCCCCGCGATCTGCTAGCTGCCTGCCCCTAAATTCACTGTAAAAAAGACTCGGGCTCTGGAGACCGCACAGGCGTCACAAACTGCAAATAAACACAAGGGGCACAGGCTGTGCCCCATAACATAACAAACCATCCCGGCCAATCACCGACAAGAGTTGACAGTTATGGAAGCATGGGAAGGAAGGAACTATGGGAGGGCGGGACGGGCTATATCTTTTTTGTTTGAATTCGAATGTCAAAAGAAGTGTAAGTAAACAGACTTGCACAGTGCACCTTTAACCCCAAACCACATTATTCTGTTAAAAGGAAAGCCCATCTTTCCACCAGGACTCTTTGAGCAGAGCGATTTGTACGCCAGGAGAAGATGGAAGCAAGTACAGTATATTGCAGAGCTGTTTTGGAAAAGAAGGACATCTGAATACTTACTTGTGATGCAAGAGAGGCAAAAATGGACAAAGCCAAGAAGAAGTTTCGCTCCAGGAGATATTGTCACCGCTGATGCTACAGCTCCAAGAGGGTCCTGGATCATGGGCCGAGTTTTGACCACCAAATCTGACTCTAAAGGATTGGTCCGTTCTGTGTGCCTCCAAACTAAGACCAGTGTGTTGGAAAGGCCAGTAAAATGAACATCTGCCTGCTCCTGGAAGCCACAGTGTAGAATTATGGACAATTATTCTTTCTTTCCTTCTCTCTATTCTGTCCTGAGTTAGTGACGTTCCAAGCACAAATGTGGCATCATCTTACCTGATACGTTTTATCCAGCTACTCCTGGTCCCGCAACCTGGTCCTTTAACCCTTCACGACTGCTTACTGGGAAGACAACCCTTGCTTACCGTAAATTTTCGTGCTATCACAGCATGATATTGCATGTGGATTTTCACCCCCTTTTTCGAACTAAAAACGCCAGAAATGGACAATTTTATTTACAGAAAACATGTTCAAAATACATGTACCTTTCCATTGACACATATCTTTGCTTAGTTTTTCCAATGGTAAGTGATGCGGGATCGGCGCTGTCGCGGAAATGCGACAATGGTAATGAAAGGGTTAATTCATCAGGGAGTGAAAACGAGGGAGTAATACCTTTCGGCCCGTATGCATGAACGAGGTCTGACTTGTACGGGGTGTGAGCTTATACCGAGAATAGTTATTGCAGCCCCTGTGGTGTAAGAAAATTGGCATGCACGAAACGTAGTTAACTAATCGCGGAATAACTATTGTGCGGATAAGCTATTCCGTAGTCGTAGGGTTATTCAATGATTTATTGCTGTTGTTTACCACAAAAGTATTAATAGGCCTGCCCTCACGCTTCATTTCTCAAAATAGGGAGTTTCTCGCGAGCTAGTACGCGAACGCCAATCTATTGGCCGACCGCTGTTTTTGTGGTCAACCGCACAAAAGATGGACGTTCGCGTATACTTTTCTGGGGAGTTTGCGGAAACTCCCTCATCACAATAGGGTGACGCTGACGCTGAGGACGATGAGGTGGAGACAAATGAACATGTCGAGGACAATATGCAAGGGGTTGGAGTCAGGGCCAGGCTGACTGTCGATCATTTCGCCGGTTAAATGAATATGCACTGCAACCTTGAATGTTTGTTCAGACATCCAGTTATACATTTTTTTTTTTTTTGTGGTAAGGACAAGTATGAAATGAGTTGAAAATTTACATCTCTGAAGGAGTGTCAACCAATACAGGGTAATTTGAACATCACTTCATGCCGGTATCCTGAAAACAGAAGGCACAGTTTTGAGACATCTATTGAAAGCGGACTGCAAATTGTCTTATTCCACTCCTTAAACCTACCCCTTGGCTGGTATAAGTTACACCAGGAAAGCTGCGTTATTTACACCACAATTTAAGCTATTCCATGTTTGTGCATATGTCTCCCTAGTCAAGGTTTAAAGTTATACCACAGTTTAACTTATACCACGTTCATGCATAGCAACAGTGGTAAAACCATTGATTTATACCTGGTATAAGCTATTCTGTCCCTATTCCGCTTTGTAAGACAATTTAGCAAGACTCGTCCTCGTCCATAGACCCCCATTGTGAAAAATTGGTCACACTTCCTGTCTCCTCAGTGGGGGCAGTCGCGGAAGTGTTGTGCGCGTAGGCTATTTGCAGAATGAATGCTGACCGGGTTATCCGTCGCATCTTGTTGTCAGAAGTGGTAGCTAGGTAGGCAAGCAATTAAACTTTGGAATATACAAGTATCTAGCTTATATCTGCATGTTGCGTGTATATTTCCTTTTACTTTGCTACATCAAGCATTTTACAACAGAGCTAACAGCTGTACTCAGCATTGCGAATATGAGTTAGCTGAGGCCAGCTACGGCTTTCGCAAATGTTATTTTACATGAGCTTAAAAATTTGATTTTGGCTTGCTATTGTTTACCCTTGGAGTGGTTGTATGAACAAGATAATGTTTTGCCATATCTGTACTTTTTTATTTCAGTGGGACTCCCCAGTATAATAAAGCCTAAATTAAATTAAAAAATGTGAGTATTCCAGGCACTCAGAAAATAATTAGATCAAAAAGAAGCAAAAAGGATATAAAGCCTTTATTATATCATGGCTAAACAGTTATAAAAGCCGACATGTTTTGACCTATGTGGTTTTCATCAGGGCGTGACACGCGTTTTCAGACTCTTAATGCAACAGTGGACAGGCAAGGCCATTGGTCAAACAAATTTCCCAGCAAGCCTGCCTTTTTTAACTTTGAGGACGAAAAGAACAAAATTAAATAAATTGTACATAGCTTAAGCCCATGCATCATTTTTTTATTTGCAAGAAAACAGTTTTCTGGTCATTCCTATTGCATGAAGCAAATATATAAATAGTTACAAGAAAAAAAAAAAAAAACCGGCCATGACTCAAGACAACCGGATTAGTGAAGCAGAAATAATAAAAGTGGTATATAAACCATGAGTCACCAAGCTATGAAGAGATATGCAAGTTTACGTAAGTCGTCTTGTACAGTACGGAATTAGTGGAATTTTGCACGTATGGGCATTACGTTGCGCAACGTGGGCCACTGGTCACCACACTATGGGCCGTCTATGCAACTGCAGTTTCTTTTTTTTCTTTCTTTCTTTCTTTATTTATTCTTTTAAGCCGGCGAACCAGCGGCCCACTGGGAAAACTCCCGGTACTCCAGATGGCCAGTCCGCCCCTGGTTTTGAGACTTCTACATTGATCCCAGTTGGGGCAACACACAGTATCATCCTGATAACCATTGTGTCAGGGCAAAGACAGACTAAATGAAGACAACAACTTGGTATGAACACTTCAGAAAGAAGTTGTTCCGATCTTAATACACAAAGCATTGCTACATATGAATCAGTGGCGGCCCCCAGTAAAGGGCGCTGGGGCGCCGCCCCCCTTCAAATATCAAGAGATGAAAATTAACTTAAACATGTTAAATATAATTTAGTCGTATAATGCAAATAATTATGAAATAAACGTGTTTTTCAGTCTGTGAGCGCCTGTCAACAGCCCCTAAATATCGGTTCCAAATGGTATTTGGTTGATTTCTCTGTATACATATACTTCCTGGGTGAGGGACGCCGGTCAAACGGTACCTTATGGGCGTATTCGACTCCCGGAACAGAGATGGCTGACAACGAGAAAATTTCGGAGGCGTGTTTATATACGGAAAACCGGAAATGAATTCATGGTAACCGCACTTACCTGTTCGACTCTTCCAAACTTGTTCCCACGTTCTCAACCTGCTCGCGAGCGGTGGAGAACAGGGAGTCGAATACGCCCTATGTAAGCTCTCAAAGTTTTGGTGAGCACGTGACCTGAGACTGCTGTTTCATTGGTTTCTTCAGATTTTCTTACTGCGCCCCAGACACTCCCACTTTTATTGGCAGCGAATTGGTATTGTTTTAATGTTTTCTGATCTAATGTGATTGGACAATTCTTGTGGCTGTCATTCATGTTCACACCCACCGCGCCTCCTCATCTCGACTGTCAAATCATCCACCGCCCTTTGAACCTGGTAGCTGAGCGAGATGGCAAGTTCAAGTCGAAGAGCGGAAACTGAACACTTTTTCTCTTTCCATCTGGTGTCAGTGCAGGGCTACTCTTGGGATGCTGTTTGGCTCTCTTCTCATTAAATGACCTATCCAGTTCCAGCGCCGTCTTGTCCATACTATCTATATCTATTGTCCATACTATCTTGTTGACATCTATTAAGAAGATCTATATTAGATATTGTGTCGGGCCAAAAATCCTACAAATTCTTCTCAGATTCCTTGTGTGGAAGACTGACAGCTGGTTAATGTCATTCGCTGTTATTCTCCAGCATTCTGAACCATACAAGAGGGTAGAGAGGACACAACTTCTATATAGCTTGAGTTTGGTCTTCATGTTGTATTGCTGAGACCTCCATACATTTCTAAGCATTCTAAATGCAATCCTGGCCTTATTCATCCGGTTCTTGATGTCATTGTGTGTTCCCCCATCATGTCTAACTACACTTCCAAGATATGTGAATTCCTCCGTTGTTTGGAGATCTCTTCCATTTACCTGGAACGGCAGGGCGTTTGGTATATTTAAAGTCATAACTTCAGTTTTCTTCTGGTTTATTCTAAGACCGATTTGTTGTGCATAGTTACTGAGACGTGATATCTTCTCTTGCATATGTTTGTGAGTGTGGGAGGCCAGAGCTATATCATCAGCGAAATCCAAGTCATCCAATGTCGAGAAGAGGGTCCATCTTCTACCTCTTCTTTGATCTTCTGTTGTCCGGCGCATCACCCAGTCGATGGCAATGTTAAAGAGCATCGCTGACATCACACACCCTTGTCTGACCCCCGTCTTCACCTGGAAAACCAGGTTGCTGTTTCCTACTTGACAAGTGAAGTTGGTATAGAAAGCCTTACAGAGGTCCACAATGTGTTGTGGGATCCCATACATCCATAAGATGGACCAGAGGCTGTCCCGGTGGAGGCTGTCAAAGGCTTTCTCAAAATCAACAAAATTGATATACATCTGCCTTTGCCATTCAGTGCATTTTTCTATGATGTTACGACGAGCAAATATCTGGTCAATGCATCCCCTTCCCTTACGGAATCCTGCTTGTTCATTCCTAAGTTGCTCATCTACTGTATCTGAGATACGCTGTATGATAATTTTCGCCATAATCTTGCTGGGTATTGAGAGAAGAGTAATCCCACGCCAGTTGTTACAGTCTCTTAAGTTGCCTTTCTTTGGTATCCTAATGATGATGCCTTCTGACCAGTCATCAGGTATTTTCTTCTCCTCCCAGATAGCAGTGAATAGTGGATCAAGTACTCTTGCAGCAAGTTCTGGGTCTGCCTTGAACAACTCTGCATTCACGTTGTCATGGCCAGCAGCTTTTCCATTCTTTAGGGATTTAATAGCTGTAACAATTTCTTCTATACTTGGTGGCTCAGAACTGATGTCTAAATCATTGATTGCATGTTGGATATCAGCTTCAGTTGTAGGTGGTGGCCTATATAGTACTTCTTTAAAATGCTCTGCCCAACGAG
This sequence comes from Gymnothorax javanicus, assembly GCA_029692085.1. NCBI lineage: Eukaryota > Metazoa > Chordata > Actinopteri > Anguilliformes > Muraenidae > Gymnothorax > Gymnothorax javanicus. The sequence continues at coordinate 156,744,961 of CM056196.1, forward strand.
CGTCTCGTTCTGCCTCAGTTGTTAGAAGTTGACCTTGTTTGTCTACTATAGGCGTCTCAGTGGTTCGGCGGTACTTGCCACAGACTATTTTGGTGATCTTATAGACCTTCTTTGTTCCCCTTTCTTGGCTGCCTCTTCTGCTTGATTGGCAAGATCTTCCAGGTATGCCCGTTTGTCAGCTCTGGCTTTCCTTTGAACTGCTCTGTTTGCTTCTCGGTACTGCTTCTTCTATCTTTCCTTCAGTCTCTCTCCATTCTCATTCATAGTACCATAGCCTTCTTTTCCCATTGCTCTATCATAGCCTGAATTGTTGTTTCCAATTTTAGCATTCAAGTCTCCCATCACTATCTTCATGTCATGTCTAGGTGCTTTTTCTAACACAGATTGCAATTGCTCGTAGAAGGTATCCTTAACAGTATCATCACCATCACTTGTTGGAGCATAACACTGGATAACAGTTGTATTAAGATGTTTCCCCCTTAGTCTGATCCTCGTGAGCCTACTATTGATAGGTTCCCATTCTATCAAGCTTTTCTCACCCCTTTCTTTAGAATGATGGCTACGCCCTCTTGGAGATTCTCGTCATCCCTCCCTGAGTATAAAACTGTTTCCCCTGTGCCCATCCTGAGTGTCCCTGATCCTGTCCATCTGCTTTCACTTACACCTAGTATATCTAAATTATAGCGCTTCATCTCTGATGTCACTTGTGCTAGTTTCCCTGTGTCATACATTGTACGTACATTCCAAAAACCTATCCTTGTCTTATGTTTGGCATTCAGAACTTCCACCTTCCTGCCATTGGCTTCCTTTCGGCTTTCACCACTGGCATTCATCCTAGCATCTGACGATAGTCCTGGAAGCCCATCACACCCAGTAGTGTCGAATCCTTCTGTTGCTGTTTCCGTAACGACTGTTTTTTTTACGGGACAGGGTTGTTGGCCCTGTGCCCAACCCCCAACCCGGAGGACCAGTGGATTGCTTTTTGTCTCGCCTCTCTCCCTTGACCTGTATAGCATGGGAGACCCTACCAGGAGATAAAACTCCAGCTGGCATAGCTCTAGGGGTCACTGAGACACGCAAGCTCCCCGACCACAGCAAGGTTGCAATCCAACAGGGAGAGATTCATGCACGCAGTTACAATATTCTATCACTAGATGGCACACCCGGATCAGTTATTGAATTTTCACAAGCAAGCCGAGTTCGAACACGGTTTATTATATGGACGAGTTCACTCCAATCCTAGGATGGATCAAGCCAACCTTGGTTTGACTTAAAGGGGTTGGCACATCCATACCACAGGGTGGCCCAAAAAAGTGTTCTCCTTCCTCTCGGAACTCCAAGGTGGATGAGGAACTTGGAAATGAGTGGGCAGGGTTGACTAATTATCCAGTGTATGAATTTTATTGCCACAAAATAATCCCGGGTAAAAACTGTGCATTTCAGGTCACTGTTCAAGAGTAGATATACAGGCTTTAACAAAGCCCTGCTTATTGTGGATTTGTCGGTTGGTCACTGGTGTACCTTCCCTTTTCTCTGCTCATCGTGCCGTTATTGGCATTGGCTCAGACAATCTTGTCACCGTTTGAGTTTTTAATTTTATAATTTCATCCTGTTAAGTACAGTGGGACCTGTTGGTCACAATTTCTGGGGAATCTGTCATTTATGTATATAAATATGAAACTTACCACAGCTGTAAGGTACGGAAAAGCATGAAAATGCACCTTGATAATCCTTGAAAAGTGCCTGGAATTTCACTTTGGAAAAGGTGTACGAAGCCTGTAGACAGCATTACAGTGCTGTGTTTTTAGATTTGTGTTTTTTTTTTTTTTTTGTTTTTCTGTTTAACTATGTTCCACTTATTGTTTGCATCTTTACAAAACATCAAAATCCCAGGTAGTTGGTGGACTATCTTTAACATGACCGCTTTTACAATCAATTTGTATGTAATATAAGGACAGATACAGTGATCTGTGGACATGTGGACATAGGGGAAACATCCTCAATTCAAAATAAAAAAAAGGGTACAAACCCTGATAAAATCTATAGGCTACATTTTCCTTCTTAATAACTGACTGTGTCGACATCAAAGCAGCTGTCAGATGTGCTGCGCCGAGGTAAATTGCCCCCCAGGTAACTGAGCGATAATATAAATGGTAAGGCAATCATAGAGCTTAGCTTTGCCGAATAATGGAGCATATCCAGATAACATGCCGGAGTTGGCCCAACGTTGTCACAGACGTTGGCCTTGCATCACACGCCGACAATGGGCCAACGTCATTTTGGCCATCGGGGACACGTTGGGCCAACATTGTGTTGCCAACGTATGTGTAAAGGTTGGCAATACGTTGCCTTATATCCAACTGCCAACTTAAAACTAATTTCCTTTTAAATTTAAAAATTTAGCCCATACACTTAATTGGCCTAAGATCATTAAATGTAAAGAGGAGTCTGATAAAGATGTAGTCTGCAAGTAACAGTTATAATATTTATTTACACAACAATTAATAATCAAATAATGACAATCAAATAATTACACAACTTAATTACAATAGCATGAACAATAATAATGATGATAAAAATAATAGTAATATTGACAATAAATAAATACATAAATATATAATAATTCTTCATTATAATTAGGCTATATGCCATATTGCTCAATTATAGAGATGGAATGAACTTAAGGCCAACCAATTTTAACTTAAGGCCAACTCAGCCCTTCAACCAACCTCAGGTAGAATTCCAACGTTGGGCCAACACTGAACCAACGTTAGTTGCCCAACCTATTTATTTGGTTGTTTGCCTTACGTTCGTTCAGTGTTGGCCCAACTTTGGAATTCCAACTCTGACACTGCCAACCATTGCCAACGTTGGGCCAACATCTGCTGTGTTATCTGGGAAAATATTGTTGATTTACAATTCCTTATTCGTGTCCTTTTTTAAGTGTGAAAAGATTAAAATTTACAATGAAAACAAGTCCCCCACCCCCCAAAAAATGTAGACACCCATTTTTTTCTGTTTACATATGCCTCATTGGATATTTATACAAATACAAGATGGCGGAGCTATTCTGCCGTGTGCACCTTTGGTCCAGCCACTGATCAGTGGGTCCAGCCCACATGTCGTCCACTCTTTTTTTTTTTTTTTTTTTATCTCTATGGACGTAACTGTGAGAATATCAATGGCTCTGGGGTGCGTTTCGTAAAAGCATAGTTCGTCCATTCACAGTCAGTGGTTCCAACTATGTAAGTTAGCACATGTGCTTTCGGGAAACGCACCCCTGGTTGATACCTTTTCTTATTTAAAAAAAAAATGTAGTTAATTTTTCTGATCTGCTGAGGGCAGTAATACGCTTAGAACCGTTCTACTTTGAAAACTTTCAAAAGACGAAGAAGAAGATTGAATCGAGGAATGAATGGCCCGTTAGCATCGGTAAATAGTGATGTGAAAGGGTTAGAAGAGGGCCATGTTTGTGGCACAAAGATGAGTTTGTGCATTTGGTTTCGTTCTTGGAATTACGATCCATTATCTGAAGACGACTTTTTGACGTAAACGGGAACTAGGGACAACTTCAAATCAAAATACCCATCAAAGCAACCTGAATGAATGCAGGTAACACTGATTTAAAAAAATCTTGCCTGTTTTGAAATTTCCAAGCTGGGTTACTTTCAGTTATAGCACTGATATTATTGCTTGCTTAAGGTATGTTGGCGAAATTATCTGAAACTACTGCATCATGTTGGCTAGCCTTGTTTTCGCAATTGGTCGCTTAAGGAAAACGCATGCAGCCTAAGTTTTCTTTGGAGGAGTCCTTAACTGGTTAGCATTTTCTTTTCGACAAATTTTGACATCAGTATTTTCAGCGATGTGCTGAACGCAGCCGAGTAAAGGACTACAGAATCGTCTCCTTTTAACCAATTAGGCGACTCTATCCTGTCCCCGTTAACTTTGCTCAATTAGCAATCAAACAATGGATTCGCTTATTTACTTTGTTGAATGAGTTGGTCGTCCTATTTTGTAAGATTGCATGGTTTGATTTTAGCATTTTTAAATTTAAGGCAGTTGCTACGGGTACGGCAGCCGCATTTAGTGACCAAAAGTTTATTGGTACGGCAGTGGTTCTGCGCATGCGTCGTCAAGCCGTATCCCGAAATAAAAATTCTACAGGTACGGCAGTGGTGCATCTCAAAGTGTAGGCTGCATCCTTCGAACGCTGCATTTTTAGGGGTCGTGTTGTGCGAAAATACTTTGTCCGAGCAAGTGGACAAAGTGTTCCACTGACTCATGCAAATCAATCTCCAAAAAAATAGATCCATTCTCCAGAGTCTGATGTAATTGGGTGTATTGTAAATCCATCCAGATGAAGCACAAAGAAACCCAGGCTGGTCTGCGCAAACCACATATCATTCATTCTTCATCAATCACCCCACGCCGACTGCCCTTCGGCTGTCCGAACCCTCATTTTTATTAGCCTTTTTTCACGTTTGTTTAGGTGGGATTAAACGTGACTCTCTCCACCTTCCCTAATATTACTAATACAGATTGGTAAATTGTCCCATGGCGACCCTCCTCCCTTAGCAACAGGTTTGCCATTACATCATAGTGTACCTTCATTTTCAGCCACCAGGGACGCTGGAAGACCACACCTAAGTCTCCCAAACCTTGGGTTCTCCTAAAGTTTAGTAAGTTATGAGGCCATGGATGGTTCCAGAACACTCAGATGCGCATGCTCAGGTAGTGGGACCAGGCTGACCGATGTGGTCATTCCGGAGGGTTAACTCATTAGGCCGGCCTTGAGGGTTTTGCAGGAGCGTCTTTATCAGGTTTTTTGACAGATTGATGAGTTTTTGCCTCTTTCTCAGCTCCAAACTCCCTCTCAGTTTTTTTTAAAGGGCCATATGAACCTGGTTATGTTCTGTTGAACTGTGATTATAGTAATACTTTGGTTTATACAATATTTAAGATTATTTTCCCACCACAGTCGTCACTTACTTCATCCGCCAAACTGACATGACGTCATTTCAACTCTGTTAAACAGCTTTGGTTTAAGTGAGTCGTCATTGATTTCCCTAACTGTACCTTAACTCAAACCCCTAACTTTAAACCTAGCGTCAAACCTAACCCTAAATATAACAGAATCCCTGACCCTAAATGTTGGTTTGGCGGATGGAAGTAAGTGACGACCCCTAAAAATGCAGCCTTCGAAGGATGTAGCCTACGCTTTGAGATGCGCCCAATCAGCGCATTTAGCAGGGGCTTAGTTTCAGTTAACAAAAATGAAATACCAAATTGAGACAAACTCGATTATGTAATAAGCACTCTTAATAAGCCGACTTGACTTTATATAGTCCCAGTACTATTAATATAGGCCTACTAATCTAAAAATACCGGGCTTAGCTGAGAATCCAGATAACACAGACTGGCTACAACGCCCAGGAGAAACTGGCGGGGGGGCACTCCGGTAAACCTTAGCGTTTAAAATTCCAACCTAACCAAATGGACGACTCAAGTAACAGCTGCCCTACTAACTAAATGCTAAATCTCAGATCTCAAGTCAAAAATGCAAACAGTAACTATCTAGCTAGCTAGCCACCAATACAACCAAAGGTAATCGAAAAAGACACACATAGTAAACAACATTTTTTTCGGTCCGTTTGAATTAAAGGGAACTGGGGGTTTACTGTAAAACCCCGGTTCCCATTAATTCAAACACCATGGCTATTCTTACGTGACCGTAATCCATTGCAGGCAGGCTATTCTTACGTGATTTTCAGTCAGGCATGCGCAGATTGAAATTGTCGGATTTTCTAACCCTTCTTGTTCTCCCGTAAGAATAGCTAGACACATGTTGATGGTTTGCGTGACTGATGCTCACATAATGTGGATATGTATGACTATTTTAACAGGAGTTCTCCTATCTGATTAACGGCCTAGTTCCAGATGCTACCACGAGATTGCCCAACCTTGGTGAAGCAAGTATACTGAGCAACAAAAGAAACGCAAGTTAATTAAAGACAGATCGGTGTTACGGATCAACTGGTTTCCCTGTTAACTGGTGACCTTTGTTTACAAAAGTCGGGTCTTTCTCACAGCAGCATAAGATTTTCCGCTGGCCTTAGCTGTCCGTGCAAATGCCTTAACAATTACAATCCAATTTTACTTGTTATCTATCCATCCGATTCAAGTATTTCGTTGATTTTTGACATTCGTAAAGTCGTGATGAGTTTAAAAATCGAGTTTAATCTTCTTGCTCCTGCAAATAAAAAAAAAAAAAAAAATGTTACCTCACCCGGGATTCGATACGATACATGTAAAATAAACATTAGTACGATGGATTAACCCGCTAGGCCATCGAAACACAACATTTGCAGGATGTCCAAGTACATTCCATAACTCAAACAGAAACAACCGGACATACATTTCTTGGTTGTAAACACCTCGGTTGGATTAACTTGTGACCACTGTTACCGCAGAGATGGTAGCTGAACCTGAGTTTGCTGCGCCTCTGAAATTAAATATTTTAGGTTTTTGTTGATAAGCATCGAATCGGCTGGCGCTTTTTTAATATATTGAATTTATTTTGTTATTAAACAGTCAGAAGAAATTAAGTTTATGAGATTATCCCCGCCGTCTGAAAGATGTAGATAGGAACTGTGTCCCATCACGTTACCCTTATTCAAAATATTATCTGTAAGTAGCCAAACCAGCCATTATAAACACTTGATGCATGGACTTTGTTTTGATTGGTTATACAGCGCCCTCCATAATTATTGGCACCCATAGTTAAGATGTGTTCTTTAGCTTCTAATAAATTCAGTTTTTTTCTAAATAATATAGGACCACAATGAAAAAAAAAGGAAAATCCAACCTTTAATTTAAGTGCATTTATTCAGTGGGAAAAAAATCCCACATTAATAATTCTTTTACATCAAATCATGTGTGCCGCAATTATTAGCACCCCTGATGTTTATACTTTGTACAGCCCCCTTTTGCCAACAAAACAGCACCTAATCTTCTCCTATAATGTTTCACAAGATGGGAGAATACAGATAGAGGGATCTTCGACCATTCCTCTTTGCACAATGTCTCTAAATCATCCAGCGACCTGGGTCCTCTCCTCTGCACTCTCCTCTTCAGCTCACTCCACAGGTTTTCAATGGGGTTGAGGTCTGGGGACTGAGATGGCCATGGGAGGAGCTTGATTCTGTGTCTGGTGAACCATTTCTGTGTAGATTTGGCCACATGTTTAGGGTCATTATCTTGCTGAAAGACCCAGTGACGACCCATCCTCAGCTTTCGGGCAGAGACCACCAGATTTTGATTTAAAATGTCCTGGTATTTCAAAGTGTTCATGCTGCCATGCACCCTAACAAGGTTCCCAGGGCCTCTGGAAGAGAAACAGGCCCTCAGCATCACCGATCCTCCCCCATACTTCACAGTGGGCATGAGGTGCTTTTCTGCATACTCATCTTTTGTGTTCCACCAGACCCACTTAGATTGTTTGTTGCCAAAAAGCTCTATCTTGGTCTCATCTGACCAAAGCACACGGTCCCCGTTGAAGTCCCAGTACCGCTTAGCGAACTCCAGACGTTTGCATTCATGATTTTGAGTGAGAAAAGGTTTTTTCCGTGCATGCCTCCCAAACAGCTTGTTGGCATGTAGATAGCGCCTGATGGTTGTTTTGGAGACTTTGTGACCCCAATATGCTACCATTTGTTGCAATTCTTTAACAGTGAGCTTTGGAGAACTTTTTATTTCTCTTACCATCTTCCTCACTGTGCGTGGTGGCAAAATAACCTTGCGTCCTCGTCCAGACTTGTTTACCACTGTTCCAGTTGTTTTAAACTTCTTAATGATTCCTCTGACAGTAGATATGGGCAGGTGCAGGCGAGTGGCTATTTTCTTGTAGCCATTGCCTGACTTGTGAAGGTCGACACACATCTGCCTTACTTGAATGGTGTGTTCCTTTGTCTTTCCCATGTTGAAGAGTGGATAAGATAAATGGCCTGTGTGTCACGTCATATTTATACCCCAGGGAAACAGGAATTGATGAATTATTAATTAAATGTTCCTAGATACTCTGATCAACTTTGTAAACTACTGTAGAAATGACAGAAATACTTCAATTACATTTATTTCCTAGGAATTGTTAGGGGTGCCAATAATTGTGCAACAGGTGATTTTATGAAAAATAATTATTTCTTAGTCAGGGAATTTTTTTTCCCTAAAATTCGCTTGAGTTTAAGGTTATTTTTTTTTCTACAATTTTCAGTGTGAGAGTATGCTTCTGCAATAAAAGTTGAATTTATTTTAAGGCTTTCTAGACATCTTAACCAGGGGTGCCAATAATTATGGAGGGCGCTGTATATTACACAGTATTATTTATAACGGCTGGTTATTAACGGACTATATTGAAAAAGGTCTACCCGGTAAGACAGTGTTATACGACTCCTAGACACAAGATAATCTTGTGAACTGAATTTTTTTAGGCTGGTTAATGGCAGGATTAAATAAAATATTTTTTTTAAAGCATCAGGCAATTAGATTCTTAACAACCCCCCAAAAAAAAAGTGAGAAAGACTCGACTTCTATAAACAAACATTTAACAGGGAAACCAGTTTATCCGTAACATGGGTTGCCCCTTTTAAATATAATCTGGAAGTTACCAGCCATTATAAATACATAACCAGCCAAAACAAAGTCGATGCATTATGTATTTAAGATGTTTTATAGATTTAGCAGAAACAACCTGATATTAATTTGTCGGTGTAAAACAGCTCGGCTAGATTAATTTGTGACCACTGTTATTGCAGTGATTACAGCGGAACCTCAGCGTGTTGCGCCTCTGAAGTGAAACATTTCGTTGGGAAGAGTCTCGTTGAGTTGCCCCCATTTATAGAAGATTTGATTTAATTTTATCGTTAACAAAAAAAAAAAAAAAAAAAAAAAAAAAAAAAAAAACACACACCCACATGCAGAACATTGTCATAATTTATGAGTTTATTTTAGAATAAAGTAATTGTTTTAATGGCTTTACGCATCCTCTCCCATCTCCGCCAGCTGAAAAGGGAATCGTGTTGATGCGATATCTGTCTGAGGGTGCCTCCCTTCTGAAGGGTAGTCCTCTCACATTTCTTAACCGAATCTTCCGTAAGTTAGTGGAAGTGCTTCAGATTGATGATTCGCAGATGCTGTTATAGCTGAGGGGGTGGGGTTGGGGAGGAGAGGAGAGGAATATTGTGCTCAGAGCACTCTTCATTTTGCAGCTGGTCTGACTTGTTCAGCTGTGGGAAGGGCACACAGGGCAGAAGAATGCTTGGTCTGTGGGAGGCTTTCCCATACAGTCCCAGTGGTACCAGCGCCCACATGCAGTGCATTCAATCTGGAAGAAATATAACTTAAGTATTATGCAAGGAGAAAAGTAAACATTTATGGAGCAGAGATGCCCTTACCCAGTCAACATGGCTCTCTTTAGTGCTTCCTGCATCCCTCTCCCCACAGGAGCGACAGAGATCCAACAGGGTATCTGATTCAAAGAGTTACTGAAACTTCTGTACTTGTGTATAAAGATTTAAGCAAGACCATAAATCATTCCTGACTCGTCAATGTTTGGGCCATTTCCACCCTCATTTTATTGACCCCGTTCTGGTCAACTGGAAAGTTGGGCTTCTCCCCCTTTTAAGATGCTCTCAGCCACCTTGAACTTAAATTGCAGTAAACTCACTTTGAAATATTTGAAAGATGGATTAAGTGACAATATGGACAGCTTACTTTACAGACCAGCACCCCACATGACGTAGTGTCCTGCTGGTGGGGGTGGTCAATGGTGCTGCATGACCATCTGGACACATTTATGTTTTTCCTTCTAATGAAGGCTCTAAATTGCGAAGATAAAGGGATCAAGTGATACTGCTTGTGACTTACAAGACACTTCATTTACTTCAGCTAGGCAAACATGAGGAATCATTTAAGATTACCTTGTTTTTTCCTTGCACTTCTGAAGCTGGGCACTAGTAGCTCCAAAGGGGTCAACAAAAAGGGCCCTTCGCTCCATTGGGTACATAGTCTGTTTAAAAAAAAAAAAAAAAAAAAAATATATGATTCCTAAGTCTACAGAAAGCTTTTATGCTTGCTAAAGATGTGCATGTAGCTTTGGAAAAATGTGCACTTACGACCAGAGTCCAGTGTCTGTCCTTGCAAACTGCTCCAATGAGTATGTCATCCAGCTACAAAAATTCCACCTGTTATGACTTGCACATCTTGCAAATATCAAGATTAAATGATACTCACCTTTCTCAACCCCCTAGATGTGCCATTCCATATAGCGGTCATTTCAAAGGAGTCGATCACAAAGGCTTAGGATGGCACTTGCCTGGCAACGATTGGCACGTAACAGTTCAGGACCTGCAAATAGTTGCCTGTTATTGATGGTCTGTTTCCACAAAAAAAAAAAAACCCAAACCAACACAACCTACAAACCAGCTTAAAGCGGAGTATATTCAGGAATACTTACCTCACTCACCTGTTCCTTTCCAGGGGCAAGGCTCTGGAGATCTGCTGTAAAGATCTTATAGGGCCCAATCTTTGCCCATAAGATCTCCCCCTTTTTCTGATCCCAGATGTCTGTCACTGGAAAGGCAGAGTAGTATTTTGAAGTTACAGAAATGGGGGGGGGAAAAAGGAATTAGAAACAAATTTAATCTGACAAAATATATAAATACCATTGCTTTGGAGTGGATTTTTCATTGGAGATATTCCTTCAGTGGGAGAGGTACTGGAACTGGATTTTTCTTCGGGAGAGATGGGTGTGCGGGGACACGACAGAGTGGCTGAGGACGTTGGAGAGAGGGTGATCAGAGGGGCGCTGACAGCATCAGGTTGCATGTTTTGGTGGGTTGGACTAGAGGTACTCGCTGTTAAACTGTGGTGTGAAGCCAGATGAGGGGGCTTGTCTGTTCTTATAAGCTTTGCTGGAATCCTCTCTTTTGGCTTGATGAAATGAACCAGATGATCTAGGTTTACGGTGGTTTTTGTTGTGCTGGTGGTGCTTTTGAGTACAGCAATTTTCTCTTGGAGGTCTGTAATTGGAATGGTCCGAGCATGTCAGCCTCCAGTTTCCCCCCCCTTCCGCTGCTGTTCCCTGATGTTTGAGCAGCACGACATCTCCAGCTTTGAACGCGTCATCCTGACCCTGGTCCCCTTTCCTTCTCATGGCTTTTTTTAATGTTTTCCCGCACCTCCTAATACACCTCATGCTGTTTGAGTCTTTCCGAGACCACCACTTCATCCCTCACAAGTGTTTCCACCTTTTCCTCGGTCACCTACAAGAAAATACAAGGGCATTAGAGAGTTAATTATCACATTTAATTGGCTGCTGTATAAAAATATTGCAAACAATTTCTTGACAGGCTTACCTCATACTCTCTGGGTACCTCTGAAGGATATCTGGCCTCCCTACCAAACATGAGGTAGTAAGGGCTGTATTTTGTGGTGAGATGTTTTTTGGTCCTGATGCCAAACATTGTGGCACCCAGATATCGGTCCCATGTTCTGGGACTGTCCCTCACCAGCTTGCACAGAGACCTGAAATATTCAGTGGTGTCATACTGAAAGTGATCATGTATTCATTAACTTAAACAAGTCGTTTTTACCCTTTAAGAACATACCGTTGGATGGTGCTGTTAAGTCTCTCAACAAGCCTGTTTGTTTGGGGATGGTAGGGGGAACAAAAGCTCCTTTTTATGCCCAGCTTCTCAAAGAGGCAAGCGTTGACCTTCCATATGCCAAATATTAATACAAGTCAGCATGGATGACCAATACTAGGGTACTGCAAATACTCAATTTTCACCTCACCTCATTTTTAAACTCTGTTCCCTGATCTGTAATCAGCCTTTGAGGAGCCCCAAATTTGTATACAAAGTCAAGAATACAATGGGTTACCTCTTCTGCTGATTTGCTTTTATGAGGGTAGGCCTCTGCCCACTTAGTGAAGTAGTCAGCCATGACATATATGTACTGGTTACCACTCTGAGGGACAGTGAGCTTGAGAAGATCCATTCCAACCAGCTCAAATGGCTCAGACTCCTGAAAGACAAGAATGCGGATTACACAACTCCACTGGAAGGTTAGTTTGGACTCTTAAGTCACAAGGAAGCTCACCTCTGTTGGGTTATATTGTTTCTTTTCCTTTAGGTTGGCCCGCTTAGACTGACATGCTGGGTACTGGACAACCTGAAAAATGAAAGTCCTCAGAATGGCCATCATGTCAGGTCTGTCTTTACAAGTAATGTACACAGGAATATTTAGATAGTGACAGTCACATCTTCATCTACTTTTTAAAACTTTATTCACACAATTGTGCCTGAATTGTTTCTGGTCTTTTACAGTGCCTATTCTTTCAAGTTAGCTGATACATGAAAATGTTTAGGGTGAAGTAATTCCTTTTTTCACTTACCGATTTACGAATGTCATCTTCCATGCCAGGCCAATAATACCGACTGATAATGGAATGATGAGTTTTTTCCACTCCTCAGTGAGCTCCATGAGCGCTGCAGTGGAAGTCCCAAAAAATTTCATCTGCCTCCTCAGACGAAAGAACAACCTTTGCAAGGTGTTCTTCCTGGCCTTTTTGTCTTCTACAAATGTAGAAGAGATCTCCATATAGAAAGGATGCTGCTCCTGAATTATTAAGCACCAAAATATCACTGAAAAATAAAGTTTTGTTGATTTGTTTACCCTTAAGGATGAAATTTGCTGCTCTCCTCTTGATCACATATTTTCGTTGCTTTGTTGCGCCCTGGGGGAATTGATTATGGACTTTAAAGTCCATCAACTCTCGCACAATTGTAGGATTCATTGTTTTTTTTTTGTTTTTTTTTTAAAATTCCCTCACTTGCTTCAAAACCCAAAACTTATATAGGGGTCATGGGTAATTGGATAATTGGATTCAAAAATCAGCTCTCAAAAAAGGGCTGCAGACCTGTGGTGTAGTGGTCACTGGTTCATTTGTAATTAATAATTTGGTTCATTGGTGAACACGCATTGATACTGTGAAACGTATCAATAAACGTGAAAGTAGTAGCAGTTTTTTAAATAATAAACGAAACCGTATCAAAAGTGTTCGAATTGAAGGTGGAAGTGGAATTAGGCTTCATAAATATGAATAATAGGCTCCCATGCAGAGGTTAATTTGTTGAATATTAGCCTATGTCAAAATGCATAATGACCAGGAAATGTCAAACGATGGCCTCTGTATTGAAGTTAAATTAATGTACTCTCTCAATAACGTAATTTTGGTAATCGTGGGATGAATTTTGTGGTGTGAATAATTTATTATGTTTCCATTGAATCTCAGTGCTTATTTTACCCCCAAAAAGCAGACATTACGACCTCTGATCTCTAAAAATACAGAATAGTTTGGAAAAATGAGACTGTAGTAATGGGTTTATCATCAACTAGAACCGAAAATAACGGGTTATCACTGCAACAACGGGTCGCAAGTTAATCCAGCCGAGGTGTTTTCAGCCAACAAATCAGTGTCTGGTTATTCATGCTAAACCGACATGCAGTCTACTCTAAGTCTCTTTTCAACCGTCCAATGCAGTGGCGCAGTGGACTACTAGGAAACTTTGTCCATAGTTATGGGAATGTTTGGTATCGAAACCTAGTTGAGGATTACTTTTTTAAAAAGAAGCAGGTAAAATGCGATTTCAATTTGTCATCAGTTTCACTCAATTCTATTAAAAAATAAATAAATAAATGAATTGGACGGATATCCGAGTAAATTGGATTATATCTGTTCAGGCATGTCCACGATCAGCGCCGTTTCTTTTCCTTAGTTAGAACATCTGCAGTTGCTATGAGAAAGGTCCGACGTTTGTTAACAAAGGTCACCAGTTAACAGGTGTTACGGATCAACTGGTTTCCCTGTTAAGTGGTGACTTTTGTTTATAGAAGTCGAGTCTTTCTCACAGGTTTTTTTGGTTTTTGTGGACAAGAATCTAATTGGCTGACGCTTTAAAAAATATATATATTTGATTTAATCCTGCCATTAACCAGCCGAAACAAATTCAGTTCACGAGATTATCTAGTGTCTAGGAGTCGTGTAACACTGTCTTATCGGGTGGACCTTTTTCAATGTAGTCCGTTAATAACCAGCCGTTTCAAATAATAATGCGTAATACATAACCAGTCAAAACAAAGTCCATGCATCATGTGTTAATAATGGCTGGTTACTTAGCGATAATATTTTGAATAAGGGTAACCGAATGGGACACGGTTCCTATCTTCATCTTTCAGACGGCGGCGATCATCCCATAAACTGAATTTCCTTTGATTGTTTAATAACCAAAATAAATTCAATAGGCTATATTAAAAAAGCGTTAGCCGATTAGATTCTTATCAACCAAAAACCTAAATCAGAGGCGCAACAAACGCAGGTTCAGCTACTATCTCTGCGGTAACAATGGTCACAATTTAATCCAGCCGGGGTGTTTTAAACCAAGAAATTTATGTCCGGTTGTTTCTGTTTGAGCTATGGAGTGTACTTGGACAGTTGAGGAATTGTGACGGTTCGATGGCCTAGCGGGTTAACCCGTCATATCTGTGTTTATTTTACATCATGTGTCGTATCGAATTCCGGGTGAGGTTACATTTCTTTTTCTTTTTTTTTTTATTTGGTGGAGCAAGAAGATTAAACTCGATTTTTAAACTCATCACGGCTTTAGGCTACAAATGTCAAAAGTCAACGAAATACTTGAATCGGATGGATAGATAACAAGTAAAATTGGATTGTAATTGTTAAGGCATTTGCACGGACAGCTATGGCCAGCGGAAAATCTTATGCTGCTGTGAGAAAGACCCGACTTTTGTAAACAAAGGTCACCAGTTAACAGGGAAACCAGTTGATCCGTAACACCGGAAAATAAGTTTGCGCGTAAATATGATAGAAAATCAAATGTATTACTAGCGCGTGCACTTTTATACAGTCGTTTCATCAAACTGTTCTTTGTTTTGCGGCCACTTGGACTGAGTAATCATATATAAACTAACTAGCTAGCTTGCGTTTCTTTTGTTGCTCAGAAGCCCCGAGGACGAGATTTCAATTTACCGGTGCCATGGTTACGGGTTTAACCCTTCGGCCCCTTGTACAAGCTCGGCCAATTGACATGATTTACAAAAATTGCGCGAGGTCCTACAATTTCAATCGGCGCATGCCCGAACGGGAGTCCCGTAAGAATCGCCTGCCTGCAATGGATTAGGCTACAGTCACGGAAGAATAGCCACGGTCTAATTCACACGGACCGAAAAAACAAGTCGTTTACTACGTGAGCGAACTAATCACGTTATCTCCCCCAACAAGCTGTCGCTAAGCGCTCAAACAAGCATCTAAACTTTAATCAGCTGATCACCGCAACCGGAGGAAAATACAAAAATAACGTAATTCGTAATGTGTTTAATCAGAAGAGCCCTTCGGTAATAATGAGATGCGAAAAAGACAAAAAAAAAAAAAACAAAACAAAACCGGTTCGCGTTAATATTTAATTCAAGCTTGCCAATGCGTTTATGCGGTAATGCGGAGGCAATACCCCTTGTTCCCCGTTTGTAAAGTCGGACAAAATTGGTATTCTAGTATTTTTTGAGCGCTTTTTCCAGTTCAACCAGAAAGTTGAACCGGGAATTCACTTCCAATCTGGAAGAATTCGAGTCGCCCTCCATGATGAATTGAAGGCGGAAGTGGGCTAGATGTGCACATGCGCAAACACGATGCCGTATCTGTAGTATTTGCATTTCAGTGCAAGGCTGCCGTATCTCTAGACTGCGTAAATTTAAATGGACATAGGCTAGAACAGGACAGATTTGAATGAACGCGATTGTACGATTTTTTTGTGGACTTACATTAGGCCATTTCATGCGGTTGCCATAATTTATATAGCATTTTTTGAGATTATTAAAGAATAATTAAAGAAATAAAAATTTGTTTTAAGATCGCCCTGCATTTTAAGCGTTTAAAAAAGACAGAAGGTGGAAAACATTCTGTAATGCGGGTGAAGCATGTGAGATATAAATTATCACAATCAAATAAAATTGATTTGATCTTTTTTTTCAATGCATTTTTTTCTTTTGTATATTTTTTGGATTTTTCCATCCTGAATGGAACCAAACTGATTACCCCATCACAAAGCGACTTGCTCCCATCAACTCTGGAGGAAGATGATGTGGTAAGTGTCTCCAACTCTTGTCTCTCATGCTTCTTTACAATATGCAGTCGCACCACCAAATGCATACTGCCTATGCCGTCAAAGGATCACAGTCAGCATACAATTTAGTTCGCAATGCGAAATGCGCCTTGCCGAATAGAAGTGGTTGCTCCAGAGGGATGAACGAACAAATTTTAACCGGCTTAACCAATTTTATTCCTAGCCCGGCGAGGCTGCATCAATTGTTGCCTCTTCCATGCAGACCTCTGGCCATAACCGGTGATGGCCTGGCTGGGATTCAGATACCCGACTACAGGGCTCCATGGCGGTAGCCCATAAATTGCTGATTTATGGCTGAATGCTGTACAAGTTAAATAGACCCTACCATTCCTGTGACATCACTGTTGGTGGAACTTAGCAATGGCAGTCCCATAGTATGAAAACAAAACTGCTCAATTTGTTTCCAGTTTGGTGCCATAAATGCGTTGCCAATTTCTAATACTGGACCCGAATAACAATGATAGTACATCATTAGTATTACAGAGACTTCCATTTTTGTATCAGCTCCCCCTTAAGCAGTTTATCAACCTGTTGTAGGAATTTTACATTTTAACTGTTCGATATTCTGAGGGGAGGAAAACTGGACAGTATTAAAGATCTGATTATTGAAATCATCCATGTTATACGGAATATGTTTGTGCTTCACTAGGAGAGGGAGAATTAATTATGTAGAAGGTCAGATTGCTTGAATCATCTGAAGCATTCGAAGAAAGTTTCTTGTGCAGGTAGACCAGTTAAGGCTATGATCCCTTCCACTGTTTCCCTACAGCAGCTGCATTTCTGAACACATTTGATCAGCAGAATGATGCAGGCAGGAGTCCGTCTGAGACAGGACACTGAGACGACCCTACCGGAGCTCCCCGAGCAGCACAGGATCAGTGAGAAAGAAGAGGAACTACATGGACTGGAGTCTGTCCACATGGCAGAGTCGGAGACAAAATGTACTGCACCAGGACTCAACACACTGGAGCCAGAGTGTGTTACTGCAAACAGCAGGGTCAGTGATTTACATCACACAGAAGCGTCAGTGATAAAAACTGAAGTTGATATGAGCCCCAGCAGCACTGGGGATCTAAAGACCGAGAGCCTAGACTTTACAGAACTGGCCTGTGTAACCCATCTGTATCCTGACCAGATCAAAACAGAAACAGATAATGGAGGCTGTATTAAGGCTGAACACATGAGTGTCTTGCCGGACAAGAATTGTTTTGACATCAAATCTGAAGTGAAGCTTGAATCCAGTGATGTTTTAGTGAGTGATCTCATGAATACTGAGCTTAATGGAGCTGTTATTGATGAAAAAGGTCAGACTGAACCATGGCATTGTGCAGGAGAGCCAAATCCAAACTCTAAAAAATCAGGGGGAAAAATGTCAGATGTAAGGACAATTCATGAAAGTGAAAAGCCGTTCAAATGTGATCAGTGTGAGAAGAGTTTTTTATATCGATCTGGATTTAAATACCACCAGAGAATTCATACAGGTGAAAAGCCCTTCAGATGTGATCACTGTGAGAAGAGATTCTCTTGTAAAGCTAATTTACTTCGCCATGAGCGAATTCATTTCAGGAAAAAGCCCTATAAATGTGATCAGTGTGAGCAGAGCTTTTCATGGAAATGCCAATTAAAATCCCACCAGAGCATTCATACAGGTGAGAAGCCCTTCAAATGTGATCAGTGTGAGAAAACCTTTTTGAGGAAACCTCTTTTACAATACCACCTGAGCATTCATACAGGTGAAAAGCCCTTCAAATGTGATCAGTGTGAGAAAAGCTTTTTGAGGAAACCTCTTTTACAGTACCACCTGAGCATTCATACAGGTGAAAAGCCCTTCAACTGTGATCAGTGTGAGAAAAGCTTTGTGAGGAAATCTCATTTAAAATGCCACCTGAGCATTCATACAGGTGAAAAGCCCTTCAACTGTGATCAGTGTGAGAAAAGCTTTGTGAGGAAATCTCATTTAAAATACCACCTGAGCATTCATACAGGTGAAAAGCCCTTCAACTGTGATCAGTGTGAGAAAAGCTTTGTGAGGAAATCTCATTTAAAATACCACCTGAGCATTCATACCGGTGAAAAGCTCTTCAATTGTGATCAGTGTGAGAAAAGCTTTGTGAGGAAATGTGATTTAAAATCCCACCAAAGCACTCATTTAGGTGAAAAGCCCTTCAAATGTGATCAGTGTGAGAAAAGCTTTTTGCAGAAATTTTATTTAAAATCCCATCAGCGCATTCATTCAGGTGAAAAGCCGTACAAATGTAATGAATGTGAGAAGAGTTTTTTATGTCGATCTGGATTTAAATACCACCAGAGAATTCATTCAGGTGAAAAGCTCTACAAATGTGGTCAGTGTGAGCAGTCTTTTATAAAGAAATCTCAATTAAAATACCACCAGAGCATTCATACAGGTGAAAAGCCCTTCAATTGTGATCAGTGTGAGAAAAGCTTTGTGAGGAAATCTCATTTAAAATCCCACCAAATCACTCATACTCGTGAAAAGCCATACAAATGTGATCAGTGTGAAAAGAGCTATGCAAGTAAATTACTGTTAAAATCCCACCAGAGCATTCATACAGGGGAAAAGCCATACAAATGTGATCAGTGTGAGGAGTATTTTTCATGGAGCTCTCAATTAAAATCCCACCAGAGCATTCATACAGGGGAAAAGCCATACAAATGTGATCAGTGTGAGGAGTGTTTTTCATGGAGCTCTCAATTAAAATACCACCAGAGCATTCATACAGGTGAAAAGCCCTTCAATTGTGATCAGTGTGAGAAAAGCTTTGTGAGGAAATCTCATTTAAAATCCCACCAAATCACTCATACTCGTGAAAAGCCATACAAATGTGATCAGTGTGAAAAGAGCTATGCAAGTAAATTACTGTGAAAATCCCACCAGAGCATTCATACAGGGGAAAAGCCCTATAAATGTGATCGATGTGAGAAGACCTTTTCATGGAAATATCAGTTAAAATCCCACCAGAGCATTCATACAGGTGAAAAGCCCTACAAATGTGATCAGTGTGAGAAAAGCTTTTCGAGGAAACTTCTCTTAAAATCCCATCTGAGCATTTATTCAGGTGAAAAGCCCTTCAAGTGTGATCAGTGTGAGAAAAGCTTTGTGCTAAAATTTCGTTTAAAATCCCATCAGCGCATTCATTCAGGTGAAAAACACTACAAATGTGATCAGTGTGAGAAGAGCTTTTCGTGGAAATGTCAATTAAAATCCCATCAGAGTGTTCATTTGGGTGAGAAGTCCAAATAATGTGATCAGTGTGGAAAAAGGTTTTCTTGGAGACCTCAGCTGTCCTGTACTTGTCTGGTGAGCAGCAGTTTTAGGTGAAATTGACTGGGGTTGTATTTTTATTGAATCTGGATGAATTGTGTTTGGCTTTTAGGGAAAGGGGGAGACATTTTGTTTTCGGCTCACTTTCCGTCAGCGTTGATGCTGGCATCAGCCTTACCAAAGTGTTACCGTACCATAACTCAGAAACCGCTCAGTATTTCTTCACCATATTTTGAATTTGCATTGATCAGCAACTAAACTAGTGCCTTTTGCAATTTCACTGTTGAGGGGATTGTGGGAATTTGCAGCAGGGGATTTTTACTAGTAAAAATGCTCTCTAGTTTTAAAATATTTTCAGTTTCCTCTGTGTTGAAGTCCGGAAACTTTTCAAAACATGAAAATGTAATCATATTAATGAATTATTGACCGATTCTTTGATGATAAATTAACGCAATCATTAAAATGGTCATTGACAGAAAGCCCACACCTCCCCTCTCCTCTGTTTTATTGTGAATTTGAACAGGTCTGTTAGTTCTCTGCTCCATCAGTACTTCCACATAACCCTCCCATCCTCCTCTTCCATAGCCAGAATCGCAGAAATGCCCCATGTCTTAATTCTTAGTTGTACCATCCATGACTCTCCACTCATAGTAGCTCAATGACTCAACAACATCCGTAATTGATCATCACTGTCATTCTAATGCAGTCGTTAATTGCCCGAACGTCCTCTTGCTGAGAAAGGTGTGTGACTGTGAGTCAGTTCTTGTTCCATTGGGGACAAGGGAATGAAAGTGATATGTACATCATGAATTGAAAATGGCACAAAAATGAGATGTTTAATGTTTTTTCTTCTCCTTTGGCCCATAAAGCATTTTGGAGAAGTTATACTCGGAGTAAGTTCATTTGTGTGTTACATTGCCTTTCCTTTTTACTGCCCTCCAAGTAATTGTTTGGGGAACAGACACCAGTTGCTCCAGTTAAAGGATTTTTTTCCCCAGTATTTCTTGACAGAATCCCTCTGCAGCTCATGATGTTCTGGGTCCGAATTTTCATATTTTGTGCTTTGTAAAGCGATGCATGTTTTCAGTGAGAGACTAGTCTGGCCTGCAGGTGGACCATTCTAACAGCTGCACTTTCTGACTGCAAAGCTGCAATTTTGTAATGCGTGCAGAATGTGGCTTGCCACTGTCTGTTTATGAAGTTGATTTTTAAAAAATATATATTTTGTTTTGTCCTGTTTTCCATTTAATTCTGGTTATTGATGACACAAATCACAGCTTGTATTTTTCACAAATTGATTGTCCCAACTTTTTTGTGCATGATTATGTAATTAAACTAGTGCACTGGAACATTTTAAGTTGCACAACTGGAATGTCTAATGTAATGGCAGTGTATTGCCATTCAGTGTAATAAAGAGTGATGCAAAGTGGAAGTGTGCTGTGATCTGATCTGTCAGTATTTCTAGTTATTCATGTTGAAGATGGAAGTCACATTCTCTGTGCCATGGGAGAGAGGACCGTCCCAATTTTTACCAATGTTTTGCTCAAAAGCTGCATCCATCATTGTATGGAGGTGTAATTGTGCCCATGGCAAAGGCGTGTACATCTGGTTGTCACCATTAAGGGGTCAAGCCTGGGTTCACTCAATTTAAGTACTTTTAAACACTAAACACACATAAAAATTGTATCAACTGAAAAAAGCTCAGAATGGAATTTGATTTTAATCAAATTCAATAAGTTTGTTACCGTGAAAACCGTACATTATTGGCGAAAAATGTGAAATGTTGTGGCAACAATATCTCAGAAACTATACCATATTTTCCTGTAATTCTTTTTTTTTTGTTTTGAAGCTAATATCACCAGCTATACAATGACATACTCATTCTGGGTATTTTCATGGGAAAATATTTTGAAAAATTATTTGGTCATAGAATTTTAGAAATGGGTGGCAGAACCTGCTTGGCAAATGGATCATAAATACACCATGTATCTACCTACCCAGAAATGGCTATGTCATTGTATAGAACATAACAAACTGATGCTATGGTGAAAATTTCAGAGCAATACCTTGAAAAATGTGGATTTTATGCCCGCCACAAGCCTGATAAACTAAGAAATTTTGCGATGCGAGAAAATTGCGTTTTTGTCGCGAAACGAATGCACTGGAGGCGTTCACATGATAAAAATCCACTTAAAAGATTATTTTTTGGTCTTAAAATCATCTTTTATGAATGTTTTGAACGATTTTTAACAAAATGAAAAAAAAAAAATATTTTTTCAAGTTTGAACCTGGTCTTGACCCCTTAATGTTAAGCATGTAGTGGGCTCCAGAATTATTGGCAGCCCTGACTGGAAATGCACTATAAAAGTAGCTTATAGAGCAGTTTTTTCTTTCATTATGCGCAACCCCTGGGAAAAATTGCAGAATCAACGCACACAGAGGATGCTCATCCAGCCGTTTTACTTCATAGCAAATAAACAAATCGTGGATATGACACGAAACAGTTTTTACACTTCCAGTAAAAAGTTTTTGCGCACCCCAGTATTTTCTGTAATTGTTACAATTTTTAATATTTTATTATTGTGTAATAGTCTCATATTGGTTGTATGACACCGAGGTAGGAAAGGTGAAGCCCAATGTATAAACCATGTATAAAACAAAACAAATTAAGAAAAACCAGGATCAGTCATTTAGTCAGTATTTAAGCAGATCAGTAAGGATGGTCCAATCCAGTGCTTCTCAAAACTGTCCTAGAGAACCACCTGTCCTGCATGTGTTAGATCTCTCCCTGCCCCGGCACAGGTGATTCAAATGTTCTACTCATTATCAAGCAGCTTCAGTGGGTTGGTAGTGAGCTGGTCATTTCAATCACCTGTGCTGGATTCCTTGCGGATTTTTGTTGTAAATATTTGTAATGAACAATTATTGTGTTCTAGTGATTTCTTTGTAGTAAACATAAATGTAAGATAAAGACTTGACAAGATCTTAGGGTGTGTAGAAACTTAGAGTGGTAGTGTAGCTCGTAGCATGATATCATGCTGTAAGGTATTGTGAGGGGATCTGGTGTCACTCAAGTGTGATTTTGATCAATAAATCAACTTAAATGGTTCTCCGTCCTCGAGATGATGTTTAAAAATTTCCTGAGATTCGCTTTCCTTTCAATGCAAGTACCAAGCCACATGACTCAAAGTTCATGACACAAGTCCGTATTGTGTTTGTTCTATTTGCTGCACAAGCAACAACTTCTAGTTAGGAAGCAGCGTGCTTTTAATGGGTCTTCAGGGTAAAAATTTTTTTTTTTTTTTTTTTTTTTTGACAATTTCAATATTTTTGATTTTCACATAAAATAAATAAAGGAATGCAGTAAGATGCCAGTAAACACCAAGAATCTATGTTTTTCCTCTGCCTCAATTGTTACTCGTGACTTTTAATGGGTCACTTCATGAAATGGGGTCACAAACCATCGTGTGACAATAAACGCGCCATAGCTGTGTTGTTTTTCTGGCTATTGGGGCGAGAACCCACCATAGCGACGGATATTCCATCACCATATACCAAAGATAAAATGATGTGCCTTTATGAAACAGTGTGATTAAAAAAAGAAAAAAATCCATCACCACAGGACACAACATCCCCTTACAGTGTGACATCACTTACTGTGCCGCATTATTTTTATGAAATAAAGCCTATTTTTGCAGTCATCCAGCCAATTTTTGTGTTGTTATTCCTTTTGACTGTTTCTTGCCATCTTTTCTTAATATCACTCCCCAATCATACCTGACGCTGAAACATTCCATTGAAAGTAGTGGTTGCTAACGTAACGTAGTGTCTAGCCCTAAAACATTTAGAACCATGCCCATAAAACAGCTTCCTATAGCAAATAATTGTGTCCATACGATGAAATATGAAGACGGAAACGTATAAAGAAATGTGCTGTATGAGACTGTCAATTCCTTTTCGAATAAAGAGCATCCAAAACTTTCAAAAACTTAGCAACCAAAACTTTGAAAATTCTAAATCGTGTCCCTTTCTCCACGTGTTACGTTCAAATCAAATAGGCTGGTCTAAAAATAGTACCAATGGGCCTTTCCTCTAAATCCATAAAAGCCATGATTGGATTTATCTTTCCACTATTATTTATGTTTTGGGGATGGTTCATGGAAGAGGACAGGACAGCTCATTTCAGTGTTGCTCAGATTTCTCAGTGTGACTTGCATGTCACATACTTGTGACCCCATTTTATGAAGTGACCCACATGCAAATTACCGAAAATCATCATTTTGACTGATTTTCAACCTTGTGGCATTCATAAAATCATTAATATTCATCTGATTGACTTGAAATTTGGACTGAAGTTGTATCTGTTGGAGATCTATTAAATGACATAAGACTTTCTAGATACAGTGGGGTGCAAAAATTTGGGCACCCCTGGTTTAAATGTCTGTTACAATTAATCTCCAAGTGATTGAAAGCAAACCTGGACACTAAATGCTACAAAGTTAAACATGACACCTTTCTGCAAATTTTAAAGCAAGGATTCTTTTTATTTTAAGTTTTCTGAGTTTTTAAATGATCAGAAAGGAAAAAGGGCCCTGTGCAAATGTTTGGGAACCCTTTATGATTATTCTTTGTTACCTTTTAAGAAGATGATTACTAAGGCTCAGACCCAGGTGATTTACTCGTTAGGGCTTCAATGACGGAGGTGAATATAATTCCAGCGTTGAACTATATATTCTGAAGTAACTCCATGCCTTCTAAAGTATCTGACTGCAGTGGCTGTTGTTTAAAACCATGTGTTCTTCTAAACAGTTGTCCGAGGATGTCAAAATCAAGAGAATTCACTTCCCACCAGCAAGGAGAGGGCTACAAAAAACTCTCGCAAAGTTTCAAACTACTTATTTCTACTGTCAGAAACATCGTAAGAAAATGGAAAATAAATGGAACAATTGAAGTCAAGGCAAGATCTGGAAGACCAAGAAAAATTTAAGATAGAATGGCCCGGGATCTGGTGAGAAATGCTCAGAAGACCCCACACATCACTGTAAAAGAGCTGCAAAAAAAGAAAAGAGTGGCAGACACAGGTCTAGTTGTTCACAGGACAACAATACAGCATACCTTAAACGACAAAGACCTACATGGCAGAGCTGTAAGAAAGAAGCGTTTCCTACGACCTCAACACAAAATTAAGCGTCTGAAGTATGCAAAAGAGAACCTTGAGAAACTCTAGCCTATTGGAACAATGTGCTTTGGACTGATGAAACCAAAACTTTTTGGCCACAACCAAGGACGGTATGTTTGGAGAAAAAAGGGTGAAGCATTTGAAGAGAAGAACACGTTGCCAACTGTTAAGCATGGAGGTGGATCCATTATGCTTTGGGGTTGTGTAGCAGCTGGGGGCACAGGCAGTATTGCGTGGGTGGAAGGAAGAATGGATTCCACCAAATATCAAGACATTCTAGAGGCTAATGTTCAAAGCTCAGTCCAGAAATTCCAGCAAGACAATGACCCGAAGCATACCTCAAAATCCACCATGAAGTACCTCCAGGAAAGACAGATGAAGGTTTTGGAATGGCCATCACAGTCCCCAGACTTGAATGTTCTTTAAAATTTGTGGAGAGACCTCAAACACGCCATGCATGCAAGAAGGCCGAAGAATATCTGAGCTAGAGGTGTTCTGTCAGGAAGAATGGGGAAAAATTCCAAGGACAAGAATTGAAAGACTCCTAGTTGGCTACAGGAAGCCTTTGCAAGCTGTTATAGCTGCCCGAGGAGGAGTTACTGTTGATAATTATATTTCAATATTTCTCATCCTATTCATCAGTAAATCAATTACCATATTTAATGGCCATAATCAATAATCATAATCAGTAACCATATTATGTAAGCAGCAGTAACACACATACACATGCACACTCACAGGCACACACATAAACGCATATAACACACACACATACAAGCAGTTCACACGCGCATGAGCAGTGCACACACACACATAAGCAGTAGGCTTCTGTAGCTTTGATTGACATCTGTTCAGTTGATTTAGGCAATATCTGTTCATTCATCAGCATTATTCACAATCATTCATCAGAAATCATATAGTTATGCTGCTCCAGTATTACACTGGAAGAGGGTTATCATCTTTTGGTTGCAGTTTTCAAGGCAAGTTAGCAGTGTTTTGGTTTGCTTGTCTCTGGGACGACCTGTGACCCAACTAGAAGTCCTGTGAAACAAGTAGCCCTGAAGTTGTTATTTTGCAAAGGATGCCAACTAATGATGAAAAGACAAAAACAAGTAACATGTAGACGCCACATGATCGTACCGTTGAAAAAGAAGCAGATATTACATTATTGAACCATTGTAGCGTGAGAGGGTGGAAAAACCATATTTGGAAGATATTTCCTGTGATGAAGCATAAAAACTGGGTGTGAAAAGCAGAATGTCAAAGCCTAATTTTCTGAAGAATCAATCTCTCTGTCCAATTGTTTGAGGATGGGGGAACCTCATAATATGAAAATATGTCTGAATGAAAACCACGGCATTACAAAGTACTAGCTGACAGGGTTCCCAAACTTTTTGACAAGGCCTTTTTTCTTGTTTTTTTATTTTGAAACTGTAAAAAGTTAAAAAAGAAAATTATTCTTGCTTTAAAATGTGATGAAATGTGTCATGTTTAACTTGGGAGCATTTACCGGTAGTGTTCAGGTTTGCTTTCATTCACTTGGAGATTAATTGTAACAGACATTTAACCAGTGGTGCCCAAATTTTTGCACCCCACTGTTACAGGAAAATGATCTTTGTGGGGGGGACTTCTCAACTGAACCTTCAAAAAAAAAAAAAAAAATCACCACCAGCAAAATGATTTTGCTCAAACACCTTGAAACAACTGTTAACAGAACTTAACCTGATCAGAGATCCCTCCAGTTTCATATGGAAACCATCCATTGCTGCTTTGACATTTTTATTGCAAATATTTCTTGTTTTTTCATGTTTCCATTTAGTTCACCCTCAATCGATTTACTGGTGATATTATAGTTATTAATATGAATATTGACGACTGCCACTTGCTGTATATTTCTCCTTGCATTGAGACCAGGGCCGGCGTTTGCCTTGAAAATTCGGAAGCAAAGATCCATCCCTTTATTGACAACAATTAGTCCTGGCTAGTTCTCAATGATTTTCCTTTATTAACACGTTTTCCAATTTAAGAATAATCAAGTGACAATTGATTCTTAAATAATAGATTCCAAGCCATGGTTTGATTGAAATTTGAAAAAAAAAAAAATTCTTGAGGATTTCTTCCTGATAATGGGACGCCACCTTTAAAGACAAGTCTACTTTGTCATTATGTTCCCAAAAGCTCCATCTCACACTTGCAGTCTCGTAGTCCTGAGTGTATGTTCACATCCCACCAACTAAGAGCAGAAGATGGTCCCATTCCTGAAAATGCCCAAGCTCAGGTGTGCTTAATCCGCACTTTATTCACCCTTTTCCTAATACCACTTTGGAGCAGTATTAACCCCTCTGCGCAGATGTAGGCGCCAGTGGGCATAGAGCTGCTCTATTTATGCATGCAGTTACACTATTCTGTCACTAGATGACACACCCGGATTAGTTATTGAATATTCACAGGCAAGCTGAGCTCAAACACGGTTTAGAATATGGACGAGTTAACTCCCATTCTTGTTTTCCAGGAGTTGCATGAATCAAACTCCTCAGCAAAGCCTGATGTGCAAACTTCTCAATATACTTGCTCATAGTATCTATCCAGCAGTGGAAAAAAAAGATCTCATTTGACACAAAAAATTTTTGTCCTTAGAAGCAACCACTTCAGCTATAGTGAGCCAATGGTATCCCAATTATGTAATGAAAAAAATCAGTCTTCTGAAGAAAAAATTCACTATGGTATTAATACTACAGTGCTGTGAAAAAGTATTTGCCCCCTTTCTGATTTTTTTTTTTTTTTTTTTTTGCATTTTTGTCACACTTAAATGTTTCAGATCATCAAACAAATTTTAATATTGGAAAAAAAAATAACCCAAGTAAATACAAAATGCAGTATTTACATGATGATTTCATTTATTGAGTGAAAAAGCTATCTAAACCTACCTGGCCCTATGTGAAAAAGTAATTGCCCTATAAACCTAATAGCTGGTTGCGCCACCTTCGGCAACAACAACTGCAATTAAGCATTTGAGACAACTGGCGATGAGTTTTTCACATCACATTACGAGTGCCTGGTTTGGCCGTTCGGCCTCACTTGCGCCCCCTCTGTTTTTCAAGCGTTCGTTAATGATGTGCAAAGCGAAAAGCTGGAGAAATTTGTGTTTGTCTATTTTGACATTCTTATTTTTTCCGATTCACTCTCTGAGCACTTTGCGCATGTCAAGCAGGGGCTCCAAGCTCTTCTGACAGCATGGCTCTTTGTTCAAGCCGAAAAGTCCATTTTTCACGCAAACACCATCTCTTTCCTGGGCTTTGTCATTTCAGAGGGTAGGGTCCAAATGGACCCGCAGAAAATTGCTGCTGTCAGAGATTGGCCCACTTCTCAGTCTGTCAAACAGGTTCAGGGTTTTTTGGGGTTTGCCATTCTTCATAGGCGATTTATTCACAATTTCAGCGCTATCGCCGCCCCTATTACTACCCTCAGAAAACTGCTCCTTCGCTTTTCAATGGAGCCCTCAGGCTGCTTCTGCATTTGCAGAATTAAAAAAGAGATTTTGCTCCGAGCCAATCCTCATTAACCCTATCCAGTCTCTCCCTCTTATTATGGAGGGAGACACTTCCGAGTTAGGGGTTGGAGCCATTTTATCTCAATGCTCATCTGTCAATGGGAAAGTGCATCCCTGTGCGTATTTTTCACACAGTCTTTCCTCAGCTGAATGTAATTACGACGTGGGTGATTGGGAGTTTTTGGGAGTTAAGCTAGCTCTTGAGGTGAGGCGTCACTGGTGAGAGGGGGCTGTCCATCCATTCACTGTGTGGACAGACCACAAAAACCTTGAATATATTGAAAGCACCAAACGCTGGAACTCCAGACAGGCTCACTGGTCTCTCTTCTTTTCCCGTTTCAATTTCACTTTGACATATTGGCCGAGGTCTAAAAACATCAAGCTTGATGCGTTGTCTCGAGTTTTTGATCAGGCGGACAAAGAGCGACTAGATGAGCCTATTATTCCTGAAAGTCATATTGTAGCTCTGGTGGCTGGGGCTATTGAGTCACAGGCGTGTGAGGCTCATCGGCTTGAGCCGGATCCGGGCTCAGGTCTCTCCAACTGTCTGTTTGTTCCCAACAGGGTGCGGGGTTAAGTGCTAGAGTAGGGGGACTCCTCACGTTTGGCTAATCATCCTGGGGTGCACCGCACCAAAGAGTATTTGCCTAGACGGTTTTGGTGGCCAGGAATGGAGAAAGACATTCAAAACTTTGTCTCAGCGTGTCCAGTGTGTGCCAGGAACAAAGGTTTGCAGCAGGCCTCATCCGGGCTATTACACCCGCTGCTCATTCCTAATTGTCCCTGGAGCCACATCGCTCTTGACTTTGTGACCGGGTTGCCCCATCTGTTGGTCACACGGTCATTATGGTGGTGGTGGACCACTTCTCCAAGGCAGCCCACTTTATTTTACTAGTTAAACTGCCTTCGGCTCCGGAGACCACGCGGTTAAAGCTGCAGTAGGTAAGTCTTATAAAAGTAACTTTTTGTCATTTTTGCTAAAATTGCCACTGTGTACCGACAGTATTACATAAAACTAGTACTCTGTAATTAAAAAAGGCTCCTTTAAACCCACCTACTGCTCCTACTGCAATTTAAAAGAATCGTTCAGACCGACCAAAAAGAACCAATTAGAGCCAGGATGGTGTCTGGCAGCCGTCAAACAGTGCTCATGCACGCGCTGCGGACAGCCTCCTCCCCCTTCCTCCTCAGTTCACGCCAGTGCTCAGTCAAGCTCAAATCTCCGAGAGAGGGTTCAGGAGCTTAGAGCCATCAGCGAGGAAAAAAATACCGATACCTCCGTTACCGGCAACAGCACACACGGCTAAGACAAGTAAGAAGAGGAAGCCAGAAGGAAAAAAAAGCAGAAAAGAAAGAATTTGACAAATCCCGGGATAAAACCAGAGTGAACATCGGAGTGGCTTTTTAGAGGTGGAAGGAACCCAGTGATCTGGAGGGATTAAAAACTGACGCACAGTTGGCGACTTTTCTGCTTGACAGGTAAACCCCTGCTTTATTCGTTGGTTCATTTTTGCTCCGCAATGCTCTGGAAATAAGCGAGTTGGCGTCGCTCACATGCACAGCTAGAACTTACCCCAGCCCTAACGGGCATCAATTCATTTTCGCTCTGCAAATAAGCGAGTCGTTTACAAGCACAGTCGCTGTTCAAATAGCCAGCGTTTTGTAATTGTTACAGTACTCCGTAGTGCATGTGATGTTGCAGTCGAGCTAACGTTAACTTGTTTCCAATGCTAGGGCTAACGTTACTGGCGTTGTTTTATTAGAAAGTAGCAGAAAATATCTTTTCGAAGTGACCTGGCAGTCTTATCGGTTGTGCTGTTGTCTTTATAAATATGTGTAACGTTTCTGTGCTCTCACAGCTAAATGCTGACATAGCCTACATGGTTTACTGGCCATTCAGCAGGATTCACGACAGTTTCTGTAGCCTACTAAAAAAAAAAAAAAAAAAATAACTCACTGAAATAAGCGTGTGCTGGGTTTTTACTGAATACATACTGCTGTAGATTACTTTTCATGTCGACATGATTTATTTCTGCTCGTTTGTTGGCAGGCGCGTCGTTAGACCTGAAAATTCCTGGGCTAGTATCCCTCCCTTTATTGAAAATAATCAGTCCTGGCTAATTCTAGATGGGTTTCCTTTGTTAAAACGTTTTCTAATTCAAGAATAATCAAGTGGCAGTTGAAGACACGGCTTCTCTCCCTCGTGCGATCTAAAAGCGACAAAATAATGGGCTACATTCAGTACAGAAAAATAATTTAATTATAATTAGGTCTATGCTCCGGCGCTCGGCGACGGCATTTCAGAACTCTTCGGCGAATGAAGGTAATTTTGGTGACTAGTACGTGGTTTTGTCCGTTTACATTTTCCAATCGGACCGCTGTCTATTTTTTTTTTACAGCGAGTTGAGTGACCGTGCTGCAAAAACAGGTGTACGTACCTGTTGCCGAAATTGCCTTCATTCAATGAAGAGTTCTGAAATGCCGTCGCCGAGTGATGGTGCATAGACCTAATTATAAACATATGAGTGTCTCGCCAGACAAGAATTGTTTTGACATCAAATCTGAGGTGAAGCCAGAATCCAGTGAAGGTTTAGTGAGTGATCTCATGAACACTGAGCTTAATGGAGCTGCTGTTGATGAAAATAGTCAGACTGGACGATGGCAGTGTGGGGAAGGGCCAAAACCAAGCAGGAACAGAACAGGGGAAAAAAGTGTCTGATTTAGAGTTCATGCAGGTGAAAAGCCCCTCTAATGTTATCAGAAACGAGAAGAGTTTCATTCTTATAACTCATTGAAATTCCCATGCACAAATTTATACAAGTGAAAAGCCCACCACGTGTGATCTGTGTGGGAAGTGTTTCAGTTTGAAAAATGCTACATTCCCATGGGCTAATTCATAATTATGAAATGTCCGACTAATGCATCCAGTGAGAGGTGTTTCAGAGGAAAAAGTAATTTATGCTGCCATAATCAAATTAATATGGATAAAAAGCTATATGAATGAAATCAGTGTGAAAAGAGCATTTTATGGATATCTCAATTAAAATCCCACCTGTGCATTCATACAGGTTAAAAGCCCTACAAAAGTGATCAGTGTGAAAACAGCTTTCCCAGGAAATCACATTTAAATTTTCACCAGGGTATTCATACAGGGAAAAACCCGTACAAATTTGATCACTGTGGGAAGAGCTTTTCTTGGAAATCCCAATTAAAGGAGGAGACCGCACCTCTGCAAAGTATATTTCAGCGGAAAGTAGAATTCATTAAGTGTCTA
Organism: Gymnothorax javanicus; assembly: GCA_029692085.1. Classification (NCBI taxonomy): domain Eukaryota; kingdom Metazoa; phylum Chordata; class Actinopteri; order Anguilliformes; family Muraenidae; genus Gymnothorax; species Gymnothorax javanicus. The sequence continues at coordinate 156,776,506 of CM056196.1, forward strand.
AATCACATAGTTTTATCAGTTTTAATTTGGTTATGATCCAGTGCAACGCATTTTAAAACTGACGAGTCTTCAAATTGGCGTCAATATCAAGGGGCAGACATTTTTACTTCAGGAATTTAAGGCTGCGCTCAGAATGCACACGCGTACAGTCACTCACTCACTCACTCTCTATATTGTTTTCAATGTAGAACATTCACTACGTTGTGCCCTATGTAGTGGGTGAGTGTGCATTTTGAAAGTAGCCAAAAAAAAACTTTATCCAATCAAACGCCAGTGGCACAGTGCTTTTTTTTTTTTTTTTTTTTTGCATTTTTCGTGAGCACAACACTGAGCAAAATACAAACATTTATGAGACATTACAAGAACAACAGATTGAAAATAAAACATCTTAAAGAAACGAGAGAAATGAAAATATAAAAAAGTAATAAATTTAAATAATTCAGAAAAGAATAAATAAAATAACTAAGTGAGCGAGGGCATATTTTATCAAAACAAATTGAGCGATTTACAGATGTTGATAGTTTTTAAAGCCTTTGTGTTTTTTTGATGAAGAGATTACCTTTATATAATGTTCAAGTTCTTTTTTAAGTACAAAGAGTTCAGGTTTTCTGTTGGCAAATTTACATTTGTGTTTGTGAAACTTTGCTAAAAATAACAACATATTAAAAAAAAAGAATGCATCATCATCTTTGTAATTAAAATTATAAAAAACAAAAAAAACATTCTTATAGTAAAGATGAAAATCAGAAAAGACAGAGTTAGCGATAAACTTGTGGAAGTCCCTCCAGAATTCAAAAGTAAACAGACATGACCAGAATAAGTGAACATATGTTTCTGGATGCTTTTTGCAGAAAGAACATTTAACATCTACATCATTTTTAAATTTTGATAAATATTGTTTTGCAGGGTAAAATTTGTGTATTAATTTAAATTAGATCTCTTTGACTTTGTTAGTTAGAAGAAATTTATGTGGCAACAACCAAACTTTTTTCCACTCAATATCATTCGCGAAATTGCTCCAATAAAATGTTGCTGGTGGGACTGAGACTAGGCTATCCTGGAACTTGGCTCTTATGCTGGGGTTCAGAAGCTTACCAGATGAAAAGCAAACACTGCCAAGAAGAGATTGTGACACATCGGGAGGATTGAATGATAAGGGAGGAGAGCTGTCAGAGCTCCTGAATAACATACACAGACCAGAAGGGATAGCATCAAATACCACCAAAAATTCCCTAGGTGTTATTGGCACATTATATCTCATAAGAAATTCAGAGAAGTTATACAACAGCCCATCTTTTTTGAACAATTGACCAACCAAAACAATTCCGTTGGTAAACCATTTATCCAAAAACAGTGTTTTGTTTTTATAAAGAATATTACGGTTGTTCCAGATAAAGCAACTCTGTGGAGAGAAATTGCGTTTGTAAATCAATGTCCACGCTAAAAGAACCTGTTGATGAAAGTGAGAGAGTTTCAGTGGTATTTTTGGAATGCTCTAATTACAGAGTAGCAGGAAATTAAGGCCGCCTAAATTTGAGAACACACGATGTGAAATGAAATTCCAAATAGATGTGGGGTTTTTCAGATATTTTTTGATCCATTTTATCTTGAAGGTATTATTAAGTGCGCTAAAATCAATAAAATTCAAACAACCTTTGTCGTAGGTGCTTAAAGTGACAGATTTTCGTCAGTAGTGAGTTTTGTTTTTCCATAAAAAATTGTTTAACACTTTATCAATTGATTTACAAATTGCGTTATCAACATGTATAGACTGAGCAGCATAGGTTAGATGCGAGATTCCCTCTGCCTTCAAAAGTAGAGCTCTTCCCTTTAAAGACAAGTCTCTCTGCAGCCAGTGATTAAAGATTTTTTGTGCCTTTTCTATGATGGGGATGAAGTTCACAGAGCATCTGGATTGCCTATCTTGAGTGATTTGAATACCAAGGTATGTTACAGAGTCTCTCACAGGAATTCCATGAATTGAAGCCATCAAACAGTCTTTAACAGGCAAAAGTTTGCTTTTATCAAGACTAAGGGAAAGTCCAGAGGCTTTCGAGAAGAACTGGATACTGTTGATTGCCACTGATACTTGCGAAGCATCTCTGAGAAAGAGAGCCGTGTCATCTGCCAGTTGACTGATAAAAATTTCTCTGTTAGCAACGACCACGCCCTTTAATGAACTGAGTTTGATATGTAAATTAAGGAGTTGTACAGAAAGGAGAAACCGATACACTGACAGGGGGGCACCCCTGCCTCACTCCACGTTTCAAAGAAAATCTCGGGGAAGTACCACTAGCAAGTTTTATAGAATAGGCATGGGCAACGCTCTGCATAAACTCTAATGGAATGCGTAACAGCTGAACTGGGGTGGTAAACAAGCCTCAGAAAACTTATTAAAAAAATGATGTAAATACCATTTTCATACAAAAAGAACACCATGGTTTGATTAAAAGCAACCTTTTCAATAGGATACCCGCATTTCATACATGAACTCTGCGTATTACGGCCAATAACGCGATTTGAACAGAGCTATTATTCGCCCGTTGGATGAATGCGTGACCTCAATTTGCGCCGTGTTTACAAACTTTCAAGTGCACTGCGTGGCAAAAATATCCATTTTGGAGGTAGATTTCAAATAGCCCGCGCTGACGTGATATCCCAGCTATGGCCCTGATTGACTAACAGCCATCTAATTTGAGAAATTGCAAGTCTATTCGTCCATGCTAGACCTCCAGGGGATGTGAAATAAGTTCGACAGAAGTTGTTGAAGTTCGTCGCGAGTTCGCTGTGACTTCTTCTCAACAATAGCAAGAAAGGTGAGTGTATTTTTACTATACTGTACATAGTTAGTTGACAGAATATCCTGTGACCCTATTTGTGAAGTTTCAGTAAAATATACCAAGGAATAAACCGGCGCCAGGCGTGCAAAGCCTACCAGTGTTCTGACAAATTTTGCTACCTATCAAAATATGCCACCTCGCGAACACCGGTCACAAGATTCATTCACTTATACCCTTCAATTCGAGACTGCGAGGATGGAAATCTGAATAATCAATTAGGAAAAATTCTCGGCTCTCGTTAATTCTGTATATCGTTTAAACATTTTGTTAATCGGATTATGAAAGAAGAAAATAAATAAGCGCCCGCTTTTTGTTTGGGTGTAAAAGCGCGTATTTAAAGGAGAATACATTGTATATTGATTAAGCATTGAACTCTGCATAAGTCGAACTGTTTTAATATTTGTTGATGACATTGCATCGGCTTCCTGGAAGCAAGTACGCGCAAATCTGCTGTCTAGCGAGCATTTCAGATTCGATGTTCTAAGTAATAACACCGCGGAAACTTAAACTGGCCCGTCATTCTGCCGAATAGTCTTACTGAACTAGTTAATCGTCTGATTGCTAATCAAGCAAAGGGGAGGTTTCTGCCTCACCAAACTAACCTCTGACTGCACGTTTTACTATGAAGTATCCACAGTAGCTCATTGAAACTATCATGGGAGGAGGGTATATGGACATTGTAAAAAACAGTGTAAAGGTTTTTTTGTTTTTTTTTTTTTTTTAAATCACCACGGGTTATTGAAGGGGGAACGTTTGATTCATTTTGTAGCAGTGGGATGGCAAACAACAGCCGGCATCAGCGACTTCACTGCATTTTATATAGTAATGGGCGAGTAGCGTTAATGTTTGCCCCCTCACCGATAATTTGGCATTTTTGCAGGCCATTGATTCAAAAAAAAACTTCATAGGCAACCCATTCATACCATTTTTTAATATCAATGCAAAAACTAATGTTTGTTGAACATAATTGGGTGAAATTCAATGCATTTTCCATTAAAAAGGGCCTAGGGGGTGCTGCTGTACTTCAGAAAAGGGGTTGATGACTTTAGCATCAATTATTTCTGTTAGGGTACCGTAATGGATAATTTGGCCAGGTTTATTTCTGAGTAGACTGCATTTTCAAAAATGCCCTCAGGCTTCACCCCCCAATTTTCACAATGGGTTTTGTTGATAAATGCCGAAATCAGCCATTTTTGGGACCCTGTGGCTCTGAGACCCTTTCCTGTAAAGGCGTTGGACTTGTGGCAAACTCTTCGTCTGTGTCTTCTGTACTTACCTACAAAAAATCATTAGAAAATAATAAAAACTTTCTTCTCAGCAACTCAAGAAATGTTGTCATTTTATTCATTTGTATTGCCCATGCCTACATAGAACCATTACTATTGGAATATAAGGTATGAACTGCATTGCAAAAGAATTGACCAAAGCCAAATTTCTTTAAAGCAGTGATAATAAAATCATGTTCCAAGGAGTCAAAAGCCTCATAGAAATCCAAAAAAAGAATAAAACTGTCATCCTGCACAAATTCTGGGTAGTCTATTATATCCTAAATTAATCTTATATTATTTGAAATACACTGATGGACTTTAAAAACTTATAACCAGAATTGTAGCCAAACTCGGTTTCAAATTTGTAACCATTTATTGACTTTACCCATATCAACAACTTCGACAAAATGTCAGATAACATCAACAAAAAAAGAACGACAAAAGAATCAACATGACAAGTTTAACAACAAAATCGACACCAAAGATCAACTCCAATCTCAGTACCGAGTGTGACCGCCAAGTTGGCGACTCATTGTTCTTCTGCTGATCCTTAGTCTGTGGATTCCGAGGGTCTCCTGAGCCATCTTGGTCGGGTTTGAAACCGATCTCTCAGGTGGACTAGGCGGATCTGATTGTCCTGGGCTGGGGTCATGACCCTAGGCTGACCAGGTCGGGGTCGATCATTAGTGCTTCCAGTCTCCTGGTCACAAGCTACAAGGTTAGAGATTGTGGGTTGGCTTCCCCCAATATGCCGGGCAATGCGATTTTGGGATGTTCCAGCCATTCACAGCCCAATGGCTTGATCACGTTAGGGTCTGGAAAGGCGAGGCATGACGCACGTAGTGTCTTTGAACAAATGCTCTCGGGTTCTGGCCTTAATGACCTCAAGGATTGTTTTAAGGCATTTGACAGCATTGCAATTGTGATCATTGAAGCCGGACGAGGTTACATCACTAATTCCTCAAATCCTGCTCCGCAGACACAAACGAGGTCATGACCTCACGCATTGTTGTGTCTCCTTACTCAAAGACAACTGCATATCAATTGTGAAATCACCTAATTAAAGTTCCCCTAACCCAACTATACTATTTCTGTCTATTCAGACTTATAAGTTTTTAAAGTCCATCAGTATATGTCGATTCTGCATAAACCCAGATCGACTCTCATCAATAAGAGTATCTAAAACAGGTTTTAATCTATTTGCAAGAATCAGTGTCAATATCTTATCATCATTATTCAATAAGGAAATTGGACGCCAATTATATAAGAGTAAAGGGTCCTTTCTTGGTTTGAGAATCAGTGTGATTAGGCCTTGACATAAAGTAGGAGGGAATGTACCCCATCAATGCTGTCCCTAAAGACTTCTGAAAGAAACTGCATTCAGCTCTCAGAGAATTGTTTATAGAGTTCGGCAGTAAGGCCGTCTGTCCCAGGAGACTCATTAACTTTTAGATACTTTATAGCATCTGCAACCTCATTCAGAGAAATTGACCTCTCACAAAATTTACTATCTGCCTCATTCACTGAGTAATATTATTTATGGAATTAAAAAAATCAGAAGCAGCTTGAGGGCAATATTTGGAAGAATAGAGTTTGCTAAAAAAAAAAAACAGCTCAATGTTTTGCTAAGGTATTCGTATCATTAGAAATTGTTCCATTAATATTTAGTTGTAGAATAGTGTTAGTGATGGATTGACATTTCTAAAAAAAAAAAAAAAAATGTCGAGTTCTGCTCTCTTTCTTCAAGCCATTTTTTGCGAGACCTATCAAATGCACCTTCAGCTTTGCCCTTGTAAATCTCATCCAACCTATGCTGCATGTCAATTAGTTCTGCCTTATCAGACTCATTGAGTCTCTATTGGTGTGGAAGTTAAAACTGAAATCTTATGTATTGCTTTGTTCTCATCAGCCCTTCTCTTTGCCAAATAAATGCTGTATTTTCAAAAAAAATTGACCAAGTTCAAGAGCTCCCAGTTGTTATAGAACATATTTTCAGCTAGAGCTTTGCTCCAATGAAACCTTATTAATCTATGAACTTCAGTAATTACTTCCTTATGCTCAAGGATAGTACTGTTAAGCTTCCAGTAAGATGCTTTAGCACCAGAGGAAGATGACAAAGGGACAGTTAAATGAATTGTTCTGTGATCTGAAAGTGGCGTAGGATAAATATCAGATTTAACTTCTTTCAAGTCTTTTGAGATAAGCCAATAATCGATGCATGAGTGACTGGTCTGTGTCTTGTTGCACCATGTATATACTCTTTGATCTGGATGAGAATCCCTCCATGAATCAGTTAAATTAAATCTTTGTGCAAACAGCCTTACATGCGAGTTAGAGGGGTCTGCACCCCTAGAAGGCCACCTATCCATGAAATTATCAGACACAATATTAAAGTGTCCACCAAAGATTATAAAAGAATCTGAATATTTGGATAGCCAGTACAGTAAATGTTCTTCCAACCTGTCAAAATAGAGATTATTCTATGTTTGACAGTTGAATCCATACACATTGATTAATATGTAGATAGAGTGTGTAACCTCAAGTATCAGAAAAATATAATGACCATCTTTCTCACAGTCAGAGATCAAGATTTTTCCATTAAATCTGCTTTTCAATATACAAACACCAGCAGAGCACTCTGTACCATGGGACATCCACAAATAATCTCCCCACTGCAACCTCCAGAAAGACTTGTCTTGTTCAACTGAGTCGGACTCTTGTATGAAGCAAAAATCTGTGCTAAACTGCTTACAATACAAAAATATGGCTTTACGTTTAACATCGTTTCTTAAACCTCTCGCATTTAAAGAGATAATAGACAAAGACATAAGGATAAAATAAAAGAAAAAAAAATTTTTTAAAAAGATGAATAAGTGAAAGCTTAGACCAGATAAGTGAAGAAGTGGTTAAGTTGAAAACCTGTGGTCACTTATGAGTACCGTTGAAGATAAGAAACGCAAACCCTGGATGAAGGAACAGTGAACCTGAACCATAACAAATATAGCCAATGAGGCATACAGTTTATGTATGTGTGTGTATGTGTATATATATATATATATATATATATATATATATATTAGGGCTGTAACGAATATGAACCGCGGTTTTTTTAAGGCGTAGTACCACCACTTGCGGCCATGGGGCGAACATCCGAGCTTTCCCTTTTCTTTCATTAAACCCGACGCAGGTTGAACGAAAGTGCCAAACATCAAAGGGCATGGGAAATGCTTCCGGAAGAAAAACTTGACTGACATCAGTATTTTTCGGCGACATGCTGCACGGAGCCAAGTAAAGGACTACAGAATCGTTTGTGACTTTGTTTTTGATTGTATGGCACGTTACATGCCATGCCATGTCAACTGGCCCGGTCACCGTGCCAGCTTTGCTCCTGAAATACACGCAGGACCAGCTCCTAATGCTCCGTCACAGCCAAGCACCTGCACCCCCGTTACCAGAGGAATTGCTGGCATGGAGCCCGACAGGAGGCTGCAGGAGGCAGACATGGAAGAGGGGAAGACGCGGCGGGATATGACAAAGACTTCGGAGAAAAGCAAACAGACCACCACTGCCCTCCATCCTCCTCTGCAACGCCCGCTCCCTGAAGAACAAAGTTGAGGAGCTCAGCGTCAACATCACATTCTTCCATGAGTACCGGGAGTGATGCCTGCTTGTGTTTACTGAGACGTGGCTGCGGGAGGATATGCCCGACTCACTTGTCTCTCTGGACGGCTTCTCTCTGGTTCGCTCCGACAGGGATGATAACTCCGGTAAGAGCAAAGGCGGCGGTACCTGCGTCTATATCAACAACAAGTGGTGCTTGCAGTTCACCACCAGAGAGTCGGTCTGCAGTCCCGACATCGAGCTGGTATGTTTAAGCCTGAGACCATTTTATCTTCCACGTGAATTTGGGAACATTTTATTATACACTGTTTATGTTCCTCCCAGTGGAAACACTGCAAGAGCAGCCGCTACTATAGCAGACTGTGTTCATAGGCAATTGAAACGCACACCTGAAGCACCTTGTTTTATCTTGGGTCATCATTATCATCATTTTGATCATTATAAACTTGAGGCTGTGTTACCCGGTTTTTATCAATATGTGGACTGCAGTACTAGAGGTAAAAATATTCTGGACAAATATTATGGGAATGTTAAAAATACTTATACAGCTAAGGTTAAACCCCCTTTAGGGACCTCCGATCACAATGCTGTCCACTTGATTCCCACATATAAGTCCTTGTTTAAAAGCAGCAAACCACAGACTAAAACTGTATATATATGGGATAGGGATGGTACAGGTTGGCTTTTCTTGAACCAACTGGGACCTCTTTCATGGCCTGGAACTAGAGGAGGCCACAGACACTGTTACCGACTACATTAATTTCTGCAAAGACAACGTGTTAACTCAAAAATCAATTACCATGTACCCAAACAATAAACCTTATATTTCCAAGGAAATTAAAGAGTGCCTGGCACAGAAAAAAGTGGCATTCAAGAGTGGGGACCTTGTTAGTATGAGGAATACGCAGAAAGCTCTTAATCACAAATTGTGGGCAGCTAGGAGGAAGGAGAGGGGAAAGTTTGAATCCCACTGCTCTGCTATGAACACAAAGGAACTGTGGGACTCTCTGAAAGTCATGACAAACATGGCTCCAGCCATAAAGCGCATTAATTTGATAAACGAGGGGGAAAAGGCAAATGAGTTGAATGAGTTTTTCTGCAGATTTGAAAAAAGAGACTTCTCACATGAGCAAAAAGTAGCTCTGGACTGTTTACCTTTTTCGGACTCTGTGAACATCACCACTGATCAGTGTGCTGTTGAGAAACTTTTTTCATGCATCTGCCCCAGGAAGCCCTCTGGACCAGACAGCATCTCTGAGGGCTTATTGAAATCTTGCAGCAAAGAGCTGGCAGAGGCCTGGTGCCCCATCTGCCAGAAGTCTCTTAATACTCACCGTGCTCCCTCTATCTGGAAAAGTTCCATCATTTTACCTGTACCCAAAAAAGCGAGCTGTGAAGAGAATAATGAATGCTGTCCTGTTGCACTCTCTTCATTGGTAATGAAGTGTTTTGAGAAAATTATGATTATTTTTTTGAAAACAGAGGTCAGTTGTTTTTCAGATCCCTTTCAGTTTGCCTATAAGAGTAATAGAAGTACAGATGATGCCATTCTAGCCATGACTCACTCTGTTAACAGGCACTTAAAGAGTCTTCCTCATACGCACGCCTTTTATTTGTTGATATTAGTTCAGCATTTAATACGCTGCAGCCACATCTTTTAATTAAGAGGCTGAATGATTTTAGAGTTCACCCTTTTATTATTAAATGGTTTTATTCTTTTTTAACCAACAGCAGACAGCAGGTCAGTGTGAATGGAGCTCTGTCTGAATCTAAGACTCTGAACACAGGAGCCCCACAGGGCTGTGTTAGCTCTCCAATACTGTTTACTTTATATACAGACGAGTGCAGGAGTTTTTATCCAGACAATCAGATCATTAAATTCTCAGACGACTCTGCAATTTTATCTTTATTGAAAAAGGGCTGCGACCTATTCAACTACTTCTTGGAAATTCAAAGGTTTGCGAACTGTTGTGACAACGACCATCTTGTTCTGAACGTAACAAGACAGTAGATGGTGTTCGACCCTCGGGAAGTGGGTGACCACAAGCCTGCGGTGATACACAACCAAGTAATCACTCAGGTCCACTCCTATAAATATCTATGGAGTTTTCAGTGATAACTCACTCACCTGGAGCTCACATGTGGATAACCTCTGTCGCAGATTACAACAACGTTTGCATTTTTTACGTTGTCTGAGAGTTCATGGGGTTGACACCAAATTTATGTTAATATTTTATCAGGCAGTTTTAGAGAGCCTGATCAGATATGGCATCACAGTCGTGGTTTGGTAACCTTTCTGTGCAGTTAAAGAATAAACTGTTCCGTTTAATTCACACTGCATGGAAGATTATTGGTGTTAAAGAGCACTCATCCCTGCAGAGTATTTATGAACAGGTTATGCTGCCTCAGACCATTAAGATTTCAAGCGACGCAGCTCATGTTCTGTATACAGAGTACGAGCTGCTTCCCTCCAGTAGGCGGTTCAGAGTCCCTCGTTGCAGGTTAAATAGATTAAAAAATACATTCATCCCTGCATCTATCAAGCTTTTAAATAAGAGCAGATAATGACCAGTTAAAACTGGTGCTGATGAGAATTTGCGTCTTTGCACTGTGATCGCAAGTAAGCAGCTCCTGAGTGTTTCTTTTTATCTATTGGAGCTGCTACTTAACAGTACTTTATTTGTTTTATTATCTTCTTTATTGCTCCATCTGTATACTGTTGTTGTTGTTATTTATGTCATGATGTTTCCCATTACGCATGTTGTTTTATTTATTCATTTATTTATTTTAATGGCTGCATTATGGGTGGTTAGCCCAAGACAAACTTCCCACCTGGTGGGACAATAAAGTTTACCTTACCTTACCTTGACAACAAAATATAAAAGATAAAAAAAACACACAAAATATAATACAATACATCACTTTGTGTTCATCAGAAGAACCGAAAATTTGTAATGTGTTCGAGAAGGAGCAGGAAGAAGCAGTAATGTTTGTCAAGTCCTACCCCATGTAATGGCCGGTAGTATATGGAGGCCAAGCGCAATGACCAGAGAGAAAGAGAGTAGCATGAACACAGTGCAAACACAGAGAATAATATCGACCAAACGCAAGTACTCGCGCTTCCAAAGGACGTATAATAGTCCGAACCACATGAGCAAAGTAAGATAGAAAAAGGGAGAAGAAACTCCAACAACAAGAAGATAGAAAGTCAGACAAAACCTGACTACAGATACCTTCGGCTGTAGTGCGAGGCTAAAGACAGACATTCTAGCGAAGGGGGCGTGCCGGACTTCCTGCTTATATAGAGTCTGGGGAAGCGCCGCCCCAGCTCAATCAGCCAGCTGGGTAAAGAATTTGATTGCCCAGGAATTCGATATCATCCCGGGACGAGAGCTGCAAAGAAAGGTCCAAACAACACGCACACCTCACAAACCATGACACCCCATCATTACAGTATCAGTATAAATAAATATTTTATACCCAAAAGGAATATTCACTAAGATAACTTTAGCATTGCAATTGCAACGTTCCTCGCATCATGAAGTCATCATTATTTTTTGAGCTCCGCCTCATCTCTGCATTTGTCCATGATTGATTTCTTATATTTGCTTTTTAACTGTGTAATATTATTGCTTTGCTTAATGTCATCATCAAGGCTATTCCGCAGGATCACCCCACAAACTGATATGCACATGCTTTTTTGTGTCGTCCGGACACAAGCTTGTTTCAGATTCAATTTCCCTCTTAGTTCATATCTTGCCCCTCTGTCACTGAATAATTTTTGAATGTTTCGTGGTAGTAGATTGTGTCTTGCTTTAAATGTAATTTGTACAGTTTTAAATTTTATTAGATCCATGAATGTCAGAATGTTTGATTTTAAGAACAGTACATTTGTATGTTCTCGGTATCCCACATGATGCTTAGTTTAGGTTACTAAGCATTTAAAGGTGAGGTTTCCGCAGATCAAATTCAAAATCAGAAGATTCCCCAAGTGAAAATGTCTGCGCCCTGATATTGAAGCCAATTTGAGGACTCGCTGGTTTAAAAATGCGTCGCACTGTATTATTATCAAATTAAAATATGCGTTTTCGACGCTTCAAGAATTCTACTTTTTGCTGAAATATACTTTGCCGAAGTGCAGTCTCCTCTTTTAATATCCCAGCAGTGCTTTCAAGAGGGTGAAAAGCCCTACAAATGTGATCTGTGTGGCAGGAGCTTTTCCTGGAAACTTCAGCTACAGACCCACCAGATACTTCATGCAGATGTAAAGCCCCACAAATGTGTTCAGTGTGAGAGGAGCTTCTTTCAGAAATCCTAATTAATATCCCACCAGAGAATTCATGCAGGTGTAAAGCCCCACAATTGTGTTCAGTGCGAGAGGAGCTTCTTTCAGAAATCCTAATTAATATCCCACCAGAGAATTCATGCAGGTGTAAAGCCCCACAATTGTGTTCAGTGCGAGAGGAGCTTCTTTCAGAAATCCTAATTAATATCCCACCAGAGACTTCATGCAGGTGTAAAGCCCCACAATTGTGTTCAGTGCAAGAGGAGCTTCTTTCAGAAATCCTAATTAATATCCCACCAGAGAATTCATGCAGGTGTAAAGCCCCACAATTGTGTTCAGTGCAAGAAAAGCTTCTTTCAGAAATCCTAATTAATATCCCACCAGAGAATTCATGCAGATGTAAAGCCCCACAATTGTGTTCAGTGCGAGAGGAGCTTCTTTCAGAAATCCTAACTAATATCCCACCAGAGACTTCATGCAGGTGTAAAGCCCCACAATTGTGTTCAGTGCAAGAAAAGCTTCTTTCAGAAATCCTAATTAATATCCCACCAGAGAATTCATGCAGGTGTAAAGCCCCACAATTGTGTTCAGTGCAAGAAAAGCTTCTTTCAGAAATCCTAATTAATATCCCACCAGAGAATTCATGCAGATGTAAAGCCCCACAATTGTATTCAGTGCGAGAGGAGCTTCTTTCAGAAATCCTAATTAATATCCCACCAGAGACTTCATGCAGGTGTAAAGCCCCACAGTTGTGTTCAGTGTGAGAGGAGCTTCTTTCAGAAATCCTAATTAATATCCCACCAGAGACTTCATGCAGGTGTAAAGCCCTTAATTTTAGCCATCGGTGGTATTTTTTCAAAATTTATGACATCACCGCTTGGTGATTAATTTTACCTGAGAAACTGGTATTTTCTAAGAATCAGGCACAGCAAGGTGTGTTCAAGAGAATCAGGTTTTATTTGTACATAAAGGGTCCAGCACCTAAAAATTCCAAGATGGATGAGCCTGGACTATCGATGGTGGGACAGTCCTCACATTGTCATGGTTTCTGAGGCTGAGAAAAAATACAAGAATACAGCTGATAGGTGTGGCCATCTGTGAATGAGGACGCTCAGAGTAAAATGATTGCCTTAGTTACGTGACACTGAATTGGCTCCCAATGACCTGTAACCAAATTCTGGAGACAGAGAGACTCATACACACGAAGCTCGTGAGGACATTTTACTGAATTTCATTCAATCTGTGAAGCCTTTGCTTAACCAAAACCAAAATATGCCTAACCTTAACCTAACCCTAACTGTTAGCGTATCTATGAATTTAACCAATTGGACATCATCCTTTGGAGTCCTGTGTCCTCGCAAACTCAAATGTCCTCACAACATTGTGGTTTCTCATGAGTTATATCTCGTAAGTATAGCTATACAAGCCTTCACCCACTCACAGGAGGTACACACACACACACAGAATCCACTGGATAAATCGGAGAATGAGGGCCTCCACACCTGCAGAGACCGTGTGGTACCTAAATGGTAGCTGAATGCTCTCTCTTGCTACGTCTGTTTCTAACTGCTAAAGAGTGGGAGGGTCCATTAAACCCATGGTCACTCCTCTATACTCTCTCACCCAGTCTCTATCACAGTGCTGACGGCCAAATACTCCGCTTCGGTTCAAGGGCGTAAAATAGCGAAATGTGAACACAAAATATATTTCAAGCAGCATATGTATTTCACTGTGAAAAGCTTTAATATAGAATGAGTAGGATTTTCCGAAAAACGATGTATGGATTCCTACAAAAATAAACCCTCCTTATGGTGCCTTATGACCTACTAGAAGTGTGTGATGATGTCTGTATGTACAGAGACCCTTCCTTCCCCCTGTACTTCCTTAGTTTGCTGTGTTCCGGATGTTTCTGGGTGTTGATCTTTGGGCATTGGGTGTGTAGCCCCCAGCCAAGAAGAGCAAGAGTGGTATGAATTTCCACTCCTTTCATGTTCGTTATCGAACATCAACAGAAACAATGCTATCACATGCTATTTGTTGTGTAAGTTGTACTGTACAAGTTCACATAAAAGTGTTTTTTTTTTTTTTACAACCCCAATTCCGAAATAGTTGGGACAAAGTGTAAATTGTGAAAAATATCAAAATGCAATGACTTTCAAATCACACGAGCCAAAATGATATTTACAATAGAACATAGATAACATTTCAAATGTTGAAACTGAGACATTTTACATTTTTATCCACAAAATGAGCTTATTTCAAATTTTATGGCTGCAACAGGTCTCAAAAAAGTTGGGATACAGGCAAAAAAAGGCTGAAAAAGCAATCAATAAATAAGAGAATCAGCTGAAAGAACATTTAGCTAGTAATTAAGTTAACTGGCATCAGGTGTGTAACATGATTGGCTATAAAAGGGATGTCTTAGAGAGGCTGAGTCTCTCAGAAGTAAAGATGGCCAGAGGCTCTCCAACCTGTGAAGGCTTGCGTAAAAAAATTGTGGAATACTTTAAAAACAATGTTCCTCAACGTCAAATTGCAAAGGCTTTGAAGGTCTCATCATCGACAGTGCATAACATCATCAAAAGATTCAGAGAAACTGGAAAAATCTCTGTGCGTAAGGGACAAGGCCAAAGACCTTTACTGGGTGTTCGTGATCTTCAGGCCCTCAGACGCCACTGCATCACTCACCGGAATGATTCTGTCATTGACATTACTAAATGGGCCCAGGCATACTTCAAGAAACCACTGTCTGTAAACAGTACGCCGTGCCATCCACAGATGCCACCTAAAACTCTATCATGCAAAAAGGAAGCCATTGTTGAGCATGATCCAGAAGCGCCACCGCGTTCTGTGGGCCAAGGCTCATTTAAAATGGACTGTAGCAAAGTGACAAAGTGTCCTGTGGTCAGACGAGTCCAAATATGACATTCTTGTTGGAAATCATGGGCATTGTGTCCTGCGGGCTAAAGAGGAGAAAGACCACCCCTCCTGTTATCAGTGTTCAGTTCAAAAGCCAGCATCTCTGATGGTATGGGGACGCATTAGTGCATATGGTGGGGTATACTTGCATGTTTTAAAAAGCACCATGAATGCTGAAAGGTATATAAAGGTTTTAGAGCAACATATGCTCCCCTCCAGATGACATCTATTCCAGGGATGGCCTTTTGTATTTCAGCCGGACAATGCAAAACCACATACTGCAGCTATTACAACAGCATGGCTTCGTAGTAGAAGAGTCCGTGTGCTGAACTGGCCTGCTTGCAGTCCTGATGTTTCACCGTTTGAGAACATTTGGTGCATAATTAAATGAAAAGTTTGTCAAAGGAGACCCAAAACTCTCCAGCAGCTGGAAGCCTGTATTAAACAAGAGTGGGATCAAATTCCAATGGCTAAACTCAAGAAACTTGTCTCCTCAATGCCCAGACGCCTCCACTCTGTGTTAAAAAGAAGAGGGGATGCTACACTATGATAAACAGGCCCCTGCCCTAACTTTTTTGAGACCTGTAGCAGCCATCAAATTTGAAATGAGCTCATTTTGTGAATAAAATTGTAAAATTTCTCAATTTCAACATTTGCTACGTTATCTCTGTTTTACTGTGAATAAAATACTGGCTGGTGTGATTTGAAAGTCATTGCGTTTTGATTTCAATCACAATTTAAACTTTGTCCCAAATATTTTGGAATTAAAGTTGTATCATAAAAAAACAGATTTAGCCTTAAATTTTCTCGAAGTGCACCAAACTGATTAATTTTAATGTTCAAATGGTCAAAATATTCTTTCGACAGAGCATTCTCCTGGACCCTTGAGGGTGGCCTGTGTCAGACATTTTGTGGATCATGACTCTGTGGGCTTGTGAATGGTTTGCTGTTTTATGCTATGGAGTTTACACCTTCATTTTTAGCTCTCCTGGAATGAAGGTCCAGTGTATTCTGGTTATTGTAGGTTTTCTACCTTTCATGCTCAACTAAATTCCACAGCCCCTTTTCTCTGTTTTCTCAGGTGATGAAGCACCAATTGTAAAAGTTTTTTTGCGTTTCTTCCGTATATACAATGAAGTTTTATGAAAAGACTTGGAATATAGGATAGGCAGAACACTCTATCCTATGGGGGGCAGGATTACATATCACAGTGTACTGTTACAAAAAGTTCATTAGAAGAAGAAGAGGACAGTTATTGAAAACAAGAGGACAGTGTGATCCCTATCCCCTGCCACAATCAAGGGCCATAGCTCAGTAAAAAAAATATATGGTTCAACATCAATTTTCATACTCAACGTAGATCATGAGTAACTTATTACGCATACAAACTTTTACGCATCTAAGTAAACTAATTTCAGAGAAATCTTGTTCCCATTTTGGCCCGGACGAACGCACAGATAGACGGACAGACGGATGGTCAGACCCCAATCTAATATCCCTTGTCGCACTTCAGGTCGGGTGATAATTAAACTGGATGATCTTACTAGTGTCGTCTGCTTTCCAATGGAAAAAATAAAACACATGAAGGGGATTTTAGCGGTGTTCTGCGATCTGTAGGGGCCAATGTAGAGGAAGTTTGTGCTACAAGGAGGTTGAAAAGTTAAAGGGGAGGAGTGGAGCAGGAATGTTTTTCAGTTTTGTTGGAATTTAAATCTGCGCTTCCTGAAAGGATAGTTTTAGATTATGTTTGATATCGGGTGAGGGAATGTTAAAGGGCTCACACTGCAGCAGTGTGCAGGACGCAGTTCCAAAGGTGTAGGAGATGTGGGACAGAGGGATGTGTATCGGACAGATGTGTATCCAGAGAGCAGGTGGTGTGTTTTCACTGTGGAGGAAGCAGTGAAATTGGAGTATTGGAGTGTAAACCGAAAAACGGAGCGGTAGGTGGAAAGGATAAGATCTCAGGGGGAAATGTCTTATGCTGAGGCTGCTAAGAGAGAACAGGAGGACAAAGAAATAATAGATAAAGGGCAGGAAAGGGCTCAGGAAATCATAAAACAAGATGGAGGTATCAATAGAATGGAAACAGATATATTTAGCTTTTATTGCAATGGTGGTAATTTGTTCCAGAGAGATCGAGGGTTGAACGGAGGGAATTAAAATGGTGGTGGACGCTGCAAGGTAGTTTTCGGGAGTAATAGATGTGAAAGGGAAACTGATCCAGGGAATTTTAGAGAGGGGTTGGTGGGGGTCATGTGACTGGGAAGTGGGAAGTAAAAAGAGGGTTCAGAAATGCTGGCTGGGTAGTTCAAACCCCAATTCCGAAATAGTTGGGACAAAGTGTAAATTGTGAATGAAATCAAAACGCAATGACTTTCAAAGCACACCAGCCAGTATTTTATTCACAATAGAACAGAGATAACATAGCAAATGTTGAAACTGAGAAATTTCACAATTTTATCCCCAAAATGAGCTCATTTCAAATTTGATGGCTGCTACAGGTCTCAAAAAAGTTGGGACAGGGGCTTGTTTACCATGGTGTAGCATCCCCTCTTCTTTGTAACACAGAGCAGAGGCGTCTGGGCATTGGGGAGACAAGTTTCTTGAGTTTAGCCATTGGAATTTGATCCCACTATTGTCTATTACAGGCTTCCAGCTGCTGGAGAGTTTTGGGTCTCCTTTGACGGACTTTTCGTTTAATTATGCACCAAATGTTCTCAGTCGATGAAAGATCAGGACTGCAGGCAGGCCAGTTCAGCACACGGACTCCTCTTCTACGAAGTCATGCTGTTGTAATAGCTGCAGTATGTGGTTTTGCATTGTCCTGCTGAAATACAAAAGGCCTTCCCTGGAATAGACGTCATCTGGCGGGGAGCATATGTTGCTCTAAAACCTTTATATACCTTTCAGCATTCATGGTGCTTTTTAAAACATGCAATTGTCCCACACTATATGCACTAATGCGTCCCCATACCAGCAGAGATGCTGGCTTTTGAACTGAACACTGATAACAGGATGGGTGGTCTTTCTCCTCTTTAGCCCGGAGGACACGACGCCCATGATTTCCAACAAGAATGTCAAATTTGGACTTGTCTGACCACAGGACACTTTGCCACTTTGCTACAGTCCATTTTAAATGAGCCTTGGCCCACAGAACACGGCGGCGCTTCTGGATCATGCTCGACAATGGCTTCCTTTTTGCATGGTAGAGTTTTAGGTGGCATCTGTGGATGGCACGTTGGACTGAGTTTACAGACAGTGGTTTCTTGAAGTATTCCTTGGCCCATTTAGTAATGTCAGGATTACTTCGTTCACAAGGAGCTGAGTACTTGAAAATTCCAAATATATCTAGAATTACAATTGGAGGAAGAGCATTCTCTTACAAAGCGCCATTTTTATGGAACAATCTCCCAAGACAAATTCGGGCTTCAGACACACTCTCTGTCTTCAAGAGTAGGCTGAAAACTTACCTTTTTAGTCAAGCCTATGATTAGTTCATGATTACTTATGTATAAACATTTATTTGGCTCTGGTGGGACTGACTACAACCTAGTTTTATGATGGGTTCACAAGATATTGGAAGCCAGTGTTAAGTAAATCCATGTGGAACTAGTGGCACTGAGCATGCATTAATGGTGCCAGTGGGGCTCGCTACAGCCTTAGTCACCGGGGAGGTCCATTTGGTACTGGTGGTAGTGTTAAGCAAATCCATGTGGAACCGATGGCACTGAGCATGCATTCACGGTGCCAGTGGGGCTTGCTACAGCCTTAGTCGCCGAGAAGGTCCATATGGTACTCGTGTTTAGAAAATCAAAAGTGATCTCACAGCCTGGTGTAAGTGTAGGGCCTCTGTGCTGCAGGAAATGGATGGAGGGGTGTTGATTGTTTCCTGACCAGTCTGCTCCTAAATTCTTTCTTGGCAAATGACACAGGACTGTATTATTATTAATATGCTGTAGTTTTATCCACTGCCTCATCCCCCTTTTCTCTGTGTCTCTTTCCGAGGATCTTTTCCCTCAACAACCCTGAGTCCTGGACCGTCCAAGCCCTGTCCCTCACCATGAGCGTTGGCTGCTGCTGTCCTGCTGTCCTGATCCGGTCCTGATCCAGTTCTGCACCATCCTCGACATGCCACTTCCTGGAGCTGCAGATGCCACTGTTTAGATGGACTTTTATGGAACTCTTTTGCCATTTTATTCTATGATTACTTTATTTTATTATTAATTAGCTAGCCAGAGTTGGATGGGCTTCCCCACTATAGCCGGGTTCCTCCTGAGATTTCTTCCCACTGGGGAGTTTTTTCTCTCCACTGTTTGAGGATATTTCTCCCTGCTGGGAGTTTTTGGCCTCATTTGCTGTAGTGGGAATTAGGCTGGGCACTGCCCATTTTATTTATTTAATCTCTCACTGTAAAGCGTCTTTGTGACAGTCTATCTGTGAGAAGCACAAATCAAATAAATTGAATTGAAATGACAGAATAATGCTGGTGAGTGATGCAGTGGCGTCTGAGGGCCCAAAGATCACGGGCATCCAGTAAAGGTCTTCGGCCTTGTCCCTTATGCACAGAGATTTTTCCTATTTCTCTGAATCTTTTGTTGATGTTATACACTGTCGATGATGAGACCTTCAAAGCCTTTGAAATTTGACGTTGAGGAACATTGTTTTTAAAGTATTCCACAATTTTTTATGCAAGCCTTCACAGGTTGGAGAGCCTCTGGCCATCTTTACTTCTGAGAGACTCAGCCTCTCTAAGACATCCCTTTTATAGCCAATCATGTTACACACCTGATGCCAGTTAACTTAATTACTAGCTAAATGTTCTTTCAGCTGATTCTCTTATATATTAATTGCTTTTTCAGCCCTTTATTGCCTGTGTTCCAACTTTTTTTGAGACCTGTTGCAGCCAGAAAATTTGAAATAAGCTCATTTTGTGTATAAAAATGTAAAATGTCTCAGTTTCAACATTTGAAATGTTATCTATGTTCTATTGTAAATAACATATTGGCTTATGTGATCTGAAAGTCATTGCATTTTGATTTTATTCACAATTTACACTTCGTCCCAATTATTTCGGAATTGGGGTTGTATACACTGCCCTCCATAATTATTGGCACCCCTGGTTAAGATGTGTTCTGTAGCTTCTAATAAATTCAGTTTTTTTCTAAATACCGGTAATATAGGACCACAATGGAAAAAAAGAGGAAAATCCAACCTTTATTTGAAGTGCATTTATTCAGTGGGAAAAAAAACCCACATTAAGAAATAATTATTTTACATCAAATCATGTGTGCCACAATTATTAGCACCCCTGATGTTAATACTTTGTACAACCCCCTTTTGCCAACAAAACAGCTCCTAATCTTCTCCTATAATGTTTCACAAGATGGGAGAATACAGAAAGAGGGATCTTCAACCATTCCTCTTTGCACAATCTCTCTAAATCATCCAGCGACCTGGGTCCTGTCCTCTGCACTCTCCTCTTCAGCTCACTCCACAGGTTTTCAATGGGGTTGAGGTCTGGGGACTGAGATGGCCATGGGAGGAGCTTGATTCTGTGTCTGGTGAACCATTTCTGTGTAGATTTGGCCATATGTTTAGGGTCATTGTCTTGCTGAAAGACCCAGTGACGACCTATCTTCAGCTTTCGGGCAGAGGCCACCAGATTTTGATTTAAAATGTCCTGGTATTTCAAAGCGTTCATGATACCATGCACCCTAACAAGGTTCCCAGGGCCTCTGGAAGAGAAACAGGCTCACAGCATCACCGATCCTCCCCCATACTTCACAGTGGGCATGAGGTGCTTTTCTGCATACTCATCTTTTGTGTTCCGCCAGACCCACTTAGAGTGTTTGTTGCCAAAAAGCTCTATCTTGGTCTCATCTGACCAAAGCACACGGTCCCAGTTGAAGTCCCAGTACCGCTTTTTAGCTTAACTCCAGACGTTTGTGTTTATGATTGTGGGTGAGAAAAGGTTTTTTCCGTGCATGCCTCCCAAACAGCTTGTTGGCATGTAGATAGCGCCTGATGGTTGTTTTGGAGACTTTGTGACCCCAAGATGCTACCATTTGTTGCAATTCTTTAACAGTGAGCTTTGGAGAACTTTTTATTTCTCTTACCATCCTCCTCACTGTGCGTGGTGGCAAAATAACCTTGTGTCCTCGTCCAGGCTTGTTTTCCACTGTTCCAGTTGTTTTAAACTTCTTAATGATTCCTCTGAAAGTAGATATGGGCAGGTGCAGGCGAGTGTCTATTTTCTTGTAGCCATTGCCTGACTTGTGAAGGTCGACACACATCTGTCTTACTTGAATGGTGTGTTCCTTTGTCTTTCCCATGTTGAAGAGTGGATAAGAGAAATGGCCTCTGTGTCACGTCATATTTATACCCCAGGGTAACAGGAAGTGATGAATTACTAATTAAATGTTCCTAGATACTCTGATTAACTGTGTAAACTACTGTAGAAATGACAGAAATACTTCAATTACATTTATTTCCCAGGAATTGTTAGGGGTGCCAATAATTGTGGAACAGGTGATTTTATGAAAAATAATTATTTCTTAGTCAGGGATTTTTTTTTTTCCCTTAAAATTCACTTGAGTTGAAGGTTACATTTTTCTACAATTTTCAGTGTGAGAGTATGCTTCTGCAATAAAAATTGAATTTATTTTAAGGCTTTTAACACATCTTAACCAGGGGTGCCAATAATTATGAAGGGTGATATATATATCGCTCGTTGAGGTAGTTGATACCTTTTTTTGTTTTTAAAAAGATGTTAATTTTTCTGATCTGCTGAGGGCAGTCATTCGCTTATTACCGCCTTTTGTCTCAAAATTAAAAAGACGAAGAAGAAGATTGACAACCCCCTCGGTGTCGAAAAGATAGGCGGTTGAGATTGGGCTGAGAGTTTGTGCTTGGAAGACCTGAAAAATGGAGTGGGAAGGGGAGGAAGGAGGGAAAAAGAAAAGGAAAAAAGAAATAGAAAAAGGAGAGGAGGACGTTTATATAGTTGGAATGAAATTAGTAAGACCTGGTTATAGAACAAATCATATATTTAGTGATAGGCATTGTATAGGCCAATTTATTAAACAAGAAGTGGGGGATGTAAAATCAGTGAGGGTTTGTAGGAGTGGACTTGTAATTTTAGAATGTAAAACAAAGCGTCAAAGGGATAAGGCTTCGAGAATTAAGGAATTTGATTTGTCTGAAGTAACATGTTTCAATATGCGGAACCAGCCTACTGTGCAGGGTGTAATAAGCAGAGTTATTCAATCGGTGAAAGCCGAGTCGTTTTGGAGGTAGAAGGTGTTTGTGGCGCCAGAAGATTAAAAAGTTGGGAAATGGGAAAGAAATTGATAGCTTATCAGTTTTATTAGAATTTGAAAAGGAGCTACCGGAACGTGTAATGTTGGATTTTGTCAGTTACAGAGTGAGGGTGTACGAACGAAATCCATTCAGGTGCTTTAGGTGCCAAGACTATGGTCATGTTGCGGCGGTCTGTAGAAAAAGGATGTACTGTTGTAGACGGTGCGGGAAGGACCGGTGTAACGAGGAAGACTGTGAACTGACGAGGAAAGAGCCGTATGTCGTCACTGCCAGGGAGATCATGAAGCGGGTGCAAAACAGTGCGAGCGTAGGAAAGTTGAGGGGGAAATTGAAAGGACACGTGTACAAAGTAAAATCTCGTATGCGGAGGCGGTTAAGAGAGTGAGAGAAGAAAAGGGAGTTGCAGAACCAAAAGAACAAAGACGTGATCTTCTTTGACTCTGAAGAAGACCTTGTGTCGAAACGTTAGTCACCTGCACCTTAACAAATCGACTTATATAACTGTGTGCTCCAGGACTTCTTCCTTTGATATGTGATCTTGAATGTGTTAGTGTGGATAAAAGGAGGTTTTTGGCTTTTGTGGCAATGGTAATTAATTGTGCGACCGAGAGAGTCGAAGACGGAAAGAATCAAAATGGTTGTTCATGCAGCCAGGGAGTTTCTTGGGATCATTGATGTAAAGGGAGAAGACATTAAGGAGATGTTAGAAAAAGGGTTTGGGGGGAGTGGGAGTCAGATATCTTCTGAATAGTTTTGTTTAGTTGCCATTAATCGAGAAGTACGGATTGGGAGTTATTTTTAGTTCTTTTTATTATTACTTGTGTTTCAACTAAATTTCCGACCGGCGGAGGGCAGTAATACGCCTTAGTAGCGTTCATACTACCGTAAATGCAAAAGAAGAAGAAGACGACTTACCCCAAAGCTTGGTTTAACAGTGAAGTGATAGGTTAGAAGTGAGCTTATTCTGGTGGTACAAAGATGAGTTTATGCAGTTGGTTTCGTTTTTGGAATTACGATCCATTATCTGAAGACGACTTTGTGACGTAAACGGAAACTAGGGACAACTTGAAATCAAAATACCCAGCAAAGCAATCTGACTGAATTCAGGTAATACTGATGAAAAAAAAAAAAAAAAAAAAAATTGCCTATTTTGACATTTCCAAGCTGGGTTGCTTTCAGTCAAAGCACTGATATTATTGCTTGCTTTAGGTATGTTTGCAAAATTATCTGCAACTACTGCATCATGTCGGCTAGCCTTGTTTTCACAATTGGTCGCTTATGCAGGCGTCACACTGTCCCGAAATTGACACCAGATGGACACAAGATAAAGGAAATGTTCAAATTCGGATCTGATCGTAAAAACATCAGGCCATCTTAAACCATCGTATGACCGCCGGTTGAGTTTCTCAGGCTCCGGCAGCAACTTCGTGAGCGGTGGCAAAATCTTTGGCATGCCAAAAAATTGCCGGAAGACCTTGCGAAGGTTCATTTGCGTGTTGAATTCGTGTGTCCATTTTGCCCCTCGTAAGGCCATCGTGAGCGCATCTTGTCAAATCGTGTCATCTTCTTCTTTACTTCGTGCGATCATCGGTGCCATCGGGCATTTTTCGCCTCACGAAGACTATACGAAGGAAACTAGAAGCTGCCCGATTGTCTTATTATTTGGAAGGCAACAGGACTACGTGAAGCCCTCGCAATGCCGTCGTGTAGCCATCGTATAATAGTACGATGACATCGAGATGGGACCACGGTGTCGGCGAAGACAGCTGAATTTGAGTAGCTCAAGCGTTTCACATGTGTCATGGTAACGTGGGCATATAAAAGGCCAGCCTCAGAGCATCTTCCTCAGTCAGTCCTGAGCATCTCTTCAGAGCAGGCACAACGTATATTGTATTTGTAAGGGATAATGTATAGTGAGCCGGTGAATGTTGAAAAATTACTCCTGACGGGGGAATAGAACCCCGACGCGCAGCTCACTATACATTATCCCGCTTAGAACATGGCTAAAACATTTAAAATATTAATATTACTAGCAACGGACAGCAGCGCAGCGATCATACCTCTGGAAATAAACACCGCAGAATTTTGGCGATTGACCAATCAGAATCGAGTATTTAAGAGCGCCATGTTCTAAATATATATAAATAAGGCACAACGTATTCATGAAACTGATAACTGATAATGAACTGGTTGCTTTTAACGTCATACTTTTTTTTATCTTAACATTTCTTGTTCATAACAAAACAATAGTTTAACATAGAAACTTGCAGTAGTCTGTCGTAAATTTACTGTATTACTCTGTACTAAATATGCAAGCCATCGTGTGGCCTTCGTGTGTCCTGTGGGTAAACTTCTTAATAAAAATTCACATCTTTTTGTTGCCATCGTGTGACCTTCTGTTGGCATTGTACTTGCTTCGTCTATAGATTGGCTTTTGACCAAGTTCGGGGCCATCGCGCGAAATTCAACATTCGTATGGCCATCTGGTGTCAATTTCGGGACAGTGTGATGCCTGCTTTAAGGAAAACGCATGCAGCCTACGTTTTCTTTGGAGGAGTCCTTAACTGGTTGGCATTTTCTTTTTGACAAATTTTGGCATCAGCATTTTCAGCGATGTGCTGAACGGAGCTGAGTAAAGGACTCCTTTTAGCCAAAAGGAGAATCGTCTCCTTTTAACCAATTAGTAGGGATGGCAAATGTGAAGCTTCGAAACGTTTCAAAACATTAAAACAATTGTTTTGAAATGTTTTGAAACATCTCAAAACTTGCTCGCTCAACATTGGTATCCACTGGCTGAAGTTTTCATTGCAGCCATTAATTATAAATGGTGTTGATGTGTTGAAATCCCCCTTTTCACAAATCCAAAAATATGTATGGTTTTGACACTGGCATAATCAGCCGATTATTACCTCCGCCAACGAAGTTGGGGCGGAGGTTATGTTTTCGCCCCTGTTTGTTTGTCTGCCTGCCTGTCTGTCTGTCTGTCTGTCTGTCTCTCTGTTAGTGAACAACATAACTCAAAAAGTAATGCACTGATTTGTCAGAAATTTTGTGGGTGCATTGCTATTACATCGAGGATGGACCTTAGGGTAATTCTGTTTCAACTCAACCAGAGCCCCCCACATCAAAATTTTGATTTTGATAAAACTTTGCACATTTCAAGAGATATGCATTGGCAGTACTGAGGTGAAATATTTCAGCTCAATTGTTTCTAGTTCCTGAAATTTAGCCTATTTTAAGGAAGGGGGGTCAATTTTAACAAAATCGCCTTAATTTTGGAGGGAGTTTGAGGGCCTCGGACATGGATTTTCAGAGCTGACAGACCCACAAGTTTCATTTTATCATCAGAATAGTTGCTGAACTCTTGGCTTAAGCTACTTTTCTTTACTCAGTGTGTTTAGTTTATCTGTACTGTGGCCTGGAAAAAGCAAAAAACAGCAATCATACTAATTTTTTCAAAATTTAATGCATTCATTATTCTGTAACTACTTAAGATGGAGCCCTGAGACTTGGTATGCAAACAGTCGGTCAACTCTCTGAAGACCACAAAAAATATCAAAGTCACGATGGTTGTATTAAATGTTTTAATGACCTTGGAAGTTGTCTTCAGAATGAAAAGTGCCTATTTTGGGTCATCATAGTAGGTATATATCTCAATAGGGACACAAGTGATCAATGTCATATTTTTAGTGCTTGAAGGCATGGGCCTTGGGTCTAACATATTAAAAAAACTGGGGATGTAAAACTTCCTTTAGACTGTACAGCATGCCAATCATATTAGGTGTCTAACTTAATTTTCGGGGCACCTTAGCCATGGTGTAAGTGAAAAGATGAATGTGACACATACACTTGTTCACCTCCGCCAAGGAGGTGTATGTTTTCGCCGGCTTTGGTTGGTTGGTATGTTTGTCTGTCTGTCTGTCCATCTGTCTGTTAGCAGGATATCTCAAAAACGGCCGCACCGTACAGTCTAAAGCAGTGGTTCCCAAAGTCGGTCCTGGGGACCCACTGTGTATGCTGGTTTTTGTTCCAACCAGAATTACGATCCCAAAATTTTAACAAGCCATTTTTTTAATTAGTTGCTTTTCAGATGAGAGGACATTTTACCCCTTGAACCACATTATAACAGAAATGGCTATGCATTCCATGATGTTTCAAAGTCCAACATTCATATTTTGTATTTTGATGTATTCCAACTAAGCATGGCAAGTGAAGGGAGCGATGTTTTATGTGATCAAATGCAAGATTGTGATCAATCAAAAAGCTGCTGATTAGGTTTCTGATTGCAGGTGCTGAAGTTCTTTCCTGAAACAAACAAGTAACATTTAACAGGTTTGACTCATTATTATATGCTTTGTCTTCAATTCTAAATTGCCTATTGATAGTTAGTTTAAGTGACCATGTGTCCTAAATTTTATAAATTAGAAGCCAATTCACAGTTTCATGTCATCAATTGCAGATTTCCACGTTTTTATGTCAGAAAAGTAATTTCCAATATAGCACACTATGAAATTTTTTTTTCATCATGGCCATTTTCGGCATGTTTTCTAAAAGGGTAAATAATCAGGATTAACAATAATAGAGCAATTAAAAACAATTAACAACTTGTTAGCATTCTGAGATTTGAGCTGTGGTTTGAGCAAAAACCAACCTACACAGTGGGTCCCCAGGACCGAGTTTGGGAACCACTGGTCTAAAGGACGAGTTTTACATCACCAGTTGTGTCCCTTTTGAGATATATACCCACTATAATGACCCAAAATACGCACTTTTCATTCTGAAGCAAACTTCCAAGGTTATTAAATCATTTAATACAACATTGTGACTTTGATATTTTTTGTGGTCTTCAGAAAGTTGACCGACAGTTTGCATACCATGTCTCAGGGCTCTATCTTAATTAGTTACAGAATAATAAATACATTAAACTTGGAAAAAATTAGTACGATTGGTGTTCTTTGCTTTTTCCGGGCCACAGTACAGATAAACTAAACACACTGAGTAAAGAAAAGTAGCTTTAGCTAAGAGTTCAGCAACTATTCTGCTGACAAAATGAAACTTATGGGTCTGTTTGCTCTGCAAATGCATATCTCAGGCCTTAAAACTTACTCCAAAATTATGGCGATTTTCTTAAAACTGACCCCCCCTCCCTAAAAGAAGCTAAATCTCAGCAACTGGCAATAATTGAGCTTAATTATTTTACCATTTCACACAAGATATATAAATCTTCCACTGTGGGGAATATAATAAAAAATTTTTTTTTTTTTTTTTTTTGGGGAATTTCCTAAAATTTGGTTGATTTGACATGGAATGACCCCTTATTGATTTTCACTGCGATCAGTGAAACAATTTGGCCGAACCGGCAGCCATCTTGAAGTCGTATGACACGCGATAACTCAACTTTTCTCCCACTTTGAAGATTTGAATTGTGCTGCCTTGGCGGAGGTTTGCACTCTACAAGTGCCTCTAGTTTAATTTGTGTACGATATGACTATATTTTATTGTATGGCGCTGTTTGTTTATTCTGCCATGAAATGTTCTTATTCATTTAGAAAGATTGTGTCGGGTCAGCCTTTTATATAGGGGAGAGCGGGGGCGAGCGGATCACGGACATTTTTCCCTGTTACACTGTAGACGGGAAGTTGCTGTTTGGTACACAGGCACGGTCTCCCGCCATCCACTCGGCATTTAAATTTCAGAGCGATCGGACCTATCTTTGCAGAGAGCGACGATAAAACAGGATTTTTCCCTCGGTGAGTAAAAAAATCAAGAGACAGTATTTTCTGTTTTCAAGGTTTATGTTAATTAGTTGAGGACTGTAAATGTATAACATCTAAAAGACCTGTATGTATGCTAACTATCAGTGAATGTTTCATTTTTCATGCTAGCCTATGTAAGATGCTCGCAGGCAAAATATGGAGGGAGACTGTAGCGGGTCAAACGGATCACTGCGATACGTTCGTCCCTGCACATTCTCGGTTATTAAAAATACTTTTCTTGGCTCTCTTTTTGCAGAAAATGCCGAGATTTAGGGTCAGAAAGACCACCAACGGTCTGTACAGCAGTCCTGAAATTTTTCCCAGGGCCTATCGGGCTGTTTGTGAAGGACAGACAGTCAGAGGTGCTGCCAAGTTTTTCGGGGTGCCTTACAGCACCCTGAACAGATTTATTAAAAATAAAAACAAGGACAGCAATGCACCAGCGCCAGGATACAAGCCTCATAATAAGGTGTTCTCTGCAGAGCAGGAGGCGAGCCTGAGGGATTATCTTCTCAGGGCAGGAGAGATCTATTATGGGCTCAGTCCTCGTGAGGTAAGCTTGGAGAATTGTGAAAAGTTTATGCAGATTCCTGAATGGAAATTTGTTTAATTTAAAAAGTGATATTAGGGTTCATGGATTAAAAATGACAAATGGATAAATAAGTTAAAATAATACAAATACATAAACTCATGGGTTACAAATACTGACAAATTCATAAATAAGAAATAATATATATGGACATTAGGCTACAGTTCATGGGTTGAAAATATTAAAAAATTATAAATAAGTTAAAAACAGATTAAAATTCATGGGTTTAATGAGGAAAATTCATAAATATGGAAAAAAATACATAGTCATTACAATTAATAGGTTAAACAAACAAACATTCATAGATAATTTAAATATACATATATAAACAACATTTAATAGGTTAAAAATTCATATATATGTTAAAAAATATATAGAGTGCAATTCATGGGTTAAAAAAATAATTTAAATAATTTATGTGTTATAAAATCATAAATAAGTTTAAAGATAATCAAGTTTTAAAAAAGTTAGTTCATTGGTTAAAGATTTTTAATTGCTTCCTCTTAATTTCATCAGGTCCGTAGGCTAGCCTACCAGCTGGCCAAGAAGCACAAACGTGCGTACCCCCCGGCCTGGGACGCCAGTGAGCTCGCCGGGAAGGACTGGTTCAGCGCCTTCCTTCAGCGAAATCCACAGCTGTCCATTCGACGTCCTCAGGCCACCAGCCTTACCCGGGCAACAAGTTTTAATCCCACTAATGTAGGAAACTTCTTTTCCAACCTGTCCAAAGTCCTGCAGCAGTACCACTATATTCAGAAATATTCAGTTCAATTTTATTTATATAGCACATTAACCAGTCGACTGTCACAAAGATGCTTTACAGAATCAAAAAGTCTAATTCAGCAGCCTGGCTCCTGGGCCAGTTCTGGTCCTCCATGATAGCACAGGGGGAAAAGAACCATTTACAGAGAAAAAAATCCTGATACGGTGTTCAGAAATACATGACAGGCACTACATTGTAACATTGAAATTAAAATAGGAAAAACATAGTGCTATTCAAAATGAATAAAACAAGCAGATAAAATGAAACTAGACAGGTTTCAAATTATGCACAATGAAATTAATATACAATACCTGTAGCTGATCTTTCCCTGGGGAGGAATGAGACAGCTCTTTCCCTGGGGAGGAATGAGACAGCTCTCTCCCTGGGGAGGAATGAGACAGCTCTTTCCCCGGGGAGGAATGAGACAGCTCTTTACCCGGGGAGGAATGAGACAGCTCTCTCCCTGGGGAGGAATGAGACAGCTCTTTCCCTGAGGAGGAATGAGACAGCTCTTTACCCGGGGAGGAATGAGACAGCTCTCTCCCTGGGGAGGAATGAGACAGCTCTTTCCCCTGAGGAGGAATGAGACAGCTCTTTACCGGGGAGGAATGAGACAGCTCTTTACCCGGGAGGAATGAGACAGCTCTTTCCCTGGGGAGGAATGAGACAGCTCTTTCCCTGGGGAGGAATGAGACAGCTCTCTCCCTGGGGAGGAATGAGACAGCTCTTTACCCGGGGAGGAATGAGACAGCTCTCTCCCTGGGGAGGAATGAGACAGCTCTTTCCCTGGGGAGGAATGAGACAGCTCTCTCCCTGGGGAGGAATGAGACAGCTCTTTCCTGGGGAGGAATGAGACAGCTCTTTACCCGGGGAGGAATGAGACAGCTCTTTACCCAGGGAGGAATGAGACAGCTCTTTCCCTGAGGAGGAATGAGACAGCTCGTTCCCTGGGGAGGAATGAGACAGCTCTCTCCCTGGGGAGGAATGAGACAGCTCTTTACCCGGGGAGGAATGAGACAGCTCTTTCCCTGGGGAGGAGTGAGACAGCTCTTTCCCTGAGGAGGAATGAGACAGCTCGTTCCCTGGGGAGGAATGAGACAGCTCTCTCCCTGGGGAGGAATGAGACAGCTCTCTCCCTGGGGAGGAATGAGACAGCTCTTTCCTTGGGGAGGAATGAGACAGCTCTTTACCCGGGGAGGAATGAGACAGCTCTTTACCCGGGGAGGAATGAGACAGCTCTTTACCCGGGGAGGAATGAGACAGCTCTTTACCCGGGGAGGAATGAGACAGCTCTTTACCCGGGGAGGAATGAGACAGCTCTTTCCCTGGGGAGGAATGAGACAGCTTTCTCCCTGGGGAGGAATGAGACAGCTCTTTCCCTGGGGAGGAATGAGACAGCTCTTTCCCTGGGGAGGAATGAGACAGCTCTTTACCCGGGGAGGAATGAGACAGCTCTTTCCCTGGGGAGGAATGAGACAGCTTTCTCCCTGGGGAGGAATGAGACAGCTCTTTCCCTGGGGAGGAATGAGACAGCTCTTTCCCTGGGGAGGAATGAGACAGCTCTTTACCCGGGGAGGAATGAGACAGCTCTCTCCCTGGGGAGGGACTCTCTGCAGCAGCCTCGCTGGCCTCCTTTCTCTGCAAAGAATAAAACATAAAAACAAACACAAAAGGAATAAACCATTATTAATACTGATAAAAAAAAAATAATACCAATGACACTGCAGCAGCAAATTGTTCAAAGTAAGCAATGGAGACATTTATGCACAATAAAATTAGCACAATACGTGTCCCTCCATGGTAATCTCGGTGATGAGATTTTCATAGATTCTGTTGCAGCAGGCCTCGTCCACATGGGGAAGGGACTTGAATCTCGGGTCAAGAGCTGTACATTTGTTGAGGAAGTCTTGAGTGTCCATGTCTGGGTATCTGCCCTCCAGATTCGTCATTATGGCCTCGATGTCCCTCACAGTTGGACTGTCTTCATCATTAGGTTGCACAGCCATAAGCACTGTGGTTTTGGTGGGCAGGATCGTTGATGCTGACAGTGACTTTGCTGAGCTCATCATTGTTGTGGCGCTTTTGAGCGGCTCGAGTACCTAAATGATCTCCTCTGCCAGTTTCACATCCTGATCAGACAGTGCAGCTGTGTTACTTTTCTTTAGGGCTTTTTCAGTCAGGGCCGAGGGCACTGGTGCTTGCTGTTCCACGTATCACTCCAGCATATCATAGCTGGAGTTCCAGTGGGTGGGAACATCATGGATAAGCTTGTGTTTTTTCCGCCCAGCATCTCCTGTTTGGTCTGCAGTATGTGTGCTGCTGTTGTGCTCTAGTGAAAGGAGGACACAAGTTGCCTCACTCTTCCTAGCAGCCTGGACACCCTGTTGACATCTGTTCCTTTCTGAGCAGCGAAATTGATTGTGTGAGCGAAACAACCAATTTGGGGCCCAAGTCCAGCTTCACTCACTGCTTTTACAATATTTCTTGCATTGTCAGTGGTAACCGTTATTGGTGACCCTGGTCTCTCCAACTTCATCTCCACAACTGTAGCCTTCAGCACCTCTGCCAGGTTTGTGCTTGTGTGTTGGTCATATATGGGGCGAGTTTGCAGAACATGGCTTTTAATCTCCCACTCAGACGTGATGTGCTGTGCTGTCACCGTTAAGAAGCCCTTTGTCGTTCGGGACGTCCACCCATCCGTTGTGAGTGTTACTGAGGTAGCCTTGGACAGATCATGGACAACAGTGGCTTTAACTCGTTTATACAGACCTAGTATGATGACTTCACTCATGTAGGGACGAGAGGGCATTTTAAACCGCGGCTCAATCACCTTCATCATTTGTTTAAATCCTCTGTTTTCAATGACGGAGTACGGTCGTAGATCGGCTGCTATGAAAACTCCAGTGGCATTGGTTATGTCTTTAGCGCAAGCAGAATGGTCAGGGAAACTCTTTCTTTTTAAACAACGACGATATCTTAGTTTGCACCAAATTGCTCTTTCTAGTTGTGCAGGTAATGTTCAAACTCGGGTGGTGTCGCTTTAGATGTGTTAGCATGTTAGACGTGTTTCCGAGTACATACCAGACCGCTGTTCTGCAGTGTCGGCACAATGCTTTTGTCTTGTCCACTTGTTTATTTCCATCTTCGTATTTTATACTGAAACCGAAGTGTTCCCAAACGGGGGACTTGAGGTTTGCGGGTGGGTCTTATAGCTCGTCAGGCTCACTTTCCATGTTGTGAATGAGATGCTGCACAAAGTGGAGGCAGAAATTCACCAGCACGTCCGCCGGTCCATCACTCAATTATGTCCGCCGGGCAACTAATAGATATTTTAAATGGTTCGGCTCGCAAAAACTGTATTAAAATAAAATAAACAAAATACAACCATTGTAAATGATGGCGGTGCTAGAGGAAGCCTCA
Organism: Gymnothorax javanicus; assembly: GCA_029692085.1. Lineage (NCBI taxonomy): Eukaryota > Metazoa > Chordata > Actinopteri > Anguilliformes > Muraenidae > Gymnothorax > Gymnothorax javanicus. The sequence continues at coordinate 156,809,287 of CM056196.1, forward strand.
TATTACAAATCCATCCAAACCCCAGACCTGCATCAGTAATAGGGCCAGAGATATTAGGGTTTTTATACATCATGTTTTGAGAAGCGCCCCCGACAGGGCATTTCTTCAAAGGTTCATAAAACCAATACCAGGGCAGTTTGCGAAAAAATCAGAGATCCATTATTTGGGCCAAAATGAACAAATAGACAAAGTTAAAGCAAAATCCAAGACCATGATGGCCTAAGTACGTTTCCACTTGGCATGGAATGACCCAAATACTATACTAGAGTAATCATCCGTAAATGATGAAGCATAAAGGAACCCTTCTTTAGCTTCTGACTCGATGGGGCTGGCTAAATCAGTGTGCACCAGGTCAAGCGCTCCCTTTGCTCTAACATCAGGTTGCCTGTCCCTACTTTGAGCAAAATTTCCTTGTGTGCAAACCTCACAGTCAAGACTGGATCTATCAATTGCCCCCTTGATTTTCATTCCCACAACATCTTGTAGTCTACATACATCATCATAGTTACAGTGACCTAAAATTTTGTGCCAAGTTTGAATATCATAACATGCATGGCACTCATCATCATCTTCACAAGTGTAAGTGTTCAAGTAGTACAGTCTGTTGTACACTTGGATGTCAGACCTGGTCCCATCCTTGTGGATGAGCTGGTCACAGCCTTGTTGAAAGCTGACTGAGGCGCCGTTGGCCGAGGCAGTTTTTACAGAAAAAAGATGTCCTGTGGGTAAGATGGGATATACAATGCCCTTTTCAGCGTCACTCTCACCCTTTTACCCTCACTGTTCATCAAGAACACCTCTGCATCACCTCTTTTCGAAGCAGCCCCACTCGTCGTTGTACCATCAGCTAATTCCAAGAAGTGCTTCTCCGGCTGGAAAGTGTCGGCGAAATTCTTGAATTTTCTAATGTCCGTTATTATGTGTGACGTCGCTCCATTATCGACCATCAGCCCTCTCGGCTTTAGTCCATTGAGCTGACTATCACTTATCTCGAACGCAAATCTATATTCTTTGTCAGTGTCACTTGCTTAACGTCATCGTTCTTTCTCCGTCTGCACGTGAAATCTTTGTGTGTCGTGCTTTAACAAAAGCTGGACCACTGCTTTGGTTGCTCGCGCGGCTCGTTCGGACATGCCCTAGCCATGTGGCCTTTCTGGTTACAGCTGTAACAGGTAATCGCGCTCATGTTTTCTCTCCCCCTCGTTCCTACAGCTGAGGCGGTCAGCTTCATCACACGAACTAGCATTTAGCTTCTCTGTGCTCTCAAAACTTCTCAGTTTGATTTTAAAATTGGCGAAGGTAATTTTATCATCACCCTGAGTTATGTGGATGGAAAACGGTTTAAATGATTCTGGTAAACCTTTCAATATCGTTGCAAAGTCCCTCACTTAGATTGTCTCAGGCATTTCTCAGTGCCGAGATAGCAGTCTCAGCGCGAATGATATACTCTGTGACAGTCTCGCTAGCGGCTTTCTGCAGAGACGTTAGTGCGGTGAAAAGGCTAATCACATGCGGTTTGCCCTTACCTGCGTAATGCTCTCTAAGTATTTTAAGTGCTTTTCGTCCGTCATCTGCAGCTTCTCTCATAACCAAAGAGAGACTCTTGTCGTCCAAAAATTGGATCAGTTCGGCATAACCTTCCTCGTTTTTGTTAGCATCGTCCCTTGGGTCCTCTTCATCTTCATCATCCGGGTTAGGCTCCTGCAGTATGGCCTCTTTCAGCCCTTGAAGATTGAGGTGCCCCAAAAACTTTGTCTCCCATAATTCATAATTCTTTTCGTCTCCATCAAAGCACAGTCAATTCCATCGGTTTCCAACATCCCTCCTGGGCCCATAACCTGTTGACGCTTGCATTTTGGGCAGGACAACCGGTAAATCAATTAGCACTGTAGGAGCCATTTCAATATAGTTGTTTATGTTTGTGTATGTCTTATTTTTGACCACTAGGGGTAGTATAAGTTTTGTTAGTTTGGTTCACGTGGTGTCAGGAAGCACAGGCACAGGTGTTTTTAATGAGTTTGAAATGAGTATGTTTGTTTGGTGGTGGGAGCACGGTTCTTACCGTACCTTAATCTTTCCATTCATCTACAATACCTCAGTTGCGGTAAAGTATCATTTATGTCAAACTTTCAAACCTTGCAATAAATGGTAACATCACCCAAAGAAAATTATTTCCGGACATTGTTTGTTGGAAGGTACGAGTAAAGGGCATTCCTCTAACCACCTACCGTGACTAATTTAACTGGTTTTTGGATAGTCACGACACAAGTAAGAACCGTCCTGAATGGAGGAATGAATGGCATTTGGAAGGAGGCAGTTGCTTGGACTGGAATCGCTGGAGTCAGAGGGAACTGCGGTAAATTGCTCTCTTCTCAAACAGCGCTGTAAATAGGAAAAGGCAAGGTAAGCGAGACACGGCGAACAATCAGTCTGTTTTACGCTGCCTTTGTCTGAATTGGAGCGGCGTGGAAGCCGCATACACCTGAATGATTGCCGATTTATAAGGAAATTGGACGGCATTGTTGCTTTGGGTTGTAGCGCTGGATAACGTTGATGGCGGGATATTCCTGTGTGCTTGGTATGGAAAGTGGAAAATTGGAGAATTTGTCTGCTGTTTGTGAATGAATAATATTGTTTGCTGACACCGCACTATTTTTTGGAAATGAATGAAAATGCTGATGAAATCGCTGTGGCTATTGATGATCTTGAAACTTCAAATGATGATATTCTTGTTGATACTGCTGAAACTAATGTTGAAAAAAGAGAGAGAAAAATGACTGCAAAAGGTGTTATGCTTCTGGTGGAAAATACACAAAGGAACCAAAAGTCAATTCCAAATCAAGCCTCTAAAGTCAAGCGACAGATTGATAATCTGCTCTCTCTAAATGTTACAGCTGATGTGGTTTGCAATGTTGGTAAACTTTTAAGGGAATTTACTAAGTTGTGTGATGATGCTGCTGAAACCCCCAACTCATTATTGGAATCCCAATGCCTGATGAACAATATGAAAGGCAACAAACTTGGTTTGAACAAAAAAGGAAAGTAAATGAGAATTTCATGCATAGTATAAAGAAATGGTTGGATGCTAAAAAATGTGAAATGGTGAATGAAAATGAAATACATCCCAGTGACAGTATTTCTAATGTTTCTTCACATGGTAAAAGTCGTTTCTCATCTAAATCCTCCGCAAGTTCTGCACGTTTAAAAGTAAAAGCTGAAAGGGCAGCACTAATACAACATATGGCTGCTATGGAGAAAAAACATAAGTTGGAAGCTCAAGAGGAAAATTTGCGTTTGGAGCGAGCAACATTGAGAAGAAAAAAGGAGCAACTGGAAATGGAAACTAACCTAGCTGCTGCTACAGCTAAATTAGCCATACTAGAAAGCAGTGAAGTAGGAAGCAGCACCACCCCCATCTGATGGAATGAATTCATATTACAATAAAGCAATGGAGTCCCAATCAGATAAAAAGCAATTGCCTCAAATGGATTCACCAACACAACAGCCATTATCAGAAGCAGTGAGTGTACGTCCTAAAGAAAGGAGACATGTACAAACACAACTAACAGACTTCACTCCATTGCAGCAGGTACAATCCACCCACAGGTCAATTGGAGGTACTGCAACCTTTGTTAATTCACAACAGGAGCAAAGGACAAGCAATGTTAACACAACTCTGCCTTCAAGGGAAAATGGAGTTCAGGACATTGGCAACATTATCCAAAGACAAACAGAAATCACTTCTCAGTTGGTTCAACAACAGCAGTCAGCATCTCTTCCACCAAGGGTAATACCCACATTTGATGGTGACCCTCTACAGTATGGCTCTTTTATCATGGCATTTGAACAGGGGATTGAAAGTAAAACAACTAATCTCCAAGACTGTTTGTACTATCTAGAGCCAGTACACCTGAGGGCAGCCAAGAGAATTGGTCAGAAGCTGCTGTCATACGCCAGGCAATCAAGGCTATGAAAGAGCCAAACATTTACTGAAGGAACACTTTGGCAATGAAATGAAAATAGGAGCAGCTTATATGGAAAAGGCCTTAAGTTGGCCGACAATAAAGTCAGAGGATGTTGGCTCTCTTCAAGCGTTTTTGCTGTTTTTGAGAGGATGCTGTAACATGATGAGAAGCCTACAGTATATGGAAGAAATTAACGTGCCATCAAACCTTCAACGTCTGGTGGCGAAACTTCCATACAAGTTAAGAGAAAGATGGAGAGCAACTGCTTGTGACTTTCAACAGCGACACGGACATAGGGTTATGTTTCCTGATTTGGTAGACTTTCTTGAACAACAAGTCAACATACTCTCTGACCCTATTTTTGAAACCATACAGGACACGCAGACTGCTACTTCTAGAGGAAAGGCTCTCTCAAAATCTTCAACCAAAAGCAAAAAACTTGCGACTGTGGCAGCTGTCAATACCTCAGCAGACATAAAATGCGCAGCTTCTGCTTCATCCAAAAGCAGGACTGCATCATGCTGCATATGCAAAGGTGATCATTCAGTAGAGAATTGTGAACAACTTAAGAGCAGGACTCATCGTGAGAAACTCGACACTCTAAGGCAGAATGGGGTTTGCTTTGGCTGTCTAAAACCTGGTCATGTCGGCAAAGATTGCAAAAGTCGTGTAACATGCAATATATGCAACTCAAAACATCCTACAATACTTTGCATTAGAGATCAGCCGAAAGCACCTGAAGAACAGAAAACGTGCAATGTTGTTGTCCCTCAGCAAACCTGTGCTCGTACTGGGGCCGGTCAACAAGACTGTGTTCTCTCAATTGTGCCAGTGCAAATAAAGGCTAAGAATGGAAATAAAATTTTAACAACCTATGCTTTCTTGGATCCTGGAAGTTCAGCCACCTTTTGCACGGAGCATCTGATGAGACAGCTTAACTTGGGCAGCACTAAAGCACATATTTTCCTGCAAACTATGGGACAAGCAAATACTGTGAAGACTGATGTTCTGACAGGACTGGAAGTGTCTGGTTATGATGACAACAGGTTTCTGGACTTACCTGAAGTTTATACTAAGCAAGCCATGCCAGTTACCAGAGACAACATTGTCACTCAAAAGGATCTTGAGCAGTGGCCCGATTTACGAAGATTAAAGTTCCCAAGATAGATGCAGAGGTGTATTTGTTGATTGGCACAAATGCCCCAAAACTTCTAGAACTTTGGGAAATTATCAACAGCCGTGGCGATGGACCCTATGCTGTTTGAACCCTATTGAGGTGGGTTGTGAACGGACCACTTAGAGGAGGTGGAAAAGACAAGGGGAAGAATGGCTGCCCTACTGTCACTGCCAATAGGATTTCCATCGACAAAGTGGAACAGCTGTTGATTGCACAGTACAATCAAGACTTTAATGAAAGGTCATCTGATGAAACTGTAATGTCATGGGAAGATATGAGATTTCTCCAAATCATGGAAGAAACAATTCATCTTGAAAATGACCACTACTGTGTTGACTTAACTTTTAAGGTTGACAATGTCATTATGCCAAACAATTGATGAATTGCTGAGCAGCATATCATGAGCTTGAAAAGAAAGTTTCAGAAAAACAAAGAATACCATCATGAATGTGCACAATGTCTTGCTGATGTTATCAAAAATGGCTATGCTGAACAGGTACCTCAACATCAGCTTAATGGCACTGATGGCAAAATCTGGTACATTCCACATCACGGGGTGCATCACCCTAAAAAGAAAACACTGTGAGTTGTGTTTGATTGTGGAGCAAGTTTTAAAGATACCTCCTTGAACAGTCAATTGTTACAGGGTCCTGATCTTACCAATTCCCTCTTTGGTGTTCTCGTTAGGTTTAAATAAGAACCAGTTGCCATAATGTCCAATGTACAAGCTATATTCCACTAAGTCAAAGTCTCACAGAGACATGTTGATTTCCTTCGTTTTTTGTGGTGGCCTAATAGAGACGTGACACAGCCTCTGGTGGATTACAGGATGAAAGTTCACATCTTTGGAGCGACATTTTCACCAAGTTGTGCCAGTTACGCTTTACAGAGAGTTGCTGATGACAACAAAGCTCATTACAGTGACGAGGTGCTGCACACCATTCAGCAGAATTTCTGTGTGAATGATCTTTTGAAATCTGTGCCCTCAGAGTCAGAAGCTTTGCAGATGGTGAAAGATCTCACACCCACATGTGCCAAAGGAGGCTTTCGGCTCTCAAAGTGGATGAGTAGTAGCCGTAAAGTCCTAGCAAGCATTCCTGAAGAGGCATCCAAAGAGCTCAATTTGGATAAAGACAAACTACCTGTGGAAAGAGCTCTTGGTTTGCACTGGAGTGTGGAATCGGATATGTTCATTTTCAAGATTTCACTTGAAAATCGCCCATGTACGCGTCATGGAATCTTGTCAGTGGTAAACTCCATCTATGACCCTCTTGGATTCTTGTCTCCACTCACACTGCCTCCCAAGCTGATGCTACATGAAATGTGCAAAAGAAAGGTTGGTTGGGATGAAAAAATATCTAAAACTTTTTCTCAGGGATGGTCGCGGTGGTTGACAAATCTGCATAAGATGTCCTTGCTGAAAATACAGCGATGTATCAAGCCAAAGAGTTTTGGACAGGTAAATCATGCACAGCTTCATCATTTTTCAGATGCAAGCGAATGCGGATATGGCACAGTTTCTTATCTGAGAATGAAAAATGGTTCTAATGAAGTTAGTGTTGCTTTCATGGTTGGAAAGTCCAGAGTGGCTCCAGTGAAGCAAACAACAATACCCAGACTTGAGCTTACAGCTGCTGTATTAGCTGTTAGAGTGGACAAGATGATCAAGAAGGAACTTCAGCTGGAGTTGGATGATTCAGTTTTCTGGACGGATAGCACAACTGTGCTTAATTACATTTTAAGTAAGACCAAGAGATTCCACACATTTGTAGCAAACAGAGTAGCTGTTATACGTGAGGCTACAGATGATTCTCCATGGAGGCATACAGTAACCAGAAAAAATCCTGCAGATGAAGCTTCCAGAGGATTATCAGCTGATAACTCTGAAATGTGAGAGATGGCTCAAAGGACCTAACTTCCTGCTAAATGATGAAAGGGACTGGCCAAAATCTAATGTAGACAAACATGTAGTTAAGGACTGGTGGTAAAGACCAGATCCCAACATTGGGTATGTGCTGGTAACCTCTGGCCAATGAAGAAAGAAGATGCACACACACACTTTTTTGGCTCCTTTTGATTAGTTTTGTAATATGTAATTGTAAGTGCACACCAACACCATTATGGGGCTGGTGTGTAGGAGCCATTTCAATATAGTTGTTTATGTTTGTGTATGTCTTATTTTTGACCACTAGGGGTAGTATATGTTTTGTTAGTTTGGTTCACGTGGTGTCAGGAAGCACAGGCACAGGTGTTTTTAAAGAGTTTGAAATGAGTATGTTTGTTTGGTGGTGGGAGCACATGGTTCCTACCGTACCCCAATCTTTCCATTCATCTACAATGCCTCAGTTGCGGTAAAGTATCATTTATGTCAAACTTTCAACCCTTGCAATAAATGGGAACATCACCCAAAGAAAATTATCTCCGGACATTGTTTGTTGGAAGGTACGAGTAAAGGGCATTCCTCTAACCACCTACCGTGACTAATTTAACTGGTTTTTGGATAGTCACTACAAGCACTGAGGAATAAACCACACTCTCGCTGTCAGGTTAATTAGCTGAAAAAGGGGAAAAACTTTATTGATGCGCTCGCATATATATATATATATATATATACAGTCGCGCCCAAAATTATTCATACCCCTACCAATTTTTGTTTTTTTTCCAGATATTTTTTGACTACTCAAATTTATTCTTGCACAAATGACACAGTAAGTTGACATAAGGCTGTAAGAAGCACAGTAAACAATTTTTCAAGAAATACAATACTTTTTTGGCATTTTATTTGACAGATTTACAAAAAATGCCATGTCCAGAATTATTCATACCCTTTTCTCAGTAATTGATGGCAAAGCCTTTATTCACGATTACAGCCTCCAAACGCTTCCTGTGGTTGATCACAAGGTTTCTACATGTTTCCACGGGGATTTTGGCCCACTCCTCTTTGGCAAACTTCTCCAGATCCTTAAGGTTTAAGGGTTTCCTTGCCATGACCTTGGTCTTCAGTTCCCTCCACAGATTCTCGATAAGATTGAGGTCGGTGCTCTGGCTTGGCCACTCCAAAACGTTCACTTTGTTGCCCACTAACCATTTGACAGATTTGGCTGAGTGTTTAGGATCATGATCCTGTTGGAAGATCCATTCCTGCCCAAGACCAAGTTTTTCGGCAGATTGCTTAATGTTTTCACTGAGGATCTGGATATACTGGTCCTGTTTCATGATGCCATTAACTTTAACAAGGTTTCTGGGCCCATTAGCTGAAAAGCAATCCAAGAGCATGATACTCCCGCCACTGCATTTGACAGTTGGGACTGTGTTTTTCAGGTTGAACACTTCACCTTTCACACGCCACTTACACTTCTCCAACCCAGACACACAAAAGCTCGTCTAGCCTGCAAAAGCTCACCTGGATGAAGAAACAAGCTTCTGGCTGTAAATGTTATGGACAGATGAAACAAAGATGGAGCTGTTTAGTCACAGAGATGGAGCTTTTGTTTGGCGTAAGAAAGGTGAAGCATTCAACCTGAAAAACATGGTCCCAACGGTCAAACAAGGTGGCGGGAGTATCATTCTCTGGGGTTGCTTTTCAGCTAATGGGCCCGGACACCTTGTTAAAGTTAATGGCATCATGAAATAGGACCAGTATATCCAGATCCTCAGTGAAAAAACTAAGCAATCTGCCGAAGAACTTGGTCTTGAGAAGGAATGGATCTTCCAACAGGATAATGATCCTAAACACACGTCCAAATCTGTCAAGAAATGGTTAGTGGACAACAAAATGAACATTTTGGAGTGGCCAAGCCAGAGCACTGACCTCAATCCTATCGAAAATATGTGGAGGGAACTGAAGACCAAGGTCATGGCAAGGAAACCCTTAAACCTTAAGGATCTGGAGAATTTTGCCAAAGAGGAGTGGGCCAAAATCCTCATGCAGACTTGTAGAAACCACAGGACGCGTTTGGAGGCTGTAATCGTGAAAAAAGGCTTTGCCATCAATTACTGAGAAAAGGGTATGAGTAATTCTGGACATGGCATTTTTTGTAAATCTGTCAAATAAAATGCCAAAAAGTATTGTGTTTCTTGAAAAATTGTTTACTGTACTTCTTACAGCCTTATGTCAACTTACTGTGTCATTTGTGCAAAAATAAATTTGATTTGTCAAAAAATATCTGGAAAAAAAACAAAATTTGGTAGGGGTATGAATAATTTTGGGCGCGACTGTATATATATACACTACACCAACGTCACGTGAGTTCCTTCACCAATCAAACAAACGCATGAGGGCATATACATCCATATAATCCAACAAACATAATTCCCTAAATAGTGGGTGAGTATACATTTTGAACGCGGCCCTATTCTAACCAAATCATCTCCATGGAAACTCGGATGAGCTGTTAGATATCAAATCAGCCAATCACAGAGGGTCATGCCAGGACTGGTTCCCCACGCACAGAGAATCGCTGAGTCACTTAGTCAAAGAAATCCTTGTTAGCGCTCACCTCAAACTCCTGCTTCTCGCGCAAAAAATGTTCATCCTGTCACAAATGTAACCACATCATTTTAGGCACAAGACTTTGCTGAGTGTGCGGATGTCTTTATTACTTCTCTGAGTGGTATAATGTTGGAATTATAGTGATCTAAAAACTGTAAGTTTTGCTGTTCTCCCAAAAAATTTTGGGTGATTTTTGAATGGAAAAGATGGAGAAATTCCATGTGCATCGTGTCCTTTGACTGTTCCCTCAGCCAAAACTATGTACTTCTGTGCTACAAAAACTATACTGCTGTGACAACAAATTTTCCTAGGTTTTTGTGAAATTTCATAAAGAGTGATTCAAATTTGTGGAAGTTATAGCGATGTGGAAAGTATTTTTTTCAGCCTCTCTTCTCCCAGGTCCCACTCTAGGTGTGACATCACGCACTCTAGCAATGAGAACTTAACTCCCATTCTTTCCAATGGGAACATTTTTGTTGGTTTTTTGGGAATATTCTGGACACCACACAACGAAACTCAACCAAAATCGATAGGCTTCATCCTCTAACCACTATCAACGTACATGTGAAATATCAAAAGGATCGATAAGAATTGCAGTCTGTGGAGCGTTCACAAGAAAAACTCTACGGACGCGGACGTTCGACGACCGCAAATCCATACATAGTACCCCTGGACACTCCGTCCGGGGATACAATTATCAGGATGTGACTGCAAGTTCAGATTAACACAGGACATGAGTAATGATCAAACCATTGAGCCAAAGAAAAACAGTTATGGCGGGGGAAAAGATGTTTTATTTCACATTGACTAGATTAAACTTTCATAAAATTCTTTCAGAAAAATAAACAAGAATAAACATGTCTCATAAATTACAACCCCAATTCTGAAATAGTTGGGACAAAGTTTAAACTGTGAATAAAATCAAAATGCAATGACTTTCAGATCACATGAGCCAATATGTTATTTACAATAGAACATAGATAACATTTCAAATGTTGAAACTGAGTCATTTTACAACCCCAGTTCCAAAATAGTTGGGACGAAGTGTAAATTTTGAATAAAATCAAAATGCAATGACTTTCCGATCACACGAGCCAATATGTTATTTACAGTAGAACTTGGGTAGCATTTCAAATGTTGAAACTGAGACATTTTACATTTTTATCCACAAAATGAGCTTTTTTCAAATTTTATGGCTGCAACAGGTCTCAAAAAAGTTGGGCCACAGCCAAAAAAGGGCTATAAAAGCAATTAATATATAAGAGAATGATCTGAAAGAACATTTAGCAAGTAATTAAGTTAACTGGCATCAGGTGTGTAACATGATTGGCTATAAAAGGGATGTCTCAGGCTGAGTCTCTCAGAAGTGAAGATGGCCAGAGGCTCTCCAACCTGTGAAGGCTTGCGTAAAAAAATTGTGGAATACTTTAAAAACAATGTTCCTCAACGTCAAATGAAGAGGCTTTGAAGGTCTCATCATCGACAGTCAGGCTCATTGGCAAACATGTCGCAGGTTTAAACATGGGAGTATGCTATCGACCGCCAGCTTTGGACAATATTGTCAATGAAATGCTCTTTAAGAGGATTAGCCAAGCTTGTAGAGGAGGAGGGACTATTATTATGGGAGACTTCAATTACCCTAGGATTGGGAAATGGTGAAAGGACAGGGTAAAGGGGAGGAAGAATTTCTAGATGTTATAAACGACAATTTTTTGGTGCAGTATGTTAATAAACCTACAAGAGAGAAGGCAAATTTAGATTTGGTGCTTTGTAATGACCCTGATAGAATTGGCAATGTTGAGGTACTGGAGCCTCTTGGGACTAGTGATCACTCTACTGTTAATTTTGATGTTTCATGGGAAGCTAAAAAGGTGTCTTCGAAAACCAAAATTTTTAATTTTCGGCGAACAAACTTTGACAGGATGCGCTCATATCTAAGCTAAATAAAATTCGAGTCACTGCTGGACTGTGAGTCTGTAAATGAGATGTGGGAAAGATTTAGGGGGTTTTACTTGATTCACAATGCAAATTCATTCCAAAGGTGTCCAAAAGTAAGCTGAAAAAGCAGAATCCTCAGTGGATGACCACAGCTATTCGTAGGAGTTTGAGGGAAAAGAGGAATCTTTATAAGATGTACATAGAGGATAACAATGAGAACACTAAGGCTGAATACTGTAAAATGCAAGCTGTGGTCAGAAAAGAGCTGAGGAATGCTAGAAGACTGTAAAGGCAAATTGCAGAAGGGGCAAAAACTAATCCTAAGCGCTTCTTTCAGTACTGTAGCAGAAAAAGGAAAGTCAAAGAGGAGGTTAAGTGCATAAAGAATAAATATGGATCGCTGCTATATGATAACAAGGATATTGCGGATACCTTAAACTGTTACTTTGTTGAGAATTTTACCTCGGAGCGGGTTTTTATTTGACCAGAGGGTATGTCCAATGCTGAAGACTATTTAGCGGAAATTGAGGTTAGGGATAATGACTGATTAGACAAGTTGCATAAACTAAAGGCAGATAAGGCGGCGGGTCCTGATGGCTTATATCCTAGAGTGCTCAGGGAAGTTAGTGAGATCATCTTTAGGCCGCTCTCCGCTATCTTCAGACGGTCTTGGGAAACTGGAGAAATACCAAATGATTGGAAGCAGGGCAATATAATAACAATATATAAGAAAGGGGACTGTACTGAGGCAGGAAATTACAGGCCAGTCAGTTTAACTAGCATTGCATTCAAAATACTGGAACCTATCATAAAAGACGAGCTGGAATTATTTCTTGAACGTAATAGTATCTTGAGGGCAGGGCTCAAGACTAACGCTGTCCCGGGCACTATAGAAAATGTGTTTGGGACGGTCAGAGACGTCGCTCGGGACACCTCCGGGACGAGTATCCGGTTTTTTTTTTTGTTTTTTTTAATGTGCAGTATATGTTTCAGTTGTAGCGGACGGTCATATGTGTCTGCGGGATGATACCTAATTTGCTGCACTGGCATAGCAGTCTGCACTTTACCTTTAAGGCTGTCCATTAATTGTGACGTTTAGAGAGTGACGTGGGCTAGAGTTAGTGAGTTCAATGTTGGCTGTTTTGTTTGATGCACTTGTTTTCAGTAAAGCCTATTCGATAAATGAATTTCTGCTTCTTTCATGCTCCTGCATTTCGCACGCACTTTACAGTAACCATTACTTAGTGAATGAAAACTAAATCTTGTGCTGATTTAATCAGCTCACATCTGTTCATACGGTCAGTATGATCACGCATGAAATGTTCCCACCGGCTTCCCGCGGGGCCGCAGCACCGGTTCATCCCTCATCAGTGACGATTCATCATCACAGTGCAGCACCATGTTGCGGTGGTTAAATCCAGAATCCACCCTGGGTGGCAGTGCTGCTGCTTCGCTCTCAGCAAGCTCCAGGCAGCCCGAGTCAGAGGTGAGGATGCATCTAATCTAAACAGAGTAAACATCGTTTATATTTTGTTTTTTATCCACTTAAGATCGCTAAAATGACACTGTCGATGAGGGTGGCTAACGCTAGAAGGTTACAGGAGAGCTCGTTAGCTGTTAAGCTAGTTATTTGTAAGTTAGCTGGTGGCCAACTGGTATTTTAAGTTAACGGTGTGACATTACTACCGCATGAAAGGCAATTCATCTCTTTTTAAACTGTAACACCTACGTTCCCACATTTCCCCATAATCTGTGGCTTCAGTGGCAGGGTTAGAACTGGGAATTGGGGTGGCACAGACACGTCCTTTTATGAAAACAATTAGTCCTGGCTAGTTCTCAATCATTTTCCTTTATTGACGCATTTTCCAATTATTGTAATTGGCATCTGAAGACACGGTTTTTCTCCATATGCGATCTAACAGCGATGAAATCATGGGCTAAATTCAGTACAGAAAAATAATTTACTTATTAATAGGCCAATGCTTTGCGTTGATTGAACTGGTCCGTGTTCCAATTAAATATCCCCTTTCACTTTCGGTATTGCGGGGGTTGATTAAGAAAAAGTGGCACTCGGCAATTAAATGGGCTATAAAAAGCATGCGACTCAAGCTATTTACGTTAGAGTCGACAGGTATGCAGTTTTGAATAACGTTGATGTAAATTCAGCAAATAGCGTCCTGATGAATGATTGCAGCACCTGTTAAGTGTGGAGTGCTCTTGGAGTGAACCTTTTGTTAATTATGAAAATGACTCAGCACAGGTCAGGACTAATTATTGTTTTAAATGGTTGTTTTGTGCACCCCAGTTCTCAGTCCTGGCTCCGCCACTGTACTGAATTTAGCCTATGATTTCATCGCTGTAGATCGCATATGGAGAGAAACACTGTCTTCAGATGCCAATTACGATAATTGGAAAATGCGTCAATAAAGGAAAATGATTGAGAACTAGCCAGGACTAATTGTTGTCATTAAGGGACGTGTCTGTGCCACCCCAATTCCCAGTTCTAGCCCCGCCACTGTTAATGACCGACGGATACAGATAACGTGTGGATGAATTTGTAACGTTTACGTTACCGCCAGATTGCGGCAGATTGTACTGTACACGGCACAGTGAATTAGCAGGAAAAAATGAAAGCCCCTTGCCCTCATAGGTTAGCTTTAGCTGCTGCGTTATGTTGTACCAAATTTTCTCATTCCTTAAGGTATCAATAGCCCGTGGTGAACTCGTGCAACAGGACTATGGGTTGAATAGCGTCGAAGTAATTAAGAAATGGGCTGCGTGTAATTTCTGCATTCGCCCCGATAACGCCAGTGTTACGCGTGAGAAATACCAAGTGTGGCGGGTGAGAGTGTGAAAAGGTTAAAATGCGTGTGTCACACGCTCAAAGCATGAGACTTGAGAGCCCTGTTTAATCAAACTGTTATTAACAACTCTATGTTTGTGTCTTTTACTGTGATGTTTTTCACAAGTTATGAATGAGCTTGTTTCACAAAATTAATTATACTCTATTTCTGTACAGAAACAAAGACGCTCTAGCTATGAAGGAAACCAGAAAAGAAAATTTATGCCGAATGCGGAAAAAAAGCTACTCATTCATTGACTATGATGATGCTGCACAACTCATGACCCCAGTACATGGACTGAGAAAATTGAGACCGAGACGGAATTTTTATTTTAATTTTTAATTAAAAATTTTTCATTAAAAAATTTTTTTAAAATTTTTAATTAAAATTTTTATTTATTTATTTATTTTTTTAATTTTATTGTTCTTATGGTCGAAGCATTCTTCGACCATAAGAACAAACGGCAGTTTGAAGAGACTTCCTCTCCCTTCAGCAGCTCACCTTCACCACAATGTAATAGGAAGAATCAAAGACAGCAATGCAAGTATCATCAGTATACCGCATGGAAGAACAACGGAGCAAAATAAATCGAAACAAAATAGTAGGCCTAGGCTATATTGCCATCGCGCTTGGCTGCGCTTTGGAAAAGGATTGAGTAAAGTGACCGTGGCCTTCGGAAACTTTTAAGCGCAGTCTGCCTTTTTGTTTGAACAAAGTTTTCCAAGTAGCGTTATTCTTTCGTGTATGTTGGATAGAATAGGCCTAATACAAATTTCAAATATCAAATATCTTGGAACAATTATAGACTCTAAACTGACCTTTGAGAGAAACTGTGAGGCAGTCTGCAAAAAGGCACACCAGCGTCTTTTCTGTCTTAGGAAACTTGCTCGTTTTAACATTGACAAAACTTTGTTGATTTTATTCTATCGAGCTTTTATTGAATCTGTCCTGTCCTTTTCCCTTGTTTCATGGTTTGGTAACTTGTCTTTTAAAAACAAAAATGCTCTTAACCAGATCGTAAAGTGGGCAAGCAAGCTTATAGGTGAGCAACAACTCAACCTATCGGCTCTTTATTCCTCACAGCTGCAGCATAAAGCCAGCTCTGTTCTTCACGACTGCTCTCACCCTTTAAATTCAGAGTTCCATCTTCTTCGTTCAGGTTGTCGCTTTGCTGCTCCTAAAGGGAGAACAAAACGCAACATGAACACGTTTGTACCTACTGCTATTGCGCTTTTTAACAAAACAATTACAAAATGATGCACTTTAACTGAAGGAATTTGTATTTCTTTGAAGAGCCTTTAAAAGCACTTTAGCACTTTTTGGTTAGTACTTTAGAATGGATGTCGTCTAGAGCACTTTATCATGACTTGGTTTTAATCTTCAATGTTTGTTGTTGGCATTTTAATGTCTGCTTTTAATGTATTTTGTGGATTGTGTCTTGTATTGTGAACCATTGTTGTCTTTTGTCTCGTGGTCACTGTACTCCTGTCTACACAACCAATTTACCCTTTTGGGTACTAATAAAGAACCTTGAACCTTGAATACAAAAGAAAAATGTATTTTCCGCTGTTATTTCTCATTTGTAATAACTTCATGTGTGATATTTAGGAAGTTTTCCAATTTGAATAAGCAGCAATAGTAGATAATTATACTTTCCTAATTATTTATTTATACAGCAAATCTAATGTATTCACTTATCAATACTCACTTATGTGTAATATTGCATTTAATAAATGAGCCCACAATTATTTCGCCTAAATAGCGAAAAACGTGCTGTTTGGGAACTATGAAAAGTTTCCTAATAGGACTACAGCAGGCAAAGTGCGAGAATAGCACATATAACCAACAAAATTAAAAAATAATAATAAAAATGATTTCCTAGCGCCAAATCACAGCAAATCTCACGCATTTTCCGGATAGAAAACCGCCATGGAAACTTAAGCGCACAAGGATAGTCTGCCGTTTTGTTTGAAGGAAGTTTTCCAAGTTTTCGAGTTGTTATTTTTTCGTGTATATTCGATAGAATACGCATTTATTAAATGCAATATTGCGCAAACATGAGTATTAATAAGTGAATAAATTAGATTCGCTGGAATAAAAAAAAAAAAAATCATTATAGGCTATTACGATAGTATAATTATCTACAATTGCTGCTTATTCAAATAGAAAAACTACATAAATATTACATGTAGCTATTACAAACGAAAAATAACAGCGGAAAACACGTTTTTCTTTTGTATTACTATTATTTTGCCTAAATGGCGAAAGACATGTTCATGGGTGTCCTCTTACAGCAGGCAAAGTGAGAAAACAGCGTATATAACCAACAACCAACCATAAAGCTTTCCCAGTGTGCTAATACTTTGATCATTACAACAAAACGGAGCAAAATAAAACAAAACAAAATAGTAGGCTTAGAGGCTAATTGCCATCATGCTTGGCGCTGTGGAGGAAAAGTATGGAGTCCACAGTTCCAGGGTCGAGCCTGTTCCGACGCGCTTCGAGTACACAGCCAGCAGAGCTCAACGCGCGCTCGCTGGATGCGCTTGTGACGGGAATACATGGCACTGCTCTAGCCAGCCTAGAGAGGAGGGGAAAGATGTGTTGTTAGCCTTTTTTAAAACAATAACCGTATGACACAAGTATATTTCGCCATTAAAAAAAGCCGCAATTTATTATTTTGACCCGCCCGCCCCGCACCCGCAATATCAAAAAAAAATGTGACCCTAAACCGATCGACCTGCGGAAAAATCCGTGGGTCCTGCAGGTTCCGGGCTGACCCGCACATCACTACTAGGTATGGTAGGGAGTGGCGTCCCTCAGGGATTGGTGTTGGGATCCCTGCTGTTCCTCATCTACATTATTGACCTTGATAGGAATATTGAGAGCAAATTAGTTAAATTTGCAGATGATACTTGGTTGGGAGGTTTGGCAAATAGTTTAGAGTCCACTAAAGTGATTCAGGATGATTTGGATGGAATCCAGAATTGGGCAGAAATGTGGCAAATGAAATTTAATGTAGCAAAATGTAAAATTGTACATGTAGGTAATAAAAACATTAGACAGAATTACTTCATGGGAGGTTTAAAACTGGAATGTGCTCCACATGAAAAAGATCTGGGAATGATTACTGACCAAACCCTCACAGGTTTTAGCCATTGTGCCGTAGCAGTTAAAAAAATGCCAATTGGATTCTGGGATACATTGCCAAAAGTATTGAGTACAAATCCAAGGAGGTCATACTTCTCTTGTACAACACATTCATCAGACCACATCTGGAGTATTGTGCACAGTTCTGGGGACCATAATTTAAGAAAGATATAGAGGCTCGAGAAGAACTTCAGAGAAGAGCCACTGAGCTGATTCTAGGTATAAAAGATGAAAGCTATGAGAAGAGGTGGAAGATCCTTAATCTTAGTCTTAGGAAAAGGAGACTCAGGGGTGATCTGATTGAGGTCTTTAAATATGCTAAAGGAATTAACAAAGTGAATAATGTAGAATTCCTTTGGCCAAGTTTTGTTAGTAGAACTCGAGGTCACAAATGGAAGTTGACCAAGGGTAAATTTAGCACGGATATTAGGAAATATTTTTTCACCCAAAGAGTAATTTCGATGTGGAATAGCTTGCCTGACCATATTGTTGAGGCAGAAACCTTGAGAATTTTCAAGAGCAGACTTGACTTAAAGCTAGATACCATTGAGTCATTGAGTATCTGAAGTGATATATTCACAATAGTAAACAGAAACTAGCGAGCCTAGTTGGGCTGAACAGCCTGTTCTCACCACTCATGATATGTTATATTATGTTAGAACATCATCAAAACATTCAGAGAAACTGGAAAGATCTCTGTGTGTAAGGGACAAGGCCGAAGACCTTTACTGGATGCCTGTGATCTTCGGGCCCTCAGACGCCACCGCATCACTAACCGGCATGATTCTGTCATTGACATTACTAAATGGGCCCAGGAATACTTCAAGAAACCACTGTCTGTAAGCACAGTCTGCCGTGCCATCCACAGATGCCACCTAAAACTCTATCATGCAAAAAGGAAGCCAATGTTGAGCATGATCCAGAAGCGTCGTCGTGTTCTGTGGACCAAGGCTCATTTAAAATGGACTGTAGCAAAGTATCCTGTGGTCAGACGAGTCCAAATTTGACATTCTTGTTGGAAATCATGGGCGTCATGTCCTCCGGGTTTAAGAAGAGAAATACCACCCCTCCTGTTATCAGCGTTCAGTTCAAAAGACAGCATCTCTCATGGTATGGGGATGCATGAGTGTATATGGTGTGGGACACTTGCATGTTTCAAAAAACACCATGAATGCTGAAAGGTAAATAAAGGTTTTAGAGCAACATGTGCTCCCCTCCAGACGACATCTATTCCAGTGAAGGCCTTGTGTATTTCAGCAGGATAATGCAAAACCACATACTGCAGCTATTACAACAGCATGGCTTTGTAGTAGAAGAGTCCATGTGCTGAACTGGCCTGCCTGCAATCCTGATCTTTCATCGATTGAGAACATTTGGCGCATAATCAAATGAAAAGTCCATCAAAGGAGGCCAAAAATTCTCCAGCAGCTGGAAGCCTGTATTAAACAGGAGTGGGATCAAATTCCAATGGCTAAAATCAAGAAACTTGTCTCCTCAATGCCCAAACGCCTCCACTCTGTATTAAAAAGAAGAGGGGATGCTACATCATGGTAAACAGGCTCCTGTCCCAACTTTTTTGAGACCTGTAGTAGCCATCAAATTTGAAATGAGCTCATTTTGGAGATAAAATTGAAAAATTTCTCAGTTTCAACATTTGCTATGTTATCTGTGTTCTATTGTGAATAATATACTGGCTGATGTGATTTGAAAGTCATTGCGTTTTGAATTTATTCACAATTTACACTTTGTCCCAACTATTTTGGAATTGGGGTTGTACAAGTTTGAAAACCTACAAAATGGCGTTTGCGGAACTAGTCAAACGACAAGCAGTCACTTTTATGGGTGTTGATGAAAAAGTTTCGAGAATACGAAATTGGGATTTATATGGTCAAATATATAATTTCCGATCTTAATGACACTAATAACGTGATGATTCCCGGGAATGCATGTGTCTAACGGCCACACACTGCACAGCGCGCCTCATCACGTGTTGATTTGGTACTGCTGCAACGGCAAGCAACAGTTATCAGGCATTAATTTCTCTATCAAGCTGAATATCTCGACACGATAGTTAAGAGTTAAATCCACAATAACTTACTGTTCCAGCGGTGTCAAACTCAAGGCTGACAGCGAAGTCGTTTTCCCGAAAATGTAGTTTGATTTCTCCAAATTGCGGAACCGGTCAACCATCTGTACTCTAATCCTGTCCCAGTTTAATTTGCTCAATTAGCAGTCAAACAGTGGATTCGCTTATTTACTTTGTTGAATGAGTTGTTACCTATTTTGTAAGATGGCTTGGTTTGATTGTCGCATTTTTAAATTTAAATGGCCATAGAACAGCACAGATTTGAATGAACGTGATTGTACGATTTTTTTGTGGGCTTACATTAGGCCATTTCATGTGGTTGCCATAATTTGTGTAGCATTTTTTGAGATTATTAAAGATTAATTAAAAAAGAAAGAGATTCGTTTTAAGATCACGCTGGATTTAAGCGTCTAAAAAAGACAGAAGGTGGAAAACATTCTGTAAAGCAGATGAAACTTGAGATATAAATGATCACAATCAAATAAAATTGATTTATCTTTTTTTTTAATTTTCAATGTATTTTTTTTTTTTTTTTTATATTTTTTGGATTTTTCCATCCTGAATAGGGGTGTAACAATTCTGAGTCATGATTTTTTAAAAGCGTAGTACCACCACATGTGGCGAACATCCGAGCTTTCCTTTTTCCTGATGATTTACATGAACATGATTGCCATTGCCACGCCATTTTGTGCAACTGTGATCATTTATATCTCACATTCACGTTTCATCCGCTTTTCAGAATGTTTTCCACCTTGTGTATTTTTTAGACGCTTAAAATCCAGGGCAATCTTATAACAAATCTGTTTTAAATTAATCTTGAATAATGTCCTAAAATTTTACAATGAGAGATGTAATTCAGAGGAAGATTTATTCAAATTATTGACATTCTTTCAGTCTAACACCGTAGGCCAGTTAGGTTTGTCTGCTTCTCACCATCACATCTTAATCGTCATAGGCTAATGAAATTGCTTGATTGTTATTTAGGCCAAGGACACGGGAGCAGATTGAGGGAAGGGCGGAGCACCTGCAATTAGCGAAATCTAAACTCAGGCTTCTTTCTGACGGCATTTTAAATCGTTTAAGCTGCTTCAGGTGTGTATTTTTCAAGAAATTACACGCGACTGCCTACACACCCCATGACTGCAAGTGGTCTCATCACACTTTAAAACAAGAGGCTCCTCAGAGCCTGTACTCGGGCCGGATCTAGGCCTGGGCCAATCGCCAAACTGCGCGCGCGCATGAGCAGGACAATCGCAACCCCGAAAAAGAAGAACGGAGCCGGAACTTAGACTCGTGGCCTACCCGCCCGAGTAAAAATCCTCGTTCAACATCGCCACATCCCAACTCAGCATTTCATCTTTCATTGTAGTATTTTTAGGAGATCTATAATGATAAAATAAAAATAAAGTGATTTATTTTCAGATTGCCCTGGATTTCAAGCATCTAAAAAATACACAAGGTGGAAAACATTCTGTAAAGCGGATGAAATGTGAATGTGAGATATAAATTATCACAATCACACGAAATAGCCAAATAGGCGTTCTTGCAAATCTGTGCTGTTCTTTGGCCATTTAACTTTCAGAATGCAACAATCAAACATGCTATCTTTATAAACAGCTCTACTCATTCAGTAAAGCAAATAAGCGAATCCCCTGTTTGATTGCTAATTGAGCAAAGTAAACAGGGACAGGATTAGAGTAACCTAATTGGTTAAAAGGAGACGACTCTGTAGTCCTTTACTTGGCTCAGTGCAGCATGTCGCTGAAAAATACTGATGTCAGTCAAGTTTTTTTCCGGAAGCATTTCTCATGACCTTTGATGTTTGGCACTTTCGTTCAAGACTGTATCGGGTTTCATAAAGGGAAAGGGAAAGCTTGGATGTTCGCCCCATGGCAGCATGTGGTGGTACTACGCTTTTAAAAAATCGCGATTCAGAATCGTTACACCCCTAATCCTGAACGCAACCAAACTGATTACCCCATCACAAAGCGACCTGCTCCCATCACCTCTGGAGGAAGATGACGTGGCAAGTGTTTCCTCCAACTCACGTGACGACTAGCCCTCGCTTCTTTACACTATGCAGTCGCACCACCAAATGCATACTGCCTATGCCGTCGAAGCATCATATAGTCAGCATACAATTTAGTTTGTACTGCTATACGCGCCTGGCCGAATAGCAGTGGTCGCTCCAGAGGGGTGAACAAACAAATTTTAGTCGGCTTAACCAATCTTATTCCTAGCCCGGCGAGGCTGCGTCAATTGTTGCCTCGCCCATGCAGACCTCTGGCCATAACTGGCGATGGCCTGGCTGGGATTCAGATACCCGACCACAGGGCTCCATGACGGAAGCCCATAAATTGCTGATTTATGGCTGAATGCTGTACAAGTTAAATAGACCCTGCCATTCCTGTGACATCACTGTTAGTGGAACTTAGCAATGGCAGTCCCATAGTATGAAAACGAAACTGCTAAATTCGTTTCCAGTTTGCTCTCATAAATGCGTTTCCAATTTCTAATACTGGACGCGAGTAACAATGATAGTACATCATCAGTATTACAGACTTCCATTTTTGTATCAGCTCCCCCTGAAGCAATTTATCAACCTGTTGTAGGAATTTTACATCTTAACTGTTTGATATTCTGAGGGGAGGAAAACTGGACAGTATTGAAGATCTGATTATTGAAATCATCCATGTTATACGGAATATGTTTGTGCTTCACTAGGAGAGGGAGAATCAATTAAGTAGAAGGTCAGATTGCTTGAATCATCTGAAACATTTGAAGAAAGTTTCTTGTGCAGTTAGACCAGTTAAGGCTATGATCCCTTCCACTGTTTCCCTACAGGAGCTGCACTTCTGGACACATTTGAACAGCAGAGTGATGCAGACAGGAGTGCGTCTGAGACAGGACACTGAGACGACCCTACCAGAGCTCCCCGAGCAGCACAGGATCAGAGAGAAAGAAGAGGAACTACATGGACTGGAGTCTGTCCACATGCCAGAGTCAGAGACAAAATATACTGCACCAGGACTCAACACACTGGAGCCAGAGTGTGTTACTGCGAACAGCAGGGTCAGTGATTTACATCACACAGAAGCATCACTGATAAAAACTGAAGCTGATCTGAGCCCCAGCTACACTGGGGATCTAAAGACCGAGAGCCTCGACTTTACAGAACTGGCCTGTGTAACCCATCTGCATCCTGACCAGATCAAAACAGAAACAGAAAATGGAGGCTGTATTAAGGCTGAACACATGGGTGTCTTGCCGGACAAGAATTGTTTTGACATCAAATCTGAAGTGAAGCTTGAATCCAGTGATGTTTTAGTGAGTGATCTCATGAATACTGAGCTTAATGGAGCTGCTATTGATGAAAAAGGTCAGACTGAACCATGGCAGTGTGCAGGAGAGCCAAATCCAAACTGTAAAAATTCGGGGAAAAATGTCAGATGTAAGGACAGTTCATGAAGGTGAAAAGCCATACAAATGTGATCAGTGCGAGGAGTTTTTTATGCCGATCTGGATTTAAATACCACCAGAGAATTCATACAGGTGAAAAGCCATACAAATGTGATCAGTGTGAGAAGAGTTTTTTCTGTCGATCTGGATTTAAATACCACCAGAGAATTCATACAGGTGAAAAGCCATACAAATGTGATCAGTTTGAGGAGAGTTTTTCATGGAGCTCTCAATTAAAATCCCACAAGAGCATTCACACAGGTAAAATGCCATACAAATGTGATCAATGTCAGAAGAGTTTTTTGGGTAGATCTGGATTTAAATACCACCAGAGAATTCATACTGGTGAAAAGCTCTTCAAATGTGATCAGTGTGAGCAGATTTTCTCTTGGAAAGCTCATTTACATCACCATGAGCAAATTCATTTTAGAAGAAAGTCCCACAAATGTGATCATTGTGGGAAGAGCTTTACATGGAAAAGCCAATTAAAATCCCACCAGAGCATTCATACAGGTGAAAAACCCAACAAATGTGATCAGTGTGAGAAGAGCTTTTCATGGAAATGCCAATTAAAATCCCACCAGAGCATTCATGCAGGTGAAAAGCCATACAAATGTGATCAGTGTGAGAAAAGCTTTGTGAGGAAATGCCAATTAAAATCCCACCAAAGCATTCATACAGGTGAAAAGCCCTTCAATTGTGATTTTTTGTGAGAAAAGCTTTTTGAGGAAATGCTGATTAAAATTCCATCAAAGTATTCATACAGGTGAAAAGCCCTACAAATGTGATCAGTGTGAGAAAAGCTTTTCATGGAAACTTCTGTTAAAATACCACCTGAGCATTCATACAGGTGAAAAGCCCTTCAAATATGATCGGTGTGAGAAAAGCTTTGCGCGGAAATTTTGTTTAAAATCCCATGAGCGCCTTCATTCAGGTGAAATTCTGGTGGGTTGTGGAAATCCCACTAGGCACAAGCCTTGAGTGCCTTCAGTCCCTCTGTAAAGGGGTTTACCCCAAGAAATCCTTGTATGAGGACGTTTCATATTTCACTGAAGCGAACCCCAACCAAAACGTCCACAAAACAAAAATGAAAAAGCTAAGAAAGGATAAAATATACTGGCCGGACGTCTCCCAGGATATAAAGGCCCCCACATCGCACCTAGGCACTAGGGCGTGTGAGGATAGTGATAGTGCAACTTCTCCCAGTGCTACAAGGATTAGTCCCTCCTCTGCCAGCACTCAGCTGGGCTTCCCACCAGAGCAGCAAAAGTACTGGCCTTGGGCCCCAGCAACAAGACTGTCAAAGGACCAGCAAAAGAAATAAACAGAATTACGATACTGTAACGTGGTCCATTGAGGAGAAGAAAAAGATCCTTCACTGCTTTGCTTACTCCAGATACGAGAAGTGGGGCGGGCGGAAAAATGTTGTATTCGAGGAGCGAATAAACGAAGCGGATCTACCAGCAGAAAAGAAAGAAGCCACCGCAACTACCAAACTAGCCTCAATTGCTTCTCAAATTCACGAATACCTTTCAGAAGAGGAAATGGAAAAGATTAAGGAAGAAGCCCAAAAACAAGCAGAAAAAAGATTTCCAGTCTGGAAAAGAGGAAGAACAACAAGAGTTTGGATGGAGCCACTGGAAAATGGAGAAGTGGATGCTACTTTGGGCAACTGAGTACGCCAAGGCAAAATACACAAGTCAGAGAGCGAGATATCAAGAATGGCAGCGGATCTTCCACCACCACTGCCAAATTAAAAAAAGGTGTACTAAGAAGCAAACTCACCACCTAAAGGCATAACACCCTCATCCAAAAGTATTTCACTGAGGAAGAAATAGAATGGATGCAAGCAGAAGTGACCAGCATGATTAACAACAAAATCTGCCCTCTTACAGAGCCCCTAGAAATGCCAAAACGACGAACAAAGAATGCCCGGGGTCCTCAAAGATCACCCCTCAGGATGACCTCACCTGGGCCACCTGCCTCCCTGCCGGCGGGTGTTGCGCTAGAAATGGAACAACCAGGAAGCCCTGAGAGACAACAACAAAGAAGCAAAATGAGCCTGACACCACCCCGGGAGCCAAAAGGAATACAGCTGGAAACAGAATCAGAACAGTTAGAATTGGAAGAAGAACTCGCTAATAAGATCGAAGAAACTAGAAAAATGGATATGGAAGAACGCCCAAAATTGATTAAACTAAAACAGAATAAAAAGTTTAAAGCAGTGCTGCAGAAAGTGAACATTGGCCTAGCGAGACTGGTCCCAGCAGATACCACACTGACTGAGCTAAAGTGTGTGAACTACGGAGCTGCGGGGTTTATGCAGAGTAAGCTCGCCCCAGAACATAAAGACAGCAGGGGAAATGGGACTAGGAAAATAAAAATGGAACCACCTTGGAAAAAGAAACTACACCAGAAAATAACAAGCTTAGAGCTGAAATCTCCCAAGCTGCAACTTTTAGAAATGCGCAACACCACACAAAGAACCTCACTCGGAAAATTAACACCATAAAAAGAAGATACAACATAAGCAATGACCAGCTGGGTGGACGCCTGGCAGAACATCAAGCTGCGATGAAAGACCTAGCTGCACAAATTAGGAATAAAGAGAGGAAAATAAATGCGAACAGATAAATAAGCAGTTTACTGAAAACCCAAGGATAGTCTATAGGAATATAGCAAAAGACTCAATAGAAGTGCGAGAACCACCAGTGAGGGATAAAATTAAACGATACTGGAGGCCACTATTTGAAGACCCAAAACAACATCATCTTTGGTGTCAAGGTGTATTAGGGACATAGTATTCAGCTCCGTCAGTCCATCGGTCCGGCCGTCCATCCGTCAAGTCCCGTTTGTTGTGAACGCGAAATCTCAAGAACGCTTTGACCGATTTTATTCATCTTTGGCTTCAATGTGTATTTGTGTGATACGCCGACCCCAGTCGATTTCCTTCACCTGGCGGGGGACATGGCCACGTTTACTGGCAATACTTGTTTATTAAGCTGTTAAAGCTTTCAACTACTAATGGTCTTTCTTGGCTTGAACCCCAGAATTGCCGCTTGCGGCTATATTATATTAATTGCTTTTTCAGCCCTTTTTTTGCCTGTGTCCCAACTTTTTTGAGACCTGTTGCTGCCAGAAAATTTGAAATAAGCTCATTTTATGGATAAAAATGTAAAATGTTTCAGTTTCAACATTTGAAATGTTATCTATGTTCTATTGTAAATAACATATTGGCTCATGTGATCTGAAAGTCATTGCATTTTGATTTTATTCACAGTTTACACTTGTCCCAACTATTTCGGAATTGGGGTTGTATATTCAGGAAATCAGCTGACCTCATTTTTTGTGCACAAATCATTGCTGACCAAGACCTGACCATCTGAAGCAACCCCAGATCACACTGTCCCCAGAGGCTTGTACAGAAGGCACTAGGCATGATGGGTGCATCGCTACATCCACTTCTCTTCTTACCCTGAAGCGCCCATCAATCCGGAGCAGGGTAAGTCTGAACTCATCAGACCACATGACCTTTTTCCATTGCTCCAGAGTCCAATCTTTATGCTCACTCGCAAATTGATACTTTTTTTATCGATTAGCCTCGCTGGTTTTCTTAAGGCTACACAGCTGTTAAGTCGCAATCCCTCGGGTTCTCTTCACATTTTATGTTTGGTAATGCATGTACTTTTACGAATAAACAAAGCCGGGTCATTCCATATAAAATCTACAAGTGCCTCCGACCTGACCCCCTCTTAATGAGCTGATTTTTCTAGTACAGTAACTTCAGTATATTTAATAAATCCTTGCCAAATCTTACTCTGATCTTTTGAATATTTTTTGAGTTACAGGCTCTAAAATTGCACGGGAATTGGTCAAAATTTCTGGTGTCATTTTTCCAAGCATTTTTGAACCCTCATAACTTCATGTGTATTAGTAAATGAAATTTTCAGAGGTGAAAGAAATGAAGGCTTTGTTTCCAAAATGCAATAAGTGCCAAAATTTCAAAAATTGAGATCATTCCATAGAGCCTTGTGCTTCTTACACCTGGTGTAAAAATCTGTTTTTAGACATTCATACTATAAGGTGTATGTTTTCATGGTCAAAGTGGATTTTTCTATAAATGCAATAGGTGCCAGCATAGAAAAAGTTCTCAAAATGAGTAAAATGTATATTTTGCGTTTTGAAAACGATCTCTTCAAATATTGGAGCACTGTTAAAAACTGTAAACTCAATTGTATGCCCAATCTAGGAGTCACAATCTTAAACCAAAATCTGGATTTTCTTCAGTGAGATTTGTTCTGCAAGCATCTTCAAGCTTCAATATAATGGGAACTATGAAGGTTTCAGTAGCAACACGGCACCACTTTAATAACTATGATATAGCGTAGTAAAAACAAGTATCAGAACCATGGATGTGTGGTGTTTTCCTGTAATTCACCAGAGAAAACTTGAGAAAGTCCATGATAAGAAACTTCGGGGGGTCATCTCACCATGTGGGATAGCCTGATGATCAAATCCAGTTATAGCAGATGAAAGATCTAATTTCATCCACATTGTGATACCAGGCTCATGTTCTAGCCATGATTCCTTCTGTGCCAAATAATTTTCACGCTCACCAATGCATCTCTACAAAGAACTATCAGTAATAAGCGTTTCTGATTCAGTACATAGGTACACGAGGGGGTCCGCGAGATATTCTCACTCATCAACAGCCCTTGGTTTACCAAAGTTTGAGAACCCCTGCTCTAGAAGATTCAATGATTCATCCAGAATCAAAAACAAACGATAACATAATCTTTTCTTATGGTCGTTTATGGACTGCCTGTGATATGTGCTGTTCTTTTCCCAAATCTCCAATATAACAGGAAAACAATCGTTGAGGAAAAAAAAAAACTTTTCGATTGAATCTTCAGGAAAAAAAAAAAAAAAAAAAAAATCACCACCAGCAAAATGATTTTGCTCCAACACCTTGAAAGACTTGCTAACAGAACTTAACCTGTTCAGAGATGGGCTGTTATCCCTGCAGTTTCATATGGAAACCATCCATTGTAATGAAATTAATCACTTTTTGACATTTTTATTGCAAATATTTCTTGTTTTGTCATGTTTCCATTTAGTTCACCATCAATCTATTTGCTGGTGATATTATAGTTACTAATATGAATATTGACAACTGCCACTTGCAGTATATTGCTCCTTGCATTGAGACAACTCACTAATTTCAGCAAAATGGCTGATTTTGGACAGTGGACTGACTGTACACTGTACTTGTCTTGTAAGCAGTGGTTATTAAACTAGCTGGAATTAACTGGGGAGGCTTTTTTTATTTTTAGTTTGGATAAAATGTTTTGGACTCTAAACTCTGATTTGAAAGTACTTGCAATTTCTTTTTTAAAAACCCCCAAAAAAGTTTTAAATATGAAAATATATTAAATTTTATTTTGCCTCTTTGAGATACAAATTAATGGTAGTATTAAAATGGTCATTCACGTGGCATTTTTTAAAGATTCAGGCAATGGGTGATGTTGGACTACCGCTGATTTGCCTGAAACCTTTTTGATATTCGGTCTACTGGAAGATGGAAGAGGCTGATGTTTTTTTTCCTGGGCCTTCTAGCCTCATTTTCTTGGAGGCATATGTTGGATTTCTTAAAAAATTTGCTGCTGAAACTGAAATATCTCCAGGCAATTTTTGTCTAACTTCTGTTGCAAGCACCAACCATAGGGGGCGTGGCAAAACATTACTTCTTGCTGAAGTGACACTTGTATTTATGGCATTTCTGGCCTGTGTCTTCAATATCACTAGCAGATTTATGCATGATATGATTCTGTTGGCAAGTCCATTACTTTGCCATTTGAAAAGGGGATAATGAAGGCACGAGAGTACAGCAGGCGCTTTCGTCAGTCAGAATGTAGAAATGGTATTTGTAGAGGTTGCATGTCTCAATGTGCCCTAATCAAATTTGAATTAAATCTTTTTTTTTTTTAATCTGGCACCCCTGTATGTGTTCTGTCATAAAAGATTATTGTGGGGTTCAGGTCTATCAATACTGATCTGACCATTATTATACAAGTATGTGACACTCTTCACTGCCATCTCTGAAGTTACATAATTCAACAATTGATGTCACTGTCTTCTAGCTCATCAGGCAGTCTTGTTGACTGAAATGCAGCACAGCCAAACCTCACAATATACAAATACAAATACAAAATACAAAATACACTTGCAGTCTCGCAGTCTTGAGTGCATGTTCATGTCCCACCGACTAGGTACGGATGACGGTCCCATCCCTGAAAATCCACAAGCTCAGGTGCACTTAATCTACACTTCATTTTTCTAATACCACTTGGAGCAGTATTAACCCCTCTGTGCAGATGTAGACGCCAGCGGGCATGGAGCTGCTCTATTTAGCATGCAGTTACACTATTCTGTCACTAGATGTCACACCTGGATCAGTTATTGAATATTCACTGGCAAGCCAAGCTCGAACACAGCTTAAAATATGGAATAGTTCAGTCCCATTCCTGTTTTCCAGGAGTTGCATGAATTAAACTCCTCAGCAAAGCCTGATGTGCAAACTTCTCAGTGTACTTGCCCATAGTATCTATCCAGCAGTGAAAAAAAAAGATCTCATTCGACAGTAAAAAATTGTTGCCCTTAGAAGCAACCACTTCAGCTATAGTGAGCCAATGGTATCCCAATTATGTAATGAAAAAAATCAGTCTTCTGAAGAAAAAATTCACCATGGTTTTGTGAAAAAGTATTTGCCTCCTTTCTGATTTCTTTCTTCTTTTTCTTTTGCATATTTGTCGCACTTAACTGTTTCAGATGATCAAACAAACTTTAATGTCAGACTAAGATAACCCGAGTAAATACAAAATTCAGTTTTTAAATGAGGATTTCATTTATTGGGTGAAAAAGCTATCCAACCCTACCTGGCCCTATGTGAAAAAGTAATTGCCCCCTGAGCCTAATAACTGGTTGCGCAACCCTCGGCGTCAACAACTACAATTAAGCATTTGTGATTGGCGATGAGTCTTGCACATCCCAATACGGGTACCTGGTTATGCCGTTTGGACTCACTTGCACCCCCTTTTTCTTTCAGGCATTTGTTAATGATGTGCTAAGGAAAATGCTGGAGAAATACGTGTTTGTCTACTTGGACACATTTTTATTTTTTCCGATTCACTTCCTGAGCATGTCGCGCATGTTAAGCAGGTGCTCCAAGCTCTTCTGACAGCACGGCTCTTTGTTAAAGCCGAAACATGCATTTTTCGCGCAATAACCATCTCTTTCTTGGGCTTTGTCGTTTCGGAGGGCAGGGTCCAAATGGATCCACAGAAAATTGCTGCTTTCAGAGATTGGCCCACTCCTCAGTCTGTCAAGCAAGTTCAGGGTTTTTTGGGGTTTGCCAATTTTTATAGGTGATTTATTTGCAATTTCACTGCTATCGTCACCTCTATTACTGCCCTGACTAAGAAAACTGCTCCTTCGCCTTTTCAGTGGACTCCTAAGGCTGATTCTGCATCCACAGAATTAAAAAGGAGATTTTGCTCCGAGCCAATCCTCATTAACCCTAACCCGTGTCTCCCTTTTATTGTGGAGGTAGACGCTTCCGAGTTAGGGGTTGGAGCCATTTTATCTCAATGCTCGCCTGTCGATGGGAAAGTGCATCCCCGTGCGTTTTTTTCACGTAGCCTTTCCTTAGCTGAGCGTAATTATGACGTAGGTGATTGGGAGCTTTTGGGAGTTAAGCTAGCTCTTGAGGAGTGGCGTCACTGGTGAGTGGGGGCTGTCCATTCTCTCACTGTGTGGACAGACCACAAAAACCTTGAATATATTCAAGGCACCAAATACCAGGACTCCAGGCTTGATGGTCCCTCTTCCTTTCCCGTTTCAATTTCACTTTGATGCATCGGCCGGGGTCTAAAAACTTCAAGCCTGATGCGTTGCCTTGAGTATTTGATCGGGCGGACGTAGAGCGACTAGATGAGCCTATTATTCCTGAAAGTCAGATTGTAGCTCTGGTGGCTTAGAATATTAAGTCACAGTTGCTCAGCGGCTAGAGCCGGATCCGGGCTCAGGTCCCTCCCACTGTCTGTTTGTTCTTACCAGGGTGCGGGGTTAAGTGCTAGAGTAGGGGGCACTCCTCACATTTGGCTAATCATCCCGGGGTGCACCGCGCCAAAGATTATTTGCCTAGATGGTTTTGGAGACCAGGAATGGAGAAAGACATGTAAGACTTTGTCTCAGTGTGTTCGGTGTACGCCTGGAACAAAGGTTTGCAGCAGGCCCTGTCCGGGCTATTACACCTGCTGCCCATTCCTAATTGTCCCTGGAGCCACATCGCTCATGACTTTGTGACCGGATTGCCCCCGTCTGATAGTCAAATGGTCATTACGGTGGCGGTGGACTGCTTCTCCAAGGCAGCCCACTTTATTCCACTAGTTAAACTGTATTCGGCTCTGGAGACCGCGCATTTAATTGTGGACCACGTCTTTAGAATTCACGGTCTTCCCCTTGATGTGGTGTCTGACCGGAGCCCCCAATTTACATCCAGATTCTGGCGAGCATTTTGCATGCTGTTGGGGGTGTCGGTTAGTCTCTCCTCTGGGTTTCACTCTGAATCTAATGAGCGGACGGGGAGGACTAACCTGATCTTGGAGGCTACCTTGCGCTGTCTTGCGTCGGCTAATCCCTCCTTGTGGAGCAGACAGTTAGAGTGGGCTGAATACGCCCACAACACCCTGTGCAATGCTTCCACAGGCCTCTCCCATTTCGAGGCGTAATTTGGCTATCAGCCGCCCTTATTTGAAGATCTTTGGAGGGAAGTGGGGGTACTGTCTGCTAAGGCATACGTTCGTTGCTGCTGGTCTACGTGGCGACGGGTGCGTCTCTCGCTCCTGCGGACTGATGCTAAGCAAAAAAAACCTGGCTGATCGGCGCTGCCGCCCTGATTCCTCGTATTACATGGGCCAAAGCGTCTGGTTATCCACACAGGATCTGCCGCTGCATGTCAACTCTAAGAAGCTCACGTCCAAGTTTATTGGTCCGTTTAAAATCATTCGCAAGATCAACCCTGTTAAGGTGCGGCTTCAGCTTCCCCGGTCCATGAGGATATACCCCACTTTTTACATTTCCAGACTGAAACCTCTCACTGTCAGTCCGCTGGTCCTGCCTGAAGCTGCCCCGCACCCTCAGGGATGGTTGGTGGGCAGCCATCTTACACGGTTTGGCGTATCTTTGTCAGGAGACGGGTGAGTCATGGGATCCAGTACGTTGCGGACTGGGAGGTCTATGGTCCCAAGGAGCGCTCCTGGGTCCCGTCCTGGGACATTCCTGACCCTGACGTGAGAGCCGAGTTTTGCAGGCAGGCCGGATTGTCCGGGGCCACTCCTTGGGGGGGACCGGTCATGGTTTTGGGGGGTTGCTGCCTACTGTGTATTTTCTTCGCCACCTGAAGGCTATCCTGCTGTGTGATCAGGTGGTTGATTGCTTATTATTTGCAGCTGTGGAGAGACTATTTAAGAGGCCCTTCCAGCGCTGTCTGGTGCTTTTGTGTCACTCTTGCGAGGTCTACAAAGCCCTTAGCAATTTGTTGGAGGAAACTCCTTAAAAGAGTTTAGGATTTGGTGTTTGTCCGATTTATTGTTCTGTTTATCAGAGTTTATGTTCTGTCCCATAGAAGGGCCTATTTGTTGGAGCATAGTCTTTGCTTGCAGACCTCTGTCTGTTCCAGCAGGAGTGGGTGGTACCCTGTCTGTCTCTTATGAGAAAGCTCTTATTTCCTGGGAGGATTTTTGCCCATTTGTTCTGGGTTGTTTTTGCTGGGAAAATTGCTGGAGAGTTACGCCCTTTTTCTTTTACTGTTTCTCCATTTAGAGGTCACTCGCATTTCTTGGGTGGCTTTTAGATATCCTATCTTGTGTCACGTCTGGGCCTCTGTCCCATTCCCCTTCACACAGTGTTAAAAACAAAAACTGATCTGGGCTCCACCAACACTGGGGATCTAAAGATTGAGAGTCGAGACATTACAGAGCTGGCCTATTTAGCCCATCTGCATCCTGACCAAATCTAAACTGAAACACATGATGGAGGCTGTGTTAAGGCTGAACATATGAGTGTCTTGCCAGACAAGAATTGTTTTGACATCAAATCTGAGGTGAAGCCAGAATCCAGTGAAGGATTAGTGAGTGATCTCATGAACACTGAGCTTAATGGAGCTGCTGTTGATGAAAGTGGTCCGACTGGACCATGGCAGTGTGGAGAAGGGCCAAATCCAAGCAGGAACAGAACTGGGGAAAAAAACAGTCAGATTTACAGTTCATGCAGGTGAAAAGCCCCTCCAATGTTATCAGAGCAGGAAGAGTTTCAGTCTTATATCTCATTGACCTTCCCATGCGCAAATTTATACAAGTGAAAAGCACACCACGTGTGATCTGTGTGAGAAGTGTTTCAGTTTGAAAAATGCTCTGTTCCCATGGGCTCATTCATAATTATGAAAAGTGTGACCAATGCATCCAGTGAGAGGTGTTTCAGAGGAAAAAGTCATTTATGCTGCCATAATCAAATTAATATGGGTAAAAAGCTGTATAAATGTAATCAGAGTGAGAAGAGTTTTTCATGTAAATACACTTCAAAAATCCACCAAAGAATTAATATGGGTGAAAATCCCTATAAATGTGATCACTGTAAGCAGAGCATTTTATGGAAACTCACTTAAAATCCCACCTGAGCATTCATACAGGTTAAAAGCCCTACAAATATGACCAGTGTGAGAACAGCTTTTCCAGGAAATCACACTTACATTTTCTACAGCATATTCTTACAGGGGAAAAGCCAAACAAATTTGATCAATATGAGAAGAGCTTTTCTTGGAAATCCCAATTAATATCCCACCAATGCATTCACTGGGATGAAACGCCTGTCATGGTTTGTGAGGTGTGCGTGTGGTTTGGACTTTTCTTTGCGGCTCTCGTCCCGGGACGATATCGAATTCCTTGGCTATCGGATTCTTTACCCAGCTGGCTGATTAAGCTGGGGCGGCACCTTCCCGGACTCTATATTAGCAGGAAGTCCGGCACGCCTCCTTCTCTAGAGTGTCTGTTTTCAGCTTCGCACTATAGCCGACGATATCTGTAATCAGGTTTTGTATGACTTTCTATCTTCTGATTTTTGGAGTTTCTCCTCCCTTTTTGCTATCTCGCTTTGCTTCCGTGTTTTGGACTATTATACGTCCTTTGGAAGCGCGAGTACTTTTGTTTGGTCTGTATTATTTTCTGTGTTTGTACTGTGTCCGTGCTGCTCACTTTCTCTCTGGTCGTTGCGCTTGGCCTCCTAATTCTACCAGCCATTACAGAACACTCTAGCCAGCATGGAGTCGTCAGCAACGGCTGCGTTAGAGAAAGTTGTGGCTAATCAACAAACTGTTCTCTCTGGATATGGCAAGGGTCTTGCTAGCCTGAACAATCAGAAGGCAGAGTTGGCAGACAGAGTCCGCCTTCAGGCGAATGCCATGGAGAGACAGGAAAACATTCTGTTAACTCTCACTGAGAGTATTAGAGCCTTGTCCACTCACACAAAATGTTGCACAAGCACAATCCATACACCTTCCCCGAGAGCGAAAACTCCAGTTACCCCCAAGATATGGAGGCGAGGCAGGAAGATGTAAAGATTTCATTGCCCAATGTGAAATTTTTTTAAAGTGCAGCCTTCACGGTTCGTGAATGAAGAGTCTTGGGTTTCATTTATTTTATCCCTGTTGACCGACACAGCACTCACTTGGGTCGGCCCACTTATTCGATCTAATTCACCGGTCGTGAATACTGTGGAGACTCTCGTTAGAGAAATGGTATCAGTGTTTGATCAGGATGTTTGTGGTCAGGACGCGGCTACGCGTTTAATGCATCTGAGGCAGGGCTCTGAAAGTGTCGCTGAGTTTTCAATTCGCTCCTTGGCGACAAGAGACAGGCTGGCCAGAAGTGCCTCTTAGGACAGTTTTTGTTCACGCTTTGGCTGAGGAGGTTAAGGACACTCTGGCTACATTGGAGCCTTGTGTTTCTCTGGATTCGTTGGTTCACACTGCGGTGCGAATTGATAATCGCATCCGCGAACGTAACAGGGAGAAACATACTGCATTGACTCTTGCTGGCAATGGGGCTAATGATCCTCTCAGCGTGCATACAGTTCCCATTCTGCCCACTGAGATTTCCACTCCTGGCGAGCCAATGCAGGTTGATGGCTCATATGAGAGCCGGGCTTGTAAGCCCGTTTGCAGACGTATAATCTGCTATAATTGTAATGGGGGGGGCTAGAGGGACAGACCAAATTTCCCTTCTGAACTTTAATTCCTGTAGAATTGACTGTGGGGAGACAGAGAATATTTATCAAAGCTTTTGTGGACTCCGGCGCGGTGGACTGTTTTATGGATGCGGAGTGGGCTAGGAGACATTCCATTCCCATCTGCCCTCTTTTACATTCACGCACTGTAAGATCTTTGGACGGTCGCCTGCTGGGAACTGGATTTATAACCAAAGTCTCTGATTCATTGACTATGTTCATTTCTTTTGGTGGTCATTTTGAGGAGGTCCGGTTTTTTATTATCAGCCCTCCTGTTTTCCCTGTTGTTTTATGACACTCTAGGCTACGGGAACATAGGCCTCACATCATTTGGGGGAGTCAGAATAACCCGATCGTCCAGTGGCACACTGATTGTAGGTCCCACTGTTGGGAGAGTTTGGATTGTCATCCCGGGCATCAACCTATGGGGGAGGCTGACGCCTGGAGTGATTCTGAGGAGTTTGTCTCACACAACCCTCCTAATCTAGAGAAAGGGGCGGAGGAGGGGTCGGAGTGGGATCCTCAATTTGACTGGCGGCAGCCAGAGGAGGATTGCTATTCAGAGGATTTCTCTGACTCGGAATCAGACATGGAGATGGCAGGTTCCGAACAGGGTGAGAATTAGGGGGCTGCTCTGAACTTTTGTCTGCCTCCTAATGTTCCTAACGATTATGCTGATCTCACAGATGTTTTTAGCAAGCAATGGGCCTCGACTTTACCTCCTCATCGCACGTACGATTGCGAGATCAATCTCTACCCGGGGACCACTCCCCCCAGGGGTTCATTATGCTCGCTGTCAAGGCCTGAGTGAAGGGCCATGCGAGAATATATTCAAGAGGCTCTGGCTAATGGATTTATTCGGCCCTTCACGTCTCCCCTGCGAGCGGGTTCTTTTTGTGGGCAAAAAATATGGCGGCCTGAGACCCTGTATCGATTACAGGGGCTTGAATAATATCACCATTAAAAACCGATACCCCCTTCCGTTGATGAATTCCGCATTTGAACGTCTGCAGGAGGCATCGTTTTTTACTAAGCTAGACCTCCGGAATGTTTATAAGTTGGTTCGGATCCGGGAGAGGGACGAGTGGAAAACGGCATTTAATATGCATGACGGGTACTGCAAATATTTGATCATGCCGTTCGGATTGGTTTACGCCCCTTCAGTGTTCCAGGCACTCGTCAATGACGTCCTCCAAGAGATGTTGGAGAGATTCGTCTTTGTCTACCTTGACGATATTCTGATTTTTTCATCAACTCTCTCGGAGCATAAAGAACACGCCAGACAAGTGCTTGAGGCCCTCCTTAAAGACAAGCTTTTTGTCAAGGCTGAAAAATGCGTTTTTCATGCCAAGACAGTTTCGTTTCTTGGCTTCATTGTTTCGGAAGGGTCTGTCCGCATGGATCCTGACAAGTTGGCAGTGGTCAGGGATTTGCCTGCCCCTCAAAACGTCAAGGAGGTGCAACGGTTTTTGGGGTTTGCTAATTTTTATAGGAGGTTTATTCGTAATTTTAGCATGGTAGCTGCCCCCATTATCGCGCTCACTAAGAAAAATACCTCCTTGTCGTTTGCTTGGTCTCCAGCAGCTGAAGATGCTTTTCAGGAGTTAAAGAAACGATTTAGCTCAGAGCCCATTCTCGTTTTGCCCGATCCTTCCCTCCCATTTGTTGTGGAGGTGGATGCGTCAGAAGTCGGGGTGGGTGCCATTTTGTCCCAGCGCCCCCTTCGGGACAATAAGTTGCATCCATGCGCCTACTTCTCCTGGTTGTTGTCGGCGGCCGAACGGAATTACAGCATTGGTGACCGGGAGTTATTGGCTGTCAAGTTGGCATTAGAAGAGTGGCACCATTGGTTGGAGGGGGCTGAACATCCGTTTGTGGTTTGGACGGATCATAAAAATCTCCAATACATCCAACAGACAAAATGACGTAATTCTCGGCAGGCGTGGTGGTCATTGTTTTTCAACCATTTTAACTTTACGTTAACCTATCGCCCAGATTCTAAAAACATTAAGCCCAACGCTTTGTCGCTTTGTCGACCGCTCTGGTTGCGACCCCATTCCTGAGCCAGTTATCCTGGCAGCTCAGATTGTGGCTCCCATTCAGTGGGATGTTGAGTCTGTTGTGCGGGAGGCGTTGAGAACTGATTCCGGTCCTGGTGGGGAGCCGCCTGGCTGTTTGTTTGTTCCGTTGCCAGTACAGTCCCAAGTCCTCCAGTGGGGGCACTCTTCCCATCTGGTGGGTCACCCGGGAATTCATCGGACCAAGCAGTTCTTGGCCTGACGTTTTTGGTGGCCCAGCAGGATTGAGGACATCTGGGAGTTTGTAGCGGCGCGCTGTATCTGTGCTAGGAACAAGACTTCCCATCTCCCCCCCTCTGGTCTGCTGTGGCCGTTGCCCGTCCCTAAGTGCCTGTGGAGCCATATTGCTCTTAATTTTGTTACGGGGCTGCCTGTTTCTGAAGGCAACACGGTCATCTTGGTCATGGTCAACCGTTTTTCTAAGGCCGCCCACTTTATCGTGCTGCCCAAGCTGCCTTCGGCGTGGGAGACGGCCCTTCTTGTTGTGGACCATGTTTTCCGGCTGCATGGTCTCCCTCAAGATGTGGTTTCTGACTGGGGCCCTCAATTTACGGCCAAATTCTGGCGTACGTTTTGCAACCAGTTGGGGGCCACCGTGAGCCTTTCCTCTGGTTTCCACCCAGAGACTAACGGGCAGACGGAGCGAACCAGCCAGTCGTTGGAGAATACTCATCGATGTTTAGCGGCTGACAACCCATCTTCATGGAGTCGATTTTTAGCATGGGCCGAATATTACCACAATTCTCTGGGTAACTCCTCCACAGGCCTTTCCCCGTTTGAGGCTCAGTTGGGTTATCAGCCTCCGCTGTTTCCTGAGACTGACAGGGATTCAGAGGTTCCTTCGGTCAATCACTTTGTTCAGCGTTATCGGTCAGTTTGGGCCAGGGTCCATTCCTCTTTGTTGCGCTCTGGACGGAAACAAAAAACCGCCGCAGATAGAAGGCACCGTTCGGCCCCATCTTATCGGGTTGGCCAAAAGGTCTGGCTTTCCACGCGGGACCTGCCTTTGAGAGTGGAGTCACGGAAGTTGGCTCCCCGCTTCATTGGTCCTTTAAAGATTGTGCGAAGGATCAATCCTGTCACAGTCTGGTTGAAGCTCCCTAGATCCTTATGGATCCACCCCTCTTTTCATATCTCCAGGCTCAAACCTGTTAACACTTGCATCCTGGCTCCGGCCGACATACCCCCGCCGCCACCACGGACAAGGGGGGCCTGTTTACTCTGTGCGTCGTATTTTAGCCGAGAGGCGTGTGGGTCGTGGGGCTCAGCTTTTAGTCGACTGGGAGGTTTATGGTCCTGAGGAGCGGTGTTGGGTTCCTTTTCGGGATATCCTGGATCCCACCCTTATCTCAGAGTTCCGTGCACGGGGTTCTCTGGGAAGTTCTGGAGCCGTTCCTTAGAGGGGGGGTCCTGTCATGGTTTGTGAGGTGTGCGTGTGGTTTGGACTTTTCTTTGCGGCTCTCATCCCGGGACGATATCAAATTCCTTGGCTATCGGATTCTTTACCCAGCTGGCTGATTGAGCTGGGGCGGCACCTTCCCGGATTCTATATAAGCAGGAAGTCCGGCAGGCCTCCTTTGCTAGAGTGTCTGTTTTTAGCTTCGCACTATAGCCGACGATATCTGTAGTCAGGTTTTGCATGACTTTCTATCTTCTGATTTTTGGAGTTTCTTCTCCCTTTTTGCTATCTCGCTTTGCTTCCGTGTTTTGGACTATTATACATCCTTTGGAAGCACGAGTACTTGCGTTTGGTCTGTATTATTCTCTGTGTTTGTACTGTGTCCGTGCTGCTCACTTTCTCTCTGGTGGTTGGGCTTGGCCTCCTAATTCTACCGGCCATTACAACACCCTACAAATGTGATCTGCGTGGCAGGAGATTTTCATGGAAACTTCAATATTAGTCCCACCAGAGAATTCATGCAGATGTAAATCCCCACTATTGCGTTCAGTGCGAGAGGAGCTTCTTTTAGAAATCCTAATTAATACCCCCCCAGAGAATTCATTCAGGCGAAAGCCCTTAATTTTTGCCATCAGCGGTATTTTTTCAAAATTTATGACATCACCACTTGGTGATTTATTTTAGCTGAGAAACTGGTCTTTTCTAAGAATCAGGCGCAGCAAGGTGTGTTCAAGAGAATCAGGTTATATTTGTGCTTAAAGGGTCCAGCACCTAAAAATTCCAAGATGGATGAGCCTGGACTATCGATGGTGGGACAGTCCTCACATTGTCATGGTTTCTGAGGCTGAGAAAAAATACAAGAATACAGCTGATAGGTGTGGCCATCTGTGAATGAGGACGCTCAGAGTAAACTGATTGCCTTAGTTACGCGACACTGAATTGGCTCCCAATGACCTGTAGCCAAATTCTGGAGACAGAGAGACTCATACACACGAAGCTCGTGAGGACATTGTACTGAATTTGATTCAATCTGTGCAGCCTTTCCTCCACCATAACCAATTTATGCCTAACCTTAACCTAACCCTAACTGTTAGCGCATCTATGAATTTAACCAATTGGCCATCATCCTTTGGAGTCCTGTGTCCTCGCAAACTCAAATGTCCTCACAACATCTGTGGTTTCTCGTGAGTTATTTCTTGTAAGTATAGCTATACAAGCCTTCACCCACTCACAGGAGGAAAACACACAGGGGTCATTCCATGCCAAATCAACCAGGGGCTCCCAGGTCACTCCCTCAGATTTTGATGAAAACTTGCCAAAATGAATCTTATGGGGTATATAGAAATACCACAAAGTTTTGTTGAAAAAACTCAATGTGAGAAAAAAAAGCATATCTCTCTGCTTTCGGTTAGCAGTTTTGCCACCTGTTGACATGTTACAAGCTAAAAAGCATTGTATATACAGGTTTTTCATGTATGGTTGGTTGGTTTTATTTCTGCGTATATACACAAACATTAAGAAAAAAAAACAAGAAAAAGAGAAAAATATGCAAAGTATAATACAAAATACAGATAATCAAAAGATACAGCTGGTAGCCCATATTCAGCTGCAACGATTATTGTTGCAGCTGGTCTTCCATTCACTGCTGACAGATTCAGCTAGATTTATTAGAGTAATGTTAGATGATCGTCACACTCCAAATCAGGGTGTGTGCCAGTTTTTACTACAATCACAAATCAAAATGTTACATGTTATCATAGAGCCAACACCTGATGTCATTAACAAACAAAACACTGCTTGTGCCTTTGGCAAACAGATCCCAGTGAAAACACTACCCTCCGAGGTTGTTACGTCCCCCAGTCCTGGTGGCCATAGCCACATGCTGTTTTGGCGGCCCCTGGTGGTTGCTGGTTCTTTTGTTTTCCATCTGTCCTAATTACAGGTGAGCCACACCTGAGCAGCGATTCCCAGCTCTATAAAGAGGATTGGGGGTGAACAGCAGAGGAGGCGCCCACGTCCCGGAAGAGAAACCTTGAGAAGCTGTCCACGCCACTTCGTTCCCGCTGGCCTACTGCTTAATAACTCGATTATCTCAAAGAAACCCGTTGGCATATCTGTTGTTTCGTCAATTAAACATACCCCTATTTTGTCTAAAACGAGCCAAGAGTGTGCGTCTCCCTTTATGTTGCGGCTCCTGTCCGACGGGTCGTAACAGAGGTAAATGATTAATCCTAACCAGCATGTCCTGGATGAGTAATTGCCAAGAAAACATTCATTCAGGGATACAATTAAAGTTTAGGAAAGTAATTAATCCTAACCCCACTGCAATCTCCTCATCCCTAATTTGGGACACAGGCCTCCTCCTTGTGCGGGATGAGTCATTGCCAAGAAAACATTCATTCCACATGTTCCAGGAAGCACATGCTATAAAGCTGATGAAGTCAGCTTCTTTCACTTGAGAAGTAACTTTCTGTAAGTCAACATGGCATCAGCAATTGTTTCTCTTCATACTTGTTCTATTGGAATGTTCTTGAATCAGGATTGCCACAAGTTTCTAGAAAAATAGCAATAGAGGTTTCTGAGACCATAATTTACTTGTAATCTGTTTCTTGTGAACAGCAAAAGGGTCAGCACAATACTTCTGCA
The DNA here is from genome assembly GCA_029692085.1 of Gymnothorax javanicus. NCBI lineage: Eukaryota > Metazoa > Chordata > Actinopteri > Anguilliformes > Muraenidae > Gymnothorax > Gymnothorax javanicus. The sequence continues at coordinate 156,850,859 of CM056196.1, forward strand.
GGCTTTCGTAGCGTGACAAGTACATCTTCTCATGATGAAAGCAAACTTTGTTGTCACAAATAAATTGATAGTCACATCTCCACTGCATCAACTTTTTATTGTTGTCACTAAAATCAGACACGTTAAGTAGTCCTGCCTTTCGACACTAATGAAACTTGCGGCAATCCTGATTCAAGAAATATGCCATTTTTCTCAGGTTGAGTTTATATTGAAGGAGTTGAGATCTTGATATTTGCACCAATTAAGGGTTAGATGTGCCTCCTGTAGGAGAATGAATCACACTGTCTTAGCTAACTATCTACATAGTCACCTGTGCCCTCAAAGAAGGGGGTATGGTACTGGTTTTCTGACTTGTGACCATTTTCAGGTGACAATAAATCAGAGATTAAAACAGAGGCGTTGCCAGGATGCCAAGCTTGGGTGGCATTTGTCCTTTTGGGGGGCGGGGTGGCAAAAAAAGAACCTCTAAATCGGCATAAAATACAACATGCACAACATCTTGAAACTTTTTTTTATATCAGTGGCGGCTGGTGAACTGGCGATAGGGGAGGCTCAAACCCATCCCTTGAAAATAATGATTGGTCATGACCTGTTTTCAATCATTCATTTAAATTACCATTACACAAGCTCAGAAAACTTGCAACATTCACAGGTGTGGTCAGTTTTCATTAATAATGCACACCTGTCAACTTTCATGTATTCCGCGTGCGTTTTATATTTACGTTCCCCTGCTGTAGTCAGCAATTATTCAATCAACGCATGCGTAAGAGATTCTCGCACGGAATTGAAGTCCTTGTGCATGGAGGTTTATCAGTTTCACCTGCGTTATGACTCCCGACTTCTCACGCTTTTCTCTACTCAGGAGTTGGAAGCAATGTATGTGTTTCATGATCGTTTAAACTGTTTAAATGAAATAAGATCATTGGAAGCAATGAAATTGCATAAAGAAGTTTCAAATGATCTTATTTAATTTAAACTATTTAAACGATAATGAAACACATGTATTGCTTCCAACCCCTGAGTATAGAAAAGCGTGAGAAGTCGGGAGTCATAACGCCGGTGAAACTGATAAACCTCCATGCACAAGGACTTCAATTCCGTGCGAGAATTATGTACATTTGGCATTTTCTAGGATGGATTTTGCTATATCTACGAATTTGGAATCTTTTTTGCGAGCATAATCCACGAGCCGAAGAAACAGTCCCTCCTCATTTGTATCCCTGTGATTGTGCCCACGCAGAGCAAGCTCACTAACAGTGAGAAACTGAATGACTTCAGCCATGCTTTTAATGTGGTATCTGTTCTTTTCTACTTGGGTATGACCCAGCAGATGGACAATATTTTCTCTGACCGGCGCTGGTACTCCCGCCACGCAGCCATGGCCCTGGAGTGTGAGATGCTTGTTGCGTGTTTGTACAGTCTTTATCGAGTGCTTTTTTCCCCATTTGTGTAGCCGCGTTTGGTAAATATATCCTCACGATCCGAATTAGAACTAAATTTGCGACAAGCGAAGCAAAAGCTGGCATCGCGCAGTACTGAATAATTAAGCCATGCCATGGTCGAGTTTGATACGCTTAGGATAACGGCTTAAAATGGGCTGAGATGGGCGATTCATATTTAAGTCCGGAGGAGTGGACACAGAGCCGGGGTCTCTGAACATGGGAAGAAGAGACGTTATGAACCCCCAGCATGGGTGCAGTGCTGCTGGAGCATGGTGCATCTGCCGGTGATTTACGAGCAGTCCCGGACCCCGGCACGGATGCAACGCCCTGTTCGGTGGTTGCAGGGCTGCTGGTAGAGACAGCACTTGCGGGAGTAGGAGCTGCATGTTTTTTTAATGAGCCATCTCTGCATTTCTATTGGCAAATGTTCGAAGTGCTTATGATACAGATGTTCGAGATGTTGAAATGTGCTTATGATACAGAATTATTGTTGCAACAACCCCAGTGAGTGACTAGCAACTCCAGACTAGCTGCTAGCTAGCTGCCTGGGCTCACTCGGTAGCTGACTCAGGTTATAACCACACGAGTCGACACACACACAGATGACAAACTAGTACAAACATTACATTAATGTTTATTTTATTTTATTTAACCTTTATTTTACCAGGAATAAATCCCATTGAGATACAAAATCTCTTTTCCAAGGGAGTCCTGGCCAAGACAGCAGCATAAAAGTTTCTCACAGAAAACAACAACAGACAATGACAAGGCAAAAAATGCATTAACCGGTTTTAGCATTAAAGCATGTACATGCACTGGTTAAGTAAGCCTTAATTCTGGTTTTAAAAACATGTAAACTTATGCGATGATCCAGTGTAAGAGCCGTTTTTGGTTTTGTGTTTATTTTTATGGGTAATGCTGTGGCTGTGAACCTCCCACCACTTGGGGGAGCATTACTACCCAGTGTATAAGCTCAAAGGTCCATATATCCATGGTGTTTTTTTGATGAGCTTGTGTGGATCAGTGGCGTTCCCTTGGATGTAGAATTAGATGATTTTTTGAAGGCGGAGGGAGTATGTGGGGTAAGGCGGCTAAATAGCTATAGGGAGGGAAAGATGCAGGAAAGTAGGTCAGTGCTACTTGAGTTCACTGGTGAAATACCAGAGAGAATATTCGTGGATTTTGTGAGTTACAGAGTGAGAATGTTTGAAAGAACTCCATTGTGGTGTTTTAGATGTCAAGAGTACGGACATGTGGCAGTAGTTTGCAGAAGGGAGATGCACAGGTGTAGACAGTGTGGACAGGAGGGATGCATAGAGGATGACTGTGAATTGGTAAAATGCTTTCACAGTGGGAATGGGCTCATTGTAAGTAAGTAAGTAAAATTTATTTCTATAGCACTTTTCACAGAGAAATGCTCACAAAGTGCTTCACAAAATGACAGTAAAAACAAAGGAAACTCACAAAATTATAAAAACACAGAAGACAAATAAAACAGTAAAAACACAAAACAAAGTTATCAAAAGACAGTGACAGTCAGAAACATGGTTAGTTTATGACCTTTCAGGAAAAGCTCGCCTGTACAAATAAGTTTTTAGATCCCTTTTAAACATGTCTACAGTAACGGAGACTCTCAGGTCCTGTGGAAGAGTATTCCACAGCCTGGGTGCAACACACTGAAAGGCTCTGTCACCCTTGGTTTTTAGCCTGGTACAAGACACAACCAATAGACCCTGGTCTACAAACCTAAGAGACCTGTTGGGTACATGAGGGTGAAGGAGGTCACACACGTACTCTGGTGCCTGACCATGGAGAGCTCTGTAAACAAAAACAAGGACTTTAAAATGGATTCTATACCTGACAGGAAGCCAGTGCAGCGAGGCCAGAATGGGGGTAATATGGCAGCTCTTCCAAGATTTTGTCAGTAGCCTGGCCGCAGCATTCTGCACCAGCTGCAGGCGGTTGATGGCTGTCTTACTGAGACAGGTGAACACAGAATTGCAGTAGTCAAGCCGCGATGATACAAATTAATAGACAATCATTTCAAGTTCAGCTTGTGACACAACAGTTCTCAGTTTTGCAATGTTTTTAAGATTAAAAAAGCAGATGCGTGTCAAAATATTAATGTGTTTTTCAAAGTTCATGGCATGATCAAAAATAACTCCAAGGTTTCTCAGGGAGGAACATACATTTAAGCTGAGTGATCCAATACTGCACTTCAGCTTAGAAACAGTGCTGTCAGAACCAAAAATGAGGACTTCAGTTTTATCTAAATTTAACTGAAGGAAATTGTCCACCAACCAAACCTTACTAGCTGACAAACAATCATGCAACACATTCAGACTGTTGGTTTTGTCAGGTTTAAAAGAGCACTGTAACTGAATATCATCAGCATACATATGATAAGACACACCATTGAACTGGCTGATAACTTCTCCCAGGGGCAGCATATACAGTGCAAACAAAATGGGGCCCAAAACAGACCCCTGAGGCACCCCACAGGAAAGGGGGGCAGACTTAGATATAAAAGTGCCAGCAGCTACAGAGAAGGTTCTGTCTGATAGGTACGAGGCAAACCAGTTGAGGGCGCTGCCTGAGATGCCAACATGGTCTCTGAGCCTATCTAAAAGGATTCCATGATCCACAGTGTCAAATGCTGCCCTGAGATCGAGCAGCACCAGAACAGTACATTTGGCGGAGTCAGACGCCATCAAGATGTCATTAGATACCTTGAGAAGAGCTGTTTCAGTTGAATGCCTCTTACAATAACCAGACTGGAATTTATCAAAAATTTTGTGGTGGTTCAAGGCACTGACAAGCTGGTTAGCTACAATTTTCTCCAAAATCTTTGACACAAAAGGCAGCTTGGATATAGGCAGAGCATGTGAAGCAGAGCAGGGCCGATGGACGCAAAAGTGTTTTTCAATAATTGTGTGGGTAAGATATCTAGTGGGCTAGAGGAGATCTTCATACTACTCACTAGCTCAGTCAACTGTAGCAAGGAGATGTGCACAAAGCAGTCCAGTATGGGCTGCCGATTCGAAGGAACAGGAAGGGAGGCAGCAGAAGGAGTTATACTAGCCCTAATGTTGGCTACTTTGTCAATGAAAAATGCCAGGAAATTATTGCAGTCGTCCACAGAGAGGGCAGGCGCAACAGGCAACTGAGGGGAGGCAAGGTTGTTAATGGTGTCAAAGACAACTTTAGGATTCCCCTTATTGGAGGAAATAAGCTCTCTGAAATAAGAAGCCCTAGCAGATTTAAGCATGGAGTTAAATTCTATTAAAAGTTCTTTAAAATAGATACGATGGACCTGGAGCCCCGTAGACTTCCACAGGCGCTCTACACGCTGACATTTATGTCTCAAAAAATGAATACCCTTAATCATCCAAGGGTTATGGTTATCAGAGGCAACAAAATGAGATTTCAAAGGAGCAATGTCATCTAAAATAGTAGAACAGTGTGAGTTGAAAATGTCAACTAAAAAATTGACATCAGAAACCTCGTGAAGGGATTGCACTGCACCGTTGTTAAAATCAGAAGAAAATTTTTCAGCAGAGAGGTTGTTTAACATGCGTGAACATTTCACACGCTTACTGACTAGACGGTCAGAGTTAAAAGACACATTAAAAAGGATACTATCATGTTCAGTCACAGGCAACTTCTCAGAGTTCACACTATCAATAATAAGTCCAAGTGTGAAAACCAGGTCCAACGTATTCCCCTTGACATGTATGGGTCCACTGACATGTTGACAGAGGTTAAAAGATTCAGTCACCTCCAAGAAATTTGCAGCAAAGGTGTTGGTGGTGTCATTTATGGTCATGTTAAAATCACCAAGGAGGAGGATTTTCTCAAATTTAATTATGGAAGCTAAAAAGTCACTGAATTCTGATAAAAACAGGCCATTGACACCAGGGGGACAATGAATTAAAACACAATAAAATGGGTTCGAACGTCCAATTTTCATCACCAGCAGTTCAAACGAAGTAAATGTTCGACAGCACACCCTACGGGAGGAGGGTGCAGTGTGATAGAAGAAAAATGGAAAGGGAGGTGGAAAAGACAAGAGTACAGGGTAAGATTTCATATGCAGAAGCTACAAAGAGAGTTTTGAGCAGAAATGAAATGGTAGGGAAAGAGCGGGCCAAAGTGCAGACTGTAGAAAAGAAACAAAAGGAATATGAGGAAAATGAGATTAGGATGGGAAGAAGAAGTTTTTTGGCTTTTATATCAATGGTGTTGAACTGTGCTTGTGAGATTGAAAGTAAAACTGAGAGAATTAAGATGGTTGTGGAAGCAGCAAGAGAGATTTTTGGTGTTGTAGATGTTAAGAGGGAAGACATACAGAGAATTTTGGAAAGAGGATTCGGTGGTGGTCAGATTGTAGAGGAATAAGGGCATATAGAAAACTGTAGTAAAGTATTTGAAGGAGATAAGGTTGAATAATTGGAATCAGTGAGCAGTTTTTTTTTCTTCTTTTGGTTTCTTTAAAGATCATTTAAGCGATAAGATAAATCCAGTAGGTGGCGGTAATACACCATGTGGTCAAATTGATATATAAAAACCCAAAGAAGAAGAAGAAGAGCTTGCGCGGATGCTGGTTGGCAGAAGCAGACAGTTTTATACTGTGAACCGTGGCTGGCGATGGCGTTTTGTTATTTTGCCTGTATCGGTAAATAGGCGATCTGGTGGAAGGTGGATGTTTGGCCCACTTTGCATTTTGATTGGAAACCTGTTCATCTGAACGCAATGCATCACAAGTAAATAAATATCATTGTTATTATCGAACTGAAATCACTGGAGTGGACATTCTCGTCATTATTCGCGCGTTGAAACAGCCTACCAGCAACAAGTGACCTGTTTTGATAGGCAAAGGGGTCACTACAGTAAGTTTTAGACTCGCTACGTTGAGGACTACGTTGGGGGCGGGCGTCGCTTTACGGTGAGGACAGTGCTGAAGACGGCGGTTGGTATTTCAAGACAGCGATGATTGCTGCTGCTGTTTAACGACTGGTCGAATGATTTACCTCCTCGCTTGAAAAAGGAGCTGTTGCGATCCTGTTAGCAGAGGAACCAGGACGCCAAGATTACACACCTGTATACCGGCCAACGTCACGGTATGTGTAGCGCTACACTAATGGCCAGTGTGGTAACGTTACCGGTAAATGTGTGCACACAACTTTGCGCGTAAAATCCAATGCATTGGTGTTGACTGAGCGAAACGGAGCGCGTTTGCAATTTGCATAAGACTGTAAACGGGTGCAGTTCGCAAAAGTTTTGGCGCGTATGCAATTGGCATAAAGACTTCTAATCTGCATAATCATGAGCGGGGAAGGGGACGAAGCAGAGACTGAACTCTTAACTGTGACAGAAAAGCAGGTTGATTTAGGGGTAAAGGCGGGAGAACCCACTGTAATAAAATGACAAAAAAGCCATTTTGGCAAGGGTTGAAACCCTACAAAAAGAAGAAAAAGGTAAACTAAAAAAAGCTGCCAATTTGAAAGAAACAATTGTTAATTTGATGGGTGATAAAAGCTTTTATAAAGAGGTAAAAAATGCTTTTGATAAGTATACTACGCTATGTGGTGAAGCTGCTGCATATCATGACTCTTTACTGAAACTTGTGCCACCAGATGAGCGTGAAAAACATGAAATGTGGTTTAAGGTAAAAATGTTCCCTGTCGATGAATTTGTGTCTGAGGTAAGCGAATGGTTGCGTTGCCATGCAAGTTCTTGTCATGATGAAGGTACTGAGGATGATGTGCTTAGGTTTAAGCCTCACACTTATGAAGTAATTGACAAACCTCAGACTAAAGAGAAAAACCTGGATTCTCTGACTCAAGGACTAAGTGCAGAGCCTCATACTGAGGAAGTTTAAGTGGAGCCTCATGACAGTATTTCCAATATCATGTCCAACACATCCTCATCCTCAAGGTACAGCAGGTCTACTACATCATCTTTACGCCGTCAAGTGGAGGCGGAACAGGCTGCAATCATGGCACGTGCTGCTGCACTGGAGAAGAAGCATGCTTTGGAGGAACAAGCAGAGCAATTAAGAAGGAAACAGGAACAACTGGAAATTGAAACACAACTAGCAGCATCTGCTGCAAAACTGACAGTGTTAAAGGCCACACCACGTAGCAGTCTTACAAGTAAACATCAGAAACGTTCAGATGGAATGTCATCTTACCTGAAGCTTAATCCTCATGCAAAGCTATTTATCCCAACAGCAAGGACAGAACCAGCTACTCAAACACAAGCACATCAAGCATCGGCAACACAGGCACGTCAATCAAATGCAGATCCCTGTGTTCGAGCAACAACTTCTCAAGGCAATGGTGATCTGTACAGTCTGTTACACGAACAAAATGAAGTAAATGCACTTTTGGCACAAACACAAAGTTTTCAGTTCCTTCCACGCAGAGGAGTGCCTAGTTTTAATGGAGATCCTCTGCAATTTCGGACCTTCATGAGAGCTTTTGAACCTTGCATGGAACCAAAAATGTCAGAGGGAGATTGCTTGTACTACCTGGAACAATTCACTGAGGGGCAGCCTAAGGAGTTGGTTCTCAGTTGCCAACATTTGCCACCAGACAGAGCCTATGATGCATCAAAGACCTTCTCATTAAACATTTTGGAGATGAATTGAAAATCACAGCTGCCTATGTAAATAAAGTAACTGAATGGCCTACAGTAAAGGCAGAGGATCAAAAGGGGCTGCAAGCCTATGCGTTGTGCTTGGCTGAATGCTGCAATGCAATGCAGGAGCTGCAATATTTGGATGAACTCAATATGCCAGCCAATATGAAAATCATAACACAGAAGCTTCCTTATAAACTCGGAGAACATTGGAGAGCAAAAGCATGCGACATTTTTGAAACTCAAGGTCACAGGGCTGACGTGAAGTACATTGTAAAATTCATTGAGTATCAAGTAAAGATTATTTCTGATCCAACTTTTGGTAATATTCAAGACATTCCAAGTGGTGCAAAGGGAAGCAACAAGACACAAAGAAGAAAGGCACAGTCACAGCAAAAGTTACAATCCAACAGAAACAGTTTTGCAACTGCTGTTTTTGTGTCTAATGAACGGCTATGTGTGCAAACAAGAAACGCATACAAACTCAAACACAAAGTGCACCACCTGTGACCTCAGACACTTCCTGTTTATATTGTACACAACAACATACATTGGATCAGTGTTCACAGTTGAAAAGGAAATCTCACAGAGAGAAGTTGGACTCTCTCAAAGAGAATGGAGTGTGCTTTGGTTGCCTGCACAAAAGGCACACGAGCAAGGGCTGCAATAAGCGCAAATCTTGCAAAGTATGTAATCAAAGTCACCCCAGTGTTCTCCATATTGAGAAAAAAGAGAAAAGTAAAGAGGAGGATCGGTCAAAGGAACAGTCGGTGAGTGGCACAGTTGTCTCCACATGTGGTCATACAGGGGCCGGGGGCAGTAATGGCATCCTTTCGATCTTACCTGTCAATGTCAAATGTACAAAAGTAAACAAGGTGGTTCAAACTTACGCGTTTCTGGATCCGGGGAGCACTGACACTTACTGTTCTGAAAGCCTAAAAGAGAAACTCAACATTAAAGGAAAAAGAACAAGCATTCACATATGTACCATGAGCCACAACACCTGTGTGCCAAGTTACATGGTTGATGGTTTGGAAATTTCTGGTCTGGCCGACAACCAGTATTCTCAGCTTCCCAGCACATTCACTCAGAAGGAAATGGCGGTGTCAGCAGACAACATAATCAGTAAAGAAGAGCTGGCCAAGTGGTCTTACCTCAAAGATACTCACATTCCTCGCATTAACGCCGACGTTGATTTGTTGATTGGCACAAACACCTCAAAGTTAATGGAACCATGGGAGGTGATCAACAGTCGGGGAGAGGGACCGTACGCTGTGAGAACTCTTCTTGGCTGCGTGATTAATGGGCCTCTACAAGGAAACGGTGCAGCATATTGTGAGAATGGCCACCCTACTGCACTTGTTAATAGGATTGGTGTTTACCGACTTGAAGAGCTATTGATAAATCAATACAATCAGGATTTCAGTGAGAGGTTTTTCAATGACAAAGAGATGTCAGCAGAAGAAAGGAGATTCATTGAAATAATGGAAAGTTCGGTGCAACTTAAAGATGGTCATTACATGATGAAACTGCCTTTCAAAGAGCGAAATGTAAATATGTCTAACAACATTTCCATTGCCAAGCAGTGTGTCAGGTCACTTAAAAGAAGACTTCAAAAGAATGAAAGTTTTCACAAAGAATATTCAAATTTCCTGTGTGATATCATTTAAAAGGGTTACGCGGAAAAGGTTCCAGAGGAGCAGTTGGAGCGTGCTGAGGGGAAAGTTTGGTATCTCCCTCACCATGGAGTGTTTCATCCTCAGAAAGGTAACCTTCGCGTGGTGTTTTGACTGCGGGGCACAGTTTAAAGGGACTTCACTCAACAGTCAACTCCTGCAAGGGCCAAATCTGACCAGCTCTTTGTTAGGGGTTCTGACACAGTTCAGACAGGAACCCGTGGCTGTCATAGCTGATGTGCAATCAATGTTTCATCAGGTAAAAGTGGCTGAAGAACATTTGGATTTTTAAAGATTTTTGTGGTGGCCAGAAGGGAACTTGGAGCAGGAGCTTGAGCAATACCGCATGACTGTCCATGTGTTTGGAGCGGTGTCCTCTCCTAGTTGTGCCTGTTATGCCCTAAGGAAAACTGCTGATGATAATGAACACAACTTTCCAGCAGAAGTGACTAACACGGTCAAAAAAAATTTCTATGTGGATGATCTCCTGAATAGTTTACCATCAGAAGTAGATGCCATTGTCATGGTTCAACACCTCAAAGATATCTGCCAGTTAGGAGGTTTTAACCTTTCAAAATGGCTCAGCAACAGCCGCGAAGTGATGTCCATAATCCCTGAAGAACATAGATCCAAGAACTTCAAGGAATTGGATTTGGACAGAGACAAACTGCCAGTTGAACGGGCTCTCGGGCTACAATGGTGCATTGAGACAGACACCTTTAAATTCAAGTTTAACCTTAAAGACAAACCCCACACAAGGTGTGGATTGTTGTCTATGATAAGTTCAGTCTATGATCCTTTGGGCTTCTTGGCTCCGTTCACCATCCCGGAAAAGATGATTCTGCAGGACTTGATTTGTTTGAAGTGTGGTTGGGATGATCCAATACCCCAGTCCTTACAGCAGAAATGGAACAAATAGTTGGAGGACCTTGAAAGGGTGGACAATTTCCGAATCAAACGATGTCTCAAGCCTCAAGACTTTGGCCAGATAACATCTGCTCAAATGCATCATTTCTCTGACGCCAGTGAGACTGCATATGGCACTGTCACTTACATCAAGTTGCAGAACGACAAGAACAGAGTCCATACTGCTTTCTTACTTGGCAAAGCCAGGGTCGCTCCGCTAAAACAAGTGACTATACCTCGCTTGGAACTGACAGCTGCAGTTCTGGCTACTAGGGTGGATAAGATGCTGCGTTCAGAGCTACAGCTGCCATTGGAGGAGTCACAGTTTTGGACAGATAGTACATCAGTATTGAAGTACATCAAAAATGAGGACAAAAGGTTCCAAACATTTGTCGTAAACAGAATAGCAATGATTAGAGAATCCTCAGACATTTCTCAATGGATATACATTCCTACTGCACAAAATCCAGCAGACCATGCCTCTAGGGGGCTAAAAATTGAACACTTGGTTCAAGGAAGATGGATTGACAGTCCAAAATTTCTGTGGGAAGCAGAAAGTGAGTGGCCGGTGCACCCTGTACATACCGAGATTGCTGATGACCCAGAGGTCAAAAGGAGCCTCGTAGTGAATACAGTCATCTCTGAAGACACTTTAACGCCACTCAAAGATTGATTACTCATTTCTCCAGTTGGAAAAGATTGAAAATTGCAGTAGGTTGGATTCTCAAATTCAAGATGATTTTCATGACTTAAAGTCAAAAAAGGAAGCAGCTTATTTCTGCAAACACAGGTGGTGCTTTGAAAAAATGTCGATTTGGAGATGCAGAAATTCAAAGGCACATTTGAAAACCAAAGGTTGTAGATGACTTGAATGAAGCTGAAATGTCCATTGTTCGCTTCAGCCAGAGAGCAAGATTTCATGATGAGATTGCTGCACTCACATCTGGAAAAGATGGACCCAAGAATACCTACCTTTGTTATACCAGACACATTAGAGCTTCTGCGTTTCGTGATTGCTTTCACGGTAGAATCAGAGAGCTAGCCCAGATATTTGTGGTAGGGATCCGCCTGATCCCGGTCATGGATAAGTGAAGCGATCACAAGCAGCTGCTTTAACTGTAGTGGCTACAATCGGGCAACGTTACGATGAAACTGCCATATTGATGCTTACCGAAGTAACACAAGCATACCGATCAGAATTACTGCATATAAGTTAACCAGGAGCATTTTTAATTAGCACAGCGGCACACAAACTTACATGCAGTAGCTGGTAACCGAGCGGTCATAACAACCACAGAGACAAACCCTTGCAATAGCCTACAGGTTTTACAGACAGCAAGTTCCGTTCCCGTGGACAGTTGTACTAAGCATCCAAATTGCAAACAAGTATTAAAAGTTAGCTTCAAATTAGGTTTATGTTCACACACCTTCTGTAGAGTTTCCCCTGATATTACTCTTGCACATTTAGGACACAAACATTAGCAACAGTAACTTGGCTACATTAGTCGCTGTGCTACAGCCACAATCAACTGGCTATCACGTCAGGTTGGCTTATGCAGTAAAAGCAACTTACAGCTTCTGTGTCTGTGAGTCACGGACAGTCGGGACCAATACAGGCTTTATCTTCAGATATTTTACAAAGCCTGCGTTTGAGGCCAGTTGTTAGTGCTGACTATCGCTAGCGGTCCTGCCAGCCACCCGTAACACATTAGCTTCACTTACATTATTTGCTGTTGTATCGTTACTTACAGCTTGTGGCTCCGAGCGCTTGATCGATGCAACTGCTTCAGGTTTGAGAAGCAGCTGAAACGCTTATCCTGTGTTGAATTATCCTTTATTAACAAAGCTGTCTTTGGTGAAATGCTGAGCACAAACGGCTAACGTTCCCTTTGGCCGCTGTTTGCTGCCAGCAAACAAAAAAAGCTACCCACTGATTTCTGGTGGCATCCTGTTTTGGAAGAGAAATGGGTGTTTTTCTTCGCGTCCAAAAGTAAATGGACGAGCAGCTTTGGGAGAGATACTGACCAAACTGCACCTCAAATGATCTGCAGTTCTTCTTTTGTATTTCCAAAAGTGTAGACGCTACTAAGGCATAGTATGATCTGCTGTTGTTAGTGCCTGCTAGAATAGTTTCCGGTGTGGGCAGGTCCAGCACCGTGATTGGCTCTGGCTAGGTCTGTACTAATTGGACGGCACAACCTGACGTCAGGTTTTGCCCAGATCTCGTGAAGATCTTGGGACGAGCTGTTCAGAAAGGAAATCACGCTCACGAAATCACGTTCTCGGGTTACGGCAAAACCCCTGTATCTTATGTTTAGAAACTTTTCAGAGGTTGAGTATGGACATCCAACATTATAACATTACTTGTATATATTAAAAGAAGGATCAGCACAATAGGTCTCCTTTAAGACCAGAAATGAAAAATTCCCAAAGTGGGAATGTCCCACAGTGTCTGTCCATCACAGTGGTATGAACATTGCTGTATAATGTGTATGACATATTAATTGATGTTGTTGGATCCATCTGAGCCATTTCACCTATTTGCTGTTAATATGTTCGTTGAAGTTAGCAGAATAGTAGTTCTTATTTCCTCACTTGTATCTCAGTGTTTATTCAAAATAATGTGATCTCGTAACTGTCTATGAGCCTGAGGCCAGACAGTCATGTTGAAGGGTGCCAGATGTATGCACAGTGTTCAAGTTGTAGTTCTTCTGAATAAAATATCCATTGCGTACAATAATAGTTTTTGTTTGTTGTGGATTTTACTGCTGATCATAAAACTGTCCCACAGTGTCTGCCCATCACCTGTCCACTGTCCCACAATGTCTGTCCATCACACATATTTAATCCATTTTGCCTGCTTTATGGTAGACTTCCTGGAAAAAAGTTTTCCATGGGGCTTTAGCACTAAGTTATAGTAACCTGAATGAAGTTTCTTCTTTTTTCTGCACAGTAGTTAGTTGGAACATAAAATGAAATAATGCTGCTTCTTGCAAATGACAAAATTATGGAGTTGTCAATGCCGACTACCCAATATTGAGAAAAACCCCTTCAATTGATCATCTCCTATAGAATTGCCCATAGCCTAAACTAACTTAAAAAGTTGGTCTTCTTCCTCTGTGTGAACATTCGGCTTAGTGGTTCAGTGATGACTAATGTGGCAGAAATATCAATTTTAAGCCTATTTTAATAAACATGAAGTGTAAATTGATAGTTCCAGTGAAAAGATTGTTTCCACACCTCTTGTTCTCAGTTGCATAGGTTATGTACTTCTAAAAAAATCAGAAGTTAATGGAATATAGAAAGATTTATTTTTCTCTCCGGGTGTTACACATATGGTGACCAGCATTGTGAACACGCTTATAAAAGAATCATAATTTTACCCTCAACTTTTTTGTTGGTTACTCAGTATGATGATGAATAGACAATTTTTCATCTAGGAGGAAACCCAAGTATTTATATGTTGATACACATTCAATCACCTCATTATTCAGAGTTAAAATCTGATAACCGTCTTTAATTTCCCTTTTGACCTTGAGAAGAACATCATTTTGGTCTTGTGTGCATTAAGTACAAGCCTTAATCTACATAAATTCTGCTGAACTACGTTAAAAGCACCTTGTCAGTCGTGAACTGCACTCACTAAAGAAGACGATGTAGTATATATAATTGTATCGTCAGCATAAAAGTGGAACTTTGCATCACTAACATTTTTACATAAATTAAATGTAATTTAAATATTTTTTACATAAATAAATGTAAACGGACGAAACCACGTACTTGTCACCAGAATTACCTTAATTCGCTGAAGAGTTCTGAAATGCCACTCTTGCTGGAAAAAAGTTACCTAATTATAGACCAAATTATAATTAAATTATTTTTCTGAACTGAATGTAGCCCATTACTTTGTCGCTGTTAGATCGCATGCCGTAGAGAAGCCGTGTCCTCATTGCCACTTGATTATTCTTAAATTGGAAAACGTGTTAAGAAAGGAAAGCCATTAGAACTAGCCAAGAATAATTGTTGTCAATAAAGGCATGGATATTTGCCCCCGATTTTTCAGGTCTAGGACCGCCCTGATTGAGACAACTCGTTAATTTCAGCAAAATGGCTGATTCAGGACAGTGGAATGACTGTACACTGTACTTGTCTTGTAAGCGGTGGTTATTAAACTGGCTGGAATTTACTGGGGAGGCTTTTTTAAAATTTTGTTTTTAGTTTGGGTAAAATGTTTTGGACTGTGAACTCTGATTTGAAAATACTTGCAATTTCTTTAAAATAAAAAACCCAAAAAAGTTTTAAATATGAAAATATATATGAAATTTTATTTTACCTCTTTAATATTCATGAGGGGAAACGAGGAGGCGGACTGGCTGCTATTTTCTCAGATATTTTTAAATGCAGGCGTCTGACTTTCGGTAGCTTCTCCTCTTTTGAATACCAGGCTATTATAATGGAATCCCAAATCTCTTTGCTTTTAGTTACAATTTATCGTCCACCCAAGTATGCAGCTCCTTTTTTTTATCTGAAATGTCTGAACTACTCTCAGTCTTTTGTATTATCTATGATACGATTCTTTTAACTGGTGATTTTAATCTATATATTGACAACCCCCTAGACATGAATGCTATGGATTTTCTCCAACTTCTGTACTCTTTTGATGACAGGCAACATGTTGTTGGCTCAACTCACAATTGTGGCCACACCTTAGAATTAGTCATTTCCAAAGGGCTGAATGCTGTGGTTGATAAGGTCGTTGACCTAAATATATCAGATCACTACTGTATAATTTTTCATGCTACTATTATTGGATTTGCAAAGAATGGTACTGAGCATATTATTAAAAGGCGTTTCTCTGGTCCGTCTTCAGCCGAAAACTTCTCAAACTATCTACATAGTCTACCTCTCTCTAACAAAATCATAACAATCCAAGATAAAGTGAACCATTTTAACTACAAACTAAGATCAGCTCTTGACATGGTTGTTCCTGAGACAATTAAAAAGAAGTCTTCGACCAAGGAAACCCCTTGGAAAAATGAACAAACTCGCATGTTAAAGAGGGAATGTTGTAGAGCTGAGCGAACTTGGAGGAAACGCAAACTGATAGTTCACTGAGAGATCCTTTTAACTTCCATCTGTACCTACAACAAAGCCTTACGGTGCGAGAGGCAGGCTTATTTCTCTAAGATTATTAGTGATAATGGAAATAGCCCTAGAATGTTATTTTCAACTATTGACCGCCTCCTACATCCCTAAAACTCCATTGATCAGTTACTCCAAGTATCACAGTCAAAATGTGAAGAATTTGCATCATTCTTTGAGAACAAGGTTATTAATATCCGTGCTAGAATTGTAAAAGATACTACCCATCAAAAACTTCCTGTTGTTCCTCGAGGGAATCTAAACTCCTACCATAAAATTGGAGAAGAAGAATTAAGGAAAATTGTTGGGCAGCTGAAGTCCTCCACCTGCTCCCTTGATGCCATTCCTACTTTCTTTTTTAAAAAGGTTTTAGATAATTTTATTTATGATCTTCTTGACATAGTAAATCATTCTCTGGAGACAGCTGTTTTTCCAGACACCCTTAAAACCGCACTAGTCCAGCCCCTACTCAAAAAGTCTACCCTTGACCCTTCTGACCTGAGTAATTTCAGGCCCATTTCATACCTGTCTTTTCTGGGAAAGGTCCTAGAGAAGGCAGTGTTGGAACAGTTGGATGTATTCCTACATGATAACGAGCTGCATGAAAAATTTCAGTCTGGCTTTAGAAGAGGTCATAGCTCCGAGACACCTCTTGTAAAAGTAATAAACGATCTTAGAGTGAGTGCTGATAATAAAAGCGTTTCTGTCCTTGGACTTCTCGATATAAGCGCTTCATTCGATACTATCGACCATGAGATACTTCTTAACCGACTTGAATGCCTGATTGGACTCTCTGGTACTGCGCTGAACTGGTTTAAGACCTACCTCACTGGTAGATCCTATTTTGTTTGCCTTGGTGAATTTGTTTCTGACAAGCGCAATCTTCTGTATGGTGTTCCTCAGGGTTCAATCCTTGGTCCGTTACTGTTCACCTGTACATGCTCCCGATTGGAAAAATAGTTTGTGACCATGGTGTTAATTTTCATTGTTATGCAGACGATACTCAGTTGTACTTATCTGTTGCACCTGACGACAAGGGTGCCCTAAATCCTCTGATAAACTGCCTCTCTAGCATTGTCGAATGGATGAGCGGGAACTTCCTTAAATTAAATGAAGACAAAACAGAAGTCCTTATAATCGGCCAAGAGGCTCAGAGGGAAAAAATTTTGAATAGACTTGGAAAGCTGGCTCTACAGATTAAACCTGAGGTAAAAAACCTGGGTGTTATCATCGACTCTGAATTGAATTTTAAAAGTCATATCAACAGCGTTGCAAAGATAGCTTTTTACCACTTGAGAAACGTTGCAAGAGTCAGACCCTACCTCTCCTTGGAAGATGCAAAGAAACTGACTGATGCTTTTGTATTTTCAAGCCTAGATTATTGTAATGCTCTTTACTCTGGTTTACCAAAGAGAAACATTAATCGACTGCAAATTGTTCAAAACTCAGCAGCAAGAATCCTTACCAAAACCAGGAAGAGAGAACATATTACACCAGTTTTAGCATCTTTGCACTGGCTACCAGTAGCGCTGAGGGTAGACTTTAAAATTCTTTTATGTTTTTTGAAAACCTTAAATGGCCTAGCACCTTCTGATCTATCAGACTGCTTGTCGAAGTATGTTCCAAACCGCTCACTTAGGTCTGTTAACTCTGGTAGACTTAATGTGCCTCCAACACACTGCAAGAAGTACGGTGAGGCAGCTTTTTGTAGCTATGCACCAAGGATTTGGAACGAACTCCCGCCACATATTAGACATGCAACCTCTGCTGATAATTTTAAGAAGCTGCTAAAAACTCATTTTTATGGTCTTGCTTTTAATTAATTTAAATATCTGACATTTCTTTGCATCCTATGTTGTGCTTTTACTTCTTATTTACTGTTTTTATTTTATTTTTCTATTAATTTAATTTTAATTTTATTTTACTAGTAATTTTTAATTGTAAAGCACTTTGAGCTGCAGTTTATGTCATGAAAGGTGCTCTAGGACTAAAGTTTATTATCATTATTGTTACAACCCCAATTCTGAAATAGTTGGGACAAAGTGTAAATTGTGAATGAAATCAAAACCCAGTGACTTTCAAATCACACCAGCCAATGTTTTATTCACAATAGAACAGAGATAACATAGCAAATGTTGAAACTGAGAAATTTTACAATTTTATCCACAAAATGAGCTCATTTCAAATTTGATGGCTGCTACAGGTCTCAAAAAAGTTGGGATGGGGGCCTATTTACCATGGTGAAGCATGTCCTCTTCTTTTAAACACAGAGTGGAGGCGTCTGGGCATTGAGGGGGCAAGTTTCTTGAGTTTAGCCATTGGAATTTGATCCCACTCTTGTTTAATGCAGGCTTCCAGCTGCTGGAGAGTTTTGGGTCTCCTTTGATGGACTTTTCGTTTAATTATGCGCCACATGTTCTCAATCGGTGAAAGATCAGCACTGCAGGCAGGCCAGTTCAGCACACGGACTCTCCTACTACGAAGCTATGCTGTTGTAATAGCTGCAGTATGTGGTTTTGGATTGTCCTGCTGAAATACACAAGTCCTTCCCTGGAATAGATGTCTTCTGGAGGGGAGCATATGTTGCTCTAACACCTTCATATACCTTTCAGCATTCATGGTGCTTTTTAAAACATGCATGTGTCCTACACCATATGTACAAATGCATCCCCATACCATCAGAGATGCTGGCTTTTGAACTGAACGCTGATAACAGGAGGGGTGTTCTTTCTCCTCTTTAGCCCGTTGGACATGACGCCTATGATCTCCAACAGGAATGTCAAATTTGGACTTGTCTGACCACAGGACACTTTGCCACTTTGCTACAGTTTATTTTAAATGAGCCTTGGCCCACAGAACACAGCGACGCTTCTGGATCATGCTCAACAATGGCTTCCTTTTTGCATGATAGAGTTTTAGGTGGCATCTGTGGATGGCAGGGCGGACTTTGTTATTATGACTTAAAAATCACAACAAAGAAAACCAGCAATGACAACTTAAACAAATTTATTCTTCACTGAAAAAAAAAACTTTACAAATAATCCACTGTTTAATCTTATAATAACAATCTAATGCCACTATGTAACTCTGTTGCCAAAACAAAAACTCTGCCTACTGACCAAAATTACAGCATTTATATAGACTAGCAACATTCTGGAAAGATCTACAGGATTCCTGGGTAATCCTGCCCCCTCCAGGCAGGAAGATGCCAGAAGCTTCTAGAAAGCACTAGTCTATTTCTTCACAAAGAAGTGGTATTGCATCAGATCATGTTTTTCTACAGTCATACCACCAGAGGGTGCCAAATAATAACCAAAATAAACAAATCGCTGACCAGTCATAATGGGCATTTAAATAGTGTCTAACAAATCTCCATTTACAAATGATATACAGTGCTGTACACAAAATACTCATAAAGAACTAAGTTAAATTGACCCTACCATTCCTGTGACATCACTCTTAGTGGAACTTAACAATGGCAGTCCCATTGTATGAAATCAAAACTGCTAAATTCATTTCCAGTTTGCTGCCTTAAATGCGTTGCCAGTTTTTAATACTGGACCTGAATGACAATGATTGTACATCATTAGTATGACGGAGACTTCCATTTTTGTATCAGCTAAAAGCACTCCTACCCCCACCTTATTACCCGGGCCGAACCACCCGGAGGTTACCACCAAGCCATGCGCTGACGCTCCTGAGGTCCAACAACAAATTCCTTGACAGGAGCTTTCTTCACTCTGCCATCACAACCTGGAACAGCCTCCCCCCTGCTGTTGTTGGAGACATCACACCACATAACATTCATGCTTTAAAGCAGAGATCATTTTTTTATCTGTAGCTGCAGATCAGTGATAGGCTCTCTGAACTTGATGTCATAAAGCCAGTATATGCTGAAGGATAATAAAAAAATTAAAAAAAAGCGCTCCCCCTTAAGCAGTTTATCATCCTGTTGCAGGAATTTTACTTTTTGACTGTTTGATATTCTGAGGGGAGGAAAACTGGACAGTATTAAAGATCTGATTATTGAAATCATCCATGTTATACGGAATATGTTTGTGCTTCACTAGGAGAGGGAGAATCAATTAAAGGGGACCTATTATGCTGATCCTTCTTTTAATACATATAGGTAATGTTATAATGTTGGATGTCCATACTCAACTTCTGAAAAGTTTCTAAACATAAGATACAGAGGTTTTGCCGTAATCCAAGAACGTGATTTCGTGAACGTGATTTCCTCTCTGAACAGCTCGTCCCGAGATCTTCCCAAGATCTGGGCAAAACCTGACATCAGGTTGTGCCGTCCAATTAATACAGACCTAGCCAGAGCCAATCACGGCGCTGGACCTGCCCACACCGGAAACTATTCTAGCAGACACAAATAACCGCAGATCATACTATGCCTTAGTAGCGTCTACACTTTTGGAAATACAAAAGAAGAACTGCAGATTGTTTGAGGTGCAATTTTGTCAGTATCTCTCCCAAAGCTGCTTGTCCGTTTACTTTTGGACGCGAAGAAAAGCACCTATTTCTCTTCCAAAAGACGATGCCACCAGAAATCAGTGGGTAGTTTTTTTTTGTTTGCTGGCAGCAAACAGCCACGGCCAAAGGGAACGTTAGCTGTTTGTGCTCAGCATTTCACCAAAGACAGCTTTGTCAATAAAGGATAATTTGACACAGGATAAGCGTTTCAGCTGCTTCTCAAACCTGAAGCAGTTGCATCGATCAAGCGCTCGGAGCCACAAGCTGTAAGTAAAGATATAACAGCAAATGAAAACCGTAAGCGGTGTTATGGCCCTCGCCCTCCCGTCCGATCACCTCCCTTGATTTTTTTGAGGGGCAAAGCTGAGTCATTTTTCATCTATTCTTCCTCTTGGAAAAGTTTGCTTCTAAGAAGTGTAATTTTCAGTCTCTGTATCATTAACATAACAGAATCATCAATGACGTCGTTCTGCCAAAGACGCATTCATTTCAATTGCATATTTTTGTTGTTGTCATGGCAACACAATTGTAAATAGGGGTGTGTACACATTTGCTTTTTGGTTCAGTTTGGCATGAAGAATGTGTGTGCCTAATTGTTTTTGACGTCAAAATAATTTTTTCCCTCCCATTCCAAAAATATAGGGGCCGCTGGAGAACCATTTTACGCATCAGTGTGTTCGGGTTGTCATTCCGCACAGATGTTACACTGGGCTCAACTCAATCCGACACTGCATGCGTGAAATATACATACTTTTATACTTCAGAAAATGGCAGCTTCGATGTAAGCTCATCACAGCCACGCCCAATATTTTATCAAAAATATAATTGATAACTTTTGACCACGTGTGTAGGTGATTTTCACCAAGTTTGGTGCAAATTGGATGAAAACCCTAGGAGGAGATGTTGAAAGTATGAGGGGTGTGATTTTATATGTCCACGCTTCCGCCCAATATGGCCGACTTCCTGTTGGATTTAGGGTGGGGCCAAAATGTAATTTTTTACTTGTCCCAACATGGGCTATGTCTCTAGCAAGTTTCATTTTTCTACGTGGAAAAAAAAGTTTGGGGTGGGCTCCCATCTGCGTAATGTATTTTAAATTTTGATGGGACGTGGCCAAGTCATTTTTCAATATTTTTTCTTGGGGACTTCAAATGAAAAAAATTTTCACTGGGCTTGAATTTTTGGTGGAATAAAATTGACTTTTCATTAATGTTCAAGGGGTCAAAGCCAAGAACCCATTCATTTCAATTGCGTATTTTTGTTGTTGCCATGGGAACATGATTAAAAATAGGGGTGTGTCCTCATTTGCTTTTTGGTTCAGTCAGACATGAGAGATGAGTGTACCAAATTTCTTTTTAACTGTCAAAATATTTTTTTTTTCTCCCATTCAAAAAATGTAGGGGGCGTCAAAGAGCCATTTTATCATACAGCTATACGAGTTACATATCATTGTGTTCAGGTTGTCATTCTGCACAGATGTTACACTGGGTCCAGCTCAATCCAACACTCTCTGTGTGAGATATGCATGCTTTTATACTTCTGAAAATGGCCGCTTCGTTGTAAGCTAATCACAGCCACGCCCAATATTTAACCAAAAATGTAATTAGTAAGTTTTGACCACAAATGTGTGAAGGTGATTTTCACCAAGTTTGGTGCAAATTGGATGAAAACCTTAGGAGGAGATGTTGAAAGTATGAGGGGTGTGATTTTATATGTCCACGCTTCCGCCCAATATGGCCGACTTCCCGTTGGGTTTAGGGTGGGGCCATAATGTAATTTTTAACTTGTCCCAACATGGGCTATGTCTCTAGCAAGTTTCATTTTTCTACGTGGAAAAAAGTTTGGGGTGGGCTCCCATTAGCGTAATGTATTTTGATTTTTGACAGAGCATTGTAGAATCAATTCAATATTGATTTGCTTATTTGCTTTATTATTAATTGTTTATCCTTGATTGTTCTTGCTCATTTTAGGCCTTAGTTGTATATCCTTGCTTGTTTTTGAATAACCTAGGCCTTGAGTAGCTGTAGTTTCCATAATCTGGCCAATGCGTCATTGCATATGGTTTATCTAGAACCGTGCGGTCCTGACGGACCCTAACAAGGTCAAGATGTTCTCCTTCTCCCTAAAGTTTATGTGTTCTCAGAAAAAGGAGAACAAGGAGAGCCTGGGACGCCGAAAAGATAAGCCCAGGAGATGATAAGAAGAAACCACCTGTCTTCTCTGAGCTGCGCATACCTCAGAGTCTGCAAGAACATTCCAGTTAACATCATGATGTGTAAATCAGCTCGGGGGGAGGAAGGTGTCAAAAAGTACTCTTACTTATACACCAGCCAGAGAGAATTTTCCTTTATCCTTGCTCTTGCCTGTAACGAGAGTTCTTGCCTGTAACGAAAGTTCTCGCCTGTAATGAGGATCCTATTTTGCTGCAAAATAGTAAATTGGACATTATTCTCTCTGCCTCTGTCTGAGGTCTTCTTGAGAAGGTAATATCAGGAATACAATTCAACATTTCTACAACAAGCATGGCCAAGTCATTTTGCAATATTTTTTCTTGGGGACTTCAAATAATAAAATTTTTCGCCGGGCTTGAATTTTTGGTCGAATAAAATTGACTTTTCGTTAATGTTCAAGGGGTCAAATTTGCGTTCAAAGCAGGGAAAGGATAATAATAATAATAATAATAAAAAAATAATAATAATAATAACAGAACCATACGGTTTTAATAGTCCCTCGCTGGCTTCGGCCAGGCTCGGGCCTAATAATGTAAGTGAAGCTAACGTGTTTTGGGTGGCTAGCAGGAACGCTAACGATAGTTTACACTAACAACTGGCCTCAAATGCACGCTTTGTAAAATATCTGAAGATAAAGCCTGGATCGGTTGCGACTGTCCGTGACTCATAGACGGAAATTCAATAGAAGGTGTTTGAACATAAACCTCATTTGAAGCTAACTTTTTAACTTTAAAAAAAACTAACTTTTTTTTGGTTTGTAATTTGGATGCTTAGTACAACTGTCCACGGTAACTGAACTTGCTGTCTGTAAAACCTGTAGGCTATTGCAAGGGTTTGTCTCTGTGGTTGTTAGGAATGCTCGGTTACCAGCTACTGCATGTTAGTTTGCGTGCCGCCCTGCTAATAAAAAATACACCAGGTTAACGTATATGTAGTAATTCTGATCGGTATGCTTGTGTTACTTCGGTAAGCATCAATGTGGCAGTTTCATCATAACGTTGCACGATTGTAGCCACTACAGTTGAAGCTAACAGGAGCAGCGCTGTATGTATCTGCAAAGTTGGGCTGAAAAGGCTGCAGTAAGACCAGACGTAGGTTTTGCAGAGCTTGGAATACGTGTTTGGGTTTGTTCACTGCTGCTTGTGATCACTTCACTTATCCATGACCGAGGTCAGTTGGATACTTCACCAATATCTGGGCTAGCTCTCTGATGCTGCCGCGGTGAAAGCAATGCGAAACGCACAAGCTATAACGTGTCTGGTAGAACAAAAAAACATTGCCGTGGCATAATTTAATCCCCGATCCTCACTAGCTCCATGTAAGCAACTGTTCACGCTAACGGAACGTACGGTCTGTAAAACCCGAATTATGTTCATAACATAACTGGAGCTGTCTCTAGTGGTCGCGTGCTATCCATTAAGCTGCTTTCACATCGGACGCGAAACAAATTTTCCGCGTGACAGATTACATTCAAAGTCAATGCAAAGACGCAGATACATGTGATACATATACTCACCTAGAATACAAATATTGCATGTAAAATCTCTTGAAATAATACCTGGGACCACTGTAGATAAAGGTAAACTTGCAAAGGCTTTGGTTCTGATGTGAACTCAGGGGTTATGCTAATGCAGGGCTCTCAAGTCTCACGCAATGAGCGTGAATGTCACTCATTTCCGTCGGATGTCACGCACTTACGCCACACACAGTATTTCTCACGCAAAAAAAAAAAAAAAAGATTAAAATCAGTGGCGAACTGTGAGCACTACACCTGGGCCTTCACCTCAGCCATCACCACCAAGAAAAGACGTCATCACAGAAAAAAGCAACATTACGATGAATTGAAAGGGTTATTATTTTGAGGATTTGTACTTTACTTGAGTTTTTTTAACCAGGAATTTTACTTTTACTCTACTACATTTAAAACATAAAAAGTATACATCGTTGCTTTGACACTGGCCACTCCATTACAAATTAAAATATGAATGTCATTCATCATTTAAGGATTATCTGGATTTGGCGTGTTCGAGAAGAACAACGGTGCTCGGCAGGGTATCTTTGTGCAGATGTGTCCGCCAGCGGACATGGAGCTGCAAATTTATGCGCGCAGTTACAATATTCTATCACTAGATGGCACACCAGGATCAGTTAGTGAATATTCACAAGGAAACCGAGCTGGAACCATGGAGGTAATATAATAGAACTGGAGAGAGCGAGGAAGTCCCACCCGTATTACTTTCAATGGGAGATGCTAGGCTAGCTACTTCAGCCCAGGAAGTATGGAATTGACCGACGCCATCCATAAAAATGGCGTTCCATGGGTGCGTATTTCCGGCACCATTTCATGAGATTGCCAATCTGATTACACAGCACAAATGGCCAAGAAAATGTGTCGTCTGTGCAGATTGGCGAATGTGTTCGAGGGGAAATGACGAGCAACGCTATTGATCCGGGACGCGCACGCACTATACACTCATTGGCTGAACTGCTGCAGTCAGATCAACAGCTGGACAACCAAACTCGTGCACGAGCTGTCATCAAGCTCTAAGTAGGAGTTCTTATTTTACAGGCCCTCTTGAAAACATCGAACAGTTGCGTCAGACAAAGAGCAAAATAATGAAGGATTACCAAATACATTTACTTTGGTTTCGCTTTATTTGGCAAGAAAAAAATGTGCACTTTTCAATTGGTGTCTATGGAGCTCGCGCGTCTTTGGCCACAAAATTGCATCCTTGGGAAACGCGGAAGCAGGAAGCTAACATGCTAACTGGCTGAAGCAAAGGTACTTCCTCGTTCTCTCTGGTTCTATTATATATCCCTATGGCTGGAACACGGTTTTGAATATGGACGAGTTCACTCCAATCCCTGTATTTCAGGAATTGCCTGAATTTAACTCCTCAGCTATGCCTGATGTGCAAACTGCTCAATATACTTGCCCATATTATCAATCTAGCAGTTTAAATAAAAATATCTCTTGCTAGAGAAACAATCGTTTCAATTTAAAACGAAAACAATTTGTGGAAACCGGCAGGGTCAAACACGTCTCCCCTGGAGTTCTCGGTGGCAGCTTGCCACCTGCCAGCCAATCAAAAAAAAAGGAAAGGGGCTACACTATAGCCAATCAGATAATAGCACTATCGTATCTGGGTAAGATTCAGGGCAACAACCAATGGGGAAAAAAACACAGTTATCCTGGAATTATTTACGTGATCCTGCTACAACAACGTTCTGAAAGCTGCATTATTCATTGACCCACGGTGCAAACCGGGAGTATCAAGCACCCCCAGTTCTTTCATAAACAATCTCATATCACAATGTGTGCATGGTTGTTACTGTCCAAACAAACCATACACTATTCATTTGCAGTGAAGATGACGGTACAGAAATTAGTTTTTTAGGAATTTTTGCGCAGATTTTACTGAAAATGTGTTAAACTTTGCAAGCAAGCAGCTTGAAACACAGCGTAGCGGGCCAAGACATGGCGTATTTTTTCAGGTAACGCTGAAATAGGCTGGTGAGAACAGTGAGTCAATGCAAAGACAATGCATTCACTTTGAATGTAATCTGTCGCGCGAAAACTTCGTTTCACGTCCGGTGTGAAAGCGGCTTATCGCGCCCATTTTCCGCTAGCAAACGCTCGTCATTCCGACGCAATAAGTAACCATTACCACGGGCAATTTCCAAAAAGGCCGTTTAGCTTGGAGCTTTCGCCCCTCTGTCATATACCAGCGCAGAAGCTGTTCATTTCTCCACGCTAACAACACACCACAGCGATGCACACGAACCAGCAGGTCCTAATACACACCGAAGCAGTCCATAAGCTGTTGGTCCACTTTTTGCTGCTCCTCACTGTCCATGTTTCCTTCTAAACTCAGACCCACTGGATTTCTACGGTCTCCGGTCTACACTTGGGCATGTCGACCCGTTCTACAAATGTGGCTGTATGGGGTGGATTCTAGCTTTCCCTACATCCTAGCTATAGAGTAGAAACACCGGTGTACTCACCATAGTAGCCGTTGGTAGACAGCAAATTCGAGCTTGAGCTGCCAAACATTCGCACTGCGTCCTCCACTTTCACCGTTGCGTTTATTAGAACAAGTTCATTACATTAGATCTATACACATGTACTGCGTTTGATTGCGGAATTTCCCCGGCGATTGCTTAGCTCAGATGGCAGACATGTCTCACGTTTCACACAAGGGAGGCGGACCCGGAAAACTGCGCTCTGCCGAGTCCCGCCCAGCTCTGCCCTCCACAGAGCTGGCCAATCAGAAGAAAGTGGGTACACGGGGAGGGGGGGCCATAGCGGAAGAGCCACCCAAACGAGGCGTTTCAGGCAGAGACGACAATGGACTAAAAATGAGGTTTTTTGAGGATGGCAATATGAGCTAAATAAGGACCCTTTTTGAGACTTTGAACGATCAGGAGTACTCTAGGGGAGTCCAAGATTAAACTATTAACTTGGAAATGTAGCATAATAGCTCCCCTTTAAGTAGAGGGTCAGATTGCTTGAATCATCTGAACAATTCGAAGAAAGTTTCTTGTGCAGTTAGACCAGTTAAGGCTATGATCCCTTCCACTGTTTCCCTACAGGAGCTGCACTTCTGAACACATTTGAACAGCAGAATGATGCAGGCAGGAGTCCGTCTGAGACAGCACACTGAGACGACCCTACCAGAGCTCCCCGAGCAGCACAGGATCAGAGAGAAAGAAGAGGAACTACATGGACTGGAGTCTGTCCACATGGCAGAGTCAGAGATAAAATGTACGGCACCAGGACCCAACACACTGGAGCCAGAGTGTGTTACTGCAAACAGCAGGGTTACTGATTTACATCACACAGAAGCATCAGAGATAAAAACAGAAACTGATCTGAGCCCCAGCACCACTGGGGATCTAAAGAGAGAAAGCCGAGACTTTACAGAACTGGCCTGTGTAACCAATCTGCATCCTGACCAGATCAAAACAGAAACAGAAAATGGAGGCTGTATTAAGGCTGAACACATGAGTGTCTTGCCAGATAAGAATTGTATTGACATCAAATCTGAAGTGAAGCTTGAATCCAGTGATGTTTTAGTGAGTGATCTCATTAATACTGAGCTTAATGGAGCTGCTATTAATGAAAAAGCTAGGACTGAACCATGGCAGTGTGCAGGAGAGCCAAATCCAAACTGTAAAAAATCAGGGGGAAAAATGTCAGATGTACGGACAGTTCATGAAGGTGAAAAGCCATACAAATGTGATCAGTGTGAGAAGAGCTTTTCATGGAAATATCAGTTAAAATCCCACCTGAGCATTCATACAGGTGAAAAGCCATATAAATGTGATCAGTGTGAGAAGAGCTATTCATGGAAATATCAGTTAAAATCCCACCTGAGCATTCATACAGGTGAAAAGCCCTTCAAGTGTGATCAGTGTGAGAAAAGCTTTGTGCTGAAATTTCATTTAAAATCTCATCAGCGCATTCATTCAGGTGAAAAACCCTACAAATGTGATCAGTGTGGGCAGAGCTTTTCATGGAATTGCCAATTAAAATCCCACAAGAGCATTCACACAGGTGAAAAGCCCTACAAATGTGATCAGTGTGAGAAAAGCTTTTCGAGGAAACTTTTGTTAAAATACCACCTGAGCATTCATACAGGTGAAAAGCCCTTCAATTGTAATCGGTGTGAGAAAAGCTTTGTGAGGAAATCTCATTTAAAATCCCACCAGAGCATTCATGCAGGTGAAAAGATTTTCAAGTGTGATCAGTGTGAGAAAAGCTTTTTGAGGAAATGCGATTTAAAATCCCACCAAAGGATTCATTCAGGTGAAAAGCCCTTCAAATGTGATCAGTGTGAGAAAAGCTTTGTGCGGAAATTTTGTTTAAAATCCCATCAGCGCATTCATTCAGGTGAAAAGCTCTTCAATTGTGATTGGTGTGAGAAAAGCTTTGTGAGGAAATGCGATTTAAAATTCCACCATAGCACTCATTCAGGTGAAAAGCCCTTCAAATGTGATCAGTGTGATAAAGGCTTTGTGCGGAAATTTCGTTTAAAATTCCATCAGCGCATCCATTCAGGTGAAAAGCCGTACAAATGTGATCAATGTGAGAAGAGTTTTTTCTGTCGATCTGGATTTAAATACCACCAGAGAATTCATGCAGGTGAAAAGCTGTACAAATGTGATCAGTGTGAGCAGTCTTTTATACAGAAATCTAATTTAAAATCCCACCAGAGAATTCATGCAGGTGAAAAGCCCTTCAATTGTGATCAGTGTGAGAAAAGCTTTTTGAGGAAACTTCTGTTAAAATACCACCAGAGCATTCATACAGGTGAGAAGCCCTTCAATTGTGATCAGTGTGAGAAAAGCTTTGTGACGAAATCTCGTTTAAAATCCCACCAAAGGACTCATACTGGTGAAAAGCCCTACAAATGTGAACAGTGTGAAAAGAGCTATGCAAGTAAATTTCTATTAAAATCCCACCAGAGCATTCATACTGGTGAAAAGCTCTACAAATGTGATCAATGTGAGAAGAGCTTTTCATGGAAATATCAGTTAAAATCCCACCAGAGCATTCATACAGGTGAAAAGCCATACAAATGTGATCAGTGTGAAGAGAGTTTTTCATGGAGCTCTCAATTAAAATCCCACAAGAGCATTCATACAGGTGAAAAGCCCTTCAATGTGATCAGTGTGAGAAAAGCTTTTTGTTGAAATTTCCCCATCACAATTCAGGTGAAAAACCCTACAATGTGATCAGTGTGAGAAGAGCTTTTCATGGAAATATCAATTAAAATCCCATCAGAGTGTTCATTTGCGTCAAAAGTCCAAATAATGTGATCAGTGTGGAAAAAAGGTTTTCTTGGAGATCTCAGCTGTCCTGTACTTGTCTGGTGGGCAGCAGTTTTAGGTGAAATTGACTGGGGTTGCATTTTTATTGAATGTGGATGAAATGTGTTTGGCTGTAAGGGGGAGACATTTTGTTTTCAGCTCACTTTCCGTCAGCGTTGATGCTGGCATCAGCCTTACCAAAGTGTCACCGTACCATTACTCAGAAACCGCTCAATATTTCTTCACCATATTTTGAAATTGCAGTGATCAGCAACTAAACTGGTGCCTTTTGCCATTTCATTGTTGAGGGCATTGTGGGAATTTGCAGCGGGGGATCTTTACAAGTAAAAATGCTCTCTAGTTTTAAAAATATTTTCAGTTTCCTGTGTTAAAGTCCAGAATCTTTTAAAAACATGAAAATGTAATCATCTTAATGAATTATTGACCGATTCTTTGATGATAAATGAACACAGTCATTAAAATGGTCATTGACAGAAAGCCCACACCACCTCTCTCCTCTGTTTTATTGTGAAATTTGAAAAGGTCTGTTAGTTCTCTGCTCCATCAGTACTTCCATATAACCCTCCCATCCTCCTCTTCCATAGCCAGAATCACAGAAATGTATGGCATTAGAACACTGCCAAAAATCGCGCGCGCGAATGAGACCTGTGCACGACATCCGCGCGTGTAAATAAAACATCCGAGGAGAAATACATGCTCAAAACTTTTTGCGAGCGCTTTCAAAGCACTCGCGAGCTATATTGTATCCTGCATCTTTGCTCCCTCGAGCAATATTTTAGCCAGCTAGGAGAAATACATGCTCGCAAAACGTTCACCTACTCGTGCACGAGAGGGTTTTTTTTTTCCCGGTGGCTGATTTACAAGCGGGTTTTTTTACGGTGGCTGATTTTTGTCAGTGAGGAGGCGGTTATTGGCAGTAAGGAGGCGGGCCTGAGGGCATGCCAACCCCCGAATATGATTGGTTAAGCAACTTCGCCAGTTGGACGGCAAGGTACGGCACACCACTGGGACAAACGGAACAAACCACACAGCCCAATTTGTATTGTGAAAGTTGTTCGCGTTCAGCCTGACTATTCCTTCAGTAGCCAAAGCATGACCGACCGCAAAGAGGTAACGTTAATTTTGTATGTAAGAAAATGTATTTTTACTATTCAGTGCATAATTGTTGTAACATAGCTTGCCTTATTATTTCCTGTGCTTGACAGGCAATACTGATATTTTAATACCTTACACTGCGTGATTTGCGTTTATTGCCATGTGTCCGCAGACTTTGAAACAGCTGTCTGCAACAGGGTGTCTCAAAAACACAGACCTCGAAAACGCAGACCGCAGACCTCAAAATATTGAAATATGAATATAGGCTGTGTCTCATTTTCGCCTCGGAAATTTTTAAGTATTGTCTTATTTATTTATTACAATTTAATGGACAGTGATAACACAAAAACTATAGATAATTTAAGTCTGTATCGTGTTACCCTTTCCATTATTGAAAGCTAACCATAAACAGGCTATTCAGGCTAACCGGAGTGCTATTCAGGCTAATAGGAGTGCTTTTTAGGCTAAACTACAAAAACGTTTCGATTAACGGGCATGTTTTCTATTTAAAACCTTGACCGGCTGCCGGTCACTCAGACCCTTCAAAATTCCTTGTTCATTTTTTTTCGTACTACTCATTTTCTGAACGAGCAGTTTGCGAAGTCAGCAAGCTTCACTTAATTATAAATAGGTGAACGCCATTATGCCATAAAGATCGTGTTCATGAAAAATAGTGACTTGAATATAAGCATTCTCCAAAAATATATCACAGTGCCTGCGTGTCCGAAAGTCGGACAGGGTTTTAATATAACTCCGTGTCCGACAGTCGGATGGTTTCAATGTAACTCCGTGTCCGACAGTCGATTATTGTTATTGTAGTGACAAAGCAGTCCTTTGCTTTGTCCACTACTGTTAGGTGATTGTATGTTTTGACGTGCGCTTCGGGTAATTAAAAAAAACCAATGAAATCCTCCTTTGCGTTTGAAATAATGTCGTCGTTTAATTTAATAAAGTCACATACCATATATCCACATGAAAAAACAACAAACCCAAAAGCACAGTCGAAAACTGTTTGCCTCCTTCTTCCTAATCAACCACACCTGTGCCACTTGTGGTAACCTAAAGTAATCTTGAGTGACTCCGCCAACATCCGGCTCAGGTACGTAAGAAATACTGCCCGCTCATGGCTTAGAGGGAAAAATGTTTATAAATTAAATATGGCTCCTACACACCAGCCCCTAATTGCATCTGGCAGAAGACATAGCAATTAAAAAACGTTAATTAAAGGAGCCATAGTAATGTAAATCAACTTAAAAATGAATATGTATAGGAGCATAATCCAAGCTTTACATAAACCAATGTACAAATAAATCAAGCTGTGGCTTCACATAACAGACATATTTTTGTTACAGGTCTTTCAATCACATTTGTTTTGGTTTGAAGCCGAACGACACGTACCAGACCTTTTTTATCTGGAAAGGTGTTAAGTACTCTACCAAGCACCCAAGACCCATGTGGTGCTGTGGAGTCCATCACCATGACAACATCTCCAGGCATGAGACTTCTTTTTTCCTTCGTCCATTTTTGACGGACTTGCAATAATGGTAAATACTCTTGGATCCATCGTTTCCGAAAGAGATTGGAGATGTATTGAATTTGTTTCCACCGTCTCCTGGTATAAAGATCTTTTCTTGCTTTCGTTGAATAAGCCTCGGAATTTCTTTCAACAAGCCGATTTTTGACAGCAATTGTATCACGTGACCTTACTACCGCGCTGTCCGCTGTATTTGCGCATCAAATTTTTAGCGGTGATAGTTTGACCGTTGTTTTCTGAACTGGTGATAGCTTGACCGCAGTGAATAACTACTTTCACTAAACATTAAGGTAAGCCGGAAAAGTTGTGATTTTTTTCGATTTTGCTGGAGGTTGTGTATGGTACTCTTACCCCCTAGGTAAGCTTTCACCGGTAGCATCAGAGAGCTTGCCCAGGTACTGGAGAAGTATCAGGCAGACCCCGGTCATGGATAAGTAAAGTGATCATTTCACAAGCACCCAAAAACGCGCCCCAAGCTCCGCAAAACCTACGTCTGGTCTAACTGCAACCCAACTCGGCAGGCACATACAGCACCTCTCTGGTTAGCTTCAACTGTAGCTAACTGTATAACATTCAGGCAATGTTATGATGGAACTGCCAGATTGATGCTTACCGAGGTAACACAAGCATACCGATCATAATTACTGCCTATAAGTTACCAGGAGCATTTTAATTTGCACAGCACGCGAACTAACATGCAGTAGCTGATAACCGAGCGGTCATAACAACGACAGAGACAAACGTTACTCTGCAATACAGTTTTACAGACAGTAAATTCTGTTATGGGGGGCCAGTTGTACCAAGCAACCAAATTACGAACAAGTATTAAAAGTTCGCTTCAAATGAGGTTTATGTTCACACACCTTCTGTAGAATTTCCCCTGATATTACCCTTGCATATTTAGGACACAAACATTAGCAACAGTAACTGTGCTACGTTAGCCGCAGTGCTACAGCCACATTCAACAGGCCATCAGTTGGGTAGGCTTATGCAGTGAAGCAACTGCTTCCGCATCTGTAGCCATGTTTCCATCCACACGTTCTGATACAAATTAAGTAATATCGAATTAAAAATGCCTCACGGAGACGGTGAAATTAGACTTGATTTCAAGACTCTCGGCTCATAGTTTGTACGGTCCATCTCATCGGATTTTCTCTTGATCGGTAAAAGGCTTATGCGATAAATGCTGATGGAAACGTTATTCGCCGAATAAATCTGCTACTGCATCTTGACGGTGTTTTGATGCCGACGTTTCCTTCTGATAATGGTCTGCTATGCTGCTAATAGCTGGCACCTAAGCTCTATTACAACTTGTGCGATTATCGTCATTTGTTGGTAAACGCAATCCATTTTGGCTGATCAGCTAAATTAGTCGGCTAACAAACTACTTTTGTTCACTTGAAGGTTCTGCAATTCAGTGCGAAAATGAATGGAAACAGCTTAAAATGTCAGAAATCCATTCGATACACCAATTTGATCCCATCACAGCATGTGGCGTCATTACGCACTACTTTTTATTCGCTTTAATGCCGTTAGATGGAAACGTATTTTCACCAGCTTTATTCGCATTAATATTTTTAGCGAACTTCAGATAATTCGATTGACAAGTGGATGGAAACATAGCTTGTGAGTCGCGGACAGTAGCGACCAATACAGGCTTTATCTTCAGATATTTTACAAAGCCTGTGTTTGAGGCCAGTTGTTAGTGCTAACTATCGCAAGCGGTCCTGCTAGCCTCCCGTAACACGTTAGCTTCACTTACATTATTTGCTGTTATATCGTTACTTACAGCTTCTGGCTCCGAGTTTTTGATCGATGCAACTGCTTCAGGTTTGAGAAGCAGCTGAAACGCTTATCCTGTGTCGAATTATCCTTTATTGATAAAGCTGTCTTTGGTGAAATACTGAGCACAAACAGCTAACGTTCCCTTTGACCGTGGCTGTTCGCTGCCAGCAAACAAAAAAGCTACCCACTGATTTCTGGTGGCATCGTCTTTCGGAAGAGAAATAGGTGTTTTTCTTTGTGTCCAAAAGTAAACGGACAAGCAGTTTTGGGAGAGATACTGACAAAACTGCACCTCAAATGAACTGCGGTTCTTCTTTTGCATTTCCAAAAGTGTAGACGCTACTAAGGCATAGTATGATCTGCTGTTGTTAGTGCCTGCTAGAATAGCTTCCGGTGTGGGCAGGTCCAGCGCCGTGGTTGGCTCTGGCTAGGTCTGTATTAATTGGACGGCACAACCTGATGTCAGGTTTTGCCCAGATCTCGCGAAGATCTCGGGAGGAGCTGTTCAGAAAGGAAATCACGCTCACGAAATCATGTTCTTGGATTACGGCAAAACCTCTGTATCTTATGTTTAGAAACTTTACAGAGGTTGAGTATGGACAAACAACATTATAACATTACTAATATGTATTTAAAGAAGGATCAGCATAATAGGTCCCCTTTAATAAATTGTTTAAATTTAATCCTTATTCATTGCAACAATCAACAATCGACATTGCAACTCTGAAATGACTTCCAGGGCAACAACTTAGGAGGGACTCGCCACCTAAGGAAAATGCAATGGACTGCAGTGTTGACATGGCCGCGTTAATCCAGGCTGCTGGAAGATCATTAGGCTGCCCTGTCTATGGAGTTTAAATCTACTATTTCCGCACTAGAGTCAAAGCTTGACATTGTGCAAACTACTCTGAACGCTCACGGACAGCGTATCTTTTCACTGGAATCCAACGCGAACTCAGTGAGTGATCGTTTGGATGCTTTGCAAGCTACCTGTGCGGAGCTAACTACTAGTAATGCTAAGCTAAAGACCAAAGCCGCGGACTTGGAAGTGCATAGCCGCTGCAATAACGTCCGCATTATAGGACTACCAGAGTCAATCGAGGGCCATCAACCAACCGTCTTTTTCGCCTTCTTTTTGCACAAGCTCATGGGTGAAAATATTCTGCCAACCCCCCCGTTCTGGATCGTGCCCACCGGTCGCTGGCCGCGAAACCTAAGCTAGGCGAAAGACCGAGACCCGTTATCATCAGGTTTCACAATTTTCAGACTAAGGAAAAAGTTATCTGAGAGGCTCGGAAAAGAAGATCTGACATGCAATATCTTGGCAAGCCCATTGCCTTTCACGAGGACTACACCCCCGAAGTCATGGAGCAGCGTATTGCATACTGGGACGTGATGCAACAGCTGTACAAGCAGGGGCTAAAACCCTCGCTTTTTTATCCGGCTAGGCTGCTGATTACCACGGAGAGGGGGGAAAGACTACAGTTGCCATCCGTGGAAGCCGCTAAAGAATATTTGTCTGTCAAGCATGCTTAGCGAGATTAGCTTTTAACATGGTAATGTAGGCTCGTCAGGTACAACACCGAAATTTATGTTTTTTTTTTTTTTTTTTAACTCTTTATGCCTGTTATGTGGTGTTGAACTGTTGAGCCTTTCCACTCTGCGGAATAGATCGGTACTGAAGCCCGTTTCATTGAAGATACTCTCATTAGTGACTGGATCATCTCCCCACTGAGGCTGTCTCAGGTCACCAACGTGTGGGGCTGTTCATAAACGTCTAACATACTGGTAACCTGATCTACTGACGGACTATTATTTTTTTATTTTTATCTTGTTCCTTTTTTTTGTCCTTAGCTACATCTATTTGGTCAAATTAATAACCAGTGTGCCATGTTATAATATTCTGTTCAGACCTTTGATTTTTTTTTTTTTTTTTTTTTTTTATTTTACCCACAGAGATGTGATACATATATATGTTTATTTTTGTATGGAATAGGTTTTGCACTTTTCTAATATTCTTTATAGGAACATTAAAGGTTGTTTTATGCCTGATTCAGTATTATTGTCCCTCTCAGTTTTAGGGAGGAATTTTGTTTGACCCATTGGATTTCAGCACTATTTTACAGATTCAAAGTGTATAAATACTGAATGTATAATGTTTGAATATCTCACTTTACAGAAAATCTGTTAATCTATTCATTTATATTCTTATTACCTTCACATTCATAGTTCAACCTCTTAATGAGTCTTCAAGGCACTTAAGGCAGCTATGTAATACTTATTCCGACGTGTTTTCTTATTTAATTTATATATTCACTTGATTTCTACTATCCCTTTCTGAACGAGATAATATATTTTGAATGTTATAACATTTAGTATTTACATATTGGAAACCTTGCTGCCCCGGATGTTGCTTTATTTCATAAGCTGTTGAGTAGTTCCTACCTTGCTTTTTGTATGGAACAGGTTTTGCATTTTTCGAATATTTTTTATAGGTACATTTAAGGTTGTTTCATACCTGATTCAGTACTATTGTGCTTCTCAGTTTTAGGGAGGAACCTTGTTTCATCCATTGGATCTCAGCATTATTTTACAGATTCAAAAGTGTATAAATATGTATAATGTTTGTGTATCTCACTTTACAGAGAATCTGTTAACCCATTCATTTATATTTTTATTACCTGTACATTCATAGTTCAACCTCTTAACGTGTCTGCTAGGCACTTAAGGCAGCTAATTAATACTCATTTCCATAGTTTTTTTTTTTTTTAAATTTAATTTATATATTTATTTATTTTCTATTATCCCTTTCTGAATTAGATATTATATTTGAATGTTATAACATTTAGTACTTACATTCTGGAAACCTTGCTGCCTTGGATGTTGCTTTATTTTACGTAAGTTGTTGAGCAGTTGCTATACCTTGCTCTAGGGTTAATTCACTGCATGTTAATTTTTTTTTTTTTTTTTTTAACAATGGGAGCTGGAATAAGCTGGAGTAGGAAGAATAGGAAGTTTTGTATCTTATATGATACAGAAGTTTAGTTTCCTTAAGGGATTTATTTGTTTTGTTTTGAATGTATGTAGGGTATGTGTGTTTATGTTGTGTGTGTGTGTGTGTATGTTTTGTCTCCCCTCCTGTGCCTTGTTGCCTCCCCTCCCCCCCCCACCCCCCTTTTTTTTTTTTTCTTTTTTTTTTTCTTTTTTCAGCTCACTCATCTAATTCTGCTGAGAGTCTATTTTGATGTCTGGTGGACATCTTTGTTTCATCTCGTGGAATGTCAAAGGAATGAATAAAGTTGTCAAGGCCAACAAGGTAATATCGCACCTACAACACCTAAAGGGAGATCTGTGCTTCTTACAAGAAACTCACCTTCGTGATTCTGAAGGTTCCCGTATAAAAAGGGCTTGGATGGGTCACCTCTTCCACTCTGGGTTCGCTGAAAGGGTAAGGGGGGCAGCGATTGTTATACATAGGGACATCGCTTCTGAATCCTCTACTACTATATATGATCCTAATGGACGCTTTGTTATTGTCTCGGGCAAATCCCTGAATGCACCTGTGGTTCTGGCTTCGGTGTATGCTCCCACATGGGATGATGATAAATTCATATCTAAATTTTCTTCCTTTCTACCTAATCTTGCTGACCATCATATCATTGTTGGGGGCGATTTTAATCTGGTACAGGACTCTACACTGGACAGATCATCTACGAAACATACTACTCTCACGAAATCGGCTACTACCTTGAAATTTCATGCAGACTATTTGGGACTGGTAGACCCTTGGAGAACCAGGTTCCCTTCTAATAGAGAGTTTTCATTCTTTTCTCATGTGCACCATAGTTTTTCACGAATAGATTTTTTCTTACTGGATAATAAACTATTACATAGTACTGTTGCCAGTGAATATCACAGTATAGTTATCTCTGATCATGCCCCTACGTCAGTTGACATTATATTTTCCCCCTGCAGATTAACTCACAAATGTTGGAAATTCAACTCACAGTTGCTTTCTGAAGCTATAGTTAAAGATTTTCTCACCAAGCAAATAAATTTTTTCTTTGAAATTAATGACATGCCTGATATTGGTAGTGATATACTGTGGGATTCCTTCAAGGCTTATCTACGTGGGCAGATTATTTCATTTGTATCCCATTTTAAAAAAGCAGAACTTTCTAAATTAACAGAACTGTTAGATGAAATCCACATTTTGGATGCTAAATATGCCACTCACCCTTCAGCTACATTATATAAAAAGAGATTACAGTTACAGTCTCAATTTGATTTGTTATCAACCGGGAAAGTTGAGATTCAGCTTTTACAAACAAAGCAACGCTTTTTTGAACAAGGTGATAAACCCAGCAAATTACTGGCCTACCAGGCCCGAACTGCAAGTGCTTCTAAATTTATACCCGAAATAGCATCTCCGACTGGATCGGCTATAACGGACCCTAGGGAAATTTGTAATGCCTTTTCTTGTTATTACTCAACACTTTATTCTTCCGAGATCTCCATCCGCAACTCGTCAGAGTCTAATCCCCTAGACTGCTTAACATACCCTCAAGTAGATAACGTTTTTCGTAATCAAGGAGCCCCCATAACAGTTGTTGAGGTTCAAGAGGCCATTGGGTCTTTACAAAGTTCCAAATCCCCAGGTCCAGATGGATACTCTACAGAATTTTTCAAAACCTTTTCCAGCATACTAGCTCCCATCCTGGTGAGGGTATTTAATGATGCGTTTGCAAATGAGCGACTACCTTCTACATTCTCAGAAGCGTTGATAATCCTGTTGCCCAAGAAGGACAAAAATCCCCTCCATTGCAGCAGTTATAGACCAATTTCCCTCCTAAACGTTGATTTTAAAATTTTATCCAAAGTACTCGCCAGTCGTCTTCAGAAGGTCATTCCGACGCTAATAAATTCAGATCAGACCGGTTTCATTTCAGGACGACCGCCTTTCCACAATACTAGAAGGCTATGAAATATTATCTGCTCTTCTTCAGATTCTAACCCAGCCGAAATTATCCTATCATTAGACGCCGAGAAGGCATTCGACCGCCTGGAGTGGGGCTATCTGTTCTTTATTTTAAGCAAATTTGGTTTTAATCCGAACTTCATATCATGGATTAAGCTTCTTTATACATCCCCTGTGGCTGGAATTAATATTAATGGCATAAAATCTAAATCATTTTCTTTATCCCGTGGCACCCGTCAGGGATGTCCTCTTTCTCCGTCCCTGTTTGCTCTTGCCGTCGAACCTTTAGCCTTGTGGCTTCGTAGTGAAAGGAAATTTGAAGGGATTTCCCGATTTGGCCTTTCTCACAAACTATCCCTATATGCAGACGACCTCCTGCTTTATGTTACCAACCCAACCTCATCCCTTCCTGCTATTTTGGAAATTTTAGAACAATTTAGGAAATTATCTGGCTATAAAATTAACCTGCACAAAAGCGAGTATCTTCCAATTAATTTACCTGCAGAGAACCTCCGTCTCACCCTCTTCTCTTTTAGAAAAGCGACCCAAGGATTAAAATACCTTGGCATTACCGTAACAAAATCACTCTGAATTTTTTGCAAAAAACTTTCAACCACTACTTGAGCGCTGTAAATTGGATTTAGCTAGGTGGTCCACTCTTCCTCTGTCTCTACTGGGTCGTGTTAACCTGATCAAAATGACAATACTTCTCGTTTTCTTTACGTCTTTGAACATGTTCCTGTGCTCATCCGTAAATCTTTTTTTTCTACACTTGACCAGTTGATTAATTCCTTCTTATGGTGCAATAAACAAGCTCGCATGAAAAGGTCAACTCTCCAACTTCCCAAATCTCTCGGAGGTTTGGCTTCACCAGACTTTCGCCGATACTATTGGGCTAGTAATATCAACAAGATTCTTTTCTGGAACGTTAAGATCACTCCCAATAATCGCCCTCTATGGGCCCGCATGGAACTAGCCTCCTCGCCTTTTGCATTGTGGTCAGTGGTTTGCTCACAGTTACCTTTACCAATAAAGCGAGTGGCTCAGAACTCTATTGTTTCTGAGACCTTGAAAATTTGGAGTCAATTTAGAAGACAATTTGGCTTACACTCCTCGTCGAGATTAGCCCCACTTTACCAAAATCATTTATTTCTTTCATCCTGTTCTGACCAAGCGTTTGAATCCTGGTCAAATATAGGTCTGCAAATCCTTGACGACCTCTATATTGATGGGACTTTTCCCTCATTTACAGACTTATCAAAAAAATTCACTCTCCCTCATTCTCATTTATTCCGTTTTTTTCAGATCCGACATTTTGTGCAAAATCAATTTCCTCACTCTCCTAATCGCCCCCCAGAGACCTTGATGGATTCCCTTTTCTTACTCAAAACAACACAAAAATCCTTAACTTCAATTTTATACGATTCAATTTCTAGGATAAACCTGACCTCGCTGAACTCCCTGAGAGCTATCTGGGGCCAGGACCTCAGAATCACAATCTCTGACGAACAATGGGCCCGTATACTTAATCTTGTTCACACTTCCTCTATCTGCGCTAGGCACCAACTCCTACAGTGCAAGATCTTGCACAGGAGTCACTTTACTAATGCGAGATTAGCCAAAATTTATCCAGACAGAGCTGACTCCTGCAACAGATGTAAACTCTCACCGGCTGATCACATGCACATGTTTTGGTCATGCCCCAAACTTATTGAATTTTGGCGTGCCATTTTCGATACGTTAGGGAAAGTCTTCTGTCGTACAGTCAATCCTGACCCGCTTATCGCTCTTTTTGGAATGCCCCCAGCATCCGGTTGGTCCAAATCCTCACATCACGTTATTGCTTTCACCACTTTGCTTGCTAGGAGGCTTATTCTCCTTAAATGGACTCATTCATCTCCACCTACACATAATAGATGGATTCAGGAAATTTTACAATGTGTGAGACTTGAGAAAATCAGATTCTCCCTGAAGGGATCCCTACAGCCCTTTTGTAAAATCTGGCAGCCTATTATACTTTATATAGATACCCTGCATATCGAAGATGAAAACCAATTAACTACTGAGTTGTTGATTCTGTTTATTTATTTATTTTTATTTTATTTATTTTATTTATTATTATCCCCTCCCTTTTTTTCCCCTCCTTTTTTTTTACCTTCTATTCACTCTGTTATATTATTTCCCCATTTATCAATATCCTCTGACATTTGATTGTCCTGTCTTGTCTATTTTTGTTACCTGTGGTGTAAATGTGTGTGATTAAGTGAGTTGTTTGGGTAGGGAAGTGGTACATTTGAGAGATGACCACCGTTGTAATACTCCTGTTTTTTCTGTACCCATCCTATAAATGGAAAAATCAATAAAAATATTTGACAAAAAAAAAAAAAAATTTAATCCTTATTCCAAATTAGAATTCCAGAACATTCTGGAACACACCTGTCCGTCACATAAATTGGGGACTCGTCCGGGATAACAATATTTTTGTGTATTGAGTCACTGAACGTAGCAATATGGCTGAGCCTGCTGAATTTGTCAAAAATCCCTCCCTTGACATTTTGGAAACTTTCAAGAAAGACCAGTTATTGGAGATCGCTAAAATCCTCGAGATTGACGTGAAAAGATCTATGCAGAAATTTTACATCAAGAAATTGATTGTGGAAGTTTTGGTTGATGAAGACCTG
The DNA here is from genome assembly GCA_029692085.1 of Gymnothorax javanicus. Taxonomy (NCBI): domain Eukaryota; kingdom Metazoa; phylum Chordata; class Actinopteri; order Anguilliformes; family Muraenidae; genus Gymnothorax; species Gymnothorax javanicus. The sequence continues at coordinate 156,892,287 of CM056196.1, forward strand.
TTGGTAAAAGAAGCCTTGCAGGATTATAGCGATCCCCAAGACCCCTTTGTGGTGGGTGATCGAGAGCTTCGGCTCAAGGAATTAGAACTTTAGCAACGCCGAGTAGAGGCAGAAAATGAAAAGTGCCGACTTGAGGCTGAGGCAGAAAATCGCCGAATAGAGGTGGAAAATGAAAGGTGCCGAATAGACCCCGAGGTTGAAATGATAAGAATGGAAACAGAAGTTCATCTCAAACATCAAGCCACCACGGAGGAAGCCCAACGCAAATTTGATTTTGGCAAACATGTCAAACTGGTACCACCGTTTAATGAAAATGCAGTGGACAAATATTTTGTCAATTTTGAGAGAATTGCCACCAGTCTTGAATGGCCTGTTGAGGCATGGCCACTTCAGTTTCAAAGTGTGTTAAAAGGCAAAAGCCAGGAGGTGTTCACTGCACTTTCATTACTTCAGATCAGGATTATGAGGTTGTCAAGGCCGCTATCCTGAAGGCCTATGAATTGGTACCAGAGGCTTACTGCCAAAAGTTTAGAGGTTATCGGAAACAAGATCATCAAACTTATGTGGAGTTTGCCCAAGAAAAAGAGGTACTGTTTGACTGCTGGTGTACCTCCAGTAAAGTCAACAATGATTTTAATTAATTGAGGCAAACTATCATGCTTGAAGAATTCAAGAGATGTGTTCGGGATGACCTCAAAACTTACCTGAATGAACACAAGGTTGGCACACTTGAAGAGGCAGCCATTCTGGCTGATGATTATGTTCTCACTCACAAGTCAGAGCTTTCCAAAAAAGGTGACAATAGTAGACCAAAACAAAATTCAGGGGGAAGGTCTGATTCCACTGGTAATCGTGATAAGTCCAATGTAAAGGATGGTCAGGAGAAGAAGTCTGAGAAGGGTCAGTCTAAGTCCGGTCCAGTTTGTTTCTTTTGTAAGAAACTAGGTCATGTGGTGTCTGATTGTTTCGCTTTGAAGAAAAAGAAGCAACCTGATGTTAACCCTAATGCATTTGTTTCCTCCAAGAAGCCTCGTTCTTATGAGACATCTGTTGTTCCTGAACATCATGTTGAGAAGTCTGACATCAGAGGGGAATTCATTCCTTTTGTGTCTGAGGGTTCTGTGCCACTTGTCGGTCAAACCGATTCAGTGCCAATCAAGATTTTGCGTGATATGGAGGCAACTCAGTCTTTGTTGTTGGAAGGTACATTGCCTTTTGATTCAAGTTCTGACACTGGTGAATTTGTTATTTCGCAAGGTGTTGAATGTGGTTTTGTGACAGCTCCCTTACATAATGTTGTGCTGAAGTCAGATTTGGTGTCAGGTTCTGTTGTGGTTGGGGTTGTTCCGGAGTTACCGGTGAAAGGTGTTTCTTTGTTGTTAGGAAATTCATTGGCTGGAGGTAGGGTGGTTGCTGAGCCCAAAGTGGTTTGTGAGCCAGTCCTGTTGTCCAATAGTGACATTTTTGTGGAAGAGAATCCTGAAGTGTTTCCTTCTTGTGCGGTGACCAGAGCTCTGGCTAAGAAAATGGCCGAATTGCAGGTTGTTGATGTTGAAGATGACATTGTGGATTTGTCTTGGACTTTTCTAGATTCCAAGGAGGATCTTCGTCAATCTTCTGATCCCAGTAAGGATCTTGCTCAACATTCTGATGTTAAGTCAGAGACGCCAGTACCGTCTACTACAGAGATGTCTTTGTCCAGAAAGAAATTGATCCAAGAACAAAAGATTGATCCTGATTTGAGCTCTCTGTTTGATGCTGCTCTCCCTGAAGAGGAGTTGTCCAAGGTCCCAGTTGGATACTTCGTCAAGGATGGAGTTTTAATGAGGAAGTGGAGACCACCCGATGTCCCAGCTTCTGAGGACTGGGCAGTTATACACCAGATCGTGGTTCCCAAGACGTATCGTGTGGAGGTTCTGAGGTTGGCACGAGGTTCCCTTTGGAGGTAACTTAGGTGTGAACAAGACCTGCGACAAGATCATGAGGCCCTTCTACTGGCCGAAGATAAGACAGGATGTGGCTTCCTTCTGTCGGACACGTCACACATGCTAGATGGTGGGAAAACCGAATCAGAAGATCCCTGTTGCGCCACTGAAACCCATTCCAGCCTTTGAGGAACCATTCAGCAGAGTCATCATTGACTGTGTCGGCCCCTTGCCTGAGACGAGATCCGGCAACTCGTACCTGCTGACGATTATGTGTGCATCTACACGTTTTCCCGAGGCAATTCCACTGAGGAACATCAAGGCTCCCAAGGTCATGAAGGCTTTGATCAACTTCTTCACTTTGTTTGGTCTGCCGAAGGAAATCCAGTCAGATCAGGGATCCAACTTCATGTCTGGCCTGTTTCAAAGTGTGGTGTGTCAACTTGAAGCCAAGCAGATAACATCAATCGCCTACCATCCGGAGTCCCAGGGGGCGCTGGAGAGGTTCCACTCCACTCTGAAGAACATGATGAGGACCTACTGCTTCCAGAACCAGAAGGACTGGGACAAGGGCATCCCACGGCTCATGTTTGCCGCTCGGGAGTCGGTGCAGGAATCCTTGGGATTCAGCCCATTTGAGCTGGTGTTTGGCCATGCAGTTCAAGGTCCACTGAAGCTGTTGAAAGAGAAATGGCTGCAGGAGCCCAGGGAGGAAGTGAGTCTGTTGGATTATGTGTCCAAGTTCAAGGGGAGACTACATCAGGCTTGTGAACTGGCACAAGAAAACCTCAAGTCTGCCCAGCGGAAGATGAAGCAGCTGCATGACCGAGACGCCAAGGAGCGGAGCTTCAACCCTGGAGACAAGGTGTTAGCATTATTACCCATTCCTGGAATCCCTCTGCAGGCGAGGTACCATGATCCATATGAGATCATCTGTAAAGTTGACGATGTGGACCACATCATCAGGACTCCTGATCATAGAAAGACCTTGCAGCTGTACCACATCAACATGCTGAAGGAGTACCATCAGAGACCTGGTAAGGTCGCGACTGTCAGCAGTTGTTCCCAGACTGGAAAGACCGAAGAACCTCGGGTGGTGAAGCTAGTAGACGATCATCCTGTCCGATTAAGTAACTCTGGGGTCTTGGCCAATCTTCCACAAAAGCTGAGTCACCTACCTCGTGAGGACCGACGACAGCTTACAGACCTCCTCCTGGAATATAAGGCCATATTTCCAGATGTGTCCAGCAAGACACACATTGCCGAACATGATGTGGACGTTGGAGAGGCGCTGCCTACAAAGCAGCATCCCTACCGCATCAACCCGCAGAAGGCCCGAACAATGGAGAAGGAAGTGTCCTACATGCTGGGGAACAACATCGTAGAGCAGAGCCAGAGTGACTGGGCTTCACCTTGTGTCCTTGTTCCGAAGTCTGACAGTTCCTTCAGATTTTGTACAGACTACCGGAAAGTAAAGGCCGTGACCAAGATGGACACCTACCCAGTCCCCCGGATTGATAATTGCATTAATCAGATCGGCAAGTCCAAATACATCACGATGTGTGATCTGTTGGAAGGATACTGGTGCTTCCCACTGACTGAGAACGCCAAGGAAGTATCAGCATTTGTCACCCCCACTGCCTTGTTCCAATGCAAGATCATGCCTTTTGGAATGAAGAACTCGCCAGCGACCTTCCAGAGGATAATGAATCAGTGCCCTGCAGGTCTTGAGGGTGTTGGAGTGTATATAGATGATATTATTGTGTATAGTGACACTTGGAATGATCATCTGTCTGTTGAGGGCAGTTTTCCATCGGTTGTTCGAGGCCAATCTGACTGTCAACTTGGCAAAAAGCGAATTTGGTCAGGCCAGTGTCATTTATCTAGGTTATGTCGTTGGTCATGGTCAGGTATCTCCTATTGCAGCAAAGGTTCAGAGCATTGTTGATTTTCCTGCTCCTGAAAACAAGCTTGGCTTGATGAGGTTCTTAGGCATGGCAGGTTATTACAGGAAGTTCTGCAAGAACTTTGCTGACGTCACTACCCCTTTGACTGATCTTCTGAAGAAAAATAAAATGTTTATCTGGTCAAAGTCTTGTCAAAGGCGTTTGACAATGTCAAGTCCCTGTTATGTGCACAACCAGTTCTTCAGGCTCCTGATTTCAGCAAACCTTTCAACTTGGCATAGACGCCAGTGATGTTGGTGCAGGTGCTGTATTGTTACAGTTGGATGACTGGTGTATACTGGTGTATACGGATCATAATCCATTGACGTTTCTGAACAAGATGAAAAACAAAAACAAGATTATTAAATCGGAGCTTGTTGTTGCAAGAGTACAATTTGATTGTTAAGCATATTCGTGGTGTTGACAATGTTTGTGCAGATGCACTTTCTCGTATCTTCAGATTGGTATTACTTTGTACATAGTTAAGGGAATTGCTTTCAAGATTTAGTGTTCTTTTATTATTGTATTTACCTACAATGTATAGTACTTTTGTCATAAAAAATTGTCATACATTCCAACTTTTTCTTTAACGGAGGGAGGTGTGACGTTTTGACAGTTTATAATACCTGATTGTATTATATTGTTCAGCCAATGGTTTCTATATGCTTATATAAAGGTAATGAATATTCATGAGAGCTTGGAAACATTATGACTAGCCTGGAAACACCATAGATTCTTCAAGACCCATCTAGAAAGTTATATAATCTGCAAGACTCTTCAAGAGCAATCTGAAATGTTCCATCACCTTCAAGATTCTTCGGGAGCTGTACACACTTCCCAGGCCTATATAAAAGGACCTTGCAGCCAACGGACAATCAGTATTTTCGGTCTGCTATACCTGGGGGCTACAAATTACTGAAGTGCTATAATTGGAAGCTAAACCGGCTTTGCCGAATAAAATCAGACTTCGGATTAAACAGATACTTCTTGGATACGGTCTTTACTGTTATCAGGATCATCGCCTTTTGGACATTGTTGTGAACCGGACCATCTCGTTCAGGAAATTGTGATCAGGATCACCACATTGAAGACATCGGATTCCATTGGATGTTCACCATCGTCGTGGGAACATCGCAAGGAGGGACAGTTCAGGCTACTTAATAGTATTTCTATCTTTAGTTGAGTAATTTCATTGTTTATCCATTCCTGTATTATTGTAATTGCTACATTCCTTCGCTCAGTTATTTAATAAATTGTTTAACTTTAATCGTTCTTCTAAATTCGAATCTTCCAGAATATTCTGGAACACACACCTGTCCGTCACATTACGCATACAAAATTTTACGCATCAAAGTAAAATAATTTCTGAGAAATCTTGTTCCCATTTTGGCCCGGACGAAAGCACAGATGGATGGACAGATGGATGGACAGACCCCAATCTAATATCCCTTGTCGCACTTCAGGGCGAGGGATAATTAAACTGTATGATCTAACTAGTGTTGTCTGCTTTCCAATGGGAAAAAAAAACATGAAGGGGATTTTAGCGGTGTTCCACAATCTGTAAGGGCCAATGCAGAGGAAGTTAGTGCTACAAGGAGGTTGAAAAGTTAAAGGGGAGGAGTGGAGCAGGAATGTTTTTCAGTTTTGTTGGAATTTAATTCTGTGCTTCCTGAAAGGATAGTTTTAGTTTATGTTTGTTATCGGGTGAGGGAATATTAAAGGGCTCACACGGCAGCAGTGTGCAGGTAAGGACGCAGTTACAAAGGTATAGAAGATGTGGGACAGAGGGATGTGTGTTGGACAAATGTGTATCCAGAGAGCAGGTGGTGTGTTTTCACTGTGAGAGAAGCAGTGAAATTGGAGTATTGGAGTGTAAAAAGAAAAATGGAGCGGTACACAGAAAGGATAAGATCTCAGGGAAAAATGTCTTATGCTGAGGCTGCAAAGAGAGAGCAGGAGCACAAAGAAATAATACATAAAGGGCAGGAAAGGGCTCGGGGAATCATAAAACAAGATGGAGATATCAATAGAATGGAAACAGATATTTTTGGCTTTTATTGCAATGAATGGTGGTAATTTGTTCCAGAGAGATTGAGGGTTGAACGGAGAGAATTAAAATCGAGGTGGACGCTGCAAGATAGTTTTTGGGAGTAATAAATGTGAAAAGGAAACAGATCCAGGGAATTTTAGAGAGGGGTTGGTGGGGGTCAGGTGACTGGGAAATTTGCAATTTTTCTAATCTGCTGAGGGCAGTCATACACTTGGTACCATCTTTCTATCTAAAAATTAAAAAGTCAAAGAAGAAGATTGAAAAGAAGAATGAATACCTTGTTAGCATCGGCAAATAGTGAAGTAAAATGTTTAGCAGAGAGCCAATGTTTGTGGCACAAGGATGAGTTTATGCAGTTGGTTTCGTTCTTGGAATTACGATCCATTATCTGAAGATGACTTTTTGACGTAAACGGGGAACTAGGGACAACTTGAAATCAAAATACCCAGCAAAGCAATCTGAATGAATTCAAGTAACACTGATAAAAAAAAAAAAAATCTTGCCTGTTTTGAAATTTCCAAGCTGGGTTACTTTCAGTCATAGCACTGATATTATTGCTTGCGAAAGGACCAGTGTGTAAAATGGAGGGGAAACAGTGACATCCAGCGTTCAGATTCTAGACTGCAGCGCTCACTCATTCACGCTCACCCCTCCCGTCGGCAAAAAGACGGTGGCCTCCGAGGACCAAAACACTTTTGCGGAAATGGCGTCTTCCTCGACTGGGATTTATACAAGCAAAACGCGTTCTCAAGCTGGCTGGATTGTCTGTTATATCTATGGTTCGGGCTGCAGTACCAACATGGCGGTGCAAGATGGCGACGTCCCGAAAGCAAGGCCCTTGCTGTATGTATATATCAACGCATAATTATAAGGCTACTAAAACCAAACTAATTTTATTTTATAGCGATTATTCACTAATATAAATATATTTATGGGTAGTATATTCAGATTTTGCCAATAAACCATGCCAAATATTACCCACTGGTCGTTTAAGATTTGCAAAATTATCTGCAACTACTGCATCATGTTGGCGAGCCTTGTTTTCGCAATTGGTCGCTTAAGCAAAACGCATTCAGCGTAATTTTTCTTCTTCGGAGTCCTTAACTGGTTAGCATTTTCTTTTTGACAAGTTTTGACAACAGTATTTTCAGCGATGTGCTGAACGGAACTGAGTGAAGGACTACAGAATCGTCTCCTTTTAACCAATTAGGCTACAGTTCGTTGACCGGTTCCGCAAACGGAATTTGTCTGAAGCGTCTGGTATCGATACAACATTCGGTGGCGGAAAGTTACCTGTTCACGAATTTGTGGAAATTACTCGCGCATTTTATGGATCAATTAGTTTTCTTCTGCCATGGGGGATAAAGCCTTGTACAGTCATTTTTCAGTGGTTCGTCCTCTGACTGGTTCCGCAAATCATTTTTGGTTTCGCATACAGCGACCTTTGCCAGGCAAAACTTATGATATTCTTTGTTTATTGGCATAATTGCGTGCCCGTGGCCACAAAGGAACATGCACATGTATTTTCCACCAATTTTAGCCAGCATTCCTCTGCAGGGTATATCATAATAATTGGTCACATCTGTGGCTAATTGTTCTGTGTGTTGACATTGTGTCAGCTGGAATCCACGTGCACTGGCCTCAGTTCAAGACGATTTGTACATCCATCGATATTCAACTGCTATCAGCGACTATAGACGATTCTTTCTACTCTTTCCAATTCAAGTACATTCCAAGTATACATTAAGATTATCAGGATGCGACTGCAAATTCAGATTAACACAGGACATAAGTAATGATCAAACCATTGAGCCAATGAAAAACCGTGCTGGCGGGGGAAAATATGCTTTATTTCACATTGACTATATTAAACTTTCATGAAATTCTTTCAGAAAAATAAACTAGAATAAACATGTTTCATAAAACCTACAAAATGGCGTTTGTGGAACTAGTGAATACACGTGTCATGCATCATACAATTTACTTTGTACAGCTATATGCGCCTTGCTGAATAGAAGTGGTTGCTCCAGAGGGATGAACGAACGAATTTTAACCGGCTTAACCAATATTATTCCTTGCCCGGCGAGGCTCCGTCAGTTGTTGCTTCGCCCATGCAGACCTCTGGCCATAAGCGGTGATCATGGCCTGGCTGGGATTCAGATACCCGACTACAGGGCTCCATGACGGAAGCCCATAAATTACTGATTTATGGCTGAATGCTGAACAAGTTAAATAGACCCTACCATTCCTGTGACATCACTTTTAATGGAACTTAACAATGGCAGTCCCATAGTATGACAACAAAACTGGTCAATTCGTTTCCAGTTTGCTGTCATAACTGCGTTGCCAATTTTTAATACTGGACCCAAATAAGAATGATGGTACATCATCAGTATGACGGAGACTTCCATTTTTGTATCAGCTCCCCCTTAAGCAGTTTATCAATCTGTTGTAGGAATTTTACATTTTAACTGTTCGATATTCTGAGGGGAGGAAAACTGGACAGTATTAACTACCAGAATTTATACCGTTCAGGCGGTGGGTGATATATGTCTGTTAGATATTTGACTGAATTTTTTTCCAGTGGAAGGCCTTTGGGTAGTCAGGAAAATCCCAAATTTTCAGGTTCCAAAAGTGAACGGTTTGGTTGCTAGGGCCTCCAGAAGGGTCACTCTGGAGGGCCAAAATTGAACTTTTAAGAAAAATAGGTTTTTGAGTTGAAATATCTCAGTGCGCCCTCAATAGCCCAGCTTCATTTTCACTGATGTCAATCTGTGTTGGGAGAAGTTTCGGAAAATCATGAAATGTTGGTGGGCTGTTGAGGGCGCCACCTATAGGGGGCGCTTGAAACACCACTTTGAGCCCAAGTAGCACTTACGTTTGAGGCATTCCTTGCCTGTGCCCTCATTAGCCCAAGCTTGTTTATGCATGATATGATTCTATAACAGTGCCTTGTACGATTCCACTTGAAATTGTAGTGGGATGATGAGGGCGCGGAATTATAGTTGGCGCTCAATTCGGTGAAAATGCAAAAATAGGGGTATTCTGCGGCTGTAGATCTCCATGCGCCCCCATCAGATTTGAATGAAATCTGTTTTATTTGATAGCCCTACATGTCCACTATATGGACCAAAAAGATTGAAGTTGGGTTCAACTGTATTAACCCCTTTTTGACCATCCCAGTAGATGCACTTCTCATATTCTGGACTTGGGTCTGAGGTTGCCATTCTTGGAACTGCAAAGTAAAGAAACCATTTTCATCAGCTCCCCCATCCTGAGGATGAAATGGGAGGTTTTACAATTAGGAGGGACAAGGGCATTTTTTTGAACAAAACTCTCCAGGGCACTTTTGTACAGCTATTGACTTTGTGACGTCTGTGGATTGAATAAAGGGATGAAGGCAACAAGGCATGATGGAAAGGTAACCAACTGAAGGTGCACACATCTGGCCCTTGGCCAAGGGTTATTTCATTAGCAGGAGGGCCTTAAATAAAAATCTATTCATCCAATTGAGCAGCAGTGAGACTGGGACAGGAAAAGCAATGCATGTAACTGCACACATGTGGGTGGGCCCAGGACGGGGGATCAGATAGAACCCTCTGCTGAGCAGAAGGTGGAAAAGATCATCAAAAAAGAGTCACCACATTTTCTCATTCACATCTGTGTGCATCAAGCTGTTGCACTGTGTACTTTCAGTTTCCCCTGACAATGTGCACAATTTTTACTTTCTAACTCTTGGCTCGTTTCATGTTTTCCGTTGTTATCTCCAAAAAATAACAGACTAGGGGGAAAACCAAGTGTCTGACATCATACTTTCACCTGAGTTTTCTCTGACAAAGTAGGGATGATGGAGATAATGAGTGATTTATTTTCCTGAAATTAGCATGACAAAAGAAGTAAACAATTATTTTTTTTAATTTATTCATGAGCGGTGAAGCGTGCAATCCGTCCGGCCCCGCCTCCAATCTTCTAAACATTCCAAAGGAAGTCAGCAGAAGGCCGGACCCTATCCATTGGTTCAGAAGAGAGCTTTAAATTGTTGATTGCTCCACTAAAAATCATCCATTGACATTGAATTCAAACTGACACCTCTGCTGACTTAAGTACCGTAACAGCACTACATAGACAAGCGTATGGAATGGTCACGTCACACCTTTCAGAATGATGGTCAAAAAGGGTTAAAACAGTTGAACCCCACATCAATCTTTTTGGTACACATAGCGAACATGTAGGGCTATCAAATAAAATGGATTTCATTCAAATCTGATGGGGGCGCACGGAGATCTACAGCCACGGAATACCCCTATTTTTGCATTTTCACCGACTTGAGCGCCCTCACCATCCCACTACAATTTCAAGTGGAATAGTACAAGGCACTGTTATAGAATCATATTATGCATAAACAAGCTTGGGCTAATGAGGGCGCAAGCAAGGAATGCCTCAAAAGTGACTGCTACTTTGGTCCAAGATGGCGTTTTCAAGCGCCCCCTATAGGTGGCGCCCTCAACAGCCCACCAAAATTTCATAATTTTCCGAAACTCCTCCTAATATAGACTGACAACAGTAAAAATGAAGCTGGGCTATTGAGGGCGCACTGAGAAATTTCAACTCAAAAACCTATTTTTCTTAAAAGTTCAATTTCGGCCCTCTGGAGGGTGACCCTTCTCGAGACCATAAAAACCAAACCTTCGACTTCTAGAACCTGAAAACCTGGAATTTTCCTATTTTCTAATAGATCTTACAACAAAAGAAATTTCAGGCCATTTACTATCACGCATATATCAACCCCTAATAGAAATCCGCCTGACCGTTATAAATTCTGGCAGTTAAAGATGTGATTATTGAAATCATCCATGTTATACGGAATATGTTTGCGCTTCAGTACGAGAGGGAGAATCAATTAAGTAGAAGGTCAGATTGCTTGAATCATCTGAAACATTTGAAGAAAGTTTCCTGTGTAGTTAGACCAGTTAAGGCTATGATCCCTTCCACTGTTTCCCTACAGAAGCTGCACTTCTGAACACATTTGATCAGCAGAATGATGCAGACAGGAGTGCGTCTGAGACAGGACACTGAGACGACCCTACCAGAGCTCCCCGAGCAGCACAGGATCAGAGAGAAAGAAGAGGAACTACATGGACTGGAGTCTGTCCACATGGCAGAGTCAGAGACAAAATGTACTACACCAGGACTCAACACACTGGAGCCAGAGTGTGTTACTGCAAACAGCAGGGTCAGTGATTTACAGCACACAGAAGCATCACTGATAAAAACAGAAACTGATCTGAGCCCCATCAGCACTGGGGATCTAAAGACAGAGAGCCCAGATTTTACAGAACTGGCCAATGTTACCCATCTGTATCCTGACCAGATCAAAACCGAAGTTGATGCGAAAGACTATATTAAGACTGAACATGTCAGTGTCGTACCGGATATTAAGTGTGTTTACATAAAATCTGATGAAGTTAAGCTCGAATCCAGTGAAATTTTGGTGAGTGACCTCATGAACACTGAGCTTAATGGAGCTGATGTTGATGGAAAAGGAGAGACTGAACTGTTTCACTGTGCTGGAGAGCCCAATCTAAAGTACAAAACATCGGGGAAAAATCATTCCAAATTAATCCATGATGTGGGAATCCATATAAGGGAAAAGCCCCACCAATGCTCTTGGTGTGGGAAGTGTTTTTTTAGGAAAGATAATTTAAATCGCCACCAGAGAATTCATACTGGTGAAAAGCCCCATAAGTGTGATCATTGCGAGAAAAGTTTTGCTCGGAAATCTCATTTAAATGTCCACGATAGAATACATACGGGTGAAAAGCCCTACAAATGTGATCAGTGTGAGGAGTGTTTTTCATGGAGCTCTCAATTAAAATCCCACCAGAGCATTCATACAGGTGAAAAGCCTTACAAATGTAATCAGTGCGAGAAAAGCTTTTCGTGGAAACTTACGTTAAAATCCCACCAGAGCATTCATACAGGTGAAAAGCCCTACAAATGTGATCAGTGTGAGCAGAGCTTTTCATGGAGCTATCAATTAAAATCCCACCAGAGCATTCACACAGGTGAAAAGCCTTACAAATGTAATCAGTGCGAGAAAAGCTTTTCGTGGAAACTTGCGTTAAAATCCCACCAGAGCATTCATACAGGTGAAAAGCCCTTCAAATGTGATCAGTGTGAGAAAAGCTTTGTGCTGAAATTTCATTTAAAATCCCATCAGCGCCTTCATTCAGGTGAAAAGCCCTATAAATGTGATCAGTGTGAGAAAAGCTTTGTATGGAAATGTGATTTAAAATCCCACCAGAGCATTCATACAGGTGAAAAGCCCCACAAATGTGATCAGTGTGAGAAAAGCTTTTCATTGAAATCTGGATTAATATCTCACCAGAGCATTCATACCAGTGAAAGGCCCTACAAATGTGATCAGTGTGAGAAGAGCTTTTCATTGAAATCCCGATTAATATTTCACCAGAGAATTCATACAGGTGAAAAGCTCTGCAAATGTGATCAGTGTGAGAAGAGTTTCTCTTTTAAATCTTCTTTACATCGCCATAAGCAAATTCATTTTAGCATAAAGTCCCATAAATGTGATCACTGTGGGAAGAGCTTTGCATCGAAATGGCATTTAAAATCTCACCAGAGCATTCATACTGGTGAAAAGCCCCTCAAATGTGATCAGTGTGAGAAAAGCTTTGTGCTGAAATGTCGTTTAAAATCCCATCAGCGCATTCATTCAGGTGAAAAAACCCTAGAAATGTGATCAGTATGATCAGAGCTTTTCATGGAAATATCAGTTAAAATCCCACCAGAGCATTCATACAGGTGAAAAGCCCTATAAATGTGATCAGTGTGAGAAAAGCTTTGTGCTGAAATTTCATTTAAAATCCCATCAGCGCATTCATTCTGGTGAAAAACCCTACAAATGTGATCAGTGTGAGAAAAGCTTTTCACAGAAATGTCAATTAAACTCCTACCAGGATGTTCATTTGGGTGAAAAGTCCAAATAATGTGATCAGTGTGGAAAAAGGTTTTCTTGGAGATCTCAGCTGTCCTGTACTTGTCTGGTGAGCAGCAGTTTTAGGTGAAATTGACTGGGGTTGCATTTTTATTGAATGTGGATGAAATGTGTTTGGCTGTAAGGGGAAGGGGGAGACATTTTGTTTTCGGCTTACTTTCCGTCAGCGTTGATGCTGGCATCAGCCTTACCAAAGTGTTAACGTACCATAACTCAGAAACCGCTCAATATTTCTTCACCATATTTTGAAATTGCATTGATCAGCAACTAAACTGGTGCCTTTTGCCATTTCACTGTTGAGGGGATTGTGGGAATTTGCAGCGGGGGATTTTTACAAGTAAAAATGCTCTCAAGTTTTAAAATATTTTCAGTTTCCTCTTTGTTAAAGACCAGGAACTTTTAAAAACATGAAAATGTAATCATCTTAATTAATTATTGACCAATTCTTTGATGATAAATGAACACAATCATTAAAATGGTCATTGACAGAAAGCCCACACCTCCCCTCTCCTCTGTTTTATTGTGAATTTGAACAGGTCTGTTAGCTCTCTGCTCCATCAGTACTTCCACATAACCCTCCCATCCTCTTCCATAGCCAGAATCGCAGAAATGCCCCATGTCTTAATTCTTAGTTGGACCATCCATGCCTCTCCACTCATAGTAGCTCAATGACTCTCCAATATCTGTAATTGATCATCACTGTCATTCTAATGCAGTCGTTAATCGCCTGTAAGCTACACCTGAACGTCCTCTTGCTGAGAAAGGTGTGTGACTGTGAGTCAGTTCTTGTTCCATTGGGCAAATGGGAATAAAAGTGATATGTAAATCATGAATTGAAAACGGCACAAAAATGTGATGTTTAATGTTTTTTCTTCTCATTTTTTTTTTCTTTGGCCTATAAAGCATTTTGGAGAAGTTATGCTCGGAGTAAGTTCATTTATGTGTTACATTGCCTTTCCTATTTACTGCCCTCCAAGTAATTGTTTGGGGAACAGACACCAGTTGCTCCAGTTGAAGGATTTTTTCCCCAGTATTTCTTGACAGACACTCTCTGCAGCTCATGATGTTCTGGATCTGAATTTTCATATTTTGTGCTTTTTAAAGCGATGCATGTTTTCAGAGGGAGACTAGTCTGGCCTGCAGGTGGACCATTCTAACAGCCGCACTTTCTGACTGCAAAGCTGTATTTTTGTATTGCGTGCAGAATGTGGCTTGCCACTGTCTATTTAAAGTTGATTTGAAAAAATTGTTTTGTCCTGTTTTCAGTGTAATTCTGGTTATTGATGACACAAATCACAGCTTGTATTTTTCACAGATTGATCGTCCCAACTTTTTTTGTGCATGGTTATGTAATTAAACAAGGGCATTAGAAAATTTTAAGTTGCACGATTGGAATGTCTAATGTAATGGCAGTGTATTGCCATTCAGTGTAATACAGAGTGATGCAGAGTGGAAGTGTGCTGCGATCTGATCTGTCAATATTTCTAGTTATTCATGGTGAAAATGGAAGTCACATTCTCTGTGCCATGAGAGAGAGGACCATCCCAATTGTTACCAATGTTTTGCTCAAAAGCTGCGTCCATCATTGTATGGAGGTGTAATTGTGCCCATGGCAAAGGCGTGTACATCTAGTTGTCACCAATAATATTAAGCATACAGTGTGCTCCAGAATTATTGGCAGCCCTGACTGGAAATGCACGATAAAAGTAGCTTATAGAGCAGTTTTTTCTTTCAATATATAGAACCCCTGGGAAAAAATTCCAGAATCAACACACACAGAGGATGCTCATCCAGCCGTTTTACTTCATAGCAAATAAACAAATCGTGGATATGACACAAAACAATTTTTCCACTACCAGTCAAAAGTTTTTGCACACCCCAGTATTTTCTGTAATTGTTACAATTTTTAATATTTTCTTATTGTGTAATAGTCTTATATTGGTTGTATGACACAGAGGTAGGAAAAGTGAAGCTCAGTGTATAAACTACGCATATAACAAAACAAATTTAGAAAAACCAGGATCAGTCATTTAGTCAGTATTTAAGCAGATCAGTAAGGATGGTCTAATCCAGTGCTTCTCAAACCTCCCTGGAGAACCACCTGTCCTGCATGTGTTAGATCTCTCCCTGCTCCAGCACAGGTGATTCAAATGATCTACTCATTATCAAGCAGCTTCAGTGGGTTGATAGTGAGCTGGTCATTTCAGTCACCTGTGCTGGATTCCTTGTGGATTTTTGTTGTAAATATATTATTTGTAATGAATAATTATTGGGTTCCAGTGATTTTTTTTGTAGTAAACATAAATGTAAGATAAAGACTTGACAAGATCTTAGGGTGTGTAGAAACTTTTGAATGATAGTGTAGCTCGTAGCATGAATCATGCTGCAAGGTTTTGTGAGGGGATCTGGTGTCACTCACTCACTCAAGTGTGATTTTGATCAATAAATCAACTTAAAGGTGCCCTGTGTAAGAATTGAGCTCAAAATATCCAAAAAACGAGTTTGACACAGCAAAAGAATGAGAAGAAATAAGGGCAATACTGTCATGAAAAAGATGACAAGGTATAGTGCTGCAGAGATGTCAACCCGAATTAGCACGCTAAATCACTAGCTGCGCACCGTCCAGTGTCATAATACCAGTTTCTGCCATGGGTGGCGGTATGCGGGCAACACAGCCAGCCAAACTGCAGCGCACGAATAAATCACACGGCTTGAGGGTGTACTTGAACCTGATGTCAATCATGTGGAAGGTACAGCCCACCACCATATCCGTTCAAGGGAGGTGAACAGCAAACAAATGCAAGGATGGCTGAAGCTCCTGGCAAGAGACCCTTACCACAACCACCCGCTGCAGGGGAAAAACGGCGCTCGGAGGCCCAAAAAAGAGCGGATAAAAACAGAGGCAGAACCAGAATTAATATTAGCAGTGCTTTCCATCGCTGGAGACAACTCCTGGACAGCAAAGCAATGAAGTTCGTCTCCGAACTTGCAACATTTCTTTTGGATTGGTAAGTAAGGTGCTGTTAGTATTTGTTTCGCTAAAAGTTTGTTTGACATGCATGTCTAGTCTGTTCGGGAAGTTAAAACGTAAAAATGTGTCTAAGGCTGTTCGGTAAACGTGCTCTGGCGTTTGATGGTTAGCTCTAACTATAGATCCGCTCTGGTTTTTTACCTGTTACCTACCAAGCTGATGCTAAAATGTAACATTAGCTAAGAAGCTTGAAATGGCTTTGATGATAATGAACCCTAAATGAACGCACGAAACGTAACGGAAAACATTGCGTAATGTTATGAAATATGACAGATTGATTAGTTGTGACTAAGGGAGCTTGTCAATATTCTGAACAGTGAACGCATTCATTTTTGAACGGACGCCTGTTCATTTTTGGATGCGTTCGAGGCTGCAAACCTGGTCACTGCGTTCGATGATGAACACCCTTCTGTTCATTTCTGATGCGTTCATTTCCCGATGGGTTCATTCTCCGATGCCTGCCCAGGGCCTGATGCGTTCATCTATGTGTGAAGTGAGCTTTTAGATTATGGGCGCGGACATTCTTTTGTGAACAACGACTGAATATGGATGACGGATTTTATAAACGCTTGTACAAGCCTATTTTAAATTCTCAGTTCCTTAAAGTGAAATAGTTCTCATTGTCATTGTTAGTTTTTTTTTTTTCAGATGAAGTGAAATTGTTCTCATTAGTGTGAATGCTGACACTATTGTTTTTCATGTTGGCCATTTTCTTTATACTTATTATTATTAGTGTGAATGCTGAAAGCATTCAAACTATTGTTTTTCATGTTGGCCATTTTCTTTATACTTATTATTCTTACTTCTTCCGCCGTTCCACGCTATTAAACTAGTCCTACATACTTTGTGCTATTTCAACAATTCGTATATCAAAACGTTCAGCTTTTTCTGGACATTATTGCTATTATTTTTCTCTTTCATACTATTAATACTTTTTAAAATATTAAACATTTTCTAAATTTTTTGTCCCATAGAAATGCATTGAAACAGTCTTCAAACTCTTCTGTCACAGCTAGAGTGGGAGCTGAGAGCTGACAGAATGAAAAAGTTCTTTCTCTATCGCTCTAACTTCAATAAATTTGAATCCCTCTTCATGAAATCTCACAAAAATGTTGGAAAATTTGTTCTTGTTACAGCAGTATAATTTTTTGTAGCAGTGAAGTATATAGTTTTGGCTCAGGGAACAGTCAAAGGACAGGAGGCACATCCAACTTAGCTATCTCTTCCATTCAAAAATCACCCAAAATTTTTTGGGAGAACAGGAAACGGCCAGAGTTTTTACATCGCTGTTATTCCAAAAATATATCACTCAGAGAAATAAAAAAGACATCCGTGCACTCAGCAAAGTCTCGTGCCTTGAAAGATGTGGTTACATTGCTGACAAGATAAACGGTTTTTGCGTGAGAAGCAGGAGTTTGAGGTAGTGATGTGTCGGTCGCAAACGATCCGGCTCTGAGAGCCGGCTCTTTGAAGTGAACGACGGGAGCCGGCTCCTCATTGGGAGCCGATTTAGTTTTTTCCTCTGCTTTTTTTGGTGATAGCCACACGTGATTGGTTAAGATGTGTGGCGCCATCTGCGTGTCCTGCGTATTGTAGCAACATCTGTCCCCTCAGAATCTTCTCCAAAACAGGGCAGATAATAACAGAAAGAAGAAACAGGATCAACCCCTCAAATCTGAGGCACTTGGTTTTTCTCAATGCCAATCTTCACTAAAGATTTTGTTGTGCCATTCTGTGAGTTTGTCCAGGTTGCCTCAAAGTTAAAAGTTTGTCTAACTGAGATGGGTCTTTGTCTTTATACTTTATAATTTATTTTTGTAGCACTCTGTTCAAGGTTGAGTATGTTCAGAAAATAAAGCTATATAAAGGATAAAAATTTGATATAATGTAGGTTTTTTTTACATAAGTAATTAATTCTACTTGTAGTTTTGCATTATTTTTGGTGATAAATTACTTTAAGCAACAGAAAATCTGAGGAACCATTTGGGAGCCGAAAGAGCCGGCTCTAATTAGTGAGCCGAGCCAAAAGAACTGGCTCTCCAAAAAGAGCCGAAATTCCCATCACTAGTTTGAGGTGTGCGCGAACAAGGCTGCGTGACTCAGCGATTGCCTCTGTGTGCACTAGTCTGTACATGCCTGGCTCTCACTGGTAATAGGACACCGCTCCTGCCATTGCCCTCCGTGTCGTGATTTTCTCATTATAAATCTAAGTGAGCTGAGCTGAGTTTCCACGCAGATGCTTTCGTTAGAACAGAGGTGTCTCATAAGAACGAAGTGAATCGAGCCAGCTATTTTGCGGTTAGGGAAATTATTGCAGCTCATTCTCCACGCTGCTTATTTCTATTTGCAGGTCTCAGCTCACCACTATTTTATAACGTTGCTTTCTGTGTCAAACAATCAAACGCAACGACAAGTTCGCTACAAATGCAACGTTAAAAAGAGAAACATATGTTCATGAATGCGAACTGCTTTGCAAAACTAGTATTTGTCTACCACTACGTTCATTCGCAAACATTATGTCTTCACTGATTAGAATACAGGCTCTGTAAGTCAACAGTATCTGTTAGCCAGCGGTACTATTAAGATAATCTAAACCTCCGAGGAATATTCGCGCAGAAAACGTTGAGCTCTGGGTCCACCGGCTGCCTCTGCTTGCGATAGCAGCTCTCATCGACTGAAGCTCTTTCAGTGGCGCATCAGCAAACGCCGACATGTATTTAGTTTCATTTCATCAAATGAGCACTTGAAATATTTTCAATCATTCACAACTCTGTCTCATATTGTATGTTTCATTATGGTTTTCATGGCACGAGTTCGTACTTGCGAATGGCCTTTTTTCTTTTTCTTTTCATTATTCCTTACGTTCCGATCCGATCCGATCCATAACCCGTGTGCGCAGATGTTGATGACAGCGGACATGGAGCTGCTCTATTTATGCACGCAGTTACATTATTTTGTTACTAGATGGCACACCCGGATCAGTCAATGAATATTCACTGGCAAGCTGAACTCGAACACGGTTTGTAATTGATACGTTCGATCCTACCCCTGATTTCCAGGGAGTTGCATTAATTAAACTCCTCAGCCATGCCTCATGTGCAAACTGCTCTTATCCCATTCCAGGCAGTATAAACTTTCCAAAGTAACCGAAATACATTGTGAGTGCTCAATCATAAAAGCTTTTTTTTTTTTTTTTTTACAGCCTATGTCTTGACTACCTAAAATGGTTTTTGCCACCCTAAAAAACTCTAGGTTGCCCAGCTAACGACTGAAAAGAAAAGTTCATTTCTCGCCCTGGCTTTCATACTATTTATACTTTTTAAAATATTTCACTTTTTTTGTCCCATAGAAATGCATTGAAAGTCTTCAAACTCTTCAAACTCTTGTGCTACTTAGAACCTCTATAACTTCTGCATACTTTCTCCTAGAGACTTCATTTGACTTCTCACATTAGCTAAGTTAGCTGAGTAATGTGGTTAGCATGGTCAGCTTTGTTAGCATAGTTAGCATAATTGCTAACAACATTTGCTAAGTTAGCTGAGTAACGTCCCTGCTGAAAAAACCAGCATGCACCAGCATGGAAATCATGCTGGTCAATGCTGGTCCCTGCTGGTTTGTTGCTGGCCCAAGCTGGTCCATGCTGGTCTGCCAGCACGGACCAGCATAGACCAGCATTATCTCCATGCTAGTCCATGTTGGTTTTGTGCTGGTCGATGCCGGTTTTGTGCTGGTTAAAGCTGGTCTATGCTGGTCAATGCTGGCTGACCATCAACCAGCATGGAGATAATGCTGGTAGATGCTGGTTTGGTGCTGGTCAATGCTGGGAGACCATCAACCAACATGGAGATAATGCTGGTCAATGCTGGTAGACCAGCATAGACCAGCACAGACCAGCATGATCTACGTGCTGGTTTGGTGCTGGTCGATGCTGGTCTGCCAGTATGGACCAGCATAGACCAGCATTATCTCCATGCTGGTTGATGGTCAGCCAGCATAGGCCAGCGTATACCAGCACAGACCAACATGATATCCATGCTGGTCTGTGCTAGTTTATGCTGGTCTGCCAGCGAGGACTGGCATAGACCAGCATCATATCCATGCTGGTTGGTGCTGGTTTGGTGCTGATCTATGCTGGTCTGCAAGCATAGACCGGCACAGAACAGCATTATCTCCATGCTGGGCTTTGCTGTTTTCTTGCTGGTGTAGCTGCGGGTGAAGCTAATCCGCCATCAAGAAACAGCCCAGCAAACACGCTTGTGTGGGCCCAAAATGGGTTAACTGTATGCAGTTTGGGCAGGGGCAACCCTCACTAATCCCATGCGGGACCCCAGTAGATTAGCCCAGGTGTAGCCTACGGCAATGTGTCCCCTTTGAGCCTCTTTGTGGGCTTTCTGTGGGCAGTCCTCAGTTGAGCTTGCCCACTCAGGCACTGCACTGGCTAACCCCTATGAGCCGACAGCAGTTTTGCCCTTTGGAACCCCAATGGGGTTTAGTGTGGGCTAACCCCAGCGTAAACAGTTCCATTGTTTTAAGATTATAGATGTTCTAGGGCTAGGGGTAAGAGTACTTTTCTTATTAACAGTCCCCATGCAAATGTTGCATAAAAAATGTCAACATTCAACAGCCAATCAGACTTCAATGGCCCATTCTGCACAACTAAAACTGCACACAGTCAACAAGACTGCAAGACAAGTACTGTCTCTGTGTTTGTTTTGAAGCGACTTTCATATTATTTTTAAGAGGAAGAACACTATATAGTTTTTTGTAAAGTTCTTTTTTTTTTTTTTTTTTGAAACTCAGGTAAGTAAACATACCTGACTCAGGTTGCCATCCGAATTTGGCTGATGGGGATGGAGCACAGGGGAAGGTGGACCTGCTGTTTCAAGTAGGTCTGGACCATGCTCAATCAGAATTTAGCAGAAAAAGATTGCAGGAAATTACCTCAAAACTTGTGGACCAACAACTGCATGTCATATCTTTTAAAAGAAGACGTGCACACGCACATGCACACACAATTGGTAATAATTAGGCTTACGGGCCAAATTACTGAAGCATGAATAAGTATTGTTAATGACACAAAATGCATTCTTAAACTTTTAATATCATTTCATTACATTATAGTTATTTGGCAGAGGATTTGATCAAAAGAGACGGATAGCAAGTGCGAAGAATAAGCCATGTCACTGAAACAGTAACACAACAGATTAGACATTATGAAGTCTGGAGTATGTCATTGGAATAATAGTAGACTCATAAAAGACTTTCACAGCTATAATTGTATTTCCTTTCTTACCAATAAATATTCAATTCAGTATTTGACATTAATTTAAAATGTCATAACATCAATTTAAAAAAAAAAAAAAAACTTAAAATCAAAATAATATTTATTAAGTGAAGTGAATTATTTATATTTGCTAGAAATTAAGACGGAGTATTTATGCTTGGCAAATCGATGAGAGTGCTTACTGTTTTCTATGCCCCATGAACGTGTCAACATCAAGAAGGAACTTCGGCTTTTAATTGCGTTCCATGTTCGAGAGAGAGCGGTGGGAAGGACGGTTGATGATCGTTCATTGGTCTTTATGGAGCTGGAGCGCGTGCATCACTGATCGTATCAGCGAGCTTCACAGCTCATTCAGGGGAGGCTAATCTAAAGTAACGGTAATGTTTGTGATTTTGAGGTCTTAAGCAATGTTATTTCCCCGTATGTGAAAAGTCAGTAATTAATATTTTGTAATTGAGGCTTAAACCCTTTTATGGCTTTCTAACTTAACGAGCTAGAGGCATTAGTTTAGATGTACTTACGCAACTTCAGGCGAACGTAACGTTAGCTAGCTCGCTAGCTAGCAAGCTCGTCAATCAGAAAATCGAAATTCAAACGTGGCTACCGTTCAACGTCAAGTCAGCTGGCCGGTAGGTTGTTATTATGTTCAAGTCGTACCGTGTACTAGCTGATGTTTGGGAGTTAAGCTGATATAGCTGGCTAGATAATTGTGGGTATTACCTGTTTTATAATAAAGCATCATGAAAATATTTACAGCTGTCTGAAAACCGCTAAAGCTAAGCATTGCGCGAAATTGGTTAATGGCAGGCGGGATAGCTAGCTTGTTAGGTCATTGAGCAGACGTTGTCACTATAGCAACCTGAAGCTAACATGGCTACCTTGCTATGTTAGATGTATTGAAAGTATACTTGACTGTCACAAGCTAATATGTTAGCTTGCGAGATTGAGCTTTTAAAATCTTGTTTGGTGTGTAAGGGAGGTGTCTTGTTGTGTATTAGTCCTTACCTTAACTACTCAATTATATTTGACATGGCATATAACTTTAATTCAGCTGTTTAAAAATGTGCATCTTCACTTAATGACACTTTTTGCAGTTAAAGAAAGGAACTGATTAGCTAACACATCTTAGTTGAATACTGTAATGATAATGTTTATCCAGGATGCTTAAGGTGATACAGAACATGTGTATGCATATTACTTAAGCTCATGAGTAATCACTTATTGACAAAACATAACCAGTCTGCTCAGAGCCTTCATGTAAGTGTATTCTGTCACTAAAGAGGATAATTTGCAAAAAAAAAAAAAAAAAAAAAAAAAAAAAAAAGCCCCACTGAATCAAGGTTTTATTTCTTCTCCTGGAACTGAATAAATGTCTCTGTTGGACCAGTAACGCACACTTGGTTTTTAATAGTCAGTAGTGTAATTGAAAGTCTGCAGTTTGGCTTTACAGAGCTAGCTTGTCGATATTGTTGACTGGACTAATCCAAAAACATTGAGAATTGTTCCATCAATAACAATCAATAGCACTTTGGACAAAGAGGAAGCATGATTGTTTCATTTCCGTCAACTAGGGATGTCAATTTCAAGAAATTGCATTACTCGATTACTGATAACGTTAACGATCAATCATCGATTAATTGTCATTTTTTTTAAATGTTTTTGCTTTGTATATACACCAAGTAATTCCAAATGCCTTTTTATTTCACAATCAAAGCTTTATTTCAAGTCTTTCACAGCAACATTTTTGCTTCGTTTCTCTGCATATTTGCTTTAAAAAACCTACCAGTATTGAAACAAAAATTGAATATTAATGTTACTTGCTTCGGCATATGGCTTCTTAAAAAAAGCGCAGTGGCGATTCGTGGGCTGTAACAAAGGGAAGCTAAAACTTGCACCCTTCAGTGCTTAATGACCTAAATCTATCGCAGTTTACTTTTGATTAGCAACAGTGGCTCACACTAATTGGCTGAGTGACAGTCAAATTTATTTTAAATAGCATTGGTAAACATTGCACCACAAAATTATGACACGTTCGCACATGAGTCTGTGCGAAAGATATGAGTTGATCGCGAGCTGCAGCGTGTGTGCTTTCTGATATACGGAGGGTTGCTTCAATATTTAAGGTTTGCTTCTGTTACTTTTCAGTCTATGTCAGATGCTGAGTAGATGACAGGTACATCATCCCGGAAATGTGATTTTAGCTATCGCCGATATTCCCAGGATTTGTCTTAATTAACCGCGAATGATGTTCGCAAGATTTGTCTTGATTACCTGTGACTGATGTTTGTTCGTTGGCACTCTTAACGAGACATCAGCTGCTCCACCGAGAAACGAGAGGGTGTTTAACTAGCATCACATTTCCAGCTGTTCTCACTGATGAGTGATGAACTGGCTTTAAGCGACAGACAACAAATGTGAAAATATCTGGTAATTAATGTGTAAATATTCTATAATGTCAAAATGCCGTTTCATAAATCTAACATGCGATCAACGCATATTTTAATATTGCCGATACTTTGTTTACCTTCCCACTCGGCGTCAGTTGCACTCTCACGACCATCACTTCTGTAGCTATGGTTAGCTGAGCACATCTAAGAAAACCATAACGATGTAGCAGAACTAGCTAGGTGGTTGCATCAGAAAATGTCAAAGTAAATTCAATATGAAACCGAAACAGAAAATCTGGCCCTGGAATATCGGTGACAGCTGAAATCACACTTCTCGGATGATATACCTGTCATCTGCTCAGCATCTGATAGCCTATAGGCTGATAAGTAACAGAAGCAAACCGTTAATATTGAAGCAACCCTGCGTATTTCAGAAAGTACGCAACACCATCTTGTGCAACTAGCCAATGGGCCATATTGAACGATCTTTTGTCATAAAATAATGGACTGGGACAATCACCCTATCCAACGCAATAACAGCGCATACCTCTGGGCGAAGGGCGGCGTTTCAAGTCATTATCACGCGACCGTTGAAGCAGACGACAGCTAATTAGGGGAATAAAACCTCATTTATCTAGTCTTTGAAAACAAAAATTCCACATTTTTGTATTTTACAACATTTATTTACTAATTATGTTTGTATAAAACAACATTATGCATTATCCTTGAGTTCCCCTTTAAGTAAAAACATTAACTGTATGGCCGCTCAGTGTAATGGTTATCGTGCGCCCTCCTCTGGTGGATAATTGAAACAGCTTTTGAAAATACAGAGACAGAAAGTACAATAGACCTTTAGGACATATTACACTCGCTTTTCTAGATTCACTTTTCGATCAAAGGTCACATGATCGAGTAAATACTTAACGATCAATCATCGATACGTCGAGTAATTGTTAACATCCCTACTGTCAACATGAATGATTCTGCTAGAAAATGCAATAATATAGTAAATTTACAGTCATTATCTACTGTTTTGAAGATATTCTTCTTGTTGCCTTATTTAGATGCAGCGACGAAAAGCAGCCGGCCGCAGTATCCGAGATGGAAGCTTTGGTAAAAACGTTACTCTTCAATGAGAGAAGGATAAAATTGCTATGGTCCATTTTTGCACCTCAGGACATATATTATGGACTACCTGTGTTCTTATGTAGTTCCCTATAGCGATTGTTCTGGATTATGAAATATAGTTATTTTTATGGTCTTTTATTCAGTATTCAATCCACATGCCCACTTTTGTACTCAATTTTCAGTATATTTTCTTATTTTTTCTAACGATCTGTCGATAAATGTTTGTATTTGAGGCTCATGGCTTCATTTTTTTACTGTAACTTTCAACAATTGCAGTTATTTTTTGTGTGTATTATTGTAATGTGGATCTGATTGGCAGGTACAAAGTAGGACCAAATTATATCCTGCTGGTGGTGAAGATGGTCCACCAGCATGGAACAGCACCAAACACACAACATATGCTGGTCATGCTGTTCACCAGCATAAACCAGCAAGTGCTGGTCACCAGCATAAACCAGCATACATGTGTCCAAAACACAACATATGCTGGTCCATTCTGGTCACCAGCATAAACCAGCATGTGCTGGTCACCAGCATAAACCAGCATGTGCTGGTCACCAGCATAAACCAGCATGTGCTGGTCACCAGCATAATCCAGCATGTGCTGGTCACCGGCATAATCCAGCATGTGCTGGGCACCGGCATAAACCAGCATGTGCTGGTCACCAGCATAATCCAGCATGTGCTGGTCACCGGCATAATCCAGCATGTGCTGGGCACCGGCATAATCCAGCATGTGCTGGTCACCAGCATAAACCAGCATGTGCTGGTCACCAGCATGTGCTGGTCAACCCAGCATGTGCTGGTCACCAGCATAATCCAGCATGTGCTGGTCACCGGCATAATCCAGCATGTGCTGGGCACCGGCATAAACCAGCATGTGCTGGTCACCGGCATAAACCAGCATGTGCTGGTCACCGGCATAATCCAGCATGTGCTGGTCACCGGCATAATCCAGCATGTGCTGGGCACCGGCATAAACCAGCATGTGCTGGTCACCGGCATAATCCAGCATGTGCTGGTCACCGGCATAAACCAGCATGTGCTGGTCACCGGCATAAACCAGCATGTGCTGGTCACCAGCATAATCCAGCATGTGCTGGTCACCCAGCATAATCCAGCATGTGCTGGTCACCAGCATAAACCAGCATGTGCTGGTCACCAGCATAATCCAGCATGTGCTGGTCACCAGCATAATCCAGCATGTGCTGTTCACCAGCATAAACCAGCATGTGCTGGTCACCAGCATAAACCAGCATGTGCTGGTCACCAGCATAATCCAGCATGTGCTGGTCACCAGCATAAACCAGCATGTGCTGGTCACCAGCATAAACCAGCATTTGCTGGTCACCAGCATAAACCAGCATACATGTGGCCAAAACACAACATATGCTGGTCATCAGTAAGACCAGCACATGCTGGTCTGTGCTGGTTTTTTCAGCAGGGGTGGTTAGCATGGTCACGTGGTTAGCATGGTTAGCTTAGTCACTATCACGGCTAACAACATTAACTAAGCTAGCTGAGTAACGTGGTTGGCATGGTTAGCATTGTTAGCATACCGGCTAACAACATTAGCTTTGTTAGCCGCGTAACATGGCTAGCATGGTCACGTGGTTAACATGGTTAGCATAACGGCCAACAACATTAGCTAAGTTAGTTGAGTAACCTGGTTAGCATGGTTAGCATTGTTCTTTCATTCTTTCTTTGTTCAGATTTCAGTTTTTTAATAAACATTCAAGTATTCTACATAATTCAAATATTATATTTTCATGGCAGCTATTCAGTGTGGCATCAGCAAACATTCAAATCATTCAAACTTTGTGTTCAAGACAGCATCGCAGTGTGGCTTCAACTTTCAGCATTCACGCTCGCAATTTCTGAAGAAATTGCAATTCTCTGGTTTTAAATCTAAGTGAGCTGAGCTGAGTTTCCACGCAGATGCTTTCGTTAGAACAGAGGTGTCTCATAAGAACGAAGTGAATCGAGCCAGCTATTTTGCGGTTAGGGAAATTATTGCAGCTCATTCTCCACGCTGCTTATTTCTATTTGCAGGTCTCAGCTAATGCTCCACTATTTTAAAACGTTGCTTTCTGTGTCAAACAATCAAACGCAACGACAAGTTCGCCACAAATGCACCGTTAAAAAGAGAAACATATGTTCATGAATGCAATACGGCATTGTTTGCAGTCTACCTTAAATGGAAGTACTGCTTTGCAAAACTAGTATTTGTCTACCACTACGTTCTTTCGCAAACGTTATGTCTTCACTGATTAGAATACAGGCTCTGTAAGTCAACAGTATCTGTTAGCCAGCGGTACCATTAAGATAATCTAAACCTCCGAGGAATATTCGCGCAGACAACGTTGAGCTCTGGGTCCACCGGCTGCCTCTGCTTGCGATAGCAGCTCTCATCGACTGAAGCTCTTTTAGAGGCGCATCAGCAAACGCCGACATGTATTTAGTTTCATTTCATCAAATGAACACTTGAAATATTTTCAATCATTCACAACTCTGTCTCATATTGTATGTTTTATTATGGTTTTCATGGCGCGAGTTCGTACTTGTGAATGGCCTTTTTTCTTTTTCTTTTTATTTTTTTTAACATACGTTCCGATCCGATCCATAACCCGCGTGCGCAGATGTTGATGACAGCGGACATAGAGCTGCTCTATTTATGCACGCAGTTACATTATTCTGTCACTAGATGGCACACCCGCATCAGTCAATGAATATTCACTGGCAAGCTGAACTCGAACACGGTTTGTAATTGATACGTTCGATCCTACCCCTGATTTCCAGGAGTTGCGTTAATTAAACTCCTCAGCCATGCCTCACGTGCAAACTACTCTTATCCAATTCCAGGCAGTATAAACTTTCCAAAGTAACCGAAATACATTGTGAGTGCTCAATCATATAAGCTTTTTTTTTCTTTCTTTTTTACACCATATGTCTTGACTACCTAAAATGGTTTTTGCCACCCTAAAAAACTCTAGGTTGCCCAGCTAACGACTGAAAAGAAAAGTTCATTTCTCGCCCTGGCTTTCATACTATTTATACTTTTTAAAATATTTCACTTTTTCTCATTTTTTTGTCCCATAGAAATGCATTGAAACAGTCTTCAAATTCTTCTAACTCTTTGTGCTACTTTGAACCTCTATAACTTCAGCATTCTTCATTCTAGAGACTTCATTCGACTTCTAACATTAGCTACGTTAGATGAATAACGTGATTAGCATGGTTAGCATTGTTAGCATAACTGCTAACAACATTTGCTAAGTTAGCTGAGTAACGTGGATGGCATGGTTATCACTGTTCTTTCATTCTTTCTTTGTTCAGCTTTCTCTCTTTCACTTTTTTGATAAACATTCAAGTATTCTACATAATTCAAATATTATTTTTTCATGGCAGCTATTCAGTGTGGTGTCAGCAAACATTCAAATCATTCAAACTTTATTGTATTCTAGACAGCATTGCAGTGTGGCTTCAGCTTTCAGCATTCACACTCGCAATTTCTTCAGAAATTGCCTCTCTAGTTATTATTATTATTATTATTATTACTTCTTCCGCCGTTCCACGCTATTAAACTAGTCCTACATACTTTGTGCCATTTCAACAATTCATATATCAAAACGTGCAGCTTTTTCTGGACATTATTGCTATTACTCATTTGTACTATTTATACTTTTTAAAATATTTCACTTTTTTACGTAACGTTCTAAAATGATCTTGTCCCTAGTTTTACTTGCACATGTGCAGCTAAGATTACTTCATAATTTTGAACTCCGCTATAACTGTTTTGACGACGTACGGTAAAGTGATGGTCAACTAACAGTGGCGATCGACTGGCCAGCTGATTTTGGGATCAGAGACTGGTAATGGTAAAGTCCGGCATCAGGCATAACATTTGTATCTGCAGTGTTGAACATTGTAATTTTGTTCTACAGGTATGAAGGACCACAGACATCCACTCCCATGAAAAATTGGGTATTGCCGGCAGATCTCACTCTATTGAGCATTTTGGTCAAGTGATTCTGATAAGTGAGTACGCCTGACTTGCTACAGGTCCTACTTGGCCCATGATTCTTCGCAGGCATGTTTTTCTGTGAACCAAATGTCATTATCATGATTGTTGGCGGAATTCAATTATAAATTCCTTATTATTGCTTATTGTGTTATTATTTGCTTATCCTTTGAGTAGCCTAGGTCAGAGTAGCCCAGGTCATGCATGATTGCTAAACTTATATAATCTAGCTTTTATGCAAGTAGAAACGCCATTAACTGTGTTTATTGTGTATTCATTCTATCTGAAACCTTGAGTTCCAGCCGGACCAAGGAGTGTATTTTGAGTTTATGTGTGTTCCCAGGAGTCAGTTCCTGCGAAGCCTGCAGAACCACGAGATAAGCAACAGGTGATTGGGGGTGAGAAAGACTCCTCTGTACTGCAGATATGGCTGTCAGGGTCAGCGGGTGAGTGATGGGATTTTCCTGAATTTGGTTTTGTGCTTTGATACAGAGTGAGTAATACTAAAATAAGGGACTGACTTACAGTACAGGGGGATGTTGTTGCAATTACTGTTGTGGGACAGATGACGTGACTTTGTGACTTTGACTGTTGGACTGAAGAGTGTTTAGAACGTCAGCATAATGGTTTATAATGGTTCATCATGCGGGGCATCTGCGGCGCATTCATACGTCCGGTGGTGGGATGAAGTTGAATCTATGAGGCTGTTGGCCGCAAATAGAGGTGTCCGCAGGTGGCAGTGACACACAGTGGGTATACCGTGCGTGGACAGCGGGAGATATACGTGTAGCAATGGAAGGATGTCCTCATCCATAACAGGGCTACCAGGCGTTCCGTGCGTGGTTTGAACCATTTGTAACAACTTACCGATTGAATGCTATTGAAATAAAGCATTGTCTGCATATGTTATCAAAGCAGGTCATAAGAGAATTAGAGCCTTGGATCTTTTCCAATGTGAATGAATGAGAGAGAGGAAAGTACACTGAGGTGTGTGTGTGTGTGTATTCTGAGCTCAGATTGTGTGTGTGTGTGTGTGTGTGTGTGTGTGTGTGTGTGTAAATCAATGTGAATGAACCTAACTCTGTGAGTGTCGGTAAACAACTGCATGGCTGGCATATTTGTTATTTCTCTCTTTGTTAGATTGAATACAGTTGTCATTCTATTCCATGAAGTACTTATATAGACGCCAACAATAAAATTAGCATTAATCAAGATACTGACAATTCGTTCAAGAATAATTTAAGGTGCCCATTGATTAGCCTGTATTTACAGTATTTTATGGAATTCTTAGAGTAATTGCAGGATTGGTAAAAAGTAGGCTTGGGCCGATTGACGATTGAATCGGCAATCACCGATGGTTGAGCTCCATCGTGATTGCCAGTTTACCTGCCGAAGCCCCGCCCCCCACCCCGTTCACTGTCGCTTCTTCTGAAATAACAGCGCGAGCGCTATGTTTCAGAGCCATGGCGAGCCTTGTTCTGTCCCCGTGTTGCTGGCCTGACACTCACGCTCAGGCGCACAGATTTTTTTCTTTTTTTTTTTTTTTATGGGGGGATTGCACTCCATGCGTGGGAGCTTTATCCATTTCATATTTTGGCCCGCAAATTGAGCTTGTAAGTGACACAGTCACCAAGCCACGTCCCTTATATTACCGCACTTGCGTAAAAAAGGAAAATGAATGGGGAAATGTTAAATATGCAATGCCTTGTTTAAGGACGGGAACTAGTGAGCTGTCGGCATGTTGCATTCATATTGGGTTTATTGGTTTTACAAATTTCATAAAACTTTTCCACAATCACAAATTAAAGATATGTAAAAAACCTCCTGCAAAAATATGTCCTAAATATGCTACATCTTTATTGAATAATAGTTAAAAAGAGCAATCTTGCAAGATAAAGTCCAGTAGCGGTTCTTGGCATGGGCAATGTGGGCAGCCGCCCAGGGTGGCATTTTTGGGGGGGCGGCACGAGCAGCACGAGAAAAAAAAACACACACACACACACACACACACACACACACAACACCTTTGCACTCCAGGGCCCACCCCTGTTGTCACTAGGGCCGCCCTGGACGGACGAGCGGAGAGATGAGACCCGTCTCATTTATTCAGATCTGTACATAAAAGCAAATCTAAGTGTGATACTTGAAAATCGCATGGTAAGTTCATGATTCGTTTGCGTAATGAAAATCTATTCCTCTTACAATGAGAATTACATGCACCTTCCTTAAGAACCCAATTTGCCGTCGATATTCAGCTATCTTTATTCCGCGAATTTCGCAAACTGCCTATCGAATGATACTTTGAATAAAGCAGGTGAACAAAAGAGTGCTATATTACTCTAAATTAGCTACTCAAGCATTTTCAATCTTAACAAGCTTTAGTACTAATATGACTGCGCACGCGTGCGCGTTGGAAAGAATGACATAGCCCATCTTAGCTGTCAAATGATATAGCTGGTTCATAAAACTCCAATTTATGAGACATACATTTTCATATAGGCCAACAGCCCATATCACTCACTGTCCAAAAGCCCAATGGCAGGACTAACTTCCAGCCGACCTCGTCTGGCCCACGTGAATGTGACGGATGCTAGAAGATGCAATCTATTCCAACATACAAATCAATCAGAAAATAAAGTTACATGGAGAGAACTGTTTAATATAACTTTCCGTCCTTTGAAATTTTACGAGACTCACATAGTACAAGCAGTTCAAGCCTCAATGATCCCGTTTGTACGAACGCTTATAACCCTTTAAATCTTTGTAGTTGGCTGCCACAGCAGTAACAACGTGTCATTTAGGATATGTCTGTCATAAGCAGTGCGGACAAATGATAAATGCTTTATTAAATAATTACGCGTAATAGAATATAAAATACAGTGATTATGACAGCCTCCTTCTCCTCCTTCTTCTTCTCCTTCTCCTCCTTCTTCCTCTCCTCCTCCTCCTTCTTCTTCTTCTTCTCTTTCTCCTCCTTCTTCTTCTCCTCCTCCTTCTTCTTCTTCTTCTCCTTCTTCTCCTCCTCCTCCTTCTTCTTCTTTTCCTTCTATTTCTCCTCCTTCTTCTTCTTCTCCTCCTCCTTCTCCTCCTCCTCCTCCTTCTTCTTCTTCTTCTCTTTCTCCTCCTTCTTCTTCTTCTCCTTCTATTTCTCCTCCTCCTCCTTCTATTTCTCCTCCTTCTTCTTCTTCTTCTTCTCCTCCTCCTCCTTCTTCTTCTCCTCCTCCTCCTTCTCCTCCTCCTTCTTCTTCTCCTCCTTCTTCTTCTCCTCCTCCTCCTCCTCCTTCTTCTCCTTCTTCTTCTCCTCCTCCTCCTTCTTCTCCTTCTCCTTCTTCTTCTCCTCCTCCTCCTCCTCCTTCTCCTTCTCCTCCTTCTTCTTCTTCTCCTCCTCCTTCGTCTTCTTCTCCTCCTCCTTCTCCTTCTTCTCTTTCTCCTCCTTCTTCTCCTTATCCTTCTTCTTCTCCCCCTTCTCCTCCTTTTCCTTCTTCATCTTCTTCTTCTCTCCTTCTCCTTCTTCTCCTCCTCCTTCTCCTTCTTCTCTTTCTCCTCCTTCTTCTCCTTATCCTTCTTCTTCTCCCCCTTCTCCTCCTTTTCCTTCTTCTTCTTCTTCTCTCCTTCTTCTCCTTCTCCTTCTTCTCCTCCTCCTTCTCCTTCTTCTCTTTCTCCTCCTTCTTCTCCTTATCCTTCTTCTTCTCCCCCTTCTCCTCCTCCTTTTCCTTCTTCTTCTTCTTCTTCTTCTTCTTCCTTCTTCTTCTCCTTCTTCTCCTCCTCCTCCTTCTTCTTCTCCTTCTCCTCCTTCTTCTCCTTCTCCTCCTCCTTCTCCTTCTTCTCTTTCTCCTCCTTCTTCTCCTTCTTCCTCTCCTCCTTCT
Organism: Gymnothorax javanicus; assembly: GCA_029692085.1. Taxonomy (NCBI): domain Eukaryota; kingdom Metazoa; phylum Chordata; class Actinopteri; order Anguilliformes; family Muraenidae; genus Gymnothorax; species Gymnothorax javanicus. The sequence continues at coordinate 156,924,940 of CM056196.1, forward strand.
TCTCCTTCTTCTTCTTCTTCTTCTCCTCCTCCACCTTCTCCTTCCTCCTTCCTCCTAGGAAATCCTACTTCCCATACATGAAAAATCACCAAACTTTGCACAAAGGTCCAGTCCCATGCCAGATTTACTCAACTCCAAGGACATGTCACTATTCTTCCTGGGGGGAGGGGGCACAATAAGCGTTTAAATTTAAAAACTTTGAAAATTCCTACCAAACCAACCGTACGTACTACAGTTTTGCAACTTTCACCAAAACGTAGCCCCAATACTTAAGAAACTTTTGTCCACTTAAACTTAGTACACATTATGAAGTCTATCACTCTGTTTTCTTTTTTTCAAAAACTGTAAAACTTATAAAACTTTTCTTGCCCCACAATTTTTGCTCAATTGTCACCAAATTTACTGTACTGAATCTTCAGATCATCCTCCACAAAAGTACCACCCGGAATTTCGATATTTGAAAAATTGAGCCTTCAGTGCATGAAAACGTTTGACTGTAAACAGTACTGTAAACATATACCAGCCAATTCTTGATAAATACATTGTAATGTGGAAAAAAAAAAGCCACTAGATGGCAGTATTGACAATTTTTTTGTTAAGCCCAGTCTGGAGCTAGGTTTTGGGGCATGTCCTGGGCATGCCTCAGAGGGGAATGTCCCAGAGAATTGGAGAAAAGTCTGGAAGGTGGGAGGGGGCTGGAAAAGAGTATATAAGGAGAAAAATTGAGAGAGTGAAAGGTAGTAGGAGAAATTGCAAGGAGAAGTTGTGGAAGGATACATTTGACCAGACCTGTCACTCTTTTCAAGACCTGTGAAGCTTTTTGTGGATTTTTGCCTGTGTTGGAGCATTTTCCTGTCCCAGGACAACGCAACATAGCAGCCCCATCTCAATTAACAAGGGACTGTAAATATCTCATTTTTTTTTTATTTCAATCTTGGTCAGTAGAGTAGGTTGTAGATTAGTTCAAAGTGTTTGTTTAATTAAGTCTGTTAAAATTTTAAAATTTTGTCTGTCATCCCTTGCTGTCCGCTACGCCATAACAAATTGGGGCCATAACAGTACTGACTGAGTTGACCTTTATGTGCTGGGAGCCCAATGGAAAAACTATTAGTTGAATATTCAATATGTACCAATTTTTGTGATAAAAAATTTTGCGTATTGTAACACAGTCTAAAGCAACTCCACTCGGTTCTGCTGATGACATGGAGAATTGTCACAATGGCCGGGGCTAATAAGCCCTGACTGTGCATCTCCTCCATGCTCTTAGTGGAACCCTAGACTGAGGTGGATTGCTCAAACATAATTCATTGAGGAAAAAAAAAAAAAAAAATTTTGTCCCCATTGTTTATAAGAAGTCCTAAATACCCCTCTATCAAACCCCGAGATTGAATCTGTGTTGAATGTGGCCCTCTGCACACCAAACATGTTGACCCAATCAGTTTGGCTGACGCCTTTGCAGACAGAGAAGCAAGGGCAACAGCCAAACACACTCTTGTGGGGCTATTACACTAATCTGAAGTGTCAATTTCATGTGACCTGCAGCGAGCAGAGCATGATGCTGCTCCACCACAAGAAAAACGTCAATGGACATCACATGGAGCACAACACACTGATGACGGGTGGATGGGACCCGATGGTAAACCTATATGACCGAAATCCCTCTTCCATATTGCTGCAGATTTGGTGCATGGGTAGTGCCACGTACAAAAACTGGGTTTTCTATACGACCCTTGTGAACACGTGTTGCTCACATAGACGGCGTCAAATGGTACTTGCGCTCACCCTCAATCATCTCGGACCCCTCATCTCATGATCAGTTTTGGTTGCTGTCCCGAATCTGTCATGTACAGGCTGTAACCAGATGTGGCGCTCTTGAGCTGCCATCGTCACTTGTGGCTGCCCTAAACGGGGTCGGTCAGTGCCAGTGCCTGTGTTCCATTCCCGGATAGACAGCCGACTGATCGTTGAACGGTGACAGTGCAAATGACGCACCACCTCTCGGTGGCTGAGATCTGCCTGTAACATGCCAAAGGCTCTTTTTCTCTCTCCTGTGTGTCAAGCCGTTCCATTTTCTTGATGCAGTAGCATTTTTCGTTTTTTTTTTTTTTTTTTGTTGGCCTTATGTAGGCTATTGACCACACCAAAAAAAAGAAGTCAAATGTCACTGTACACATCACGAACAGCTCAATGTTTGTTATTACTGAAGTGCTTGACGCGTGCACGTGGCCCGTCAGGATTACAATACCACGCGCTTTTCTTTGTTTCCTCTCCTGCCTCACTGGAAAAGCAATAAAAATCAATGGATTCTTCAATTTGCCGCAAATACAGCACATACCTCACCTGTGCGTTTTTAATGGCTCTGAGTATATATAGCTCGTTGAGGTAGTTGATATCTTCTTTTTCTTTTTAAAAAGATGTAGTTAATTTTTCTGATCTGTTGAGGGCAGTCATACGTTCGCTACCGTGCTCTCTATAAAAATTAAAAAGACGAAGAAGAAGATTGAAGGTTGGAGGAAGAAGAAGGGAGGTCCGGTTCCGGGTCGGGACTGGAGCAGCGCGACAAGAGCGGTAGAATTGAAAATTATTTTTCTTTTTTGGCGGATTGCATAAACTGTACTCTGAATGTAGCAACATGCCTAACACTTCAGATGGCAGTGATGAGAGTGAGATGGAGTGGATGATGGCTCGGTCTGCGAGACTGAAAAGGGCTTATAGAGATAGGCAAGAAAGAGCGAGAAGCTGGTCAGACGGGAGCGAGACTGTGACAAGAAGCAACAAGAAATCGAGGGGCAGTCCGAGTAAGCAAAGACAAACAGAGCAGCCGCAGGGGAATGAATGGAAAGTTATGATTGAGTTTAATCGGGATGGTGGTCATTATCACCCCATTAAACTTACAAGGGCCATAGAGGAGGAAATCGGGAGAATTAAGTTAGCAAAATTTTTGAACAATAAAAGAGTGCTAATGTACGCGGTGAACAGACAGCAACAAGAAAAAATCCACAAAATGACAATGCTTGCAGGGGAAGGGATGAAGGCCTACATCCCTGGAACGCTAGCAAAGTTGAGAGGAGTAATCTCAGGGGTACCACTAAATATGACAATGGAGGATGTTAAAAAGGAAATTAAAGGAGGCAAAGTAGTTGAAGCTAACAGAATTAAGAGCAAAAGAGAAGGTACGGTGCAAGAAACAATGGCAGTGATATTACAATTTGAGAAAGCTATGCCCAAATCAGTGCAGATAGGCTACATGAGCTATTCTGTGAGAGAATTTATTCCCAAACCACTTAGGTGTTATGCTTGCCAAAGAATGGGGCACACAGCACAGCAGTGCAAAGGAAAATTGAGGTGTGCTAGATGTGGAGGGCCGCATGAGTATGGAAAGTGTGAAAAAGATGCTAAAGTGAAATGTTGCAACTGCGGGGGAGAGCATAGTGCTGCTTATGGAGGTTGTGTAGTTCAGAGGGAAGCCAGAGAAGCCCAGAGAATTAAAATAATGGAAAAGGTATCCTGTGCAGAAGCATTAAAGAAAGTAAGGATGGAGGGTTTGAACAGCTTGCAGGACAGTGGAAAGACCCAAAGAAACACACAGCAAAACTATAAACATGTGGAGAACCAGGTCCTACCCCATGGAGGCCCTGCGCTGGTGCACAGTGTTTGTACACACAAATGTAAAGTGAACGAAAACACTATGGTGGTGGAAAAAGCAAGCTTTGTGGCCTTTATATGTCATATAATAAATGTAGCAACACAGTTGAAAAAGAAAAGTGACAGAATCAAGGTAATAGTGAAGGCAGCAGAAAAGTTTCTAGACATGAAAGGTATAAAAGCAGATCAGATACATGCAGTGTTGGCAACAACGGAAACAACAGAAAACGGACAAGCTGAGGCTTGAAGCCATTATCATGGTCCTGCTCATTCTGCAATGGAATGCTAGGAGCCTTGTCGCTAACGGTCAGGAGCTTAAAAAGTATATATACAAACTAGAGGCTGTTCCAGATGTGATCTGTGTGCAGGAAACATGGTTGAGACCTCAGCTGGATTTTGTAATCCCAGGGTTCAGTGTAGTAAGACGTGACAGAGCTAATGATAACTGTGGAGGAGGTTGCGCTACATTTATTAAAAATGGGTTGGCGTATAGGGAAATTCCCTGTGAAGAAGAAATAGAATGTGTAATAGTGGAGCTGTATAGTCCAAGGAAGGATGGCAACTTTAAGTTATTTAATGTCTACAATCCGTGTAGAAGGTTAACTGGAGACATGTTCAGGGAAACAGCAGGGGATGTGTGTAGAAGAGAAATATGGTGTGGCGACTTCAATGCACACAACAGCTTATGGGGCAGCAATCATACAGATAGCAATGGAGATATAGTTGAAGAAATGATGGAAGAAAGATCACTGGTTTGCCTGAATGATGGCCAGGGCACAAGAATAAATGTGAATAGAGGTACAGTGTCATGTTTGGATCTGACATTAGTGTCTGATAGATTAGCGAATGCGTGTGAATGGTTTGTCAGAGGTGACTCTACCCTAGGTAGTGAACACTTCCCAGTGGTCATAACAATAACAAATGCAAATATATATATACAAGAGGAATGCCCAAGAGACAGATGGTGCTTTGATAAAGCAGAATGGCAGAAATTCAGAATTTGTTGTGAGCAAACAGCCCATCTAATTAAAATGGAGGGAAACATAGAGGAATGTACAAGGGAAATCACTCGGCATATCTTGAATGCTGCAAGTTTGAGTATCCCCAGGAAAACAATAAAGGTTGGAAGAAAGGTAGTCCCTTGGTGGAACAGGGAGTGTAGTAGAGCTATTAAAGAGCGAAATAAAGCATTGAGAACTCTAAAGAAAAATATGTCACAAGAAAATCTGATAGATTATAAAAGAAAGAGGGCGGTTGCTCGAAGAATAATTAAAGATACCAAAAAGAAAGCTTGGAGAGAATTTTGTTCCACCATCGGAAAAGAAACAGAAATACAAGACATTTGGTCTATGCTTAAGAAAATGAGTGGGAAAAGAAAGTATAACAAAATACCAACACTAATTAATGGTCAGGAATTAGCTATATCAGATAAAGAAAAGGCGGAGGTGTTAGGCAAGGCCTTTGCTGCAGTTCATAGTGGAGAACATCTTGGAGACAAACATAGACAGCAGAAGGAAAAGGCGCTCAGGGAAAACAAAAATGTGAGGGAGAGGAGAGAAGATATATCATCAAGTATAGATATGGAAATAACAATGGCAGAGCTTACATCAGCGTTAAAGGAACGGATACACGGCCCCGGGAGAGGATAAACTTTGCTATGCCATGTTTAGGCAGCTCCCAAATGCAACGTTGGAAAAAGTGTTAAAACTTTTCAATAGAATTTGGAGTGACGGGGTTATGCCGAACTGGTGGAAAACAGCAGTTATACTACCGTTTAACAAACCAGGGAAGGACCCATCTAACCCTAGTAACTATAGACCTATAGCCCTCACATCCCACATGTGCAAGTGGATGGAAAAGATACTAGTTAATAGATTGACACATGTGTTGGAACAGAGAAGAATTTACAGAAACTACCAGTGTGGATTTCGGAAAGGTCGATCCACAGCTGATGCTTTAGTTAAAGTGAGCAATGACATGGAAAAGACCCTAAAAATGAAAGAAATAATGGTGATCGTATTCTTCGATATAGAAAAAGCATATGATTCAATGTGGAGGGAAGGATTACTTATACAGCTGAGCCAAATAGGAATTGGTGGGAGGATGTTTAACTGGATAATGAATTTTTTTTTTTTTTTTTGACGGACAGGAAAATAAGAATTCAAGTTGGGTCAGACATCTCCACTGATTTCAGGGTGGAAAATGGCACACCGCAGGGGAGTGCAATCAGCCCTGTGTTATTTAATATTATGATAAACAATATTTTCGCAAACCTAGAGGGGTGTATTAAATCAGCACTGTATGCAGATGATGGGGCCATTTGGATGAGAGGAAGAAATATATCTCATGTGATAGGAAATATGAAGAGAGCAATAAATCAGGTAGAGAAGTGGTCATATGATTGGGGGTTCAAGATGTCAACGAGCAAATCCTGCTACATGGTGGTCACTAATAAACGAAAAATTGATATTGAGAATCTTTCACTATATGGTCAGACATTAGAAAGAGTAACAGAGTTTAAGTATCTAGGATTATGGCTAGACTGCAAATATCTATGGAAAACCCACGTGGAACACTTGGAAACAAAATGCAAAAAAGTAATACAGTTACTACGAGCAGTAGCCGGATCTGACTGGGGGGCGGATAAACAGTCGTTAATGGACATATACAGGGCATTAATGAGGCGAACATTAGACTATGGAAGTTGTGTGTATGGAGCAGCAGCTAAGACTGTCCTACAAAAACTGGATAGGTTACAGTATAGAGCCCTTCGTGTGTGCACCGGTGCTATTAAAACAACCCCCATTAACGCTTTACTCATAGAAGCAAAAGAGACTCCACTGGAAATAAGGAGAGAAAAGCTGGCATTGGTTTATTGGGCTAAGTTGAAAGGAAGTGGGGAAGAAAATCCTGCAGCAAAGACCATACAAAACTGCTGGGAATACTCTAAGTTCCAGAGGAAAGGGTTTGGATGGAGTATGAATGAATGTGCCAAAGCATTTGGAATTGACAATATTGAGTTTGCCCAGCCCACTCCAGTCAGTAACATTCCCCCTTGGCTCTATCCTGAGGCTAAAGTAGACATGAGTTTACTTGAAATGAAGAGAGAATGGAGTATGAATGAGGTTGGAGTTAAAACAAGTGTGTACCTGAGGAGCAATTATTTTAGTTACCTGAAAATCTATACAGATGGGTCTAAAAACACGAGTGGGCATGTGGGAACTGGTGTATATATACCAGAATTTGGAATCAATATGTCCAAAAGGTTGTCTGATCAATTATCAGTGTACACAGCAGAAATGGTGGCTGTAATTATCAGCCTTCAGTGGGTGGAGGAGGTCAGGCCAGACAGGGTGGTGGTGTGCACTGATTCGGTTCTGTTCTAGAAAGTATTCAAACATCAAACACTACAAGGAAAGATCTATTCATTGATATACAGCATAGCTTGCTTCGATTACACAGGGGTGGAGTGGAAGTGCAGTTTTGTTGGGTACCAGCACACCAGGGGGTGAAAGGAGACGAGGCGGCTGATAAACTAGCAAAAGGGGCTCTGGAGAAGAACATAACAGTACAAATACCTCTTGGGATAGGGGAAGGGAAAGCAGTAATTAAAAAGAAAGGAACTGAAATATGGCAGAAAAGGTGGGAAGAAGACCAGAAAGGAAGGAGCTTATACAAAATACAAAAAACAGTAATAACAAAGACCTATGAGGAAAAGAAGAGAAGGGAGGAAGTTGTTATAATGAGACTCAGGGTGGGACATACAGGGTTAAATAACACTTTGTATATATTAGGGAAAAGGAACAATGATTGGTGTGAGGAGTGTGGAGTGAGTGAGAATGTTGAGCATGTGATATTGAATTGTAGTAGGTATGCGGCTGAGCGAGAGCAGCTCCAGGAGAGAGTCAGAGCAGCAGGGCATGAGTGGAGTCTGGCAGGACTGCTGGGAACAGAGGGGGAGGCAGAAGGTGTAAGAGCAGTCAGGAGGGCGTTTTACTTTCCTATCAGACACAAGACTGATAGGAAGAATTTAGGAAGTTAAGGGCATGTTGTTACACACTCGTGTACAGTAGGTGGCGGTATGCACCTAAAAGTTTTTTTCATCCGCCATTAACCTCAAAGAAGAAGAAGAAGATTGAAACGAAGAATAAATACCCCAGTAGCTTCGTCAAATAGGGAAGTGAAAGGGTCAGAAGTGAGCCTGTTTTTGAGGGACAAAGACGAGTTTATGCAGTTGGTTTCGTTCTTGGAATTACCATCCATTATCTGAAGACGACTTTTTGACGTAAACGGGAACTAGGGACAACTTGAAATCAAAATTACCAGCAAAGCAATCTGAATGAATTCAGGTAACACGGATTTAAAAAAAAAATCTTGCCTATTTTGAAATTTCCAAGCTGGGTTACTTTCAGTCACAGCACTGATATTATTGCTTGCTTAAGGTATGTTTGCAAAATTATCTGCAACTACTGCATCATGCTGGCGAGCCTTGTTTTCGCAATTGGTCGCTTAAGGAAAATGCATGGAGCCTAAGTTTTCTTACTGCGGTCAAGCTATCACCAGTTCGGAAAACGACGGTCAAACTATTACCTTAGCTGAATCGGGAGGCAGGGCATTGGGGGCATTTTTTTCTAAATTTAATATAATAAGGGACTTGGTTCATGGAGGTAATATAATAGAACTGGAGAGCGCGAGGAAGTACCACCCCTATTACTTTCAATGGGAGATGCTAGGCTAGCTACTTCAGCCCAGGAAGTACGGAATTGACCGACGCCATCTATAAAAATGGCAAGGATGTGCCAGCGCACTCCTGACTCTGAATCTGATCTGGACGGACCACAACTTAGAAGCTGCAGATTGAAGCATTTCTGATTCTGATTTTGGAAGGAGATTTAGAGGTTGGAAAGGGGAAAATCTATTCGAGAGAGAGGGGTGGGGGATTAGGAGAAGCTGAAAGTTAGGGGGCTGTGAGCTGCTTCTTTTTTCCTTTCAGTTCTATATTGTAAGGTATTTGTAAATAATGTTATTTGTAACTGGTGAGTATTGTTTTATTTGTATTTTTGTATCGGGCTCTTACAGAGGCCAGCGAGACAGGAGAAGGTGATTCGTTCTGAACAGCTCGGCGCGTCGGCTGCTCTATTTTGCTTTCTTTGTTTAGTTCCCATTCCCCTCCAATTTTTTTATAGAAATTATAAGATGTGGGGGAAACAAACAACAACAAAAAAAAAAGCTGTCGATTTGTACGGCATATAAATATGAAACATTTCTGATGTTTTCCATAGCTGAATGTGTTCTGTATTCCCTGCCATTCGATTTGGGCGAGTAAACTTGATTCTTAACAAAAAATAAATAAATAAAAATAATGGCGTCCATGGGTGCTTATTTCCGGCACCATTTCATAAGATTGCCAATCTGATTGCACAGCACAAATGGCCAAGAAAATGTATCGTCTGTGCGGATTGGCGAATGTGTTCGAGGGGAAATGACGAGCAACGCTGTTAATCCGGAACGCGCACGCACTATACACTCATTGGCCCTCATTTATCAAACGTGCCAATAAACACCAATAAAATGGGTGTACGCCAAAACTCTCGCAAGGATCGGCATTTATCAATCTGAACGTGAGCGAACGGTCCGCAAAAATCTCACGCCAGGTCTGACCAGGTGTACGCAGATTTGAAACCAGCGAACAACATGCAGGAACGAGTGCAGCAGTCAAAATGAGTAATAAACCATATGCAGCGATGCGGACGTCTTGCTGTTGTTGCTCTCATTAGTAAAATGAATAAATAGGCTAAATAGACAAATAGGCTAAATGAATAAATAAGACACCTGTGTTGAAATTATTAAACTTATATTTTGAGACAACCTGCTTGTCAGGCCAGACGGCTGACAATTACAATCAATTTGATTAGCGCAATGCGTGGCTTGGCAGATATGCAATGTGGTCAGATGCTCATCCAATCAGATATATGCTGAACAACAAAAAAAAAAAAAAAAACGCAAGTTGGCCTAAATAAGGGCAGACTGGAAAATAAGTTTGCGCGTAATGATTTTAGAAAATCAAATTTATTACTAGCGCGTGCACATTTACACTAGTTTCATCAAACCTTTGTTCTGAGTAACCATAAGAGTACATTAACTAACTAGCAAACTTGCGTTTCTTTTGTTGCTCAGTGTATATATATATATGCCTACGGACACTTTGACCATGATCACTTTTTTAACCTACATGTAAAGTATTTGGATTGTCAATTATGTAGGCTATATAACATGAAGTATCATGGATCTATAAATTTAATTTATTAAGGCCGATGTTATTCGCACTTATACGTGTGGCCAACGCTGAATGTTTTTCTTGGCCGCACTAATAAGTGCGCCAGTTGATGACCATTCCAGTGCCGCTTATTAAGTACCGCTTAAAATAAGTTTGGCCAAGAAAAAAAATTTAGCTTGGATACACTTAAAATAAGTGTGGGCAATGGAGAAATGCGCATCTTGGCCACACTAATAAGCGCGTCTAACAAGAACTCCGGTCAATTTTTGTGCTTGGACGTACTTAAATAAGTGCGAATAGTCACTTCGATTTATTAATGAATTAAATCAAACCTCTGCTGCACTTCGGTTTTCCACCCCAACGGTGTTTACTGCAGCAGCAATAGTTTTCCAAACTGCAGCCTTCTGGGCTCCCTTTATGCCACTCTTAAGGCTTCCAATTAAGAGTATTTTGTTTTTCTCCATCTCGGACGTGATAATTTATTTCGTCGGCCTGCTGATAAAACCTCGTATCTTCAAAATGATAAACTTTACAGGAGAGCAAAAAAAAAAAACGTTTAATTTTGCATGCGAGAATGCAGTTGAGCTGTGTTCGGGTTTGGATGACTATTTTTCTTCCAAGAATGTATCCAATCATTAAAATTTTATATTTTGCAATGTTTGTTATTATCGTGGACATACGAGTTTTTGTTTCTCATCAAATTGAAGATACGAGCTTTTATCAGCAGGCCAACGATATTTCCTCCTCAGTGAAGTTCTTTCTTCTTTGCCGTCTTTCGAGAGTCCATGTCGTAAAGTGGGCAGGACTATGCCTTCCGGAGCATGAATTTATAGGGACGTGTCATGTAAATTACGATGGTTTCAGCCGCCAGATTTATCAACGCCACGCCGGTTCTACACCGAAATCAGCAACGTGCACACTTTTAGTAAATCAGACGTGACACCTGGAGAACGGTGATATTTACACCAGAATCTACACCAGATCCTACGCAAATTTGATCAATGAGGGCCATTGAGTGAACTGCTGCAGTCAGAGCAACAGCTGGACAACCAAACTCGTGCAGGAGCTGTCATCAAGCTCTAAGTAGCAGTTCTTATTTTACAGGCCCTCTTGAAAACATCGAACAGTTGCGTCAGACAAAGAGCAAAATAATGTAGGATTACCGAATACATTTTTTGTTTTCGCTTTATTTGGCAAGAAAAAATGCACACTTTTCAACTGGTGTCTATGGAGCTTCAGCGTCTTTGGCCACAAAATTGCATCCTTGGGAAACGCGGAAACAGGAAGCTAACATGCTAACTGGTTGAAGTAAAGGTACTTCCTCGTTCTCTCTGGTTCTATTATATATCTCTATGACTTGGTTTCAAGACATAGTCCAAGTTGTATAATTCGGGTATCATTCCCATCTTAGATTATTGTTCCGGTGTTATGGATCAACTGGTTTCCCTGTTAACTGGTGACCTTTGTTTACCAAAGTCGGGGCTTTCTCACAGCAGCATAAGATTTTCCACTGGCCTTAGCTGTCCGTGCAAATGCCTTAACAATTACAATCCTATTTTACTTGTTATCTATCCATCCGATTCAAGTATTTCATTGATTGTTGACAGTTGGAAAGCCGTGATGACAGTTTAAAAATCGAGTTTAATCTTCTTGCTCTTCCAAAAAAAAAAAAAAAAAAAAAAATGTAACCTCACCTGGGATTCAGTACGATGTATGATGTAAAATAAACTCAAATACGACGGGTTAATCCGCTAGGCCATCGAAACATCACTATTGCCACATTGTCCAAGTACACCCTATAGCTCAAACGGAATCAACCGGACATTGGTTGAAAACACCTCGGCTGGATTAACTTGTGACCATTGTTACCCGCAGAGATAGTAGCTGAACCTGAGTTTGTTGCGCCTCTGAAATTGGACATTTTAGGTTTTTGCTCATAAGAATCTAATCGGCTGATGCTTTTTTAATATATTGAATTTACCTATTTTTTTTATTAAACAGTGAAAAGAAATTCAGTTTATGGGATTTACCCCGTCGTCTGAAAGATGAAGATAGGAACCGTGTCCTGTCGTGTTACTCCTGTTCAAAATATTATCTGTAAGTAACCAGCCATACACATGATGCATGGACTTTGTTTTGACTGGTTATATTACGCATTATTATTTATAACAGCTGGTTATTAACGGACTATATTGAAAAAGGTCTACCCGACAAGACAGTGTTATACGACTCCTAGACACAAGAGAACCTCGTGAACTGAATTTGTGTCGGCTGGTTAATTCTGAGGTCTACAAAGTTTTGCAAGAAATTAATTTACAGCTTTCCTATGTTGACGAGACACCAGTGGATGTTAAGGCTGCTAGTACTGTTCTTCAGGACATAATGAAGGAGAAATGGAACATAGATGTGAATAATACCCCTAAATTAAGAACATACCGTACTTTTAAGAGTGTTTTCGAGACAGAACCTTAGTATCAGGAATGATGAGCAGATCTTGTAGATCATTCATGGCACAGTTTAGATGTGGCATTTTACCCTTGAAGATCGAGACATGGCGTTATCAAAATATTCCATTAGAATTTCGGCATGTATTTTCTGTAGTGATAATGTCTTTGAATCCGAGACATGTTTTGCTGTATGCTGAAATTTTAATGATGACCTAGAGGAATCATTTGCACGGGTAGTCAGATTAAATCCTATTTTCCATAGTCTTTCTGAATTTGACAAAATGGGTAGCTTAATGGACAAGGATATGGTTAAAAGTACTGCTCAATTTATTCAAAAGGCATTTATGAAGAGAAGGCAAATGTTATATAATTAGGCTCCTTCGCTAAAGATTCCTTTCTTTTCTCTTATTTCATGTGACCGGCTTTGATTCAACTTTGTTTAAAGTGACTTGTAAGCCCAAGTGCGCTTGGTGCGACTGGCACTCCATGCTTTTTGGGAAGCAGTTTTTTTTGCAACGGATGTCTTGTGCTGCATGCACTCATGTCACGATAATAAAGAATATCTGTCTATAACCGCTAAAAATTTGATGCGCAAATACAGCGGATAGCGCGGTAGTTAAGTAACGTGATACAGTCGCTGTCAAAATTTCGGCTTGTGGAAAGAAATGACGAGGCTTATTCAACAAAATAATTTTGTTCAGAAAGAAGTCATTAACAACTTCCATAATTTGGTTTGAAAATTAGTTTTATTGATTTTTTTTTCACTAAATAGTTGACATTTCGTGCAGATTGAAACGTGAGATTTTGGTGAACTGCTGTTACTTTAGATTATTAGCAATTGCATGTCACTATCAGTGTTGTACTTAAAGCAAAAAAAAAAAAAAAAAAGAGGTAGATATCACTCTGCCATTATTGGAGGAATTGCCATTAGAATTGGTATTTTGAGGTGGACAAAAAAGGAGAAAATTCAAGTGGGGACCATAATACTTGTGTAATTCAAAATGTTTGTGGAAATTAGTGGTCCCAAACCTTACTGCACACGCTGTAGTAAGAGCGTACTGAATAAAGAGAGAATGCATGGGTGAATCATCAAATAAACAGCCATCAAAGTATGTGCTTTGCAATTGGACACAACTAAATAGGGGCGTGTCTGAGGGCCTGTAATTGTTAAAATTGAAAAACTTTGAAAATTAGCTCTTGCATACAACAACGCATGCATTCCTGCGCAGGTTATCTGAATAGGAAGAGATTCCATGTTGGATATATTAATAAATGGCTATCAAAATTGGTACTGTGCGATGTGCGAATGCATACGTTTTAATGGGGGGGTCATGTTTTAGGGCTTATAATTCCTGCAAATCAAAAAGTTTGTGAAAAGAAAAACTTGCACACTATAGAACAGTATCTTAGTATAAGCCTACGGAATATGAAGAGATTCTGTGGTGGAATTTTTTAATAGCCTAAATGTAGAGATGCACCGAAAATTTTCGGCCACCGAAAATGGCAAAAAACTGCATTTTCGGTTTTCGGCCGAAAGACTTTTAACACTGAAACAATAAGGCCGAAACAGGATGTTGTGATGAGGCAAGCAAAAACCACGTGCGCGCCTGTCCGGACTTTTATTCTATCGATTTTGTAAATTAAATATGTATGTGTTTAAATCAGGGGACGCACACTACTGTCACCACGTTGTGGCACTGAAATCCCCGAGTGCTCAATTGTAATTTCTGTTTGACATTGTCCTGATGCATAGGATAGTAGCTGGTGTTGTGTCCGATTCGCTTGCACATTAAATAACGTACCACCTAAAAACACAAAGCAATGATATATGTAAAAGGCATAGAGTATTCATAGAAAAAGGCAATATATTCTCAAGGCATTTGTGTACCATCAGTATTCCATAATGTAACTACAACCCCTGGAAAAAATATGGAATCACCACACACAGAGGATGTTAATTTACCTTTTTTCCTTCATAACAAAGAAGCAAATAACACATGACAAAACAATTATTGTTTATTAGCTTGATATTCAGGCTTCATAAACAATTCAGTTTGAAATTGAAGGCAAAACACGTAGCAAATGCGCAAATCGCAGGAGATGGCAGCGTATTAGAATTTATCGCTTTACGATGCGTCATCTCATCTGTGATGCCTTTTCTAAGAACAAAATGCTTCATCAGCACCCGTAAAGTTATTTTCCGCCCAATTTTCTTAAAATAGGGGCAGCATAATAACTTTGTTAAGGGGAATTAGGGGAACACCGTTGCTTCTAATTTCGCGACGAACAGGGTCACAGGCATTGAAACGCATTTCATAAATGCAGCAGCATCGGTGAACAAACGCAACCCCGTGCTATGAAAGGTAAGGCAACACTGTGCGTTGCCTTACCTTTCAAACAAGGTTGCGTTTGTTCACCGAAATATTTATCAAGCTGCCTAAAATAACACGCGTTTCAAAAAGACAATTTGAAGACCTGTTTCAATAATGGCAAGTGAAGCCAGTTTCCTAGCGATAATGCGGAAGCGCGTTGTCTTTCGCAGAGGGGATTCTCTCTGACCAATCAGTGGGCTGCTGTGTTGTCACGTAACATTTAATTTTACAGTTTTTCAGCAGCCAGTAATAGGCCAATCAGTTATAGGCCTGTAGGCTATTTATGAATGGGGCCAAATAGGCCTAAAACATTTTATTTATTATTTTATTTTATTTTATATTGTGCTTTGTTGGAATGTCAGTGCTAAATAAATATATTCATAATTTTGTAATTGATTTATTTTTTGAAGCATGAATATTATGCAATTGCAATGCCTTGACTTTAGTTAGGTAAGTACACAGCCATAGCCATAAATGCAATCGTACTAAAAATTGGCGTAATAATTTCTTTTGGTGTTTTGGTTTTCGTTTCGGCCAAGCGTTTCTCATTTTCGGTTTCCGGTTTCGGCCAAAAATTTTCATTTCGGTGCATCCCTAAATAAATGGCCATCAGAATTGGTACTGTGCAGTGTGCGAATGCAGACAATTCGATGGGGGGGTCATACCTGAGGGCCTGTAGTTCGTGCAAATCAAAAAGTTTGTGAAAAGTAACACATGCATATCATAATACAACCCCAATTCTGAAATAGTTTGGACGAAGTGTAAATTGTGAATAAAATCAAAATGCAATGACTTTCAGATCACCTGAGCCAATATGTTATTTACCATAGAACATGGATAACATTTCAAATGTTGAAACTGAGACATTTTACATTTTTATCCACAAAATGAGCTTATTTCAAATTTTCTGGCTGCAACAGGTCTCAAAAAAGTTGGGACACAGTCAAAACAGGGCTGAAAAAGCAATTAATATGAAAGAGAATCAGCTGAAAGAACATTTAGGAAATAGTTAACTGGCATCAGGTGTGTAACATGATTGGCTATAAAAGGGATGTCTTAGAGAGGCTGAGTCTTTCAGAAGTAAAGATGGCCAGAGGCTCTCCAACCTGTGAAGGCTTGCGTAAAAAAAATTGTGGAGTACTTGAAAAACAATGTTGTTCAAAGTCAAATTGCAAAGGCTTTGAAGGTCTCATCATCGACAGTGCATAACATCATCAAAAGATTCAGAGAAACTGGAAATATTTGTGCGTAAGGGCCAAGGCCGAGGACCTTTACTGGATGCCCATGATCTTTGGGCCCTCAGACGCCACTGCATCACTCACCGGCATGATTCTGTCATCAACATTACTAAATGGGCCCAGGAATACTTCAAGTAACCACTGTCTGTAAACACAGTACGCCGTGCCTTCCGCAGATGCCACCTAAAACGGTATCATGCAAAAGGAAGCCATTGTTGAGCATGATCCAGAAGCGCTGCCGTGTTCTCTGGGCCAAGGCTCATTTAAAATGGACTGTAGCAAAGTGGCAAAGTGTCCTGTGGTCAGACGAGTCCAAATTTGACATTCTTGTCGGAAATCATGGGCGTCGTGTCCTCCGGGCTAAAGAGGAGACAGACCACCCCTCCTGTTATCAGTGTTCTGTTTAAAAGCCAGCATCTCTGATGGTATGGGGATGCATTAGTGCATATGGTGTAGGACACTTGCATGTTGTAAAAAGCACCATGAATGCTGAAAGGTATATTAGGGTTTTAGAGCAACATATGCTCCCCTCCAGACGACATCTATTCCTGGGAAGGCCTTTTGTATTTCAGCAGGACAATGCAAAACCACATACTGCAGCTATTACCACAGCATGGCTTCGTAGTAGAAGAGTCTGTGTGCTGAACTGGCCTGCCTGCAGTCCTGATCTTTCACTGATTGAGAATATTTAGTGCATAATTGAATAAAAGGTCTGTCAAAGGAGGCCCAAAACTCTCCAGCAGCTGGAAGCCTGTGTTAAACAAGAGTGTGATCAAATTCCAATGGCGAAACTCAAGAAACTTGCCTCTTCAATGCCCAGACGCCTCCACTCTGTGTTAAAAAGAAGAGGGGATGCTACACCCTGGTAAACAGGCCCCTGTCCCAACTATTTTGAGACCTGTAGCAGCCATGAAATTTGAAATGAGCTCATTTTGTGGATAAAATTGTAAAATTTCTCAGTTTCAACATTTGCTATGTTATCTCTGTTCTTATTGTGAATAAAACACTGGCTGGTGTGATTTGAAAGTCATTGCATTTTGATTTTATTCACAATTTACACTTTGTCCCAACTATTTTGGAATTGGGGTTGTACATGGATGCTATTATAATCCCACAGAATAGGAAGAGATTCTGTGGTGGAATTTTTTAATAAATGGCCATCAAAGTTGGTACTGTGCAATGTGTGAATGCAGACAATTGAATGCGGGGGTCATGTTTGAGGCCTGATAATTCCGGCAAATAAAAAAGTTTGTCAAAAGTAACACTTGAAATATCATAATACATGGATCCTAGTATATAGTTCCTAAATATGAAGAGATTCCATGGTGGAATTCTAAAATAAATGGCCATCAAAGTTGGTACTGTGCAATGTGTGAATGCAGACAGTTGAATGGGGGTCCATACTTGAGGGCCTGTGGTTTCTGCAAATCAAGTAGTTTGTAAAAAGTAACACTTGTTTACTATAGTTCATGTGTCGTAGTATAAACTCACAGAAGAGATTTGGTTGTGAACATATTGAATAAATGGCCATCAAATCGGGAACTATTGTAATGTGTGAATGGAGACAATTGATTGGGGTACCATGTTTGAGAGCCTGTAGTTCCTGTAAATCAAAATGTTTGTGGAAAAAAATAACAATTGCTGACCATATTACATACACTCTAATATAAATTGACCGAAAATGAAGAGATTCTGTGATGGAATTATGAAAAAATGGGCATCAATGTCTGTTGCAATGTTTAAAAGGAGACGATTGAATGAGGGGACTCGTTTCAGGGCCTGTAATTCATGCAAATCAAAAACTTTCTGAAAAATAACACTTGCTTGCCGTACTACATGTATTCTATTATTAAAAAAAAAAAAAAAAAGAATATGTAGAGGTTCCATCGCGGAATTATTAACTAAATGGCCATCAAATTTTGTTACTCTTGCAATGTATGAATGGAGACAGTTGAATGGGGCCATTTCTGAGGGCCTGTAATTTCCGCAAGTCAAAAAGTTTGTGAAATAACACCTCCATTCCATAGTACATGTATTCTTGTACAAGCACATTGAAAATGAAGAGATTCCATGGTGGAATTATTAAATAAATGGCCATCAAATTAGACAGTTTGCAGTGTGAGAATGAAGACAATGGAATGGGTGACCATGAATTAAATTGAATGGATGGCTGTGTTTTAGTACCAATAATTTGTCAAAAAGAACTTGCATACCATATTACTTGTAACATTTCATATTGTGTCAGCCTACTGTACTGGTAATTTTTGAATCAATGTGCATCACTTGAGATACTTTGCACTGCCTTGATTGAAAACAGTGCGTTGGCTTGAACTTGCCTCACTCGGTCTTACTTTTCACAAACTTTTTGATTTACAGGAACTACAAGCCCTCAGGTATGACCCCCCCCATTCCAGTTGTCTACATTCACACATTACACAGTACAAAATTTGATGGCCATTTAAAAAAAATTCTGCACCGAATCTCTTCCTTTTCTGCGGGGTTATAGTAGGATCCATGTAATTTAGTTTGCAGGTCTTACTTTCCACAAACTATTTGATTTTCAGGAATTATATGCCCTCAAACATGACACCCCCCCAATTGTCTGCATTCGCACATTGCACAATACCAACTTTGATGGCCATTAATTTAAAAAGTCCGGTTTTCTTTGGCATGGAGGAGACGCGTTGGTGGGGAGCTCCGTTTCAGCTGTACATTTTACCTCACTCAAAAGACATTTTGATGTTTATTTCATGTATATGAGTGGGTTAAAACGTTATAACGAAACGAGAAAATTGAATAAGGCAAAGAAACAAGATTTGTTAACTCCTGAAAGTTAGTTGATTCGGAGGGAGCTCACGCTAACGGCATATATATTCTTAAATATTTAAAGACAAGCTGATTTATTTTTTAATTTATTATGATTGTGGTATTTTCTTTTCTGTATGTGCTGCTTTTTATTTTACTTATTATTTTTTAGGTTATTTGTGTCTGACTTGAGAGACTAGAATATGAGATATATGCTGTAAATATCCTGTGTGATTATTGCAATAAACATAATAAAAAAAGTCCGCCACAGAATCACTTCATATTCCTTGGGCTTATACTAGGACATACAGTATCTGACAAAAGTGAATACACCCCTCACATTTCGACAATTATATCTTTTCAAGGGACAACGTTACAGAAATTAAACTTGAATATATTCTAGAGTAGTCATTGGACAATATGCGTAGCAGTGTAGATTTACTGCACTGTCCAAGTAACTGAACAGTCACTATTTCTAAAATGGGTGGAAACAAAAGTGAGTACACATTAGGGATTTTATTTTATTTTTATTTTTATTTTTATTTAACCCTTATTTAACCAGGGAAGTCCCTTTGAGATTGAAATCTCTTTTTCAAGGGAGCCCTGGGGGTTGAGGTGGGGAGGGAGAGGGCAATTTGCACAGCCAATTGGATCAGGGGATGATTAAGTGGCAGGTGGAAAGAGCCAGGTTGGGACTTTGGCCATGACACCGAGGAACCCCCTACTCTTATCGAAGAGTGTCATAGGATTTTTAATGACCACAGTGAGTCAGGATCTCGGTTTAACGTCTCATCCGAAAGACGGCGTCTCCTTCAGTACAGTGTCCCCGTCACTGCACTGGGGCATTGGGGATTATTCCGCCAGAGGGAAGATCGCCACCTACTGGCCCACCAACACCTCTTCCAGCAGCAACTTGGTTTTTCTCGGTGGTCTCCCATCCAAGTACTGACCAAGCCCACGCCTGCTTAGCTTCAGCCACGCAGCTGGAGCAGATCAAATAGTGGTATGGCTGCTGGCTGGGCATGGGCATCGATTTTCGAATAGTTGTTCTACAGTAGAATATCGAATACCTTATTTGCCAATCGTTTTTATCCGACAAAAATGAATAAACACAGAACAGAGATAAACGTCCTTTCTGATGATGCAACGCGTTACACAGCCTACGGGTGTCGCTAACAGTAAAACCTCCTCCAGCGCAGTAGTCCACTCCACCAGTGTCGAAAATAACAGAAGAACAATCTCATGCTGCCGGTGTCTATTGACGTGAATGTTAATGATGCAGAAACAGCCTAGTAAAAGTTCGTTTGGAACTCTGTTAAAATAATCTCTTTCGCCACAGGCTTTGCCAAAATCATTATGGTTGGCCTATGTTGTGTACGTTGCCTGAGACTACTTTCTGTCAAACAGTTTAATGAAAATGTATTTGCATGTTTTTCAAAAATGAAAATGGAATTTGCTATTGATTTACTGCTGAATCTTTCCGGTATTACGGGGTAATTTTCATTTGTTCAGTTTTTTTCTTGGATAGGTCTACGCATTGAGAGATGGGCATATGAACGATTTTAGAGGACCAATGAATAGACCCAATAGACCTAATTTATGAAGTCACGATCAGTTTCTTTAGTGCACTCATGACAGAAAAGACGTGTCAGCCAATGCTGGGTTTTTTTTTTTTTTTTTTTTTTTTTTTGCGCCGATGCAGGCACTGTCATTTGGTCTACCCTGTTTCGAATGACGAGAACTTGTTTAATTAAATAAACCGCGTGATATCCTGTTTTAAACGACGAGAACTTGTTCAATATAAACTGTGTGATTTCCCCGTTGTAAACGACGACAATAAGTTACTTGTTCAATTAAATAAACATTTATCATATGCTGCAAATGATAAAAGACGAAAAAGCTGTTTCTGTCTTCGCGTGAGTGTGCGAGTGCGTGCAAGTGGGGTGGGGGTGGGGGCGGGGGTGTCGATTTTCGAATAATTCTCGAATACTTGGCAGTGATTATCGAATAGTATTTTTTCCAGAAATGCACATCCCTAGTACACATCCCAATTGGTAATGGTCAACCAAGCAATGAAACGTGTCTTATTCATCATGTTTGTGCTTTTGTCTGTTCGACTGGGCCATATGAGGTTGTGTAACGTGTTGAAGGTTTAAATGATGGCGCTTTGGGTGCAATACTCTCATTCTGGTCACTGGATGGTCAACATGACACCTCATGGGAAAGAACTGTCTGAGGATCTGAAAAAGAGAATTGTTGCTCTCCACAAAGATGGTCTAAGCTACAAGAAGATCTGTGAAACCATGAAACATGGTGGCCAAGCACGGTGGCCAAGGTTATCCAGCGGTTTTCCAAGACGGGTTTTATTCGGAACAGGCCTCGTCAGGGTCAACCGAAGAGGTTGAGTCCTTGTGCTGTGCGTCGGGTGCACAAGTTGACTTGAGAAAACAGATGCAGGCTCGCTGGAAGCATTGCTAACGAGGTTGCAGCAGTGGGAGAACAGCCTGTCAGTGCTCAAACCATACGCCGGGCACTGCACCAAGTCGGTCTGCATGGCCGTCAGCCAAGACGGAAGCCTCTTCTGAAGCTAGCCCACATAAAAGCCCGAAAACAATTTGCTGAAGACAACCAGTCCAAGAACATGAACTACTGGAACCATGTTCAGTGGTCTGACGAGACCAGGATTAACTTGTTCAGCTGAGATGGTGTCCAGCATGTGTGGTGACGCCCAGGAGAGAAGTACCAATGCAAGTGTGTACTGCCTACAGTCAAACATGGTGGTGGCAGCATCATGGTCTGGGGCTGCATGAGTGCTTCTGGTCCTGGGGAGCTGTGCTTCATTGATGGAATAATGGATTCCAACATGTACTGTGACATTCTGAAGCAGAACATGATGCCCTCCCTTCAGAAACTGGGCTGCATGGCAGTTTTCCAACATGATAACGACCTGAAACACACGGCAACTGCCTTCCTGAAGAAGGTGAAGGTGAAGTTGATGGCGTGGTCAAGTATGTCTCCAGATCTGAATCCCATTGAGCACCTGTGGGGCGTCCTCAAGAGGAAGGTGGAGGAGCAGCAGGTGTCCAACATCCACCAGCTCCTTGATGTTTGTCATGGAGGAGTGGAGGATCCCAGCAACAACCTGTGCAGCTCTGGTGAATTCCATGCCGAGGAGAGTCAAGGCAGTGCTGGACAACAATGGTGGTCACTACAGTTGCAAAGGGGTAGAAAATTTCTGGTAAATTTCCATGGGAAGTTGAGTAGGGGAATTTTGGAAATATTCCAAATTGGAAACTTTCCATGGGAATTATGAGAATTTGTGGGAATTAACAGGGAATTGAGGGTAATTTAATGGTAAGGTATCATATTCAAGCATAAATATAAACATTTTGTTTTGTCATAAGTAGACATCCATGCAATATAATACAATTAAAAAGCATGACATTTCAACAGCTTTTTGTCTCCACACATTGGTTGGCGCACATGGCATTTTTCTGTCGAAGATAACAACAGCTTGTAAGAACACTAATGCAATGGCATGAACAGATATAAATAGTTAGCCTAGCTAAACAGCTGGAATGATCTTAAATATTTTACAATTGATTAACATCTTGCAGGAGGCAGAAAAAACCAGCATAAGATTTGAGGTAGCTAGCATCTTGATAAGATGGCCTCATAGATGGTAAATGAATTTATGCTAGCTATAGCTAATTAGGCATGTAACTTATAAGCTAGCTATCTACTGTATCAGTAGATTTGTATGTGATATTGGCAATCTAAACATTAATACCATACATCAAATTTGTTAAATATATTGCCCCATAATATCAAAACTTACTTCACTTTGTGTAGTCCACAGGCTCAAATGTGTGGCTTCAATAGACTTGTGCTCTGGGCTCAAGTGTGGTCCAGGATTCTAGAAATCATCTGTGCATGTGATGGAGGAATGCACAGTGCATGTAGGGGGCGTGGTCTCAATAGCCGAGTAAGCAGTGTGCTATGTGCATGTGATTGAGGAATAGCATAGATAATCAGCTGTATTTGCATGAAATCTGGTTGTTTTAGTCAGGATTATGCTAAAATATATTTTCCCCAACTATATTCAAGTTCCCTATTAAGAGCCAACCTTCAATTTTGTAAATACCTGGTTTATTCCCGTTTATTCCCATAAATTCCTGTTAATTCCCATGGAAAGTTCCAACTTTGAAAATTCCCGGAATTTTGCAAGCCAAGAGGTCACACTAAATATTGACACTATGGACACAATTTGGCATGTTGACAGTGAGCTGTACTCACTTTTGTTGCCACCCATGTTGGAAGTAGTGACTGTTTGTTCAGTTATTTGGTCAGTGCAGTAAATCTACACTGCTACGCATATTGTACAATGATTACTCTAGAATATATTCAGGTTTCACTTCTGTAACATTATCCCTTGAAAAGATGTAATAAATTAGTTGTTGAAATGTGAGGGGTGTACTCACTTTTGTGAGATACTGTATGTATTATAGTGTGCAAGTGTTACTTTTCACAAACTTATTGATTTGCAGGAACTACAGGCCCTCAACTATGCCCCCCCCCCCATCCAATTGTCTACATTCGCACATCGCACAGTACCAATTTTGATAGCCATTTATTTAATATATCCAACATGGAATCTCTTCCTATTCAGACATCCTGTACTGGAATGCATGCAGTGTGGTATGCAAGTGCTAAAGTCTTTCAGTTTTAACCATTACAGGCCCTCAGACACGCCCCCATTTAGTTGTGCCCAGTTGCAAAGCGCATACTTTGATGGCTGTTTATTTGATGATTCACCCATGCATTCTCTCTTTATTCAGTACGCTCTTACTACAGTGTGTGCAGTAAGGTTTGGGCCCACTAATTTCCACAAACATTTTGAATTACACAAGTATTATGGTCCCCACTTGAATTTTCTCCTTTTTTGTCCACCTCAAAATACCAATTCTAATGGCAATTCCTACAATAATGCCAGTGATATCTACCTTATTTTTTTTTTTTTTTTTTGCTTTAAGTACAACACTGATACTGTGACATGCAATTGTTAGTAGTCTGGAGTAACAGCAGTTCACCAAAATCTCACGTTTCAATCTGCTCGAAATGTC
The DNA here is from genome assembly GCA_029692085.1 of Gymnothorax javanicus. NCBI lineage: Eukaryota > Metazoa > Chordata > Actinopteri > Anguilliformes > Muraenidae > Gymnothorax > Gymnothorax javanicus. Next base: position 156,948,847 of record CM056196.1, read on the forward strand.
AACTATTTAGTGAAAAAAATTAAGAAATAAAAATAATTTTCAAACCAAATTATGGAAGTTAACGACTATTTTCTGAGCAAAATAATTTTTTTGAATAAGCCTCGTTATTTCTTTCCACAAGCCGATTTTTCACTGCAATTGTATCACGTGACTTTACTACCGCGCTATCCGCTGTATTTGCGCATCAAATTTTTAGCGGTGATAGTTTGACCGTCGTTTTCCGAACTGGTGATGGCTTAACCGCAGTGTTTTACTTTGGAGGAGTCCTTAACTAGTGAGCATTTTCTTTTTGACAAATTTTGGCATCAGTATTTTCAGCGATGTGCTGAACGGAGCTGAGTAAAGGACTACAGAATCGTCTCCTTTTAACCAATTAGGCTACAGTTTGTTGACTGGTTCCACAAAACGGAATTTGTCTGAAGCGTCTGGTATCAATACAACATTCGGTGGCGGAAAGTTATTTTCTTTTATTACAGGGAAGTCCCTGTAATAAGTCCCTGGAAGAGACTGCAGTCTCTTTTTCAGGGGAGCCCTGAATACAATAAAACAATTGCAAAGTCTGTTAACAACACAGGGCACTGTAAAATTCACACAATTACATACAACAATTGCAGACTAAAGGAAAACAAATTTTAAAATACAATTAAAAATAAAAAAGAAAATAATAAAATAAGTAAAACAAATAAAACAAGTACAAAGGACAGAGAACAAGTCCATAGGTAAAACTAAAGGCAAGTACATCTGGCCTCCTCAAATAACATCTCCCATGGTCAATTCTTGAAGGTCTCGTATGCAATGAGACAATCAAGCTTCAGAGTGTCTTGGCATCTGTTCCAGACACAGGGTGCAATTGAGCTAAAAGCAGAACAGCCCAAATTTGTCCTAGTCCTGGGTGACTCTAACAAAATCCACCCTTGCGATCTGACATGCTGGCTTCTGATTTTGATGGACAAAAGCCTAGTAAGATAAGAAGAAAGTTTGCCAAGCAATGCTTTATAAATAAATACAATACAATGAAGCTTCCTTCTAAAATAAAGGGAAAACCACCCTAATGAACTATATAAAACACAGTGATGAGTGCGGAAACCATCACCAGTGATAAAACGCAGAGCGCTGTGATAAATTGCATCCAAAGGTCTTAAAGTACTATCAGAGGCATGCATGTAAAGGACATCCCCATGATCAAATAAAGGTAAGATTGTTGCCTGAACAATCCTCTTCCTGCTGTCTAAAGAAAAACAAGACCTGTTTCTGTCAAGAAACCCAATCTTTGTTCAAATTTTCTTGGACAAGTTAGACACGTGTGTCTTAAAAAAAAGTCATGATCCAGCCAGATACCCAAATATTTGTAAGACTGAACTTACTCATTTTTAGCACCAGTCACCGAGAAAATTGAGTCATTTGGCATTATTGCATTCCATGCAGAAAAAACATGAACTTAGTTTTATCAGTATTTAAAACAAGTTTCAGATCAGCTAGAGCGTGTTGAATAAGATTAAAAGCTGATTGCAAGTAGATTAGGGCCTGGGCACACGCTGGTGCAGAGGAGTACAACACAGTTTCATCTGCATAAAAATGAATCTTGCAATTTGCAAAATTACGAGCAACATTATTGATGTAAATTGTGAATAAGATTGGTCCAAGTATGGATTCTTGGGGCACTCCTTTCGTCACTCTTAAAAATTGAGACTTCGCATCCCCAATAGCTTGTGTTCTGTTAGAAAGGTAGTCCTGGAACCACAAGCAGGCATCACAATCAAGACCAATGGAGGACAACTTTTTTAATAAAATAAAATGGTCTACTGCATCGAAAGCTTTTGCTAAATCAATAAATAGGGCTGCACATTTTTGTTTATTATCCACAGCTGATTCCAAATCATTGATAACCACTAAAGCTGCTGTAATGGTGCTATGACCAGGCCGCAATTTTTTTTTCCCTTAACGACATATCTATTGCACCTTTTTCATCCTCTGATTGGTCAATCGTTTCCAAGGAGACATTGAAACTTCTGAATGGGCGCGGTAATGTGGTAGAGTCCCCGACTTACGGAAGCGTATTGCTGCCATTTCTGGAAAAAAAAAAACGGGTCTGTATCACGTCATGAGTGAAAAGTTTCTTGTTATTACAAGATCTTTTTTGCGTTATTACAACATATTTTCACACTTTAACAACATATCTTCACGTTATTTCAATGTGAAAACATCCCATTATAACAAGAAACCTTTGGCTGATTTACATAATTTGATTAAGTTCTACTTCATGCTTGTCTTGAAACATGGCGAGATTATGCTATTATTGAGCACGGTGGGTGATATTGTGATTAGTATGCGTAGACTGAGAGGGATTTTAAAATGCTTGTTCTTGTAGACGGCGTCAAACGGTACTTGCGCTCAACCTCAATAGTCTCGGACCCCTCATCTCATGATCAGTTTTGGTTGCTGTCTGGAATCTGTCACGTACAGGCTGTAACCAGATGTGGCGCTCTTGAGCTGCCATCATCACTCGTGGCTGCCCTAAGCGGGTCGGGTCGTGACAGTCTTGGCGTGTTCCATTCTCAGATAGACAGCCGACTGATTGTTGAACGGTGACAGTGCAAATGACGCACCTCCTCTCGGCGGCTGAGATCTGCCTGTAACATGCCAAAGGCTCTTTTTTTCTCTCCTGTGTCACAAGCCGTTCCATTTTCTTGATGCAGTAGCATTTTTCGTTTTTTCTGTTGGCTTTATGTAGGCTATTGACCACACCAAAAAGAACAAGTCAAGTGTCACTGTACACATCATGAACAGCTCAATGTTTGTTTTTACTGAAGTGCTTGACGCGTGCACGTGGTGCGCGTCAGGATTACAATACCACGCGCTTTTCTTTATTTCCTCTCGTGCCTCACTGGAAAAGCAATAAAAATCAATCGACTCTTCAATTTGCCGCAAATACAGTACATACCTCACCTGTGCGTTTTTAATGGGGCTGAGTATAGAATACATCTATTATGGTAGTTAAGTGTTATTTTTTGCAAATTTGTTGAATTTCAAAAATTACAGGCCCCGAAACATGTCCCTCCATTCTATTGTCTCTATTTGCACATTGCGAAGTACCAACTTTGATGGGTATTTAATAATTCCACCACAAAATGTCTTCATATTCAGTATTCCTGTATGAAAGACGTACATGCTTTATTGTATACAAGTGTTATTTTTTGAAAAATTTTTGATTTGCGAGAATTAACGGCCATGAAAATGGCCACGCATTCAGTTGTCTCAATTCACACGTTGCAATGTACCAACTTGGACAGTCATTTATTCAATAATTTCGCCATAAAATCTCTTCATATTCAATGTGCTTGTTCTAAAACACGTAGTATGGTATGCAAGTATTATTATTGCTTGTTACTTGTACTGTAACAAGCAATTGTTGGTAATCTGGAATAATAGCACCTCACCAAAATCGCACCCATCACCTTGGCCAAACTACCAACTTCCTATCCTGTTTAGTGGGGAAAAAAAAAAGAAATAAATAATAATCAATCAAAAACCAAATCCATGCAAGTTCGTTTGCGTATTTTTCTGAACAAAGTACACATTTACTTTTGTTGAACAAGCCTCGTTATTTCTTTTCACAAGACGATTATTTGATAGCAATTACATCACGTGACGTTACTACTGTGGTGTCTACTGTATTTGCGCATTTTATTTCTAGCTGTGACAGTGCGACCGTCATTTTTCGAACTAGTGATAGCTTGACCGGTGTTCAGAACCGTCGCTACCTCCAGGGGGTCAGGCTCATTCTGTCTTCTGTACAGCCCCAAACATTTTAAAATCCCTCTCAGTGTACGCATACTAATCACAATGTCACCCACCGTGCTCAATAATAACAGGATCTCTCCATGTTTCAAGACAAGCATGAAGTAGAAGTTACAAAATCAAATTATGTAAATGAGCCAAAAGTTTCTTGTCATAATGTGATGTTTTCACGTTGAAATAACGTGAAGATATCTTGTAAAAACGTGAAAATATGTTGTAATAATGCAAAAAAGATCTTATAATGACAAGAAACTTTTCACTCATAACGTGAAACAGACCCGTTCTTTTTTTTTTCCTTCAGGAATGGCAGCAATACGCTTCCCTAAGTTGGGGACTCTAACACATGACCGCGCCCATTCAGAAGTTTCAGTGTCTCCTTGGAAACAATTGACTTTTCAGAGGACGAATAAAAGGTGCAAGAGACATGTCGTTTAGGAAAAAAAAAATTTGTGACCAGGCCTGAAGCCAGATTGTTGTGAAGTTAAAATGTTGTTGAAAGTTAAAAAGCTGCAAAGTTGTTGCTGAATGAGAGATTCTAAAATCTTAGCCAGGCAAGGCAATTTTGAGATAGGGTGGTTGCTGTTCACTGAACTGGGATCACCACCCTTAAACAATGGAAAAACGTTAGCAGCTTTCCATACACTGTTCACAAATTTGTGGAATTTACTCACGCACTTTGTGGATCAATTAGTTTTCTTCAGCCATTAGGAATAAAGCATTGCACAGTCATTTTTCAGTGGCACGTCTTTTGACCGGTTCCGCAAACAGCGCCCTTTGTCAGGCCAAACGTATGATATTTTTTGTTTATTGGCATAATTACGTGCTCCTGGCCACAAAGGAACAGACGCAGTATTTTCCACCAATTTTAGCCAGCATTACTCTGCGGAGTATATCATAATAATTGGTCAAATTTATGGCTAATTGTTCCGTGTATTGACATTGTGTCAGCTGGAATCCTCGTGCACTGGCCTCAGTGCAAGATGATTTGTACATCCATCGATATTCAACTGCTATCAGCGACTATGGATGATTCTTTCTACTCTTTCCAATTCAAGTACATTCCAAGTATAGTAGTAGTAATTTTATTGACCCATGGGTGCAAACAAAACTTGGATAAAAATTTTATGCAAACAATACATACCCATCATTTATATAATTAAAATTCACAATGCTCTCTGGATGACTTAAAATCTGTGGAAAAACTGGGGGTTCACTCAATGTCTCTCATATGCTGTGTCATGGTACAGTCCACCAGCACATGTTGCTTGTCTTAGACAGCTGAGCCGCACCAACAAAGCCGTTGGTCGCGTGGAATGCGCGCCCACCTGTTTCCACCCGAAGTCTGTTTGATGACAGACGGAACCTTGTAAAAGACAGGCGCAAGTGCTCAGCGACGCATGAGCCTCTCTCATATCTCTTATTATATACACTGTGTACAATGAGTTCAGGATTGATAGACATGTAAGTTTTACATTTTGTGCGCTCGGGCGACTGTACTCTGGCACGCAAGTCCTGCAGCCCTTCTGCCACGAAGTCAGGGCCAGTCATCACACCTATGATGTAGGTATGCGTCCTGTGATTGAGAGCTCGAGTTAAGTCCAATGCAAATTCCAGCGGATCATCCGAAATGTCTCTATTCTCGGCTGCTATTTTATTGAAGGACTATACTTGTTGCAGATGCCTTATCAGCGCACCCAAGGGAATGAACCCTGGCTCCACCAAGCACAAGTCATTGGGAGTGCTAGCCTTCGCACCCAATAAGTGTTTAATTGCAGTGGTATACAGTTTTTCCACAGATCTAATGACAGTATCTATCCAACTTTCACAACCGTATAATTTTGCGGCATTAAATGCAGCATCCACCACCCGTCGCTTTACTGTGAAAGGCATGTCACGATTCTTATTCAAAAATAAAATCAACTTGAGGTGCTTCCGTTTATCAACTATGTGTTCTCTAACAGCAGAGCGTGTGCTGCCATCAACAGTAAAGACACTTCCTAAATATACACATTTACAACACCATTCTACACACACATCAACGAAACGAATCGGTAACTTATCATTACTGGAGCCATATATAACCATGAACTTAGTCTTGCTCTCAGTAATTACCATATCACGAGACAAGCAATATTCTTCTAACACTGTAAGTTTCTCGACAAGTCTCTCACGAGAACTGGCTAAAATAACCGTATCATTCATTAGCATAATACAATGCAACCATTGGAGGAAACTTTCAAAGGAACAGTTCTGCTTTAAATTGCGGACTAGTACATTGACAAACAATAAAAAGAAAGCACGACGTAGGAGAGCCTTGATGTACTCCGACCACAGCCGTTATCATTGTGAATGCCAATATGCTTTCGTGACCTTATACATGCTTATGAGTGCAGTTAACATCAGTATGCCACAGTCTAGACATTTGAGTATATCCATCAGTTTAGTCCTTGGGACTCGATCGTAAGCCTTCGAGAAATCTATATATGCAACAAAGAGCTTAACTCGCTTCCTAAGACAATAATTCATTATCAATCTTAATGTCACCAAGTGTTCCGTGCAACCACGCCCACTCTGTGCTCCCGCCTGCTCTCGGTCCGGTGTAAACCAACGCGTCATTCGATTATATAATACGTAGTCATAAACTTTAGCAATGCTGTTTATTATACTTATGCCCCTATAATTATCACAGCAGGACTTATCACCTTTCTTAAATAACATGTTCAATTTTGCATACATCCATGCAACTGGGTATCCATTACTAAATATGTTATTTAACAATATGGTAAGATACAAAACCCATTGAATAGGTAGGAGTTTGAATAAGGCGGGACTGATGCCGTCCGGTCCGGCGCTTTTATTTGGTTTTACTTGTTTATGAATAACATGTTCCACCTCACTTCAGTCGATGGGGCCATCAAGTACTGGCACTGTAATATTAGTATCGTAGTCAGTAGGACAAGGCACAGGAGCGCCCTCAGGATTTGGTATGGATTCTAAATGTTCGCCAAATTTTTTGGTAGGTGGCATCTCATCACAAGGTTCACAGACTCGGCCATTCCAATTAATTGCTTTCCATAATGCTTTATCGTCCTCGCTCTCTAGGATTCTTTGCTACCTGACGTGAGCGTTGGATGCTACGCCATATGACTGACCATGGATGTGATCAGTATCACCCTGGTGTCGGACACTTGCAGCAACGCTGGCATAGAGGGCATCTGTGAAGTCGCTGGCAGCACGCTCATAATCAGCATTGCCGACGTCGGGAGCGTGCTGTAAAAGCGTCTGTACAAACACCTCACTATCAACCCGATCCAGACGAATAGGGCACCGATGCATATGTTTTGTGTCAGACCAGCTAGAAGGGGAAAAATGGAGGACAGCATGATCCCCTAGCTCCTTAGCACGATGCTGTAGGTTTGACGCAAATAATGACCTGAACTTGGAACAGTCAGTTGACACGGTCACTGAGGCATGATCTGACGGAAAACACAACCTCTGATCCACATATAGGTTGGACAAATATTGTGTGGCATCTTTAGATGCTAAACACAGGTCCAGCTCTGAAATCCATCTGTGCTTATCTCGATAAGTTAATGCACCACATAACAATATGCTTACACCTTAAATTGTTTGCAACTAGCAAGTCACAGTCATTACAGATATTCAAAAGTTGGTTCCTATTGTTGTTCGCATATCCACCGGTTCACAATCACAGTCACTATTATCAAAGATCAGACTTTTAACAGCATCACCAAGCCGCGCATAAAAGTCCCAAAAATATAGAATACTTCGTGCCATTCTTGTTAATGCACTTGCTTTGTATTATTGCGAAATCGTTATCAGAGTAATACATTGAATCAGCCGGTGGGACATAGCACCCTCCGAATACCACATCAGGCACATAACTTAGCTTGAGCCAGATCTGTTCTTCAGCCGATATATCACTGTGTAAGATATGAGCACTTAAGTAGTTCTGCACCAATAGGGCCACTCTGCCGCGCCTTGGGTTGCGAGAGTTACACAAAATTGTCTTAAATCCAGGCATATTAAACGATACATTAATGTGTATTTCAATCAAAAACACAATATCATGTCTCAATAACCATGTGCTTACAACATCAGACTCCAATTTATTCCGGATACCATGGCAATTCCAAAATCCAACCACTAATTGTTTGGGTCCACTGACTGAAAATATGACGGATACCACTTATCTATAACGACGCCATCCCGTCGTAGCTCCCGAGAAGCCGTATCCAACACAATCTCACAGCCCTGATTTTCTGGTCTCTCTTTCTCGGTTTTCTCAGCATCTCTCAGAGGCTTCTATTCATTTCGAACTGCAGGGTGGACATCTTTCCTAACGTAAATTTGATGGTACTTATCCCCAGCGTCTTTCAGCACACGTGTCTTCTCCAATATCCGATCAAGCCTCTTACCAAGCCGAGAGACAGAGACAGGCCGCACATGCGGGACACCGATCTTCTCTAGGACCTTGACGCACTTTTCTTCGTCACAGGTAGCCCCATCGAGGTCCTGGTAGTCGGCCTCAGGTACGCCGGTAATGACCAGGTTACACTCGCGATCGCGGGCATCCAGCTGTTCGAGGAAGCGCTCCTGTTGCGCCGCCACGCCCTTCAGGGTATCGCACTCATGCCGAAGATGTGCGACCTCTTGGCGTTCGGCTCTCATGGCCCTCACTTCCCGCAGTATGAGTTCCAGAGTGCGGACGATGCCACTCCCAGCGAAGGCGGACACACCATCCTCTCCGTCATACGCGGCCTGCAGGGCGGTCTCAGTCTGCTCATAGACCTACAACTCTTCGATGGTCGCCTTTAGGACATCACAGAGCTTAGGCACTTTAATTTTGTCTATCTCGGCATGCGACGGCTGCTGCTTGCTCTCCGCCATATTGCCGTTTGCTGTACACCAGAAAAGTTGACCCACATGCACAGTTGGGTCAAAAAACATTGACCATGGTAAGGTTTTTTTTTAATTCCTGCTTAATGCTTAAACCTGCTGATCCGCCACTACTGCCAGTTCAAAAGAAGCGTGTGAACAGTCCTTGCTGTTTACCTCACCTACATGAATTATACATTAAAATACACTGAGCAAAAATATAAACGCCCCATGTCAAATATTGATGCCACATGGAGTTAACAACTCTAAGTGAGCATATGCTGACTTGTACAATAGGGATATTTCTCTTGATTTGTGTACCATTTTTTTAATCCATCTCTCTGTCAGTGAGCATTTGCTCAGTGTGATGCAGTGATTTCACTCAGTACATAGGTGTGGCATTTCCAGATGGTGATCAGACAGAATGAGCAGTACCCAGACACTCCTTAAACTGGGGACAATAAAAGGCCACCCCAAATTGTCAAATTTTGTCAAAAGTCATCATGCCTCAGATGTCTCAGGTCATGCGGGAACGTGCCATTGGCATGCTGGATGCAGGGATGTCCACCAGAGCGGTCTGCATGCAGTTCCTTGAAGCAGAGCACATTCCAGTTCTGGACTGGCCTGCGTATTCGCCGGACATGTCACCCATAGAGCATCTTTGGGATGTTCTGGATCAACGTGTCCGCGACTGTGTTCCAGTTCCGGATAATGTGCGCCAGCTCAGTGTGGCCCTCCGGGAAGAATAGAATAACATTCCACAGGCCACGATAGACAACCTGATCAACTCCATGCGAAGGAGATATGTTGCTCTGAGAGACACAAATGGTGGACACACAAGATATTGAACATTCAATTTCTTCAACCTGACCCCCAACGCGTTCAAAGGATTGTCACTCCTTTGCAGATGCCAATATCAAGATGTAATGGACGGTGATCTGAAGATTAGTCAATAACAAAAATGAATTTGATTCGCTTCAGATATTGCATAACCCTAATGTTAATAAAAACTCATTTGACAGAGGGCGTTTATATTTTTGTTCAGTGTATTAGGATGCGACTGCAGGTTCAGATTAACACAGGACATGAGTAATGATCAAACCATTGAGCCAAAGAAAAACAGTTATGGCTATGTTTATCACGTTTTTCACCACTTGTAATTTTTTGCCATTCTGTTTATGTAGATTTTCTTTATGATCACCCACTGGGCTGAAAATTGTACGATCCCTTAATGAAGTGTAATATTACCATCAATCAATAGCCCATTTAATTTAAAAGAAAATTGTAAACTGATCATCACAAAATTTTCTATACACCATTTGGGGTAGAGTGCCTGACCTGACTAAGCTAAATTAGCCCGAACGTGGTTTGTGCCCAACCTGAAAACTTACAAACTCGCGTTTGCGGAACTAGTCAAACGACAAGCAGTCACTCTTATGGGTGTTGATGAAAAAGTATCGAGTATGAAATTGAGATTTATACGGTCAAATATATGATAATTTCTGATCATAATGACACTAATAACGTGATGATTCCTGGGAATACACGTGTCTAACGGCCACACACTGCACAGCGCGCCTTATCACACGCGTTGATTTGGTACTGCTGCAACGGCAAGCAAGTTATCGGGCATTTATTTCTCTATCAAGCCAAATATCTCGAAACGATAGTTAAATCTACAATAACTTACTGTTCCAGCAGTGTCAAACTCAAGGCTGACAGCGAAGTCGTTTTCCCAAAATAAAGTTTGATTTCTCCAAATTGCGGAACCGGTCAACCAACTGTACTCTAATCCTGTCCCTGTTTACTTTGCTCAATTAGCAATCAAACAGTAGATTCGCTTATTTACTTTGTTGAATGAGTTGGTAGTCCTGTTTTTTTAAGATGGCATGTTTGATTGTCGCATTTTTAAATTCAAATGGCCATAGAACAGCACAGATTTGAATGAACGTGATTGTACGATATTTTTTGTGGGCTTACATTAGGTCATTTCATGTGGTTGCCATAATTTATATAGCATTTTTTGACATTATTAAAGATTAATTAAAAAAGAAAGATTTGTTTTAAGATTGCCCTGGATTTTAAGCGTCTAAAAAAGACAGAAGGTGGAAAACATTCTGTAAAGCGGATGAAACGTGTGAGATATAAATGATGACAATCAAATAAAATTGATTTGATCTTTTTTTTTTAATTTTCAATGCATTTTTTTTCGTTTTTATATTTTTTTTATTTTTCCATCCTGAACGCAACCAAACTGATTACCCCATCACAAAGCGGCCTGCTCCCATCACCTCTGGAGGAAGAGGACGTGGCAAGTGTTTCCTCCAACTCGCGTGACGACTAGCCCTCGCTTCTTTACACTATGTAGTCGCACCACCAAATGCATACTGCCTATGCCGTCAAAGGATCTCACAGTCAGCATACAATTTAGGTTGTTCTGCTATACGCGCCTTGCCGAATAGAAGTGGTTGCTCCAGAGGGATGAACGAACAAATTTTAACCAGCTTAACCAATATTATTCCTAGCCCGGCGAGGCTGTGTCAATTGTTGCCTCGCCCATGCAGATCTCTGGCCATAACCGGTGATGACCTGGCTGGGATTCAGATACTCGACTACAGGGCTCCATGACGGAAGCCCATAAATTGCTGATTTATGGCTGAATGCTGTACAAGTTAAATAGACCCTGCCATTCCTGTGACATCACTGTTAGCGAAACTTAACAATGGCAGTCCCATAATATTAAAACAAAACTGCTCAATTCGTTTCCAGTTTGCTGTCTTAAATGCGTTTCCAATTTCTAATACTGGACCCAAATAAGAATGATGGTACATCATCAGTATTACAGAGACTTCCATTTCTGTATCAGCTCCCCCTTAAGCAGTTTATCAACCTGTTGTAGGAATTTTACATTTTAACTGTTCGATATTCTGAGGGGAGGAAAACTGGACAGTATTAAAGATCTGATTATTGAAATCATCCATGTTATACGGAATATGTTTGTGCTTCAGGAGGTGAGGGAGAATCAATTCAGGAGAGGGTCAGATTGCTTGAATCGTGAAACATTTGAAGAAAGTTTCTTGTGCTGTTAGACCAGTTAAGGCTATGATCCCTTCCACTGTTTCCCTTCAGGAGCTGCACTTCTGAACACATTTGAACAGCAGAATGATGCAGGCAGGAGTCCATCTGAGACAGGACACTGAGACGACCCTACCAGAGCTCCCCGAGCAGCACAGGATCAGAGAGAAAGAAGAGGAACTACATGGACTGGAGTCTGTCCACATGGCAGAGTCAGAGACAAAATGTACTGCACCAGGACTCAACACACTGGAGCCAGAGTGTGTTACTGCAAACAGCAGGGTCCGTGATTTACATCACACAGAAGCATCACTGATAAAAACTGAAGCTGATCTGAGCCCCAGCAACACTGGGGATCTAAAGACCGAGAGCCAAGACTTTACAGATCTGGCCTATGAAACCCATCTGTATCCTGACCAGATCAAAACAGAAACAGATGATGGAGGCTGTATTAAGGCTGAACACATGAGTGTCTTGCCAGACAAGAATTGTTTTGACATCAAATCTGAAGTTGAGCTTGAATCCAGTGATCTTTTAGTGAGTGATCTCATGAATACTGAGCTTAATGGAGCTGCTATTAATGAAAAAGGTCAGACTGAACCATGGCAGTGTGCAGGAGAGCCAAATCCAAACTGTAAAAAATCTGGGGAAAAAATGTCAGATGTAAGGACAGTTCATGAAGGTGAAAAGCCATACAAATGTGATCAGTGTGAGAAAAGCTTTGTGAAAAAATTTTGTTTAAAATCCCATCAGCGCATTCATTCAGGTGAAAAGCCGTACAAATGTGATCAATGTGAGAAGAGTTTTTTATATCTATCTGCATTTAAATACCACCAGAGAATTCATACAGGTGAACAGCTCTACAAATGTGGTCAGTGTGAGAAGTCTTTTACACAGCAATCTCATTTAAAATCTCACCAGAGCATTCATACAGGTGAAAAGCCATACAAATGTGATCAGTGTGAGAAAAGCTTTTTGAGGAAATCTCATTTAAAATCCCACCAGAGCATTCATACAGGTGAAAAGCCATACAAATGTGATCAGTGTGAGGAGAGTTTTGCATGGAGCTCTCAATTAAAATCCCACAAGAGCATTCACACTGATGAAAAGCCCTACAAATGTGATCAGTGTGAGAAAAGCTTTGTGCAGAAATTTTATTTAAAATCCCATCAGCGCATTCATTCAGGCGAAAAACCCTTCAAATGTGATCAGTGTGAGAAAAGCTTTTCGAGGAAACTTCTATTAAAATCCCACCAGAGCATTCACACAGGTGAAAAGCCCTACAAATGTGATCAGTGTGAGAAAAGCTTTTCGAGGAAACGTCTGTTAAAATACCACCAGAGCATTCATACAGGTGAAAAGCCCTTCAATTGTGATCAGTGTGAGAAAAGCTTTTCGAGGAAACTTCTGTTAAAATCCCACCTGAGCATTCATACAGGTGAAAAGTCCTTCAACTGTGATCAGTGTGCGAAAAGCTTTGTGAGGAAATCTCATTTAAAATACCACCAAAGCACGCACACAGGCGAAAAGCCCTTCAAATGTGATCAGTGTGAGAAAAGCTTTGTGACGAAATATAATTTAAAATCCCACCAAAGCACCCATACTCATGAAAAGCCCTATAAATGTGATCAGTGTGAAAAGAGCTATGCAAGTAAATCTCTATTAAAATCCCACAAGTGCATTCATACAGGTGAAATATACCTCCCGCCACAATAAGATCTGCAAATACCTACACTGGAAAATATGCAAAGAGATGGAAGTGGAAGTAAGGGAAAAAATATGGGAACATGAACCAGCACCAGTGGTCTCCAACGGGAAAGTAACAATATTCTACGACAAAGAGATTCCAACTGGAAGGTTCATAGAGGGAGGTGCGATAAAACCGGACATTGTCATCTGGAATAGGCAGGAGAAAATTGCCAAAATTATAGATGTCACTGTCCCTAATGATTATGGACTTAATAGAACAGAAAGCAAAAAGATAACAAAATTCCAAGACCTAAAAATGACCTAACAACATCCTTGCTGGGGCGCCCTGGTGGCTCATCGGTCTAAGCGCGCGCACCATAAAGGCTGTGTCCTTCTCGCGGCGACCCGGGTTCGATTCCAGCTCGGGTCATTTGCCGCATGTCTTCCCCATTCTTCTCCCCAACCTTCTTGTCTATCTCCATTATATATCTGTCAAATAAAGGAAAGAAATCCCAAAAAATAATCTTTAAAAAAAAAAAAAAAACAACTTGGTAATTGAAAGAAATTGATATAATACCAGTAGTGGTAGGTGCAACGGGGCTTATGAAGAAAAACCTGAATAAATGCATGGAGGCCATCCCCGGTTGTCCAAGTACCCAGGAAGTACAGATATCTGCAATCAAAGGAACGGTAACCATCTTGAATGAGCCCTTGGATACAATGCCAACAATGTTTAGGGTGTAACTATAGACCCCAGGAAAGGGGCCCATTACACGCTATAAGAAGAGAATAAGGAAAATAATTTTTAAAAAAGTGAAAAGCCCTTTAAATGTGACCAGTGTGAGGAGAGTTTTTCATGGAGCTCTCAATTAAAATACCACCTGAGCATTCACACAGGTGAAAAGCCCTACAAATGTGATCAGTGTGAGAAAAGCTTTTCGATGGAAACTTCTGTTTAAATACCACCTGAGCATTCATACAGGTGAAAAGCCCTTCAAATGCGATCAGTGTGAGAAAACCTTTGTGAGGAAATCTCATTTAAAATCCCACCAAAGCACTTATACTCGTGAAAAGCCCTACAAATGTGATCAGTGTGAAAAGAGCTATGCAAGTAAATCTCTATTAAAATCCCACAATTGAATTCATACAGGTGAAAAGCCTTTCAAATGTGATCAGTGTGAGAAAAGCTTTGGACTGAAATTTTGTCTAAAATCCCATCAGCGCATTAATTCAGGTGAAAACCGCTACATATGTTATCAGTGTGAGAAGAGCTTTTCATGGAAAAAAATCCCATCAGAGTGTTCATTTGGGTGAAAAGTCCAAATAATGTGATTAGTGTGGAAAAAAGGTTTTCTTGGAGATCTCAGCTGTCCTGTACTTGTCTGGTGAGCAGAAGTTTTAGGTGAAATTGACTGGGGTTGCATTTTTATTGAATCTGGATGAAATGTGTTTGGCTGTAAGGGGAAGGGGGAGACATTTTGTTTTCAGCTCACTTTCCGTCAGCGGTGATGCTGGCATCAGCCTTACCAAAGTGTTACCGTACCATAACTCAGAAACCAGAGGTCGCGTAACACTTTCTGATTGTCCGTCATTGTGACGGAAAGGGGCATAAAAATTCCTTCATAATCAATTATTATTCGTCATTGCAATTTTATTTTTTAAAATGATAATCGTTTATTTTTTAAAATAAAATAAACAAAATAATGTATAGATTACGCTATAGCTGATGCCGACAGTGATTCATGTAGACACACATTGCGCGCTGTGTTAAATACAGCACTGCGTGGATTTTCGAACTTACTGCTGTATGAACTTTATAAAACATCACAAATGATTTCTCCCCCCGCACAGTAACAGTGCGCAAATGAACAATGCTTTCAGTTATTGCTAGGCTTCACTAAGCCTAACAACCGCAGTCTCGCTAAGCGGTCCTACGAAGCTGCTTATCAACTCGTTATGTCAACCGGGGCTTTCCCGACCTAGATGTCTGCGTGTTCACATAACAGAGACGGCGTTTGTAGCATATGACCAATCGTCTACCGGCAGCAGAGCAGCATATTTTCCAAATGAAGAGCAAATGATCATATTACCAGAGATGCCAAGTCTCACGCATTCAGTGTTAGTCTCTCGCCTCTTAGTGGCATTCACGTTCCTGTGCCGTAGTCAGCAATTCAATCAACGCGCACTGAAGAAATTCACTCACGGAATTTAAGTCATTGTGCATTAAGTTAACCAGTTTCATGTGCATCACGATGGATTTCCCCACTAGTGACACGGAAATTGATTATGACTCGGGAATTCTCACGCTTGTCTTTACTGAGGGATTGAAAGCAATGGAATTGCATAAAGACGTTTCAAATGTTCTTATTTCATTTAAACAATTTAAACGATCGTGAAACATATGCATTGTTTCCAATCCCTGAGTAAAGAGAAACACGAGAAGTCCGGAGTCATAATCTGTTTTCATGGTGAGGTCCATCTTCCCGCAAGTGAAACTGAAACTTCAATGTACAAGGATTTTAATTCCGCGTGAGAATCTCATTAATAAGCGTTCATTGAATAATTGCGGACTACAGTGAACAAGCCTAAAAAATGCGTGAGACCTACGCTGAATGCGTGAGACTTGGCATCGCTTTCATACAGATCAAAGACAATGCTCGAGACAATAGGACACCCACCACCAATTAGACGGGGGTGTGAATTACATTATGTCAAAATGACGGACGGCCTTCAAAATGTTCCGTCATTGTTAAAAAAAAAATCCGTCAATGACAGAAAATATTCGATTAACGCGACCTCTGATTTCTTCACTATGTTTCGACTTTGCGTTGATCAGCAACTAAACTGGTGCCTTTTGCTGTTTCACTGTTGAGGAGATTGTGGGAATTTGCAGCGGGGGATTTTTACAAGTAAAATGCTCTCTAGTTTTAAAATCTTTTCAGTTTCCTCTGTGTTAAAGTCCAGAAACTTTTCAAAACATGAAAATGTAATCATATTAATGAATTATTGACTGATTCTTTGATGATAAATTAACACAGTCATTAAAATGGTCATTGACAGAAAGCCCACACCTCCCCTCTCCTCTGTTTTATTGTGAAATTATTGTGAAAAAGGTCTGTTAGTTCTCTGCTCTATCAGTACTTCCATATAATCCTCTCATCCTCCTCTTCCATAGCCAGAATCGCAGAAATGCCCCACGTCTTAATTCGTAGTTGTACCATCCATGACTCTCCACTCATTGTAGCTCAGTGACTCTCCAATATCTGTAATTGATCATCACTGTCATTCTAATGCAGAGTCGTTAACCGCCTGTAAGCTACACCTGAACGTCCTCTTGCTGAGAAAGGTGTGGGACTGCGAGTCAGTTCTTGTTCCATTGGGCAAATGGGAATAAAAGTGGTATGTAAATCATGAATTGAAAATGGCACAAAAACAAGATTTTTTTTTCTTCTTTTTTGTTTGTTTTTCTTTGGCCCATAAAGCAAAATGATTGAGAACAAGCCAGGACTAATTGTTGTCATAAAGTGACACGCAACTGCGCACTTGCATTACATTCCAACACCAACTCTCAGATTAAACGCCCCCCACTGACAAGATCATTCGTGAATAATGTGTAGTAGCCTATGCTTCGCAGCTCGTGGAAGGCAGATTGTTAGGGTAGGAGACAGCAGAAATTTTCCGTCCAGCACTCCTAGCGTCCTGGGCAGAACATTGTAAATGGATCGGATTATATATTATTTTTCCCCTCCCCGATATCCGATCCAGCAATTTTGGCCAGTATCTGGCCGATACCGATACTGAATATCGGATCGGCGCTCCCTAGTATAAACCATGTATATAATAAAACAAATTAAGAAAAATCAGGATCAGTCATTTAGTCAGTATTTAAGCAGATCAGTAAGGATGGTCTAATCCAGTGCTTCTCAAACCTCTCCTGGAGAACCACTTGTCCTGCATGTGTTAGATCTCTCCCTGCTCCAGCACAGGTGATTCACATGATCTACTCATTATCAAGCAGCTTCAGTGGGTTGGTAGTGAGCTGGTCATTTCAGTCACCTGTGCTGGATTCCTTGTGGATTTTTGTTGTAAATGTATTATTTGTAATAAAAAATTCTTGGGTTCCAGTGAATTCTTTGTAGTAAACATAAATGTAAGATAAAGACTTGACAAGATCTTAGGCTGTGTAGAAACTTTTGAGTGGTAGTGTAGCTCGTAGCATGAATCATGCTGCAAGGTATTGTGAGGGGATCTGGTGTCACTCACTCACTCAAGTGTGATTTTGATCAATAAATCAACTTTAATGGTTCTCTGTCCTCGAGAATATGTTTAACCCTTTGAGCGTGAAATACATTGTCAAGGAATTAAAAATGTAGTTATCCTGAGCTGTGGAAAACCTGTCATGTGGCAACTTGTTTAAAAGAGCTCCCCCGCGGGAGCTCTTTTAAACAAGTTGCCACGTGATATGTTTTCAACAGAGTCTGATTTTGATATCTATTGTGCAACTATAGTTGCCCACGGCGATGAAAGGGTTAAAAATTTCCTGAGGTTTGCTTTCCTTTAAAGGGGAACTCGGGGCTAAATCTTAATGCTGTTTTATACAAACATAATTAGTAAATAAATATTGTAAAATACAAAAATATGGAATTTTTGTTTTCAAAGACGAGATAAATGAGGTTTTGTTCCCCTAATTAGTTGTCGTCTGCTTCAGCGGTCGCGTGATAATGACGTAACATCGCCCGAGAATGACGAACCGTCTCCCTTCGTCCAGAGGTATGCGCTGTTATCGTGTTGGATAGTATGATTGTCCCAGTCTATTTTATGACAAAAGATCGTTCAATATGGCCCATTGGCTAGTTGCACGAGATGGTGTTAAGTACTTTCTGAAATACGCAGGGTTGCTTCAACATTAACAGTTTGCTTCTGTCTATATCAGATGCTGAGCAGATGACAAGTATATCATCCCGGATATGTGATTTTAGCTATCGCCAATTTTCCCAGGATTTGGCTTAATTAACCACGAACGATGTTCGCAAGATTTGTCTCGATTACCCGTGACTGAAGTTTGTTCGTTGGCAAACTAATGAGACATCAGCTGCTCCACCGAGAAACGAGAGGGTTTTTAACTAGCATCACATTTCCAGCCATTCTCACTGATGACTGATGAACTGGCTTTAAGCGACAAGAGAACAAATGTGAAAATATCTGGTAATTAATGAGTAAATATTCCATAACGCCGTTTCATAAATCTAACATTCGATTGACGCATATTTTAATATTGTCGATACTTCGTTTACCTTCCCACTCGGCGTCAGTTGCACTCTCAGGACCGTCACTTCTATAGCGGTTAGCTGAGTACATCTAAGAAAACCATAATGATGTAGCAGAACTAGCTAGGTAGTTGCATCAGAAAATGTTGAAGTAAATTCACTATCCACCTTATTCCTGAGGGCGCTACTGCAGATATGATGAGGGGTGCAACTTCCGGCGGCAGTACTTTTTAGCTAGTGGCTAGTCAAGAGCAGTGGCGTTTCTTTCAGTTAACTTGGCGATTACAGCTCGTTTTTTTAACAAATTAACTTGCTTTTCTTAAAATGTCCCTTCAGAGCTCCGGCACCTATTGTGCTGTTCGAGGCTGAACTCACAAACAGAGGAAGCTAAATTTATGGTTTGATCAACAGTGTTTTGAACACGCACCCAGAACATAGGGGATTGTCAGTGGCGGAGCTACAGGGGGGGCGAAGACACGTCCCTTTTAGTCCTGGCTAGATCTCAATCATTTTCCTTTATTGTGTCTTTTCCAATTATTGTAATTGGCAACTGAAGACACGGTTTCTCTCCACAAGCGATCTAACATTAAATCGCGGGTTAAATTCAGCACAGTGGCGGAACAGAGAATTGGGTTGCACAAAACAGCCGTTTAAAACAATTATAAATCCTGACCTGTTCTCAGTCATCTTCATGATTAACCAAAGGTTCACTCCGAGAGCGCTCCGCACTTAACAGGTGCTGCTTATTCTCCCCGATTAGGTAAGACGACAGTCATTCTACTGGACGCGTATTTGGGTCATTCCTGGCTATTGGTGACTTTTCCGTCTCCAAGAAAAAGCTCTTAATATTTTAATTAAAATAAACAATATGTTTAATACAAAAGGTTTTTATTATACATTGAGGTCTCCTTTATATAATTAACACAAAATTATGTTTGTAAATATATAGTTTTTATCTTTATTGCCTTTTGTTTTGACACGTACACTTCTTTTTATGATGTCCCCAAAGCAAATTCTCAGTTTCAGTGAAATAAATTGTAAAATATTCATAAATTCATGGAAATTTGTCTTTATTATTGTATAGATCATGTTAAAATATCTCTAAATATTAATCTCTTTCAATGGAAATGGTCATTATTATTATTTTAAAACATAATTTACTATATGTCCCCAAAATCACGTTCCACCCTTTTAGATTGTGGGTTTTCGCTGTTTGAACAAAAACAACTACCATTCGCATGCTCACACTTTGGCTGTGAAATCACACTTTTAGAGGGAAATTTAAAAGGAGCAAAGTGAGGTGAGTGACAACTTTCTGTTTGCCTTTTTTTGCATGTTTTATGATGTTAACCTGTATGTCCTTCTCTTAAATTTCCACCCTGTTAGCCTAATTTATGAAGAAAGTAAAACACATTTTTAAAAATTAAAAAACATATTTGATATTTATACTAAAGTACTGTTTATTTGTGGAGAACTAGCTAACAAAAGTTTTCTGTCACTGAGCAATGGCTAATTTGGTTTGAAATTTTCCACCCTGTTAGGTTCCACCCTGTTAGGTATGCAAACCTTTCAGGGTGGAACATGCACCTAACAGGGTGGAAAATCTATCACAAAATGTAGGGAAATGCTTATAAATACTGATATATAAATATTTAGTTGTTACTTATACTGTTCATCTAATTTATCAATATGTGTAAAAGGTAAAACTTTATTATTATATTAAGGTACAAGGCATTTACTTGGTTTAAACGCTGTCCTACCGCATAACAGCTATGATCCAATATCAACATATCACTCCCTCTTAAGTATATTTAAACAGTAATAAATCATTATTATAAAATGTTGTTGATACAATTTGCATGATAATGTAATGTTAAATTGTATATATTTGTTAGGAAATGGCTCCCCCACTTACTGCAGCTGAAATGCAGCGCCGCTACAGAGCGAAGCGAGATGCAGATCCAAAGAGAAGAGCACTCACACATACCCACAAACACCTTCTCAGGCGCACACACACACACACACACACACACACATTTACGCACACACATCCACAACACACATGCACACAAAAAGATGAAATAAAATGAAATAAAGTTAAAAATTAGATTAAATGAAATCAAATTAAATTCTGGCCCATAAAGAAAGTTTGGTGAGGGCCACTTTTGTTTGTCGGTAGAGGCACTTATATTTAGTACTGTAATGTAATTTTTTATGTTAGTGTTGAATGTTTTGTATTTTCAATTAAAGTTAAATGTTCTGCGAGTTAATAATAAAATTATTGTTGAAACTCACTGAGTTATTGCTGGTCATTCCACCCTGTTAAGGTCCTTTCCATCCTGTTAGTCACATTTTTTACCCAAATAACACAACAAGTATGTTAAATGTTATGCATACGTTAATGTTAAACTGCAGAGTTGAAAGGGATCAGCAGCAGGCATATGTAATTTTGTGCAAATTTCTGTTATTATTTATCATTTAAATTGGGTGCAAAAAAATGTGACCGTTTTAAAGAATGAACACGTTCTACTCAAAAATTCTTTTTTCAACATTATTCAAAGAAAAAACTTATACAATGGAATGAGGGGCACATAAGGTGCAAGAAAAGCTAAGTACTGTTGAATATTTACATTATTTACACTTTGTAATATCTGTGTATATGTCCCTAACAGGGTGGAACTCTCGCGTGGTCCATGTCTGAATAATCCATCCATAATTATTATCATTTAGGTGCACAAGCTCTATCAATACAAGTTCCTGAAGGTTAAACATACCATTTACCACATATAGTGTTAAAAACATGAAAAATGTATTCTTTTTTTTCCAAAAGTTAGCACACTGAAAAGTCACCAATAGTGAAGAATGACCCATTTGCTGTATTTAAATCTACGTTATTCAAAATTGCATAGCCTACCTGTCGACTCTCACGCAAATGGCTTGAGCCGCACGCTTGTTATAACCTAGGCTGCCGAGTGCCACTGTTTTTTTTTTTTTTTTTTAAATCAACCCACGAAATACCGAGAGTGAAAGTCTGCGTTTCATTGGAACACGGACCAGTTCAATCGCCTTGAGCATTGGCCAGTTAATAAGTAAATTATTTTTCTGCACTGAATTTAGTCCATGATTTCATCGCTGTTAGATCGCATACGGTGAGAAACCGTGTCTTCAGTTGCCAATTACGATAATTGGAAAAGACGTCAATAAAGGAAAATGATTGAGATCTAGCCAGGACTAAAAGGGACGTGTCTTTGCCCCCCCTGTAGCTCCGCTACTGGGGATTGTCCTTGTGTTCAGCAGTGCCAGGAGAGCACAAGGTATGATTTCACGTGTAGGGAGGACAGAAAATTGTTGTATTCATCCGGTAATGCCAGTCAGTGTAACTAACGTTTCATCCTGTACAGTTTAAGATGAGGCCGTAGAAGTAGCAATAGTCTACTACAATTTGAAAATAGCCTACTCTGTTCCAAACAATAGTCGTGCACTCCAAACCTCATTTCACTAAAATTAAAAGTATGGGAAAAATGGATTCACTGTGTTTTACATGTTATAGTATTGGATTAGCTAGCAACTTAATACCCTATAATGTAGTTGGCTGGAGTAGAGCTAATTTGACTCATACTGTCGGATGGCTTAATTTACTCTGTATAACAATCCATTACGTTTCATATGTAGAGCAATATTTACCGCTGAAATATAGTGTTTCCTTCATAAATATTCTCAGAAAGTACTTGTATTTCTGTTTTAAGGTAAATAAGGTCGTATACTACCTCCTTTAACAAAATGCGACTGACCTTGTTGCTGTGGAAGTACTGCATACGCCCAGAGCTTTGTAGATTGTTTATAACCGCAGTCTGTGTGCAACGGAGTCGCTAATGTAGCCAAATGCGCTAGTGTGGCCACTGCTTCAGGTCGTTCTCCCATTCTTCGATAGTAGAAGGTAGTGGTACCGTAACTTTATCCCGTCTGAGGGCTAAAAGGTGATGTTCCCTCATACATTATTTTCCAATCGCTTAAAAAAAGAGGATTCGCGTGAGCTGCTACCATAGTAAACAGTTCAGTGACAGGATGCAGCAGAATTTACGCCCAATATTCGCTCAAGGGATCATGGGACGTGGGAATAAGGTGGATAAAACAATTAATTAAGCAATTAAGCCAAATCCTGGGAATATCTGCGATACCCCCCACCCCACCCCCCCCCTCTTTGGAGGACAACTTTATTCTTAATTATAAATGTTATGCAGAAACATAATGGTGAAACCTCTCCGCGGGAGGGCTATAACAAAGCAAAGCAAAATATGATGATAATAATAATTCAAGACATGTAACACAACAACACGAATGTGTAAAAACAACTCGTGTAGCAGTAACAACAAACAATTAAACATATAGAGAGCAGTGGTGGAATCAGTACAAATCAAAGAAGCAGAGTAATAACAGAAACAATATCAATCAAAGAAACGATTTTGAGCTTAGGTTTCTTCTGTTTGTGTGTGTGTGTGTGTGTGTGTGTGTGTGTGTGTGTGTGTGTGTGTGTGTGTGATTCTGTGCGGGTATGTGTGTGGATATGTGATGTTTTATGGTGTGTCTAGTTAGATGGGTGCTTTATTTATGAGATAGACCTGCTGTGAGGTGGAAGCCAGGCAATTGCAGAGATGAGTTTGTCAGTGAATGTGGACCAAGTTCTGTTAAAACAGAGTGTGTTGTGATTGAGCGATGCAGCCATCTTTTCTGTTGATATGTGGTCAGTTAACAGGTTTTTCCTGCGGGCAATGTTACGTTGATTTCTTGTTTTCCAGTTTAGGAGGATTGTTTTCTTGGTGATGGCTAGAGCTGAGAACAGTGTAGTTTTTGTGTAATGGTTCAGTTGATAAATCTCCTAAGATACAAAGCTAAGGGGATAAGGGAATGTGGCAGCCCAGTATGTGTGATAAATGGACTGTGACTTGGACCCAAAATTCCCTAACTGGTGTCCAGTGCCAAAGAGCATGTATGTGTATGTCTGAAGTGTACTGTGTGCAATGAGTGCATTGATCTGATGTGGTGAACCCCATTTTGTGTAATCTTTCACCCGTGTAGTGAATTCTATGATTGACCTTGAATTGAATAAGCTGTAAGTTTGGGAATTTGCAGTAAGTAAAGTCATTTTTACAGATTTGCGTCCAGAAGTTGGCATGGGGACTGATGGATAGGTCTTGTTCCCACTTTGTAACTGGGAGAGAATTTGAAGAGTCTATGTTATTTAGAAAAGAGTATATTTTTGAGAGTCATTTATAGTGACTGGAGATGTTCAAGAAGTAATTTATGATGGAGTTTTGGTCTTTGTTATTGAATGTATTGCTGAGTTTTGGGAGAATGGTGGACTTTAATTGTAGATACTGAAGGTACTGATTGTTCCCAATGCCAAACTTCTGGATTAATTGTTGGAAATTGATTATTTTAGAGTCCTGAATGATGTGGTGGAGGTGTGTGATGCCTTTATCTTTCCATAATGTGAGGTGTAGTGGTTTCCTGTTTATTGTGAAGTCTGGATTGTTCCAAATTGGTGAGCGGGGGGATGGTGCGACTGCGAAGCCTTTAATACGGGAGGTTTTCCACCAAGCTGTCGGGGCTGAGACTATGATAATATTTTGAAAACAGATGTTGTTTTTAATTGATTGACTGATAAATGGGAGATCTGCGAGATTAATATTATTGCACAATGCCTGTTCAGTTTCCAACCAGTGTGAGTACAGGGGCCTCATTTATCAAAAAAGGGTGTAAAAGTGCTACTAAATTTTCACGTACGGCGAAAAGCCAAAAATGGCACACACCCAAAATATTTACACCATTTTCAGATCTATCAAACTATGCGTATGCACAGCTCTCCGCAATTTCCATTGATAAATCACTCCGGACCCAAGAAAAGTGCAGACGTGAACACGCCTCATATCCCACCCTCTGCACGTCCAGACACAACCATACATGGTCAGTGCAAATGAGCATCTGCATATAAAGTAGCCATGTGCGCTCTGCGGATTTGTCAGTGGAAGACGGTGAAGCATGGATGGGAAACGCGAAAAGAAGCAAAACTTCTCAGAGAGTGAGATACACGTGCTTGTTAGTGAGGTGCAGGCGAGGTAAAAAGTCCTCTTCGGCAGGTATTTGCACTAATTCTGTATGATCACTTCGTCTTGTGGTTTATTTAGGAACAAGAACATATAACTAAGAACGTAGAGAATCACAACAGAAATGAACACATAATGTTGGACCAAACAATTTCTCCTCCGGAAATTAAAACAATCTCATCTAATCAGCCACAGCCCCGGCCTCACCAACAAGCGTAACACCGCCGAGTGCTGTGGTCACAAGTCTTACAGAAGCAATTAAAAAAAAAAAAAATCTTGTCGAATCTTCTGTCAAATGCAGTAGATGTGTGTTTTGTTTCAGTTGCATAGAGGGACAAAAATTACAATGTCGTGTTTGATAAACATGAATTAATTTCTGTCTCAACTTGTGGACATCAAATGTACGAGGAATGAAATATGAGGTTCTTGCAATACTGAAAACTAAACACAACTTTGCAAGACTGAAACTGAGAAACTCGTAGGCTATATACACAAACTCTTAAGCTCAACATGAGGGGTGAGGAGTGGGGGGTGGGGTGGGGTGGGGGGCGGCTTCACAACCGCTGCATCACCGCAGCTCGTGTCCTTAGTCCCCGTTGAAAACCCTCATGACGGGGAGGGGGCTGTGCAGGCGCGTCGCTAGAACAGGGAATTGGGGGGCACAGACACGTCCCTTTATGACAAGAATTAGTCCTGGCAAGTTCTCAATCATTTTCCTTTATTGGCGCGTTTTCCAATTATCGTAACTGGTAACTGAAGACACGGTTTCTCTCCATATGCGATCTAACAGCAATGAAATCATGGGCTAAATTCAGTACAGAAAAATAATTTATGTACTAATAGGCCAATGCTTCGAGTTGATTGAACTGGTCTTTGTTCCAATGAAATATCGCCTTTCACTCTCGGTATTGCGTGGGTTGATAAAACAAAACGTGGCACTCGGCGGTTAAAGAGGCAATAAAAAGCATGCGGCTCAAGCTATTTGCGCAGGTGTGCAAATTTGTATAACGTTGATTTAAATTAGCAAATTCGCGTCCAGATGAATGATTGTCGTCTTACCTAATCGGGGAGAACAAGCAGCACCTGTTAAGTGTGGAGTGCTCTCAGAGTGAACCTTTTGTTAATCATGAAAATGACTGAGATCAGGTCAGGACTAATAACTGTTTTAAACGGAAGTTTTGTGCAACCCAATTCTCTGTTCTTGTTCCGCAACTGTACTGAATTTAGCCCATCATCTAATCGCTGTTAGATCGCATATGGAGAGAAACCGTGTTTTCAGTTGCCAGTTACGATAATTGGAAAACGCGTCAGTAAAGGAAAATGATTGAGAACTAACCAGGACTAATTCTTTTCATAAAGGGAAGTGTCTGTGCCCCCCAATTCCCGGTTCTAGCGACGCGCCTGCGGCTGTGGGTCCGGGTCCACATGCTGGGGTGGCGGGAGACCCGGCGGCAGTGCACCCCCACGCCTCACTGCCACATTGTGCAGAATGGCACAGGCCCAGATGATCCTGCAGACCTTTTTCAGGTGGTAGAGGAGCCTACCACCTGACGCATCCAGGCAGTGCCAACATCCTTTTAGGAGCCCGATGGCGCGCTCCATGACGCAGCGCGCACAGGCATGGACCTCATTAACGGGGTTTCCTGGCCACCCTGTGGGTCCGGGATGGGAACTAGCAGCCACTCCCTCAGGAAGTAGCCACTATCACCTGTAAGTCACAATGATGGGGTGAGTATCAGCCTTGAATTGATGATAATAAGCAGCAGTTTTCAGTGAATGAGTATACTGTGTAGCCTACATGCACTCACCAAGCCAGCCGTCACGCACAGCGCCTGCCCCCAGTCTCGCCCCCTTTCTGCTGTGCGTCAGGATGAATGAATCATGCGTAGAGCCAGGCCACCGTGCCACTACATTCATTATGAGCATGTCAGCGTCACATATGATTTGGGTATTAATGGTATGCACATTTTTGCGATTCACATATACGAATTCATTCACCGATGGTGCCCTAATCATGATGTGAGTGCAGTCAATGGCTCCAATTACATTAGGAAAACCGGACACTGCTGCGGCTTTGACTGTTCTTTTAAATAGGCTATAATCCGCGCCCCTCTCTCCCTCGCACTCTGCAATTCTCTGACTCAGCAGCTGCGTCGTCAACTCCTCCTGTTCTTCAAAAAGGGTGTAAATCACGGTACGCCATGGTCAAAATGAGTGTAAATGTCCGCACTTTTTCCCGTCAGGTTTGGGTTTGATAGATCCCAAATTTGGCGGAGAAAAGTGCATACGCACAAAACGGGGAAAAAGGATGAAAAAAAAAAGGTGTATCCACAATGATAAATGAGGCCCCAGATCTGTAGGGGTGAGCCATTGTTTTAAGTATTTTAATTGACTTGACGTATGATATAATTCGAAATTTGGGGCTTCTAATCCTCCTTGGGGCTTGGTTTTCTGTAGTATTGATAATTTTATATGGGGAGTTTTGTTTTTCCAGTAGAAATGAGATGTTGCTGAATTTAAAGGATTGAGCCAGGATGAATTTGGAGGAGTGGGGATCATAGAGAATAGATAGTTAATTTTAGGGAGGACTGACATTTTTATTGTTAAAATTCTTTCTAGAAGTGATATCGGTAAGTTTGTCCAGCGATTGAGGTCATTCTGTATTGATTTAAGTAGTGGTGTCAAATTGAGGTCAGACAGCTCTGACAGCTTGGGGGATGTGTTGATTCCTAAATATTTAATATTGCCTGTGGGGAGGTGAAAATGAGAGGTAAGGGCTGCCACATCCCCCTCATCCATACAAAGAGGAAGAAGGTGTGGATTTTGACAGGCTGAGTGTATAATTAGAAAGTGCTGAGAATGACTTAATAATTTAGAGGCATTTTTGTTATGATGAGTTTACTCTTAGAAGTAAGGGTTCCAAAAGGGTTCTTCCTGAAGGGCTGAAGTTCTAACCAGAACCAATTGCCTCTGAAAAACCCTTTTTTGAAGGACGGGTTTTTCAAGGGTTCTTTGTAACACTAAAGGTTCCGGTAAGAACTGTTTTGATCCAGAGAACCCATTTTGGAAGAAAGAGTTCTTCAAGCATTGTTGAAAGCATGGGTATAAGATCCTCACACTACATCCTACATTAATGTAATTAAACTTGCTCGATAAAGAGGCAAGTAAACAAATACAATGATCCAAGGGAGAATTTTCCTGTTGAAAATATAAAAGAATAAAAATATATCACCAACAATCAGAACATCCAATGGACACTGCAATCAATTTATTTGGGCCATTTTTATAAGGCAGTTGTTATGGGTACGGCAGTTTTCCAATGCATTTCAATGTAGACAGGTACGGCAGTCCCAATTTCAAATCCTGCCCTAACCTAACCCTAACCCTAACCATAATCCCTAATCCTTATCCTAATCCCTTCAAATCGACCGTATCTCTAGACACTGCGTTTTTATAAATACAATGAAGTCCGTACAGTGCCTGTCGGACATTAAATGCAAAATACTCCCTGTCTGACAGCCAAAAAAAAAAAACTTTTTTTTAAATAAAAAGATGATGATTAAAACAGATTGATAACGAAATAAAGAATTAAAAAAAAAAAACATTTTAGCAACAAACAGAACATTCAATGAACAGTGCGATTTATTTATTTGCAGGCCATCTTTTTTGGATGTTCTGTTTGTTGGTGATATATTTTTATTATTTATTTCGTTATAAATCTGTTCTCATATCAATACTTTTACTTTTTGCTGTCTGCCGGACATGGAGTATTTTGCATTTCGCGTCCGACAGTCTTGATCGTGCATGTGATATTTAATTCACAATGTCAATGGTCATGGAATTGATTTGCTCACTGACTACAAGCACTATTTTATCTCTGGTGTGGAAATAAAGCGTGAATCTGTTTGATCCATCTGACTAATTTTCAAAAGAGAGACCGAATAAAGACTGTTGTCTATCTTCAACGGAAGAAAACCGACGAATCCCACACAGAAAGAACCTATATAAACATATAGGTTTTAATATAGGGCCAAATATAGGTTTCGCATATACGCGACATACTTAAAATTGGCCGTTTTCATATATTATAGGTACATATATGTACCTATATGTCACATATATGCGAAACCTATATGTGGCCCTATATTAAAACTAAAATTTTTTTTTCGTTTAGCATTTCCAATCGCACTCGAATTTGAGATTACCAACTAGGCTACTATGTACAAGTACTTATGCTTTTCCACAGTAAGTGACTCCCCGCTTCCTTTACAATTTTTCTCTGCGAGTGTACTAACCGCAACTTCGAGACTTCAGAACAAGGGCAAAGGACCCATCAGGCAGTCAGAATTTATTTTATGAGCGCCCGTCTGGCCAACAGGACGCGCCTAGGGGAACTCTAATCTACATAACCCTTCCCAGCTGGCCCTTCGTAATTTGCATCCCTGTAGCGCATTGGCCAATTGCGCGCTACTTCTGAAAAGATCTGCCGACCATTGGGCGGGGATTAAAACCTATATGTTTATATAGGTTCTTTCCGTGTGGGAATTTAAGAATCCTTGTTATTTCATCCCTGTAGGAAAAAGTCTGGGACCTTTAGTTGCTACACAAGCATCTCAGATAAAAGACAAGTGTCTGTTCATTAAAACTGTGAACAGAAATGTAGACTTTGTATTCAAATTCATTAACCACAGTGAAATGCTCAAATAGATGTGGGGATGAAAATGACTTTTGAAAGGCATGTTTACTTGAATGTATGTTCATCTGTGTACTATTATTTTGTTATTTTTGTTTTATTTTGCTACATTTAGACTAAGGACCTCGGAGCCATATTCATCTAGAAACTGCATTACAGACAAGATAGAAAACATTGCCATTTGGTGGATGTAACAGTGTAGTGTATAACCTTTCAGTGGATGTGTATGAGCTGTAATGATATGAAACCAATCTTATCTCATGTGGTGAATCTGGCAGTGACTTAAACTTGAAAAAATGCTTAATTGATGAAATAAACATAATCAAACCACTTTGTTTTTATACATTTCCTTCTCTTCCACAATACTCAACTCAATCTTCATAGAATGGAAATAAGTATGGTCAAGAAAGAATTGGTGACCTTGTTAATCTTTCAGGAAAAAAATGTAACAAAAAGTATTAGATATTTGTGTTGATATCATAGCTTTTTGTCTCCTCTCACTTGCCATAGTTAATAATGACTGGTTTACACATAACATGCCGTTGTCACATGTCAACATGTATTTAGGATCAAATGTGATGCCAATTTGACGTGTTCACATGTGATTAATAAGTTATTGCGTGAAATTCTTGTTATTTCTGTAAGGGACTTTGGACTAATATGCAGATATTACCTTGAGAATAAAAATATGAGCTAGGCATCATGTATGACAGTTGCAAAAGTGAGATATGAGCTATACAATAGGTATGACAAACAGAACCTGCCACTGGGTATATGAGCTATATAGGAGACATATACCTTGTATGTACATATAGGGCCTATATGTGGAAATAAAGAAGCAATATAGGAGACCTATATGCCCTCTATAAGCACATATATGTACCTGAATTTGGCCTATATGCGGCATATATGCTGCATATAGGTTGCATATATGCGCATGTATGTTCATATAGATTCTTTCCATGTGGGATAAAAAGACCAAGAAAAGTCGATAGCTATCAATCTGCATTTTGTGAAGGTCGAACACAAACATGGCCAAGTTTGTACATCTGATAATTGCTGGAAAACTCGAAAAATTTGAACTTTTATGACTTTCGGACACGGAGTATTTTAGGATTTCTGTCTGACAGTCGCTAAATTCGTTATAAATGCACAAAGTCCCGCGCCAATGTCGACTCACTTTATTGAGCAGAGCTTAAACAGAAACATCAATTGAAATTCTCGGTACTCTTCTTGAAGAACTGAACCCTCTTATCAAAACATTCACGTTTAATATCGAAAAGATTCAGTAGATTTGAAGAAATTAAAAACAATAGTCGACTGTCGGACACGGAGTTATATTGAAACCATCCGACTGTCGGACACGGAGTTATATCAAAACCCTGTACGACTTTCGGACACGTAGACACTGCGTATAACGAAAAAATCACAAACACATTAAATAAAACGAGCTATAGAAAAACTTAAAGCAATCATACTTTTGATAAATAAAATCACCCTCTGATTAAGTGTTCATAAACCACATAACAGCCCAGTCAAAAGGCTACTAAGTAGACTAGCCTACAATGCAGATTACAAATAGTCTGTAACTACTGTCGGAAAAGAACGATTTTGCCAAAATCTTTTTTTTCTGACAGTAGTTACAGAATATTTGTTTCTTTATAATAGGCATACAAAAATCACAATCACACTAGGCTACATATAGGCTACCATCTTGGCCTGCACGGAGGCAGGAAAAAGACGCAGAGATGTAAGACACCGTGCCTACGATGATTTCGGTACACCAAACGTAAATTTGCGCTATGGAGTCCGGCTGATAAACTCTGCCATGAGACCCTGAATATCCCGATCATCCAAAATGTCTTTGTGGACGTGAAACACTGCCATGTGTGAAAGTCTACTCTGACTGATAGTGCTATGGAGCCAGGTTTTCAGGCGGCGAAGAGCAGAGAAAGACCTTTCGGAACCGGCAGTAGACACTGGTAAACAGAGGCACAAGTGGATCCCCTTTTCCACCTCGGTGAAGAGCCCTCTTGTTTGTGGATGTAGAGCTGATACAAAGCGAGCAAGTTCTTTGACTGAGTGGAATGCTTGTTGTTTGGTGAGGCCACCCAGCATCCTTAGTTGCAGGCCTAGGGATGCAATGTCCATCTGCGGAAGCTGAGGGTTACTCAAGTCAGCATCTGAAACAAGGCCCTTTGCAGAATCCAGCAGCACTTTCTCCCTCTTTGCAGCTGTTGACAAGCCAACTTGATCGAATCGGCGCTCCATTTCTGACTTCATTAAATCCACTGCCTCAAAAAATTCACTTCGCCACTTTGATTCGCCACTGTCTGCTAAATCCTCCAGCACAGTGGTGTCCCGAAAACGACTCGGTGTTCTGCTGACCCTGGAATCTTTCGGCCACTTAAGGCTGAGAGCTGATGCTGTGATGGTCCTGCCCTGCAGTCCCTCACCCCTCTTGCTGTCTGCACCTCCACTTCAACGAGCCACACCTGT
The DNA here is from genome assembly GCA_029692085.1 of Gymnothorax javanicus. Lineage (NCBI taxonomy): Eukaryota > Metazoa > Chordata > Actinopteri > Anguilliformes > Muraenidae > Gymnothorax > Gymnothorax javanicus. Next base: position 156,980,871 of record CM056196.1, read on the forward strand.
TGCTCGTTGAGGTGGAGGTGCAGTGTAGTGTATTCTGTTTCCTGAGCCCTGTCTGTGTTTTTGCTGCTGCTCCTCTCTTGTTAGTTTTTATTATTTAAGTAAAGATTTTTATATTTTTACTCAGCCTGTGCGTGTGGGTCCATTCACCTGTTGTTTGGGTACATGGTCCCACTGCCCGCCGGTTTCTGCTTGCAGCCGGCGACAAAACCATGACAGACGCAGACGCTTTTGCCTTAAACAAAATGGTGTCCACAACTCCTTCTCCCCTCAGTGCACCTATATTAATAACAATAATAATAATAATAGTTATAATAATAATACGTTTTATTATTAACATCTAAACAGATCTCGTAGTGCTAGCCTATAATGTAAAACTCAGAAATAAAACAGGATAAATAATCAGGACTAAGGGTAAAATCAAGATAATATAGTAACTTTAAAAACATAGCAACTATTGGTAACAAAAACAAAGAATAAAGCTTACCTATGCGCTCTTTGAGAACTCGAATGCACTCAAGTGCACCAGAAACGCTCGCATCAGCCTCCTGCAAACTTCTTGCCACAGCCTCACAAAGCCCAAACATCGCCTCACAGCACAACAGCCCAAAGACGGTTCTGCCCTTCACGGCTCGCTTGAGAAGTCCCGATATTTTCGGCCGGGTCTCCCCACGAACACATCGGTCGCTTTGGAGAGCTCGTAGGGTCTCCAACAGCGGCCCATATCCTTGCTGGAGTCTGGATATCCCCTTGGTCCTCACGCACCATCTTGTGGGACACAGAGCTGCGACGTACAGGTTCTCCGTCGGGGAAAAGAGACTGATACAAACTCTTGCGTTTTGCTGACTCTCGGATGAGGTTGGAGGCGAAGCGACTCGGTGCGGTCAATCATCATACGCCAGAAATGTCCTTCACGGTGATCGTGGCTTCGGAGAGGTAAGCCCTGTCGGACCAAATAGCGTACAGACTTGAAAGCCTTTTGGAGAACGACTCCGGCAGTATTCTGCTCCTTGGCAACCGCGTCTGAGAGCAGGGCACTGATCGATGTACTATTCAGCGCAGCGATTTTGTTCACAGCTTCTAAGTGGAAGGATGACTTCTCGTGATCTTTGAATTTTTCTGTGGCTTTATGCCAATTCGAAAAGCCCCCTTTGATGAATACGCCGTGGTCTGCTCTGGTTTGCTCCTCATGTACCAACTTTTTGGCTACCACAGACCAACAAGTAAAGCACAGGGCTTTGTCAGCGTCCTTGACATAATGGAGCCATTTCCATCTTTCAAACCAAGCTGATTTAAATGATCTTGAAAAACCTTCAGTCCCAAAACGCTTAGTGGGAAAGTCGAAATACCTTGGCTGAAATGGCTCAGATGGTAAAGGTGATATCCCTGCAGCAGCAATTTCAGAACTTGAAGGGCTAGCGCTAGTGTCACCAGCAGCCTGAGCCTGGTCGTGTTGGCGAGCACTGGGAACTACAGAAGCAAGCTTGTCCTGCTCGAGCTCGATCGTCGGAGTTGTACCTTTTTCTGGTATGCTGGAGCCTGGATGAGGATTCTTCTGTTGGAGAAATTTCGCCAGTCCTCAGGGTATGGGGTTGGGTGATTGAAAAAAATCCAAAATTCTCTTTTGAGACATTGTTAAGTACAGCGCTGATATACAGATAGAAACTCATTTGCCGTTGTGTGTGTGGCGGTGAGTGTGCGCGTGCATGCTATGCTGAATCGGAATTGCGCCAACTTAGACAAATCTGATTGGCCAATACACGCTGAAGATAGATTAAATAATTTTAAAATTGCTAAAATTATCCGTCTCTTCATCCCACTCCCAAAACATGACATACATATTGTCGTGGAACAGAAACAACAACCAGATATATTTTTAAGATTTCATCATTTTATTGTCATTGCAGTTTTAGAGCTTCGCCACTAGGGGTGCACCAGCAGCACCCCCACTTCCCGCGCCTATGTATGGCTTGCATCATATGTCTGGCCTCTACAAAACAGGTGTGACATATCAATAGTGATTACTGTTCTCACAAAAGTGTGGTTAGACGCCAGATTGAAGTCACAGAAGATCAAAACAAGCATTTGTTTCTTGTTGTTTTCAGGTTTTTTTTCTGTAGAATGAGTTACACAGCTAGGACAACTAAAGTGTGTCACTGGCTTGAGCAAGAGGGTTTTGGCGATTATACAAACACATTTTCTGGTGAGATATTGAAATGAATTCTCAATGTCTGCGTTGTCCTGTTAAAACCAGAACACAAAACAAATACCTGAAACACCTGGAACTGTATCATCAAACTGAACCTAATTTTGTTGTGGAATGTGGCCATAATGGTTGCCCCAGTACATATACAAAAGTATCATCACTCCGAAAACACCTAACCTGGAAGCACAGCACCGCAAACCAACAGGAAAACTCCGAAGTTCAGAGAAACCTGATGACCTGATGGTCATGGTCACTGAAGGAGCAACAACTCCGAACAGCGACTGCACGCAATACAGGCAATACAGGAAAACAACAGAGTCAGGAGAAAAGTTGAGTGATAAACTTTCTCACAAACTCTGTAATAGAGCCCTTTTTTCTGAACCAAGAAAATGGGTAAAACGGGAAGAAGCGACAAACCAAGCCTGCTGGATCTTACATCAATTGTGGAGACCCTCGAAGAAATGAGAAGTGAAATGAGGGAGAGGTGGGACAGTATGAAGGAGCAGCTGGACCAGCTTTTGAAGGAAAACTGTGATCTCAAAAAAGAGGTTGCCAAGAAAGACACACAGATTAAATCTTTGTCAAACAAACTGGAGGAGCTGGAGCAACAAGAGAAACGTAATGATGTAATCCTGACAGGGCTCAAAATCAAACGCAGGAGTTATGCCAGGGCAGCAGCGAATGACGACGATCAAGACGAGGAGGACAATAAATCTGTAGAAATGCAGGTAGTGGAATTCCTTCGGTCCAAAAGTATTTCTCTGGACCCCAGCAATGTGGATTCATGTTATCTGCTACCGAAAAGGAATGTAAGCGGAGACCGGAGTACAGTACGGGCCGTGCTGTTACGACTTACAAGCAACAAGCACAAAATCTCTCTGTTGAAGCAAGGGAAAAATCTCAAAGGATCCAATGTTTTCATAAATGAAAACCTCACCAAGCACAATGCAACCATCGCATGGAAAGCTCGTCAACTAAAGAAAGCGGGTAAGATACACAGCACTTGGTCGGCTAACTGCAGAATTTTCGTCAAACCAAATGGGTCTTCACCGGAAACTACCAGACCGGTGCTGATCAAGATGATGCGGGATCTGGAGAATTTTGACCACTGAGGCAGGTTAAAATCCTTGACAAATCTCTATGAGCAGTTATCTGATGAACCAAACTGTAGATCAGGAAACTGGCTTTTTAACAACAAGTCACCATCATTCAGGAATAGACCCTAATGAAGAAATTGATCCGGAAAACCATTTTTTCTACAACAAAACAAACGCATGCGGATACTTTACTGTAGACAAATTTAACAAGAACATTAAAATGGAAGGGAGTTTGTCCATTATCCATTTTAATAGTAGGAGTCTATATGCAAACTTTGACCAAATAAAGGAATACCTTCTGTCATTTGCTAATCCGTTCAACATCATCGCATTATCGGAAACTTGGATTAAAGAATAAAAGGACAAGGACTTCTACATGGAGGGTTACAACTTCGTGTGTAAGAGCAGACTGAATAAAGCTGGTGGGGGTGTTGGCCTATTTATTGATGAGGCCATAAACTTCCAGGTACTAGAATGCAAATCAAATGTTGTGGAAAATGTAATGGAATGCCTTACAATTGAGATTCCTAGGTTGAAAGGTAAAAATACGGTTATTTGTTGTGTGTACAGAGCACCGGATTCGCAAATTGATGTTTTTAGCAAATGTATGGGTGAATTACGCGCCAATATGAACCAGAAAAATGTTTTTATGTGTGGGGACTTTAATATTGACTTGATAAATCCAAATAATAGCTCTATAATAGAGGATTATATTAACACCATGTATGCCATGGGTATGCAACCATTAATCACAAAACCAAGCAGGATTACTAGACACAGTGCCACCTTGATAGATAATGTGTATACCAATGTATTAGATTCTGAAATATTAAGTGGCATCATGATAAATGACATTACTGATCATCTACCAGTTTTTGCTATTTGTTACTGCAAATTAGATATAAGGGACCAGGCTAGATCGAAAACCCTGGAACACACAGAAATCAGAATTTAAAGCGAAAAAAGGCTAAAGAAACTAGAATTGAATATGTTGAACCAAAAATGGGATAATGTATTATCAGAAAACGATCCAAATCGAGCCTATGAGGCTTTTCTATGGACAGTAAACTCCCTGTATGATAAACACTGTCTAGTCAAAACAATGAACAAACTGAAGCAAAACAAAGAGAGAAGACCTTGGGTTTCAAAAAGCACTGGCAAATGCCTGTAAGAAAAAAAAAATACACTGTATAAGCAGTTTCTGAGAGAAAGAACTGAGAAAGCAGAAATTAGGTACAAAAATTACAGAAACAAAATGACACATTTACTAAGGAAACATAAAAAAGAGTATTATGAAAAGCTTTTATTAGAAAATAAACATTATACCAGAAATCTCTGGAATATTATAAAGAACGTCTCTGGGAGGACTCCGAAGAGGGAGTACCCTGCCTTCTTTAATATAAATGGCAAAAAGGTAGAGAACATGGAATTGGTCGTGGAGAATTTTAACAGTTATTTTGTGAATGTTGGGCCAGAACTAGCAAAGGGTATTAAATCCTCACACCTAAGATGGGACTACCTTGATAAGGATGAGGAAATCCAAGACACAATGACATTAACTCCTGTTACCGAATCTGAAATCCGATCAATTCTGAAAAATTGTATGGGAGTTATGTTAGATAATCTCTTAAGCTGGAAACCACATGTAAATTTGGTTCAAAGAAAGTTAGCTAAAAGCGTGTCTATTCTTTGGAAAATGCAGAAATTATTAAAACACAAGTCTCTTAAAATAATCTATTCAGCACTCATAGCACCCCACTTACATTACTGCGCTGAAGTATGGGGACACACTTATAATAATATAATAGAATCATTGTTTAAACTCCAAAAAAAGGCCCTTAGAATTATTCATTACGTTCCTTATGGAACTCATACAAACGATTTGTTTATTAAGGCAAAGTTTCTTAAATTACAGGATATAATAAAATTCAACTCCTTGCAAATTGTATATTTAGGATACCACAAAGAATTGCCTAGAAATATACAAAGCCTATTTCTTCAACGTGAATGTATCCATGACCTAAGAGGCAGAATGTTGTAGCAAACGAGAAGGGTCAAATCGACTCGGAGTGAGCACTCCTTATCTGTGGCTGGAGTCAGTGCATGGAACATACTTGAAGACAATATTAGAATGGCAGACAATCTGAAGGTCTTTAAGTATCTTTTGAAATGTGCATGTTTGAATAACTATAAACTTATCCAACAAAATGGCATTGGATAAATTAAACGGAACCATAACGGGCATAAACAATAGGGGTTGTTTAGACTAAATATGTGGACTGCTATCGTTAAATCTATACCATTGCATCTACTGGACACACCAGGCCACCTGTCTGAAAGACAACCGTCACAGCACATTACTACAGACAGCTGTAACCACCATGGACCTTATAAACTGGTCGTTAAATGCAATTGACAAAATTATTTCCACGAGGCGGACAGGTTCTGGAGAACCGACATGCCCGGATGGGACATTCCCGGCTGGTTACACCATGGATGCATGGGGAAAGTGGCGTTCGCTGTGTTTGGCAGTCCTGGACATCGAGGATGTAGAGGACGTCTATCTAATTGGATTTATGATAGCGGGCCTGCTATCATTGGGGCTTGGTCTGTTTTTGATCGACCATAGGATAAAGAAAACTTTGAAAAGCATGGTTATCCTCGACAGAAAGCTCAATAAAATTGGATTCGACGTCAAGGAAGGCAATGATGGACTAAACATACTGCGAGAAGTCATTAAATCCGATAAGGCAAGGGTGAACCAAGTCGACGGAAATGATGACTAATTAAGAGATCCATGCAAAGATCTGGTATTATTGCACCTTCCAACTACTCCAAATCACTAGGAACAAAACAAATGATGAGGAAAGGAGTCCAGGTTTTTCTGGACCAAGTCTAAATGGATTAAATCAAGATTGACATTCAAATCTAAACTTATATAGACACTCAACTATATTGTGATTAAAATTCTTCATGATGTTCATAAATCTTTATGATCTTATGTTGTGACGCTTAAATCGTAGTGTAAATGGACACTCAGCTCTGTTGTGATTTATAAATCTTTATGATATCTTAACCATAATCAAACTGTTTTTCTGGGAGTTGGGGGCGGGACTTTGACAAGCGATCCCGCTTCTCCCGCGACCGTTTCGGTCATGATACATGTTGTGTTGAAATTGTCATGAAACGACTATACAATCATGCCGAAATAAAAAACAAATAATAATAAAACCTTGAAGACAGTCGTTATGAAGAAGAGCCCCACAGAGACTGTTCCCTCTTTTTTAGAGAAACTAGCAGAAGTGAAAACAAATATAAAGATATTTTGCCTTTTTTTCCCTTAAGCTTTAGGAAGTTCACACATTACCTCAAGTGGTACAAACAAATGTTGCCGAAGATATTGGGAGGCTATTTCATAATTTCATTGAGCAATATCAAGATCTACTGAAAATCTGTCTGAAGGAAAAGACAGAAGTAGAACAAAACCTCAACATCATTTTGGAGGACAACATATTTGACACGTTTTGAGGACATTAACAGTGAATATAAGTTCTACCAGTGCTGCATCAATGAGTTTGGCCTTGTAGAGCCATCTCTACATCCCATTTGTACTTGTAAAGTATCTGCTTGGACACGATTCACATGGCAAGAAGGAATCCTTTCAATGTACAACCCCTATTCTGAAATATTTGGGACAAAGTGTAAATTGTGAATAAAATCAAAATGCAATGACTTTCAGATCACATGAGCCAATATGTTATTTACAATAGAACATAGATAACATTTCAAATGTTGATCTGAGACATTTTTCATTTTTACCCACAAAATGAGCTTATTATAAATTTTCTGGCTGCAACAGGGCTCAAACAAGTTGGGACACAGGCACAAAAGGGCTGAAAAAAACAATTTATAAGCGAATCAGCTGAAAGAACATTTAGCAAGTAATTAAGTTTACTGGCATCAGGTGTGTAACATGATTGGCTATAAAAGGGATGTCTTAGAGAGGCTGAGTCTCTCAGAAGTAAAAATGGCTAGAGGCTCTCCAACCTGTGAAGGCTTGTGTAAAAAAAATTGTGGAATACTTTAAAAACAATGTTCCTCGACGTCAAATTGCAAAGGCTTTCAAGGTCTCATCATTGACGGTGCATAACATCATCAAAAGATTCAGAGAAACTGGAAAAATCTCTGTGCGTAAGGGACAAAGCCGAAGACCTTTGCTTGATGCCCGTGATCTTCGGGCCCTTAGACGCCACTGCATCACTCACTGGCATGATTCTGTCATTGACATTACTAAATGGGCCCAGGAATACTTCAAGAAACCACTGTCTGTAAGCACAGTCCGCCGTGCCATCCACAGATGCTACCTAAAACTCTATCATGCAAAAAGGAAGCCATTGTTGAGCATGATCCAGACGTGCTGCCGTGTTCTGTGGGCCAAGGCTCATTTAAAATGGATTGTGGCAAAGTGTCCTGTGGTCAGGCGAGTCCAAATTTTATATTCTTTTGGAAATGATGGGCGTCGTGCCCTCTGGGCTTAAGAGGAGAAAGACCACTCCTGTTATCAGCATTCAGTTCAAAAGCCAACATCTCTGATGGTATGGGGATGCATTAGTTCATATGGTGTGGGACACTTGCATGTTTTAAAAAGCACCATGAATGCTGAAAGGTATATAAAGGTTTTAGAGCAACATATGCTCCCCTCCAGATGAAATATATTCCAAGGAAGGCCTTGTGTATTTCAGCAGGACAATGCAAAACCACATACTGCAGCTATTACAACAGCATGGCTTCGTAGTAGAAGAGTCCGTGTGCTGAACTGGCTGGCCTGCAGTCCTGATCTTTCACCGATTGAGAACATTTGGTGCATAATTAAATGAAAAGTCCGTCAAAGGAGACCCAAAACTCTCCAGCAGATGGAAGCCTGTATTAAACAAGAGTGGGATCACATTCCAGTGGCTAAACTCAAGAAACTTGTCTCCTCAATGCCCAGACGCCTCCACTCTGTTAAAAAGAAGAGGGGATGCTACACCATGGTAAACAGGCCCCTGTCCCAACTTTTTTGAGACCTGTAGCAGCCATCAAATTTGAAATGAGCTCATTTTGTGGATAAAATTGTAAAATTTCTCAGTTTCAACATTTGCAATGTTATCTCCGTTCTATTGTGAATAAAATACTGGCTGGTGTGTTTTGAAAGTCATTGCACTTTGATTTTATTCACAATTTACATTTCGTCCCAACTATTTTGGAATTGGGGTTGTATTCCAATCCTGAAAGTTCTGCAAACACTTCTTACTAGAAGTGATACTAGGAATCTTGTTTTAGGGGATACTAGAGTGTCTACAGGAGACATTCTAGGCAACTTTCATGATGGATGCATTTTTAGGAATCACTCTTTTTTTCACTTTCTCAGAAAAACAATTGCAGATACAGTTATGCACTGATGAATTTGAGGGTTTGAATTGCTTGGGGGTCTAAAAAGTTAAAACACAAAATATTGACTTTTTATTTTGTTTTTGCAAATTTACCCTCAAAGTACAGATCACAGCCACAGAACATCCATGTGGCTATTGTTGTAAGAAATAAGTTTGTGCAGAAATATGGATATGAACTTGTTCTTCGACCACTGATAAGTGACCTGTTAAAACTACAAGTTGAGGGGGCGAGCATCAATATTGACGGCGAACAGCACACAAAGGGGCGTTGTATTCATTGTATCAGACAATCTTTCTGCTCACTCTTTGGCTGGATTGTCCACTTGTTTCAGCAAGGGAAGGATTTGCAGGTACTGTCTATGCCACCATGAGGACATTGCAACCAACATAGATGAGTATTCCTGTGTACTGCATACAATAGCTGTTCACAAACATCATTTGGACCACCCTGACAGAAAGGCTTTGTATGGTGTGACAGGACCCTGCCCTTTTGATGTTATACCTCACTTTCTGGTTTCTGAGAAGTTTCCCCCTGATGTCATGCATGATTTTCTGGAAGGCACCATTCCACATATAATTGATACTGCAACAGTTTCATGGTGAAAAAACTAACCCTCCACCAGTTCAACACTCAATTGAAAGAGTTTTGCTTTGGCCAGAATGACAAGAAGCATCAGCCGGTACCACTAAAAGAATCCATTCTTCATGATGCAGCTCTTCCAGGGAAAGCAATAGAAAAGTGGACTCTCTTCCACCTTCTTCCTCTTCTGATTGGCAGCTTTGTTCCCAAAGACAGCCCTCACTGGCACCTTTACCTGCTTCTGCGAAACATTTGTGACATTATCTTAGCCGCACAAATCAAGCTCTGTTGGCTTGGGTACCTGTCCTCACTGATCTCTGAATTTCTGGCCGAGCTTCAGATCCTTTTCCCTGGCAAATTCACCCCCAAAATCCACTATCTTATTCACTATCCACAACTTACTAGTGAATTTGGACCTCTCAGTCTCATTGGTGCATAAGGTTTGAGGCTAAACAGTTACATTTCAAGCAACTATCATCTGTTGTATGCAACTTCTGGAATATTTCTCTCACACTAGCAAAAAGATATCAGATGCGTCAGTGTTGGGATATTCAGAAAGGCCAACCACTGATGCGGCACCTGTTGCATGTACTGAAGTCCCTATTTCCAGACTGCAAGAACTGAAAGACGTGATCACTTCTGAGGACATTCCACTTGAAACAGTCTGGAAAACTAAAAGAATTTTCATAGACAGTACCACATACAAAGTTGGAGATTTTTTTGTCCTTGATGTAGTGCATGGAGAATAGGTCCCAATTTTTGTAAAAGTCCTCCATCTTGTTAAGTATCAGGGTCAGTGGCTGGTTTGTGGACGTCTGTTTACATCTACATGTTTTGAGGAGCACCTTCATGCCTACAGTGTGAAAGACAGAAGGAAGTGGGTTGCCTTCAAGCCAGGGGATGAAGCAGATTTCCATCCATTAGATGTGTATTCTGATGACAACGATAACCTATTCATCACGCTATACCACAAGCCCATAGGACATGGTGTCCAAGAAGACTGAGAGCTAAAAATCTCAGTACATAGTAAAGTAATTTTGTTTCTTCTCTTTCCAAATAACAACTTGTATTCCTTTTTTTGTTTTGAAGAGAATGATATTGATGGAGCAACCCTCGAAATTCTCTCTGAGAGGATGTCAGAGAGATTAATTCCATCAGTAAAAAAAACAAGCACAATTCCTCAAGTGTCTTGAGCAGTTGCAGTCATTGTCGTCGTCATCGTCTTCATCATCATCATTGTCAACAACAAAATGGGAACAGGTAAATTGCTGTCAAGATACTATAATTCTGTTTATTTGGGGGAAACTTTATTTCAGTACGAGTTCCAGTCTGTTCAGTACTATTTCACAAAGCCAGTCTAACATTCTTGCATTTTTCCACATTACAAAGACCTCATGATGAGCAAACAGCTGGACCTGCGTCACTGGGTCTGTTTGTTTCCCCAAAGGACCCCGAGCTTTTCTCCCCTCGGAGAACCAAGATGAAATCAGTTCTGATCCACGCACTGTACGACATCCTCAGCAGCCAAACAATGTAGGTTACTTTTATCATTATTATGGAAAACTACTGCACAATGTAGCTTTAAATTGAGATTATACTCCATATAATGGTGCTTTAAGACAACATGTTCAACTTATTCTATTATTTCTCTCCCCAACCAAGGTATCCCTCAGCCAAACAATGTACAGAGATTTTAAGCCTATTCATAGGCAGATATCCCTTCATGCGGGAGAAAATTGGTTCAGGACATGTGAGTAAGCATAACATGAGTCTGTTAATACTGTATATGTTTGCATATCTTAATTGTACAGATATAGCTACTGTACATACTGTATCTCAATACATAATAAATTGGAAATGCGTTCTCCTAATGTTCACATTTGCCAAAAATGAGTGTCTATCTTTACTGTGTGGGATTTTAAAGAGAGTTTGCTGTATTCCTCCGTACTTTTGTAAGTAGAAAAATAAATGCAGGCACGTCTTAGTTTCAAAGTGGATAGTTTAATAGAGTAGAGGAGCTAGTGGGTCTGTTCCCCAAGTACAGATGAACAAGAACCTACAACTGAGGGAAAATGTGAACACTTATAGCTGAAAGTTCAAAGGATGCAAAGGAACAAATGGTAATTTGCCTAAAGTGATAGGAGGTGGGGGGAGAGACAAACAAGGTGAGGGGAAATTGGGGTGTGGGCTGAGGGGTGATGAGGTTAACGCACAGGGCTGAAGGGTGATGAGGTTAACACACAAAGGAAATGATCAAGGAATTATATACAAGAAGCATTGGGGCCAGACAAGGTTGTGTATTGGCCCTCCACAATGTGCAAAACTTCAGAGGGCCTATCTGCTATTGGCACCCATGTTTTCCAACATACTGTATCGGTGTATTTTACAAAATAGCTTGATGTTGACAAATCTGGACAACACTGAGGTCAAAAACCATCTCATTTCCGACTGCACTATCCCCTTAAGTAAACAATTCCTCTCTTGGTTGTAGGATGCATTACGTGAGTCTCTAAGAAGCAAGTTCAAAAAGGAAAGGCGACCCCTTATTGGTGACCCAATGGTGCAACAAATGCGAGCAAAATTTTCTGTGGCAGGATGTGGAAGGAGGCGCCATACTCTGGGTCAGCCAACCAGCTTCTCCACATAAACAGGCCCACTGTGAGTCTTCGGAAACAACAAGTAACTTCAGCATACTTTTTAAAAATGATCATACTCCTCATCTTAGTGGTTACCTCTTACCATGTTGTGTCATTTCTCATGCATCATAGGCTCAGGAAGATGGAGACTTTGGAGAGGATGAAAGGACCATTCAAGCTCATATCCAAGATATGTCTACTGAGATGCTTAAAGTAAACCCAGATGAGAAATCTTTAAAGGAGGGAATGAGACGAACTCGGGCTCACAGAAAAAGCTTCATGGCAAACGCCAAGGCTGAGGAAATCATTGAAAAGTTTCCAGCACTGAGGCTTGCTAAAATAGTTGGCATCTTCAAGCATTGAATTGATCATATTTAATTTCATGTCTATTACTCAATTTATGATAATCAAGTATTTGGAGCTAATATTTTTTCTGCACCTCCTTTCAGCTACTGTGGGAGATGAAGGCACAATTCCTTGTTGAGGCTGATCACAAAATGGTCACAGAGCTGGATAAAATGGCAACAAAGATTGTTCACAGAGTATCACTGTGTGACCTATAGGACCGCTGCCAGAGGGCAATCGATGACTGCCTGGATGATTCAGTAAGACAAGGTATATCTGTGTATGTCTACTGTATATATTCATCACAAAACCACAATGTGTATTTCTAAAAATCACCAAAACAAAAGTCAAAAATGTTACAGAATTATTGTATTTCCTCAGGACTCATTAGGGATGCAGCAATTTTACGGCTGCCGTCCATTTTCAGAGAGGGCTCAACCTTTCTCTACACTGTATGGGAGGTACTGAGTAAGTAACAGTCATCTAGGAATTGGTGTTGTCCACAGTGTGCCAATGTAACCTGTGTCGTGTCTAACTCGAATTCACGTCCCACACTGGACTTGAATTAGCAACTGCTGGGTTGAGAGGTGCAGTGGCGCTGTGCCTATACATTTAGGGCGGGCATGTGCCCACCCAGAAGAGTAGGGTGTCCCTGCAGAACCGGAGGCAGCAGTTTCAGGACCGCACTTTCAGGACTGCAGTTCTAAGACCCTCTGGTTTTCACGTTAGCGCCACCTTGCGAGTCAGATGACACCCTTCTCAGTCAGTTGATCGAGTCCGACATCAAAAATGTGAGTACTAATGTTCGTTTGTTTAACGTTAAAAGTCAATTCTGCTGTCTTGAATTAGCAAAGGTAACATTCATTAGTTGAAATGAGTACGTATATGTCATAGTAACTTAAGTGTCATGGCATGGATAGACCATGCAAAATCTGCAAAAAGTGATAACCTGCGAGTCAATGGATTTTCTTCAAATTCCTACCACAGACTGGTCCTGGGCTAGAATGAGGGCAGGTAAAACCTTTCGGTGAATAATAATTCTGTTCTGGGGTAAGGGGCAATTAACCCTTCCAATGCATTTCCAATGCAAAATTTTTATGAAATTGACAAACTTTGCCCATTTTTGGCACAATACTTGACAATCAAGACAGACTTTGCTTGTCGGTAAACTGCAGCAGACATCCTAGGCTTTCTATAAAAATTATAAAATGTTGCATACTGCAAGGCATTATGGGTATATTAATCCCTTAAAAAAGGTTAACCCCTCAAAATCATAAAATAATGCCATATTTACATGCCAATATCCCAACTGCCACGGGGAGTTGGGTGACGGTTTTCCCAGAGGAGCAAGTCCAAGTGGCATTTGATCATTCAAAAAAAAAAAATTTCTGGGCGCTCATTTAGGTTTTGATATGGAGCACTTTGATTGACCCCATGTCCTTATACTTGCCCACATCCATGATACCATGTTTTGTCGCTGGATATGACTGTAGATGACTTAAAAATGCCTGCTAGCCCATAAGGAGGCAGTCGAGGTCATCCCCATCTAAACAGCTCCACCACCACTTCACACCTGCTTCTCAACTGGCTACACCGCAGCAGCAGTGTTGAACTGCCCCTCCCATTGGGTTACAGGACTCCCAGATTTTTCGTCCCTTAGTGATAAAAAAATGTGCCACCGTTGCTGACAGACGGATGGACGAACAGACGAGGGACAGGGTTAGGGTTAGAGATAGGGATAGAGATGGTGCTATAATGCAGGAAGAGGGCAAAGCATTATTGGGGATGAACCATCCAGGGATGAAGAGTCCAGGGACGAAAACTTTAATGGGGTTGAAAAGTCCACGCGAACGAAGAGTCCGGGGACAAAAATTCCTAGGGTACGCAAAGTCCGGGGACAAAAAGTCTGGGGGTGAAAAACTCAGGGACGAAAACTCCAGGGACAGAAAGTCCGGGGAGGAAGAGTCCTAGAGCCCTGTTATTGACACTTGACACACATTCCGAACAGATAGTTTCAAAATGGCAGCGGAGTGTGATGAATCCCAGGTCACTATGCGATAAAATGCTGGTTTTTCAATGTCTCTCCTGCCATTGCATGCAGTGTAATGTATTGCTTTGAGAAAGTGTGATAAGTCCATTCAAAGTCATTGTTCAGGGCTAAAAGTTCCTCTTAGAGGAGAACATGGAGAGAAGGGCTCACGACTGCCACTGGAGAAGGAGTGTGACGACATTGCACTGTGTGCTGAGCTATTTCATGCTGTTGACAAGGACATCACTATCTGTCCAGCACATGGATACAAGTTTGGCCTTGACTGGAAGCCATCGCGGAAGTGCCAGCATCCCTTTCACCATTCAAGTCGTCGGCCGCATCAATGCATTGATGCAGCCGCTTTGTTATCCCATAGGCACAAAGTAGCCCGATCAACCACAAGGTCTACGAGAGGAGTAGAGACTGCGAGGAAGGAAAACCTTGGGTCGGTGGCTCAGAAAATCAAAGCCCGTTTTGTGAAAAAGGACTGGCTAACTGTCCAGCAGGCTTCAAGCTACTTCTCCCGTCTCTGTCCAACAGAGGTGTGGCCACATGACCAAGGATAATACTGATACTCCTTTAGATGACCAGCACCTGTTAGCCTCCTCCATGACAACAAGATCGCGACTCCAGGCAAAGGTCATCGAACCGGTGGATCTGTGAACTCTTAGTAATTCTGGAAGAGTTCACATGGATTCTGTATCATGTATCATATTGGCTGACAACGTGGATACTTCATTTGTCTAGTAAAGTTTTGTTCATTCTTGATGTGATTGTCTATGGTACCATTATCATGATTATTGGCTGAACCTGGGCATACTAGCATAATCTTTTTCTGTGGAGTTACAGGACCTGTCGGGCCCAACACCGCTTTATATAGTTGATCCTAAATATTTTGAAATGCAGATAAATTTCAACAGGTTGTTTTGTCTTTTTGTTCTTCACTTCCTAATGCTGGCTTCTCTGGTGGTCTGGTAGTTGCTGTCATTCATGGCCAGTCATTCTTGAACTGCTGGGTAATAGTGGCACCACTCCTGCTAACATGGTTAAGTCCAAGACTGCCTCATTACTGGACTCTCTAGACTCTATTTTGACAAGACCTAAAGTTTGAAACAAGCAGGAACGAAGTGTTCAGGTCTATATTGGGTTGTTGCCAATCTGTTCATAGAGAAAGTAATTAGTCAAAGACAGTCTGTGCCATATGAAAGATTTATGGAATAATGGATTGTGCATGAAAAAATGCCTGACATGCGCCTTTCCCAGGGAAACGGCCATATTTATGGTAGAATACCCTTAGTTTTCATGTGTTGGAATTATAATTGAATGAATAAGGCCAGGGCAGACAAAATAGCATTGGTAGTGTTACTTGTTTAGTGTACAGATTTGTAGTTCCAGATACAGCATATAGGTGGCAGCACTGCAAACGATGAAAAATTCTCCTCATTTCTGGTGCTACTACGAAGTACGGAGTTGATCGCCCAGATTTTTTATTTCTGATTATTAAAGAGCAAGTAATTATAGCTACCATTTCCACCATGATTTGTAGTTTCTACCCCTGTGGCAGATGACTTTTAAGCTGTCGAATAGGCCTACACACAATTCCAAATTTTGGGGTGGGGGAAATATGTTGACACATAACTGGCACATTTGGAAATATTTTTTGATCATTCTCGTCAGTTTGGTAGGCCATCCTATGGGCAACATTCACACAAAGTTGAAAGTTTAGCCGTTTTATGCGGAGGATGACCCAAATTAACCCCTTGAAAATCCTTCAAAAATGGTCCAAAAATCATTTTTTGGTGATTACTCCAACAAAAGCAAATGGATGACGCTCATATTGTAGGTTCATTAATAACTTGGCAAGGTACATGAGTATACCAAATATTGGCAAAATCGGCTGACCCCGGGTTATCACCCTTTGCATGGTCTATCCATGCAATGACACTTAAATGCATTGGCGACAGCTTGCTATCTGTTAGCAAATCTCATGGGCAAAAATTAAGCTCAATTCAGGACAGCAGATAAATATTTTTATGCTGTATTATACTCAGAGAAAAGTTATGTTTGTGAAATGATATCTAAATGTCCAGTTTTAACAATTTTGTGCTGTTTTTGTTTTTCCTTTAAAGATTCATGTAACAATCCGAACAGGCCAGTGTTTGCCTGACTTGAAAAGGTGCAGCACATGCTGCACAGCCTACCACTGCCCATTCTGTGGGCCGACTGTGTTTCATTCCACAAAGTTGAGCAAGGTCAGATCTCACCTGGACTCACATTTCAACAGGACAGTTTTTCATGCAGGTAAAGTTTGCAAACATTGTCTTTTAACATGTAACTTTGGGCTGTTCTCAATGCACAGAAAAATCAAATTTAATTATCAGTTCCATTCGATCAATCAATACTCTAATTTGACTGTGGTGACCTGATAGTTGATTCAGATATAGATTACTGATAAGTTACATCTCAAAGTTTATGACTATAAAATACTTGATAATATGATAATTCTTATGTTTCTTATGTTCTCATATTTCAGGGTATACCATTCACAGATGTGGTTGGAACTGCTGACCACAATGGCACTGCATGTACTGCAAGGCAATGCTTTTGCGCAAAGCAGACTTCTGCAAACATGTAAGTATTTGTGAGGCAAGGCAACCTTCCCTTTTCCCCACCATCCGACCTTCAGCCACCATCCCTCCTCCAGCGACCATACCACATCCAGACAGCATCCCACCTCCAGCCACCATCCCTCCTCCAGCGACCATCCCACCGACAGCCACCATCCCTCCTCCAGCCACCATCCCTCCTCCAGACACCATCCCACATCCAGACACCATCCCTCTTCCAGACACCATCCCACCTCCAGCGACCATCCCTGCTCCAGCCACCATCCCTCCTCCAGCGACCATCCCTCCTCCAGCCACCATCCCTCCTCCAGACACCATACCACCTCCAGCGACCATCCCTCCTCCAGCCACCATCCCACCTCCAGAAACCATCCTTCTCCCAGCCACAATCCCACCTCCAGCCACCATCCCTCCTCTAGCCACCATCCCTCCTCCAGCCACCATCCCTCCTCCAACGACCATCCCTCCTCCAGCCACCATCCCTCCTCGAGACACCATCCCTCCTCCAGCCACCATCCCTCCTCCAACGACCATCCCTCCTCCAGCCACCATCCCTCCTCCAGACACCATCCCTCCTCCAGTCACCATCCCTCCTCCAGCGACCATCCCTCCTCCAGCCACCATCCCTCCTCCAGAGACCATCTCAGCTCCAGCCACTATCCCTCCTCCAGCCACCATCCCTCCTCTAGCCGCCATCCATCCTCCAGTCACCATCCCTCCTCCAGCGACCATCCCACCTCCAGCCACCATCCCTCCTCCAGCCACCATCCCTCCTCCAGCGACCATCCGTCCTCCAGCCACTATCCGTCCTCCAGCCACCATCCCACTTCCAGACACCTTCCCACATCCAGACACCATCCTTCCTCCAGCCGCAATCCCACCTCCAGCCACCATCCGTCCTCCAGCCAGCATCCCACCTCCAACGACCATCCCTCCTCCAGCCACCATCCCTCCTCTAGCCACCATCCCTCCTCCAGCCACCATCCCTCCTCCAGTCACCATCCCACCTCCAGCGACCATCCCTCCTCCAGACACCATCCCACATCCAGACACCATCCCTCCTCCAGACACCATCCCACCTCCAGAAACCATCCTTCTCCCAGCCACAATCCCACCTCCAGCAACCATCCCTCCTCTAGCCACCATCCCTCCTCCAGCCACCATCCCTCCTCCAATGACCATCCCTCCTCCAGACACCATCCCTCCTCCAGTCACCATCCCTCCTCCAGAGACCATCTCAGCTCCAGCCACTATCCCTCCCCCAGCCACCATCCCTCCTCCAGCGACCATCCCTCCTCCAGGCACCATCCCTCCTACACCCACCATCCCTCCTCCAACGACCATCCCACCTCCAGCCACCATCCCTTCTCCAGCGACCATCCCTCCTCCTGCCATCAACCCTCCTCCACCGACCATCCCACCTCCAGCCACCATCCCTCCTTTCGACACCATCCCTCCTGCAGCCACCATCCCACCTCCAGACACCATCCCTCCTCCAGCCACCATCCCAACTCCAGCCACCATCCCTCCTCCAGCCACCATCCCTCCTCCAGCCACTATCCCACCTCCAGCCACCATCTCTCCTCCAGCGACCATCCCTCCTCCAGCCACTATCCGTCCTCCAGCCACCATTCCTCCTCCAGACACCATCCCACCTCCAGCCACCATCCCTGCTTCAGCCACCATCCCTCCTCCAGACACCATCCCTCCTCTAGCCACCATCCCACCTCCAGCCATCATCCCACCTCCAGCCATCATCCCTCCTCCAGCCACCAGCCCTCCTCCAGCCACCAGCCCTCCTCCAGCCACCATCCCACCTCCAGCCACCATCCCTCCTCCAGCCACTGGAAATACTGGAAACATGTTCAAATTCAACAGGTTTTATAGTATAAAATGCTTAAAAAAAATAAGTGCAGTTTTGATGTTTTATTTTATTCACTTTTATACATGCAGTTGTCATGTTCCTCATTTTGTGCTCTGAATGCAGAAATATTCATAGAAGTTAAATATTAAGTTTTGTGACCTTATTTATTTTGTGCAGTTTTGGTATTTAATTCCATGTTATTCACTAATGCAGTTTTCATGTTCCTCTTTTTCTTAATAAAGTGCTCTGAAATGCACTTTGCGCATATAAATAAATGTGTATATATGTTTAAAAAGATGGCGTATGTGTTTTCAAAGGCTGTGTTTGAAAAATACATTTGCTTGGTTTGGATTCTATAAAAGTGGGTCACGATGTAATGACCATGGGAAAATGTGGGTCCCAATGTGAGACCAGTCGAGAATCCCTGCCATTGCCCTGTTGTGCAGATTTCAAGCTGTGCATATGCAAATTACATTGCAACTTTTTTTGTGTATTTCAATAAAAAGGATTTTCACAAAAAAAAAGACATCCTATGTTTCTGAACAAAAATGTAAGCTAAAATGATTCTGGTATGTTTTAGAGCTATTTTAAGAATTTTAGGCATATTTTGATGATACTGGGATAATATGAATCACAATTATTTTGGCATTTGGGTTGAATAAACCTCCAATATTATAAAATCTAGGGGCCGAGAACTGCAGTCCCGGAAATGCGGGTGTGAATCTACATATTTTGATGATATTGGGATAATATTATGAATCATAATTGTTTTGGCATTTGGGTGGAATAAACCTTTAATAATGAATAACAATTAAAACATTAATTATGAATCACAATTATTTTGGCATTTGAGTAGAATAAACCTTCAATATTATCGTTAGACAGTCAATAGTATTTGCTGTCATCCAGTTCGATAGGTGGCGCTGTCGCAGAAAACCTAAGGTCCTAGAAATGCGGACGTGAAAGTGCGGTCCTGAACATAGACTGTATAAAAAGATGGACGCAGCACCCTGGTCTGAAAAATTAAGCCCATGCGGAAGTGCCGTAAAATGGCATTCAATTTAATGGCCAGCAGATGGCGACATCGGTGGTTGCAGAAAGAAGTTCAATGCTATAGAAGCCTATGAGAAAATGACCCTACTTTCCCAACTGATTTTTCATCTAAATAATGATTTTTCACATTATTTTATGGTAGCTATAGCAAGTTTCAAATCTCCTTCGATATATCATGATGTTCATTTTTGTAAATTATGGTCCCAAGTAGACTAGAATAAAGGATAAAGCCAGAATATGCTTTAGGGGCGTGGCTATCCTCTAGTCCTCGTCCGATTCGGTCAGATCCAGAGCCACGTTCCTGCCCGGATCTTCAATTCACGCTCTCGTCCAATAGGAATCACATCCGGTTTCAAAATGACAAAAGGTGCTGTTCAAATTTCCAAAATCGAGGCTTCCTAAATAGTATGCTGAGATCAAATGGGTGACGTCACAGTTGCTTCGTCCATTTCTTCATACAGTCTATGCGCACGGCAAACGAAAATGCAAAGAAATGTCCGCAAGGAAAATTGAGTTTTTGAGTTCGGCAACTCCAGCTCCGGTGGATGCGATCCCTGCTGACTGGGGGCTGGGCCGGTTTTTTATATGGAAGTCAGAACTTCAGGTTGATGGACAGTTGAATGTAGGTTATTGATTGGCTATAGTAATGTGCGGTGTGACGGACAGGTGTATGTTCCGGAATACTCTGGAAGTTTCAAATTTAGGAGGATTAAATTTAAACAATTTATTAAATAACTGAGCGAATGAACGTAGCAATTACAATAATACAGGAATGCATAAACAATGAAATTACTAAATTAAAGGTAGAAATACTATTCACTAGCCCCAACTGTCCGTCCTTGCAATGTTCCCACAACGATGGTGAAAATCCACTGCAACCTGATGTCTTCGATGTGGTGATCCTGAACACATTGTCCTGAACGAGATGGTCTGGTTCATAACAATGTCCAAAAGGTGACAATTCTGATAACCGCAAAGTTCATATTCAAGAAGAATCTGTAGAATCCAAAGTCCGATTGCACCCAGCAAAGGCAGGCTAGCTTCCAGTTATAGCAGACCGGAAAAGATTCAATCCACTGGGTGCATTTCCTTTTATAGAGGCCTTGTACTCCTGCATGACGTCATACAGAAGAATCTTGAATGATGTCATTAAGAAGAATCTTTGGTGTCCCAGGCAAGTCATAAGGTTGACAAGCACTCATGAATATTCATTACCCTTACATCAGCATATAGAAACTATTGGCTGAGCAAAATAATACAATCAGGTATCATAAACCGTCATAATGTCACAGGGGTGAGATGGGGGATATGAAAACAGTCTATGGGGAACCAGAAACAGTGTTTGCAGCGGCTGTTCACGTGCAGCCCATGAGAACACTCGAGTCCTGAGTGCACGGGATTGGACAGAACTCCGTGCCCACAGTAGCATGGCTTACAATAAGGGCGCACAGGCCACCTCTGCCCAATACTTTAATGCACAAGTTGAAGTCCATATATGCACTTCAGGATGGATATATGGAGGATGGGAGGGTTACGTGGAAGTAATGATGGAGCAGAGAACAAACAGACCTTTTCAAATTTCACAATAAAACAGAGGAGAGGGGAGGTGTGGGCTTTCTGTCAATGACCATTATAATGATTGCATTAATTCATCATCAAAGAATCGGTCAATAATTTATTAATATGATTACATTTTCATGTTTTGAAAAGTGTCTGGACTTCAACACACAGGAAGCTGTACGGAAACACTTTGGTAAGGCTGATGTCAGCATCAACGCTGACGGAAAGTGAGCTGAAAACAAAATGTCTCCCCCTTCCCCTTACAGCCAAACAAATTTCATCCAGACTCAATAAAAATGCAACCCCAGTCAATTTCACCTAAAACTGCTGCTCACCAGACAAGTACAGGACAGCTGAGATCTCCAAAAAAAACTTTTTCCACACTAATCACATTATTTGGACTTTTCACCCAAATGAACACTCTGGTGGGAGTTTAACTGACATTTCCATGAAAAGCTCTTCTCACACTGATCACATTTGTTGGGCTTTTCACCTGAATGAATGAGCTGATGGGATTTTAAATGAAATTTCAGCACAAAGCTTCTCTCACACCTATCACATTCGTAGGGCTTTTCACCAGTGTGAATGCTCTTGTGGGATTTTAATTGAGAGCTCCATGAAAAACGCTCAGCACACTGATCACATTTGTATGGCTTTTCACCTGTATGGATGCTCTGGTGAGATTTTAAATGAGATTTCCTCACAAAGCTTTTCTCACACTGATCACATTTGTATGGCTTTTCACCTGTATGAATGCTCTGGTGGGATTTTAACTGATATTTCCATGAAAAGCTTTTCTCACATTGATCACATTTATAGGGCTTTTCACCTGTATGAATGCTCTGGTGGGATTTTAAATCACATTTCCTCACAAAGCTTTTCTCACACTGATCACATTTGAAGGGCTTTTCACCTGAATGAGTTTTTTGGTGGGATTTTAAATCACATTTCCTCACAAAGCTTTTCTCGCACTGATCACATTTGAAGGGCTTTTCACCTGAATGAGTTCTTTGGTGGGATTTCAAATCACATTTCATCACAAAGCTTTTCTCACACTGATCACATTTGAAGGGCTTTTCACCTGTATGAATGCTCTGGTGGGATTTTAATTGGTACTTCCATGAAAAGCTCTGCTCACACTGATCACATTTGTAGGGTTTGTCACCTGTATGAATGCTTTTGTGAGATTTTAAATGACTTTTCCATGTAAAGCTCTTCCCACAGTAATCACATTTGTGGGACTGTTCGCTTCCATGGATTCCCTTGTGGGCATTTAAATGAGATTTCCTCAAAAAGCTTTTCTCACACTGATCACATCTGAAGGGCTTTTCACCAGTATGAATGCTCTGGTGGGATTTTAATTGGTATTTCCATGAAAAGCTCTGCTCACACTGATCACATTTGTAGGGTTTTTCACCTGTATGAATGCTTTTGTGAGATTTTAAATGACTTTTCCATGTAAAGCTTTTCCCACAGTGATCACATTTGTGGGACTGTTCGCTTCCATGAATTCCCTTGTGGGCATTTAAATGAGATTTCCGAGCAAAACTTTTCTCGCACTGATCACACTTATGGAGCTTTTCACCAGTATGAATTCTCTGGTGGTAATTTAAATCATGTTTCCTAAAAAAACACTTCCCACACCAAGAGCATCGGTGGGGCTTTTCCCTTATATGGATTCCCACATCATGGATTAAATTGGAATGATTTTTCCCTGAATTTTTGCACTTTAGATTGGGCTCTCCAGCACAGTGAAACAGTTCAGTCTCTCCTTTTCCATCAACACCAGCTCCATTAAGCTCAGTGTTCATGAGGTCACTCACCAAAATTTCACTGGATTCGAGCTTAACTTCATCAGATTTTATGTCAACACACTTAATATCCGGTACAACGCTGACATGTTCAGTCTTAATATAGTCTTTCACATCAACTTCTGTTTTGATCTGGTCAGGAAACAGATGGGTTTCATAGGCCAGTTCTGTGAAGTCTTGGCTCTCGGTCTTTAAATCCCCAGTGTTGCTGGGGCCCAGATCAGCTTCAGTTTTTATCATTGATGCTTCTGTGTGATGTAAATCACTGACCCTGCTGTTTGCAGTAACACACTCTGGCTCCAGTGTGTTGGGTCCTGGTGCAGTACATTTTGTCTCTGACTCTGCCATGTGGACAGACTCCAGTCCATGTAGTTCCTCTTCTTTCTCTCTGATCCTGTGCTGCTTGGGGAGCTCTGGTAGGGTCGTCTTAGTGTCCTGTCTCAGACGGACTCCTGCCTGCATCATTCTGCTGATCAAATGTGTTCAGAAATGCAGCTCCTGTAGGGAAACAGTGGAAGGGATCATAGCCTTAACTGGTCTACCTGCACAAGAAACTTTCTTCAAATGTTTCAGATGATTCAAGCAATCTGACCTTCTACTTAATTGATTCTCCCTCTCCTACTGAAGCACAAACATATTCCGGATAACATGGATGATTTCAATAATCAGATCTTTAATACTGTCCAGTTCCCCCGAATATCAAACAGTTAAGATGTAAAATTCCTACAACAGGTTGATAAACTGCTTAACGGGGAGCTGATACAGAAATGGAAGTCTCTGTAATACTAATGATGTACTATCATTGTTATTCGGGTCCAGAATTAGAAATTGGCAACGTATTTAAGGTAGCAAACTGGAGACGAATTTAGCAGTTTTGTTTTCATACTATGGGACTGCCATTGCTAAGTTCCACTGACAGTGATGTCACAGGAATGGTAGGGTATCTTTAACTTGTACAGCATTCAGACATAAATTAGCAATTTATGGGCTACCATCATGGAGCCCTGTAGTCGGGTATCTGAATCCCAGCCAGGCCATCACCGGTTATGACCAGAGGTCTGCATGGAAGAGGCAACAATTGACGCAGCCTCGCCGGGCTAGGAATAATATTGGTTAAGCCGGTTAAAATATGTTCGTTCATCCCTCTGGATCAACCACTTCTATTCGGCAAGGCGCATATAGCAGTACGAACTAAACTGTATGCCGACTATGTGATCCTTCGACGGCAAAGGCAGTATGCATTAAAATTTTTTCAAAAGATAATCCATTTTATTTGACTGTGATAATTTATATCTCACATGCTTCCCCACTTGACAGAATGTTTTCCACCTTCTGTCTTTTTTAGCCGCTTAAAATCCAGGGCGATCTTAAAACAAATCTCTTTTTAATTAATCTTTAAAAATGTCAAAAAATGATATATAAATTATGACAACCGCATGAAATGGCCTAATGTAAGCCCACAAAAAACCGTACAATCGTGCTCAAATCTGTGCTGCTCTATGGACATGTAAATTAAAAAATGCGACAATCAAACAGGCCATCTTAATAATCGGACGACCAACTCATTCAACAAAGTAAATAAGCGAATCCACTGTTTGATTGCTAATTGAGCAAAGTAAACGGGGACAGGATTAGAGTCGCCTAATTGGTTAAAAGGAGACGATTCTATAGTCCTTTACTCAGCACCGTTCAGCACATCGCTGAAAATACTGATGTCAAAATTTGTCAAAAAGAAAATGCTGACCAGTTAAGGACTCCTCCAAAGAAAACTAAGGCTGCATGCGTTTTTCTTTCGGGACCAAATGCGAAAACAAGGCTAGCCAGCATGATGCAGTAGTTGCAGATACTTTCGCCAACATACCGAAAGCAAGCAATAATATCAGTGCTATGACTGAAAATCACCTTTTTAACCACAATGTTACCTGCATTCATTCAGATTGCTTTGCTGGGTATTTTGATTTGAAATTGTCCCTAGTTCCCGTTTACGTCAAAAAGTCGTCTTCAGATAATGGATCGTAATTCGAAGAACGAGACCAACTGCATAAACTCATCTTCGTGCCACAAACATTGGCTCACTTATAACCCCTTCACTTCACTATTTGAATATTCGGGCATTCATTCTTCGTTTCAATCTTCTTCGTCTTTTGAATTTAAATTATCTCGGACGGTGCTAGGCGTATTACTGCCCTCAGCAGATCAGAAAAATTAACTACATCTTTAAAAAAAAAAATAAATAGGCATCAACTACCCTCAACGAGCTGTATCAACAGGGTGTATCAAAAAAAAGTCCCACTTTCAAAAATTGCCCTAAAATTAATATTCTATAATTTTTTGAAAATCCTTAAACATAGGTTAATAGACAATGGTTCAGTGCTTTTTTGGAGCAATTGTACATAACCAACATGTCTCGCATGCAGTGGAGTAACAATAGGCGTTTCATGGAGTACAACGGCACCGGGGGCTCATCGATGGACACTTCCAGGCCCCAATAGGCAAGAATATAAATCTCTTCTCATTGTTGAAATTCCCAGACCCACCTCGACTTACTAGCTCTGTTTCACACCTTACGTTCTACATGTGCTACTGCATATTTATACCACTGCAACTGAATTCATTTCTCAGTCATGGTGCTGGCAAGTCGATGTCATCATGGTACATTCATCATTTTAACTAAACAAAAGTCTTTATAACATGAAATAATTTAGATTTATTTTTGGAAAATGCTTAATAAAACAAACAATGATAAGTTTATTCTGCTGTTGAAATCATCAGTGAGACAGCAAGTGTTTCTGGGTAATGTACAACATTCCATAGACCACCCACGTGACGATGTCACGGTCCGATCGTTTAATCCAAGGACATCTGAGGTTTAATCTTGCATGCAAGATAGGCTACAAACGAAGTATTCATGAAGGAAGCGTCAAGAGCGTAAGGAGCAGGAGGAAAGGTTGGCCAAGGTGCCGAAATTAAGCACATTTGGTTTCATAGCTAAAAGAGGCTTAAAAGCCGCTCTCCCCTTTTCTGCAGGAGCGTGAGCACAGATCAACTGTTTTTACGATGTCCACTCGCTCGCTGATTATTGTTCCCACAATTCCTTGCTGTTCACAAAATTTCAGATCATCCCAATAAAGTTATGTTAATGTGTTGTCCATTTACTCATTATGCCTTATTGTTCTTGATGATGACCATTATTAAGATAATAATTTTAAGATAATAATGTTAAGAAATAAATAGGAAACTTTATATTATAGAATGAAATAGTGTAGTAACCCTTAGTGTGTGTTGTAGCCTACGTAGGCCCTCTAAGAATTAGAAACACATGTAACGTAATGCACACGTTGCTCGACCAAAAATTTGGGGGGTGCATAAACAAGTCTGATCACGAAAAGAATTAGTCCTGGTTGATTTTCAGTCATTTATCTTTACTGATGCGTTTTCCAATTATCGTAACTGGCAACCGAAAGCACGGTTTCTCTCCATATGCTATCTAACAGCGATTAGTTGATGGGCGAAATTCAGTACAGTTGCGGAACAAGAACACTCCACACTTTACAGGTGCTGATTGTTCTCCCTGATTAGGTAAGACGACAATCATTCAACTGGACGCGTATTTGCTCATTTAAATCAATGTTATTCAAAATTGCATACCTGCGCAGATAGCTTGAGCCGCATGCTTTTTATAGCCTATTTAACCGCCGAGTGCCACGTTTTGTTTTATCAACCCACGCGATACCGAGAGTGAAAGGCGATATTTCATTGGAACAAAGACCAGTTCAATCAACGCGAAGCATTGGCCTATTAGTACATAAATTATTTTTCTGAACTTAATTTAGCCCATGATTTCATTGCTGTTAGATCGCACATGGAGAGAAACCGTGTCTTCAGTTACCAGTTTCGATAATTGGAAAACGCGCCAATAAAGGAAAATGATTGAGAACTTGCCAGGACTAATTCTTGTCATAAAGGGACGTGTCTGTGCCCCCCAATTCCCTGTTCTAGCGACGCGCCTGCACTCTACCAATATTAAACACAATCGTTCAAGTAGAAAAAACCAAGGATTTCAGCAGTGGGGGGCCCGTGTCGACAAGACCGTACTCGGGCCCACGTGGGTCACGATACGCCACTGCACGCATGAGTGAGTACAGGGTAATTACGTAAATTGCGATACACCTGCTTTGCGCGAAAGAAGTGCTAGGATGAAAACAGGATCTGAGACCACAGGAAGCAACGTATGGTATGCCCTTTGGTTATCTCACATTGCCGTTACTTTTGAATTAACACTTTCAGTCCTCAACATGTCCACCATCGCACATGTGGGCATCGCACATTTGGGAATTCCTGACGGAACCTCTGGACAGTGGCGGAGCTAGAAATGGGAATTGGGGTGGCACAGACACGTCCATTTATGACAACAGTTAGTCCTGGCTCGTTCTCAATCATTTTCCTTGATTGACGCGTTTTCCAATTATCGTAATTGGCAACTGAAGACAGTTTCTCTCCATATGCGATCTAACAGCGATGAAATCATCGGCTAAATTCAGTTCAGAAAAATAATGTACTTATTAGTTACTATTTAACTCGGCAGTTAAATAGGCTATGAAAAGCGTGCGGCTCAAGCTATTTGCGCAGGTATGCAATTTTGAATAACGTTGATTTAAATAGAGAAAATACGCGTCCTGATGAATGATTGTCGTTTTACCTGATCAGGGAGAACAATCAGCACCTGTTAAGTGTGGAGTGCTCTCGGACTGAACCTTTCGTTGATCATGAAAATGACTGAGAACAGGTCAGGACTAATAATTGTTTTAAACGGATGTTTTGTGCACCCAATTCTCAGTTCTGGTTCGCCACTGTACTGAATTTAGCCCATCATCTAATCGCTGTTGGATCGCATATGGAGAGAAACCGTGTCTTCAGTTGCCAATTACGATAATTGGAAGAAGCGTCAAGAAAGGAAAATGACTGAGAACTGGCCAGGACTAACTGTTGTCATAAAGGGACGTGTCTCTGTCTCCCCAATTCCCAATTCTAGCTCCGCCACTGCCCAACACTGTTGGTACGATAGTATTCTGTTACCATGAAAGATCGCTGTTCAGGGCTGTACTGTGGCCTAACCATTCCTGGGGAGTTTGCTTCCAATGCAGAAGTGAGGGAACTGTGCACCCAGGACCCACAAATTTATCCCATTTGCTGGGAATCCATCATTAATGATGTAACAACTGAGGACAGGTGCGTATATTTTAGTTGAACTGAAATGTGTCAAGGGATGTGTTGAGATCAAGAAGGTGCCAACACCTGGTGTTGCACCATTCTGGGGTCATCCATTCACTGATTACATAGCATGACATAACAGGACTGTTAGCCACCTGGAGAGCAAACGGTTAAAACAATTTCTCGAAAATTTCTTAGGACACTTAAGGGCATACCTAAGGTTTCTTCTCATGGTCTCAGATCCCATTTTCATCCCAGCACTTTTTCGCGCAAAACAGATGTATCACAATTTACGTAATTAGCCTGTGCTCACTCACGCATGACATGTTGAGTATGTACAATTGCACAAAAAAAAAAAAAACACTGAACCATTGTCTATCAACCCATGTAAAAGAATTTTCAAAAATGATAAAATATGAACCTTAGGGCAATTTTTCTAAGTGGTACATTTTTTTTGATACATCCTGTATATCTCTTTGAACTACCCAGCCAGCATTTCTGAACCCTATTTTTACTTCACACTTCCCAGCCACCTGACCCCCACCAACCCCTCTCTAAAATTCCCTGGATCAGTTTCCCTTTCACATCTATTACTCCCAAAAACTACCTTGCAGCGTCCACCACCATTTAAATTCTCTCCGTTCCACTCTCAATCTCTCTGGAACAAATTACAACCATTGCAATAAAAGCTAAATATATCTGTTTCCATTCTATTGATATCTCCATCTTGTTTTATGATTTCCTGAGCCCTTTCCTGCCCTTTATCCATTATTTCTTTGTCCACCTGCTCTCTCTTAGCAGCCTGAGCATTAGACATTTTTCCCTGAGATCTTATCCTTTCCACCTACCACTCCATTTTTCTGTTTACACTCCAATGCTCCAATTTCACTGCTTCCCTCACAGTGAAAACACACCACCTGCTCTCTGGATACACATTTGTCTGATACACATCCCTCTTTCCCACATCTTCTACACCTTTGGAACTGCGTCCTGACCTGCACACTGCTGCAGTGTGAGCCCTTTAATATTCCCTCACCCGATAACAAACACAATCTAAAACTATCCTTTCAGGAAGCGCAGATTTAAATTCCAACAAAACTGAAAAACATTCCTGCTCCACTCCTCCCCTTTAACTTTTCAACCTCCTTGTAGCACAAACTTCCTCTGCATTGGCCCTTACAGATCGCAGAACACCACTAAAATCCCCTTCATGTGATTTATTTTTTCCATTGGAAAGCAGACAACACTAGTTAGATCATGCAGTTTAATTATCCCTCGCCCTGAAGTGCGACAAGGGATATTAGATTGGAACAAGATTTCTCTGAAATTTTTTTACTTAGATGCGTAAAAGTTTGTATGCATAATAAGTTACTCATGATCTACGCTGAGTATGAAAATTGATTTTGAAGGATTTTTTTTTTTTTTTTTTTTTGCCCTTGATTGTGGCGGGGGATAGTGATGACACTGTCCTCTTGTTTTCAATAACTCTCCTCTTCTTCTTCTAATGAACTTTTGGTAACAGTACACCGTGAAATGTAATCCTGCCCCCCATAGGATAGAGTGTTCTACCTATCCTATATTCCGCATCTTTTCATAAAACTTCATTGTATATACGGAAGAAAGGCAAAAAAACTTTTATAATTGGTGCTTCATCACCTGAGAAAACAGAGAAAAGGGGCTGTGGAATTTAGTTGAGCATGAAAGGTAGAAAACCTACAATAACCAGAATACACTGGACCTTCATTCCAGTAGAGCCAAAGCTGAAGGTGTAAACTCCATAGCATTAAACAGCAAACCATTCACAAGCCCACAGAATCATGATCCACAAAATTTCTTACACAGGCCACCCTCAAGGGTCCAGGAGAATGCTCTGTCGAAAGAATATTTTGACAATTTGAATAGTTAAATTCATCAGTTTGGTGCACTTTGAGAATATTTAAGGCTACATTTGTGTTTTTCATGATAAAAAAAAACACTTTTATGTATACTTGTACAGTACAACTTATACAACTTACATTACAAATTGCAAGTGATAGCATAGTTTCTGTTGATGTTTGATTAAGAACGTGAAAGGAGCGGAAATTCACACCACGCTTGCTCTTCTTGGCTGGGGGCTACACACCCAATGCCCAAAGATCGACACCCAGAAACATCCGGAACACAGCAAACTAAGGAAGCACAGGGGGAAGGAAGGGTCTCTGTACATACAGACATCATCACACACTTCTAGTGGGTCATAAGGCACCATAAAGAGGGTTTATTTTAGTAGGAATCCGTACATTGTGTTTTGAAAAATCCTACTCATTCTATATTAAAACTTTTCACAGTGAAATACTTAGGCTACTTGAAATATATTTTGTGTTCACATTTGGCTATTTTACGCCTTTGAACCGAAGCAGAGTATTTGGCCGTCGGCACTGTGATAGAAACTGGGTGAGAGAGTATAGAGGAGTGAACATGGGTTTAATGGACCCTCCCACTGTTTAGCAGTTAGAAACAGACATAGCAAGAGAGAGCATTCAGCTACCACTTAAGTACCACACGGTCTCTGCAGGTGTGGAGGCCCTCATTCTCCGATTTATCCAGTGGATTCTGTGTGTGTGTACCTCCTGTGAGTGGGTGAAGGCTTGTATAGCTATACTTATGAGATATAACTCATGAGAAACCACAAATGTTGTGAGGACATTTGAGTTTGTAAGGACACAGGACTCCAAAGGATGATGTCCAATTGGTTAAATTCATAGTTACGCTAACAGTTAGGGTCAGGTTAAGGTTAGGCATATTTTGGTTTTGGTTGAGGAAAGGCTGCACAGATTGAATGAAATTCAGTAAAATGTTCTCACAAGCTTTGTGTGTATGAGTCTCTCTGTCTCCAGAATTTGGCTACAGGTCATTGGGAGCCAATTCAGTGTCGCGTAACTAAGGCAATCATTTTACTCTGAGCGTCCTCATTCACAGATGGCTACACCTATCAGATGTATTCTTGTATTTTTTCTCAGCCTCATAAAACATGACAATGTGAGGACTGTCCCACCTTCGCTACTCCAGGCTCATCCATCTTGGAATTTTTAGGTGCTGGACCCTTTATGTACAAATAAAACCTGATTCTCTTGAACACACCTTGCTGTGCCTGATTCTTAGAAAATACTAGTTTCTCAGGTAAAATTAATCACCAAGCGGTGATGTCATAAATTTTGAAAAAATACCACCGAAGGCTAAAATTAAGGGCTTTCACCTGAATGAATTCTCTGGTGGGATATTAATTAGGATTTCTGAAAGAAGCTCCTCTCACACTGAACACAATTGTGGGGCTTTACATCTGCATGAATTCTCTGGTGGGATATTAATTAGGATTTCTGAAAGAAGCTCCTCTCGCACTGAACACAATTGTGGGGCTTTACATCTACATGAAGTCTCTGGTGGGATATTAATTAGGATTTCTGAAAGAAGCTCCTCTCACACTGAACACAATTGTGGGGCTTTACATCTGCATGAAGTCTCTGCTGGGACATTAATTAGGATTTCTGAAAGAAGCTCCTCTCACACTGAACACAATTGTGGGGCTTTACATCTGCATGAATTCTCTGGTGAGATATTAATTAGGATTTCTGGAAGAAGCTCCTCTCACACTGAACACAATTGTGGGGCTTTACATCTGCATGAAGTCTCTGGTGGGATATTAATTAGGATTTCTGAAAGAAGCTCCTCTCGCACTGAACACAATTGTGGGGCTTTACATCTGCATAAATTCTCTGGTTAGATATTAATTAGGATTTCTGAAAGAAGCTCCTCTCACACTGAACATAATTGTGGGGCTTTATACCTGCATGAATTCTCTGGTGGGATATTAATTAGGATTTCTGAAAGAAGCTCCTCTCGCACTGAACACAAGTGTGGGGCTTTACACCTGCATGAATTCTCTGGTGGGATATTAATTAGGATTTCTGAAAGAAGCTCCTCTCGCACTGAACACAAATGTGGGGCTTTACACCTGCATGAATTCTCTGGTGGGATATTAATTAGGATTTCTGAAAGAAGCTCCTCTCGCACTGAACACAAATGTGGAGCTTTACATCTGCATGAATTCTCTGGTGGGATATTAATTAGGATTTCTGAAAGAAGCTCCTCTCGCACTGAACACAATTGTGGGGCTTTACACCTGAGTGAATTCTTTGGTGGGATATTAATTAGGATTTCTTAAAGAAGCTCCTCTCACACTGAACACAATTGTGGGGCTTTACACCTGCATGAAGTATCTGGTGGGATATTAATTTCTGAAAGAAGCTTCTCACACTGAACACAATTGTGGGGCTTTACACCTGCATGAACATATTAATTGTTTCTGAAAGAAAGCTTCTCACACTGAACAATTTGTGGGGCTTTACACCTGCATGAATTCTCTGGTGGGATATTATTAGGATTTCTGAAAGAAGCTCCTCTCGCACTGAACAAAATTGTGGGGGCTTTACATCTGCATGAATTCTCTGGTGGGATATTAATAGGATTTCTGAAAGAAGCTCCTCTCAAAAATGTGGGACTTTACTGAACACAAATGTGGGGCTTTACATCTGCATGAATTCTCTGGTGGGATATTAATTAGGATTTCTGAAAGAAGCTCCTCTCGCACTGAACACAAATGTGGGGCTTTACACCTGCATGAATTCTCTGGTGGGATATTAATTAGGATTTCTGAAAGAAGCTTTGAACAAAATAGTGGGGCATACACCTGCATGAATTCTCTGGTGGGATATTAATTAGGATTTCTGAAAGAAGCTCCTCTCACACTGAACAAAATGTGGGGCTTTACACCTGCATGAATTCTCTGGTGGGATATTAATTAGGATTTCTGAAAGAAGCTCCTCTCACACTGAACAAAATAGTGAGGGCTTTACACCTGCATGAATTCTCTGGTGGGATATTAATTAGGATTTCTGAAAGAAAAGAAGCTCCTCTCACACTGAACAAAATAGTGGGGCTTTACAATGAATTCTCTGGTGGGATATTAATTAGGATTTCTGAAAAGAAGCTCCTCTCACACTGAACACAATTGTGGGGCTTTACACCTGCATGAATTCTCTGGTGGGATATTAATTAGGATTTCTGAAAGAAGCTCCTCTCACACTGAACACAAATGTGGGGCTTTACACCTGCATGAATTCTCTGGTGGGATATTAATTAGGATTTCTGAAAGAAGCTCCTCTCCACTGAACACAAATAGTGGGGCTTTACACCTGCATGAATTCTCTGGTGGGATATTAATTAGGATTTCTGAAAGAAGCTCCTCTCACACTGAACACAATTGTGGGGCTTTACACCTGCATGAATTCTCTGGTGGGATATTAATTAGGATTTCTGAAAGAAGCTCCTCTCCCACTGAACACAATTGTGGGGCTTTACACCTGCATGAATTCTCTGGTGGGATATCTGGTGGGATAACAAAATTGTGGGGCTTAATTGCATGAATTCTCTGGTGGGATTTCTTAGAAAAAGAAGCTCCTCTCACTGAACACAATTGTGGGGCTTTACACCTGCATGAATTCTCTGGTGGGATATTAATTAGGATTTCTGAAAGAAGCTCCTCTCACTGAACACAATTGTGGGGCTTTACACCTGCATGAATTCTCTGGTGGGATATTAATTAGGGATTTCTGAAAGAAGCTCCTCTCCCACTGAACAAAATAGTGGGGCTTTACACCTGCATGAATTCTCTGGTGGGATATTAATTAGGATTTCTGAAAGAAGCTCCTCTCGCACTGAACAAAATAGTGGGGCTTTACACCTGCATGAATTCTCTGGTGGGATATTAATTAGGATTTCTGAAAGAAGCTCCTCTCGCACTGAACAAAATAGTGGGGCTTTACACCTGCATGAATTCTCTGGTGGGATATTAATTAGGATTTCTGAAAGAAGCTCCTCTCCCACTGAACACAATTGTGGGGCTTTACACCTGCATGAATTCTCTGGTGGGATATTAATTAGGATTTCTGAAAGAAGCTCCTCTCCCACTGAACACAATTGTGGGGCTTTACACCTGCATGAATTCTCTGGTGGGATATTAATTAGGATTTCTGAAAGAAGCTCCTCTCACACTGAACACAATAGTGGGGCTTTACACCTGCATGAATTCTCTGGTGGGATATTAATTAGGATTTCTGAAAATTAATTAGGAAAAGAAGCTCCTCTCCCACTGAACACAATTGTGGGGCTTTACACCTGCATGAATTCTCTGGTGGGATATTAATTAGGATTTCTGAAAGAAGCTCCTCTCGCACTGAACAAAATGTGGGGCTTTACACCTGCATGAATTCTCTGGTGGGATATTAATTAGGATTTCTGAAAGAAGCTCCTCTCGCACTGAACACAAATTGTGGGGCTTTACACCTGCATGAATTCTCTGGTGGGATATTAATTAGGATTTCTGAAAGAAGCTCCTCTCACACTGAACAAAATAGTGGGGCTTTACACCTGCATGAATTCTCTGGTGGGATATTAATTAGGATTTCTGAAAGAAGCTCCTCTCTCACACTGAACAAAATTGTGGGGCTTTACACCTGCATGAATTCTCTGGTGGGATATTAATTAGGATTTCTGAAAGAAGCTCCTCTCGCACTGAACAAAATAGTGGGGCTTTACACCTGCATGAATTCTCTGGTGGGATATTAATTAGGATTTCTGAAAGAAGCTCCTCTCACACTGAACAAAAATTAGGGGGCTTTACACCTGCATGAATTCTCTCTGGGATATTAATTAGGATTTCCGAAAGAAGCTCCTCTCCCACTGAACACAAATGTGGGGCTTTACACCTGCATGAATTCTCTGGTGGGATATTAATTAGGATTTCTGAAAGAAGCTCCTCTCCCACTGAACACAATTGTGGGGCTTTACACCTGCATGAATTCTCTGGTGGGATATTAATTAGGATTTCTGAAAGAAGCTCCTCTCACACTGAACAAAATAGTGGGGCTTTACACCTGCATGAATTCTCTGGTGGGATATTAATTAGGATTTCTGAAAGAAGCTCCTCTCGCACTGAACACAAATGTGGGGCTTTACACCTGCATGAATTCTCTGGTGGGATATTAATTAGGATTTCTGAAAGAAGCTCCTCTCGCACTGAACACAAATGTGGGGCTTTACACCTGCATGAATTCTCTGGTGGGATATTAATTAGGATTTCTGAAAGAAGCTCCTCTCACACTGAACAAAATAGTGGGGCTTTACACCTGCATGAATTCTCTGGTGGGATATTAATTAGGATTTCTGAAAGAAGCTCTCTCACTGAACACAAATGTGGGGCTTTACACCTGCATGAATTCTCTGGTGGGATATTAATTAGGATTTCTGAAAGAAGCTCCTCTCACACTGAACAAAATAGTGGGGCTTTACACCTGCATGAATTCTCTGGTGGGATATTAATTAGGATTTCTGAAAGAAGCTCCTCTCACACTGAACACAATAGTGGGGCTTTACACCTGCATGAATTCTCTGGTGGGATATTAATTAGGATTTCTGGAAGCTCCTCTTACTGAACAAAATTGTGGGGCTTTACACCTGCATGAATTCTCTGGTGGGATATTAATTAGGATTTCTGAAAGAACCTCCTCTCGCACTGAACAAAATGTGGGGCTTTACACCTGCATGAATTCTCTGGTGGGATATTAATTAGGATTTCTGAAAGAAGCTCCTCTCGCACTGAACACAAATGTGGGGCTTTACACCTGCATGAATTCTCTGGTGGGATATTAATTAGGATTTCTGAAAGAAGCTCCTCTCACACTGAACAAAATAGTGGGGCTTTACACCTGCATGAATTCTCTGGTGGGATATTAATTAGGATTTCTGAAAGAAGCTCCTCTCCCACTGAACAAAATAGTGGGGGCTTTACACCTGCATGAATTCTCTGGTGGGATATTAATTAGGATTTCTGAAAGAAGCTCCTCTCACACTGAACAAAAATGTGGGGCTTTACACCTGCATGAATTCTCTGGTGGGATATTAATTAGGATTTCTGAAAGAAGCTCCTCTCCCACTGAACACAATTGTGGGGCTTTACACCTGCATGAATTCTCTGGTGGGATATTAATTAGGATTTCTGAAAGAAGCTCCTCTCCCACTGAACACAATTGTGGGGCTTTACACCTGCATGAATTCTCTGGTGGGATATTAATTAGGATTTCTGAAAGAAGCTCCTCTCACACTGAACAAAATAGTGGGGCTTTACACCTGCATGAATTCTCTGGTGGGATATTAATTAGGATTTCTGAAAGAAGCTCCTCTCACACTGAACAAAATAGTGGGGCTTTACACCTGCATGAATTCTCTGGTGGGATATTAATTAGGATTTCTGAAAGAAGCTCCTCTCCCACTGAACACATTTGTGGGGCTTTACACCTGCATGAATTCTCTGGTGGGATATTAATTAGGATTTCTGAAAGAAGCTCCTCTCGCACTGAACAAAATAGTGGGGCTTTACACCTGCATGAATTCTCTGGTGGGATATTAATTAGGATTTCTGAAAGAAGCTCCTCTCCCACTGAACAAAATAGTGGGGCTTTACACCTGCATGAATTCTCTGGTGGGATATTAATTAGGATTTCTGAAAAGAAGCTCCTCTCACACTGAACAAAATAGTGGGGCTTTACACCTGCATGAATTCTCTGGTGGGATATTAATTAGATTTCTGAAAGAAGCTCCTCTCACACTGAACACAAAATTGTGGGGCTTTACACCTGCATGAATTCTCTGGTGGGATATTAATTAGGATTTCTGAAAGAAGCTCCTCTCCCACTGAACAAAATAGTGGGGCTTTACACCTGCATGATTCTCTGGTGGGATATTAATTAGGATTTCTGAAAGAAGCTCCTCTCACACTGAACAAAATAGTGGGGCTTTACACCTGCATGAATTCTCTGGTGGGATATTAATTAGGATTTCTGAAAAGAAGCTCCTCTCACTGAACACAATTGTGGGGCTTTACACCTGCATGAATTCTCTGCATATTAATTTCTCTGGTGGGATATGAATTCTCTGGTGGGATTTCTTAGAAAAGAAGCTCCTCTCACACTGAACAAAATAGTGGGGCTTTACACCTGCATGAATTCTCTGGTGGGATATTAATTAGGATTTCTGAAAGAAGCTCCTCTCCCACTGAACACAATTGTGGGGCTTTACACCTGCATGAATTCTCTGGTGGGATATTAATTAGGATTTCTGAAAGAAATAGCTCCTCTCCACTGAACACATTTGTGGGGCTTTACACCTGCATGAATTCTCTGGTGGGATATTAATTAGGATTTCTGAAAGAAGCTCCTCTCACACTGAACAAAATAGTGGGGCTTTACACCTGCATGAATTCTCTGGTGGGATATTAATTAGGATTTCTGAAACCTCACACTGAACAAAATTCTTTACACCTGCATGAATTCTCTGGTGGGATATTAATTAGGATTTCTGAAAGAAGCTCCTCTCCCACT
This sequence comes from Gymnothorax javanicus, assembly GCA_029692085.1. Lineage (NCBI taxonomy): Eukaryota > Metazoa > Chordata > Actinopteri > Anguilliformes > Muraenidae > Gymnothorax > Gymnothorax javanicus. The sequence goes on from CM056196.1 coordinate 157,018,792, forward strand.
GAACACAATTGTGGGGCTTTACACCTGCATGAATTCTCTGGTGGGATATTAATTAGGATTTCTGAAAGAAGCTCCTCTCGCACTGAACAAAATTGTGGGGCTTTACACCTGCATGAATTCTCTGGTGGGATATTAATTAGGATTTCTGAAAGAAGCTCCTCTCACACTGACACAAATAGTGGGGCTTTACACCTGCATGAATTCTCTGGTGGGATATTAATTAGGATTTCTGAAAGAAGCTCCTCTCACACTGAACAAAATTGTGGGGCTTTACACCTGCATGAATTCTCTGGTGGGATATTAATTAGGATTTCTGAAAGAAGCTCCTCTCACACTGAACAAAATAGTGGGGCTTTACACCTGCATGAATTCTCTGGTGGGATATTAATTAGGATTTCTGAAAGAAGCTCCTCTCGCACTGAACACAAATGTGGGGCTTTACACCTGCATGAATTCTCTGGTGGGATATTAATTAGGATTTCTGAAAGAAGCTCCTCTCACACTGAACACAAATAGTGGGGCTTTACACCTGCATGAATTCTCTGGTGGGATATTAATTAGGATTTCTGAAAGAAGCTCCTCTCACACTGAACAAAATAGTGGGGCTTTACACCTGCATGAATTCTCTGGTGGGATATTAATTAGGATTTCTGAAAGAAGCTCCTCTCACACTGAACAAAATAGTGGGGCTTTACACCTGCATGAATTCTCTGGTGGGATATTAATTAGGATTTCTGAAAGAAGCTCCTCTCACACTGAACAAAATTGTGGGGCTTTTACACCTGCATGAATTCTCTGGTGGGATATTAATTAGGATTTCTGAAAGAAGCTCCTCTCGCACTGAACACAAATGTGGGGCTTTACACCTGCATGAATTCTCTGGTGGGATATTAATTAGGATTTCTGAAAGAAGCTCCTCTCCCACTGAACACAAATGTGGGGCTTTACACCTGCATGAATTCTCTGGTGGGATATTAATTAGGATTTCTGAAAGAAGCTCCTCTCACACTGAACAAAAATGTGGGGCTTTACACCTGCATGAATTCTCTGGTGGGATATTAATTAGGATTTCTGAAAGAAGCTCCTCTCACACTGAACAAAATAGTGGGGCTTTACACCTGCATGAATTCTCTGGTGGGATATTAATTAGGATTTCTGAAAGAAGCTCCTCTCGCACTGAACACAAATTGTGGGGCTTTACATCTGCATGAATTCTCTGGTGGGATATTAATTAGGATTTCTGAAAGAAGCTCCTCTCACTGAACAAAATTGTGGGGCTTTACACCTGCATGAATTCTCTGGTGGGATATTAATTAGGATTTCTGAAAGAAGCTCCTCTCTCCCACTGAACACAATTGTGGGCTTTACACCTGCATGAATTCTCTGGTGGGATATTAATTAGGATTTCTGAAAGAAGCCTCTCTCACACTGAACAAAATAGTGGGGCTTTACACCTGCATGAATTCTCTGGTGGGATATTAATTAGGATTTCTGAAAGAAGCTCCTCTCTCACTGAACAAAAATGGGGGGCTTTACACCTGCATGAATTCTCTGGTGGGATATTAATTAGGATTTCAAAGAAGCTCCTCTCTTTCCACTGAACACAAAATGTGGGGCTTTACACCTGCATGAATTCTCTGGTGGGATATTAATTAGATTTCTGAAAGAAGCTCCTCTCCACACTGAACAAAATAGTGGGGCTTTACACCTGCATGAATTCTCTGGTGGGATATTAATTAGGATTTCTGAAAGAAGCTCCTCTCCCACTGAACAAAATATGTGGGGCTTTACACCTGCATGAATTCTCTGGTGGGATATTTCTGAAAGAAGCTCCTCTCCCACTGAACAAAATAGTGGGGCTTTACACCTGCATGAATTCTCTGGTGGGATATTAATTAGGATTTCTGAAAGAAGCTCCTCTCCCACTGAACAAATTTGGGGGCTTTACACCTGCATGAATTCTCTGGTGGGATATTAATTAGGATTTCTGAAAGAAGCTCCTCTCCCACTGAACACAATTGTGGGGCTTTACACCTGCATGAATTCTCTGGTGGGATTAATTAGGATTTCTGAAAGAAGCTTAGGATTTTACACCTGCATGAATTCTCTGGTGGGATATTAATTAGGATTTCTGAAAGAAGCTCCTCTCACACTGAACACAATTGTGGGGCTTTAACCTGCATGAATTCTCTGGGGGATTTCTGAAAGAAGCTCCTCTCACACTGAACACAATAGTGGGGCTTTGCATGCATGAATTCTCTGGTGGGATATTAATTAGGATTTCTGAAAGAAGCTCCTCTCACACTGAACAAAATAGTGGGGCTACACCTGCATGAATTCTCTGGTGGGATATTAATTAGGATTTCTGAAAGAAGCTCCTCTCCCACTGAACAAAAATGTGGGGCTTTACACCTGCATGAATTCTCTGGTGGGATATTAATTAGGATTTCTGAAAGAAGCTCCTCTCACACTGAACAAAATGTGGGGCTTTACACCTGCATGAATTCTCTGAACAATTAGGAATCTCACACTGAACAAAATAGTGGGGCTTTACACCTGCATGAATTCTCTGCATTTCTGAAAGAAGCTCCTCTCCCACTGAACATTCACCTGCATGAATTCTCTGGTGATATTAATTAGGATTTCTGAAAAGAAGCTCCTCTCCCACTGAACAAAATAGTGGGGCTTTACACCTGCATGAATTCTCTGGTGGGATAAGAAGCTCCTCTCACACTGAACAAAATAGTGGGGGGCTTACACCTGCATGAATTCTCTGGTGGGATATTAATTAGGATTTCTGAAGCTCCTCTCACACTGAACACATTTGTGGGGCTTTACACCTGCATGAATTCTCTGGTGGGATATTAATTAGGATTTCTGAAAGAAGCTCCTCTCACACTGAACAAAATAGTGGGGCTTTACACCTGCATGAATTCTCTGGTGGGATATTAATTAGGATTTCTGAAAGAAGCTCCTCTCGCACTGAACAAAATAGTGGGGCTTTACACCTGCATGAATTCTCTGGTGGGATATTAATTAGGATTTCTGAAAGAAGCTCCTCTCCCACTGAACACAAATGTGGGGCTTTACACCTGCATGAATTCTCTGGTGGGATATTAATTAGGATTTCTGAAAGAAGCTCCTCTGAAACAAAATAGGGCTTACACCTGCATGAATTCTCTGGTGGGATATTAATTAGGATTTCTGAAAGAAGCTCCTCTCCCACTGAACAAAATAGTGGGGCTTTACACCTGCATGAATTCTCTGGTGGGATATTAATTAGGATTTCTGAAAGAAGCTCCTCTCACACTGAACAAAATAGTGGGGCTTTACACCTGCATGAATTCTCTGGTGGGATATTAATTAGGATTTCTGAAAAGAAGTTTCTGAAAAGCTCTCACACTGAACAAAATAGTGGGGCTTTACACCTGCATGAATTCTCTGGTGGGATATTAATTAGGATTTCTGAAAGAAGCTCCTCTCCCACTGAACACATTTGTGGGGCTTTACACCTGCATGAATTCTCTGGTGGGATATTAATTAGGATTTCTGAAAGAAGCTCCTCTCCCACTGAACACAAATGTGGGGCTTTACACCTGCATGAATTCTCTGGTGGGATATTAATTAGGATTTCTGAAAGAAGCTCCTCTCCCACTGAACAAAATTGTGGGGCTTTACACCTGCATGAATTCTCTGGTGGGATATTAATTAGGATTTCTGAAAGAAGCTCCTCTCACACTGAACAAAATAGTGGGGCTTTACACCTGCATGAATTCTCTGGTGGGATATTAATTAGGATTTCTGAAAGAAGCTCCTCTCGCACTGAACAAAAATAGTGGGGCTTTACACCTGCATGAATTCTCTGGTGGGATATTAATTAGGATTTCTGAAAGAAGCTCCTCTCTCACTGAACAAAATTGTGGGGCTTTACACCTGCATGAATTCTCTGGTGGGATATTAATTAGGATTTCTGAAAGAAGCTCCTCTCGCACTGAACAAAATAGTGGGGCTTTACACCTGCATGAATTCTCTGGTGGGATATTAATTAGGATTTCTGAAAGAAGCTCCTCTCACACTGAACAAAATAGTGGGGCTTTACACCTGCATGAATTCTCTGGTGGGATATTAATTAGGATTTCTGAAAGAAGCTCCTCTCCCACTGAACACAATTGTGGGGCTTTACACCTGCATGAATTCTCTGGTGGGATATTAATTAGGATTTCTGAAAGAAGCTCCTCTCGCACTGAACAAAATAGTGGGGCTTTACACCTGCATGAATTCTCTGGTGGGATATTAATTAGGATTTCTGAAAGAAGCTCCTCTCACACTGAACAAAATAGTGGGGGGCTTTACACCTGCATGAATTCTCTGGTGGGATATTAATTAGGATTTCTGAAAGAAGCTCCTCTCCCACTGAACACAATTGTGGGGCTTTACACCTGCATGAATTCTCTGGTGGGATATTAATTAGGTTTTCTGAAAGAAGCTCCTCTCGCACTGAACACAATTGTGGGGCTTTACACCTGCATGAATTCTCTGGTGGGATATTAATTAGGATTTCTGAAAGAAGCTCCTCTCGCACTGAACAAAATTGTGGGGCTTTAGATCTGCATCAATTCTCTGGTGGGATATTAATTAGGTTTTCTGAAAGAAGCTTCTCTTGCACTGAACACAATTGTGGGGCTTTACATCTGCATGAATTCTCTGGTGGGATATTAATTAGGATTTCTGAAAGAAGCTCCTCTCGCACTGAACACAATTGTGGGGCTTTACATCTGCATGAATTCTCTGGTGGGATATTAATTAGGATTTCTGAAAGAAGCTCCTCTCGCACTGAACACAATTTTGGGCCTTTACACCTGCATGAATTCCCTGGTGGGATATTAATTAGGATTTCTGAAAGAAGCTCCTCTTGCACTGAACACAATTGTGGGGCTTTACATCTGCATGAATTCTCTGGTGGGATATTAATTAGGATTTCTGAAAGAAGCTCCTCTTGCACTGAACACACTTGTGGGGCTTTACATCTGCATGAATTCTCTGGTGGGATATCAATTAGGATTTCTGAAAGAAGCTCCTCTCGCACCGAACACAATTTTGGGCCTTTACACCTGCACGAATTCTCTGGTGGGATATTAAGTAGGATTTCTGATAGAAGCTCCTCTCGCACTGAACACAATTGTGGGGCTTTAGATCTGCATTAATTCTCTGGTGGGATATTAATTAGGATTTCTGAAAGAAGCTCCTCTCGCACTGAACACAATTGTGGGGCTTTACATCTGCATGAATTCTCTGGTGGGACTGTAGCTGGAGTTTCCAGGAAAAGCTCCTGCCACACAGATCACATTTGTAGGGCTTTTCACCCTTTTGAATGCACTGGTCGGATATTAAAGGAGGAGACCGCACTTCGGCAAAGTATATTTCAGCGAAAAGTAGAATTCTTGAAGTGTCTAAAACGCATATTTTAATTTGATAATAATCCAGTGTGATGCATTTTTAAACCAGCGAGTCTTCAAATATGCTTCAATATCAGGGGGCCGACATTTTTACCAGGGGAATCTTCTGATTTTGAATTTGATTTTCGGAAACCTCACCTTTAAGGTAGAATACTGCTATTAAGCATGAAAATCTTTATTTCATCACGTAAAATTGCTTTATTGATATGAGAAGCAAACATTCAAATTAGCGGGGATGGAGGTGATTTGCATAAAGTATGCAAATTAGGTGTCCAAGATGGCCGCTGCAAAGGGGCATATCATGACAACTTCAAAATACTATACCTCAGTAACTAATAGACATATTAACTTCTTATTTGCACACAGGTTGCCTGATCCAGCATCTATGAGCTAAACCTCTTAAAGTTGGATACTTTAACAAAATGCAAAGGTGTTTTGAAATTTTGCTCTTGACTTGAAAATTCTCTACCTCATTATATATTCAGCACCCCCTGAAATTAAAAGAGTGCCAAAAGGGCCATATTTTTTAGGTTCCGGACAGCCATCATGCTGTAAACTATTTATGTTCCAAACTTCATTCAAATCGGACTGCGGTTTTTGAGAAATGGCGCATGAAAAATGTGGAAATGGTACGAAAAGTCAATTTTCAGGAAAGCCTAAAAAAGTCTATCAGTCATCAAAAACATTAAAAAACCAAAAAATGATATTTTTTGCATAAATCAGTATTTCTATGGCAGTAATCTACCTTAAATGCTTAGTAACCTAAACCTTTCAGAGTTTACATCTCCCGATTAGCCACAGATGCTCAGACGAATTGGAAAAAACTGACCACCATCTAATTTATTTTTGATGGCATTTTTATGCATTGCACCAAAAAAATAGATAACTCGGTCGCCACAGGGACCAAGTCATGTATCTCCCCGATCCCCAAATTTCGGACGAAATGGCTGCCGGAAGCCACATTGGACGTTCGAAATTTCCGAAATTCGGTCTTGAGCATTGTCAAACTAGATAACTCGGTCGCCACAGGGACCAAGTCATGTATGTCCCCGATCCCCAAATTTCGGACGAAATGGCCGCCGGCAGCCATATTGAACGTCCGAAATTTGCGAAAATTGGTGTTGCGCATTGTCCAATCAATATCATCGCCTGTGTGAAATTTGGAGAAATTCCTATAATAGTTGTGGCTTCCAGAACCTGAAACAGAAAATCCCTGCGGGTGCGGCGGCAGTGGCTGCAGCCCCAGAACTAAACCATAGTATCACCCGACTATCGTCGTCAGGGAGATACAATTATGAGGCTTGTTCTTCTGCGCATAAATGTTGATGTAAAATGTCAATTTGCCTTTATAATTTCTGCACTCTTGTAGCGGCACAGATTTGCGTAAATTAGTTTGCTTGGCTTATTTAGCAATAAGCCGCAAGAATCCATTCTATATTCTAAATGTATTCGCAGCTAAAGGGCGTTGAAGGCATGTTGCACAGCAGAGTGGCAATCGTAAGAATGGCAAAAATAAATGCTGCAAAGTCAGCGAAAGTTTTGGATTTTTGCATTTATACTGCCATACTTACAATTCCTTATCAATCAAACAAATGTTGGCGATACGCATTCACTTTTTTAATTACCATTTCTAATTTTGGTCATGTATTGGTCGTGGTTGCTCAGTGGATAAATTGTTTGATTGTTAATCAGGCCAGCTTAAGTAAAAACAGCTTGCGGGCAGTCAAGCTGTAAAGGGTGAGCTTACTGAAGGCCCTCTGAAAAACTATATTGCCCAGATGAAAGAAAAGACAACTGATGTCACGAAAGAGAATGACTGGCGCCACAAGCACCGTGGTATTGACGTTTGGTTGGATACAGTTTTTTGACTGCGTTCAAAATGTACACTAACCCACTATATTGGGCATTATGCAGTGAATGTTCTACATTGAAAACAATATAGAGAATGAGTGAGCAAGTGGACACGTGCATTCCAAATGCAGCCTTAGATTCCCCAAGTCAAAATGTCTGCCCCCTGATATTGACGCCAATTTGAAGACTTGTCAGTTTTAAAATGCATCGCACTGGATCATTAACAATTTAAAATTTATAAAACTATGCATTTTAGACGCATCATGAATTCTACTTTCCACTGAAATATACTTTGCCGAGGTGCGGTCTCCTCCTTTAATTGGGATTTCCGAGAAAAGCCCGTCTCATACTGATAAAATTTGTATGGGTTTTCCCCTGTATGAAAACACTGTTGAAAATTTAAGTGTGATTTCCTGGAAAAGCTGTTATCACACTGATCACATTTGTAGGGCTTCTAAAACTGTATGAATGCTCAGATGGGATTTTATTTGAGGTTTCCATAAAATGCTCTTCTTATACTCGTTACATTCATATAGCTTTTTACCAATATTAATTTGATTATGGCAGCATAAATTACTTTTTCCTCTGAAACACCTCTCACTGGATGCATTGGTCGGACTTTTCATAATTATGAATTAGCCCATGAGAATGTAGCATTTTTCAACCTGAAACACTTCCCACACAGATCACACGTGGTGGGCTTTTCACTTGAATAAATTTGTGCATGGGAATGTCAACGAGATATAAGACTGAAACTCTTCCCGCTCTGATAACATTGGAGGGGCTTTTCACCTGCATGAACTCTAAATCGACTGTTTTTTCCCCTGTTCTGTTCCTGCTTGGATTTGGCCCTTCTTCTCACTGCCATGGTCCAGTCTGACCACTTTCATCAACAGCAGCTCCATTAAGCTCAGTGTTCATGAGAACGCTCATTAAACCTTTACTGGATTCTGGCTTCACCTCAGATTTGATGTCAACACAATTCGTCGCCTGAAAACCAGAGTGTTCCAAGTCCACTTTTTGAAAAAAAATGAGTTATGGGTACCATAGTAAAGCTGAGGTGATATTCTATCTCCTGACCAAGTTTCGGCTTGAAATAAGCCCTGGAAGCATGATTTTTAGAATTTAATTTTGTTTCATCTCCTCAAAATAAGCGTTCTGTTGAAAACCACACTGTTCTAAGTGATTAACCAATTGCTGATGTTTTTTTTGTCACATGACCTGGAGATAGAACAATTTGGTACTGACGAATTGACTGTGGTCATGTGGACAGGGTGAGTACATTTTTATTGATTTTTGCATGAAAACATTATAATTGAAATAAATGAATTGAGTATAATGATTCCCTAACTCCTCAAGACGACAGCTTAATCAATTTCTCATGTATTTCTTGTTATATAGAGAAAGGGTCCATCTTGAAATGAAAAGAGGAGATAGAACACTTTGGATCTGAGACAATTGCGAATCCACCATCTATTTTCCAATGATGCTGTTATGGATATGGAACAACGAACTTTTAAACATTTCACTAGCTTGTGGAGTATTGTTGCAGTTGAGTTGTGGGGTCAGTTTGACATAATTAGGTATAGTCCATCATATATTTTCAAAATGCCTTTTATTTTCTTTCCAATTCTTTCCAAGGTTGAATTCACTTGTTACATTTTAGTTTATTCAAACATTTTTGTGTTTAAATTTGTATTATTTGTTTCACTTTACCAGGGGTTGCGATACACATTGAATTATTGCTTAGCCGTCAATGAATGCTAAAACTTAAAAGCATTTTTTTCTAAAGTACATCATCATCAAAAGCTGATTTTTGTACTTAGGGTGATGTATCCTACAAACTGTTCATTTTATGAGGTGCAAGGTTGGAACCTCTTGCGTCTGTTGTGTTTTTGATTTTGATAATAAAAAGTTATTGTTCGATGCCTTGGTTTTTGCTTTTCTTTTTAGTAGAAAGATCTGCAGCATAGTATGAACAATGTTACATGTGATACAGTTGATGCAAGGAATTTTTCATATAGTTCTGCTGTCAATGTATCGCCTGAAAAGTTAAAATGCATTTTAAACATAAAATAGAATCAAAATGGTTCATTTATTTGAAAGAAATAAGCTATTATTTAAGACAATCTTCACTAAGAACAGTTTAGTTTTACCAAGAACTCATTTTGATGAACATAAATGTTCCATCTCCAAACTAAAAACGTCAAAAACTCATATAAATCATAACATTAAGGCCAAACTTTGGCTAAAATTGCTTCAGAATGTCGTTTTCTTTCTTCTGTGCAAATTTGATTGGAAATTGTTAACAAAACATTAAATAAATGCGATTTGAAACTTTGGAGTCTATTATCTCAAAATCAGGTTTTTGTGACATGGAACGTTCTGGTTTTCAGGCGACGAATTCTTGTCTGGCAAGACACCCATATGTTCAGCCTTAACACAGTCTCCATCATCTGTTTCAGTTTAGATTTGGTCAGGATGCAGATGGGCAAAATAGGCCAGCTCTGTAATGTCTCGACTCTCAATCTTTACATCCCCAGTGTTGGTGGAGCCCAGATCAGTTTCTGTTTTTATCACTGTGTGAAGGGGAATGGGACAAAGGCCCAGACGTGACACATGATAATAAATCTAAAAGCCACCCAAGAAATGCGAGTGACCTCTAAATGGAGAAACGGTAACAGAAAAAGTGAGCGTAACTCCCCGGCAATTTTCCAACAAAAACAATCCAGAAAAAATGGGCAAAAATCCTCCCAGGAAAAAAGAGCTTTCTCAAAAGAGAAAGACAGGGTACCACCCCCTCCTGCTGGAACAGGAGCGAAGCGACAGAGGTCTGCAAGCAAAGACTATGCTGCAACAAATAAGACCTTCTGTGGGACCGAACATAAACTCTGACGAACAGAACAATAAATCGGACGGACAAACACCAAATCCTTAACTCTTTCAAGGAGCTTCCTCCAACTAATTACCAAGGGCTTCGTAGACCTCGCAAGAGTGACACAAACGCACCAGACTGCGATGGAAGCACCTCTTAAATAGTCTCTCCACATCTGCAAAAAATCAGCAATCAACCACCTGATCACACAGCAGGATAGTCCTCAGGTGGCAAAGAAAATGCACAGCAGGTAGCAACCCCCCAAAACCATGACAGGACCAACCCCCTAAGGAGCGGCCCCAGATGATCCGGCCTTCCTGCGAAACTCAGCTATCAAGTCAGGGTCAAGAATGTCCCCAGACTGGACCCTCGGGACCATAGCCCTCCCACTCCACAACGTACTGGATCCCATGACCCACCCCATCTGCTGGCCAAGATACGCCGAACCATGTAAGCTGGCTGCCCGCCAACCATGCGAGGAGGTGGCGGGGCAGCCTCAGGAGGGACCAGCGGACTGACAGCGAGAGGTTTCAGCCAGGAAATGTGAAAAGTGGGGTGTACCCTCATGGACCGGGGAAGCTGAAGCCGCTCCGTAATAGGGTTCATCTTGCGAATGATCTTAACAGACCAATAAACTTGGGCGCAAGATTTTTGGACTCAACATGCAGCGGCAGGTCCCGCGAGGACAACCAAACCCTTTGGTCCACGTGATACGAGGGATCAGGGCGGCATCGCCAATCAGCCAGGCTTTTTTGCTTAGCAGCAGCCCGCAGAAGCGAGAGACGCACCCGTCGCCATGTAGACCAGCAGCGACAAACGTATGCCTCAGCAGACGGTACCCCCACTTCCCGCTAAAGATCTTGAAATAAGGGCAGCTGATAGCCGAACTGCGCCTCAAAAGGGGAGAAGCCTGTGGAAGCATTGCACAGGGTGTTGTGGGCGTACTCAGCCAACCCTAACTGTCTGCTCCACAATTAGGGATTAGCAGATGCAAGAGAGCGCAAGGTAGCCTCCAGTACGGTTTACATTTTAAGACATCCTCAGGTCTCAGTGTGAGGTATCAGGTGTCAGGGAAACCTCTGTCATTTGTCAGACAAAACGGCGTCATGTCTCAAACAAACCTTCGTCAAACCAAACGGTCTCAGGCTTCAAAATAAACATCATCATACGAAACGGCGTCAGATAAAAGGGCCTCAGATTAAACAGCTTCAGACGAAACGGCCTCAGATTAAATGGCTTAAAAATGAAAATCATCAGACAAAACGGCGTCAAAAAACGGCCTCAGATAAAACGGCCTCAGGTCGTAAAACACGACATAACATTTTATTTTGAAGGAACTGGAAGTATACGGTGACTACCGAGATAATGTTAGCTTGATTGCTTAGCTACCAAGTTCGCTAGCCTTGCTAGCCAACAGTTTGGTGCACGGATGTCAATAGAAAATAATTGAATAAAAAAAACATTATTTTGGTATTTCACTCAGCTAGAGTTGAACACAAGCATTTATTTTATGCCAAATATAGCTGCTCCCTAGTCTTGATTCCTTGCTAGTTCGCTAGCTTAGCTAGCCAACAGTTTGGTGCACAGAATTAAATAGAAAATAAATGAATAAAAATTATCCATTATTTTGCTATCTCACTTAGCTACAGTTGAACCGCGATCATTTATGTTTTACCAAATATAACTGCTTGCTAGCTAGCTCGCTAACATTAATTCACTTGTTTAGCTAGCAAGTTTGCTAGCCTAGCTGGCCTACAGTTTGGTGCACAGAATTCAATAGAAAATAAATGAATAAAAATTATCCATTATTTTGCTATCTCACTTAGCTAGAGTTGAACCGCGAGCATTTATGTTATACTAAATATAACTGTCAGCTAGCTAGGCTAGCGAACTAGCTAGCTAAGCAAGTGAACAAATGTTAGCGAGCTAGCTAGCGAGCAGTTATGTTTGGTATAACATAAATGATCGCAGTTCAACTTTAGCTAAGTGAGATAGTGAAATAATGGATAATTTTTATTCATTTATTTTCTATTGAATTCTGAGCACCAAACCCAGATAGCAAAAAGTTGTCGGGCCAGATGCGGGCAGATTCCGGGTTCTGACTCCATTTTAATCGGCCCGATTCCGTATGGCCGTAATCGGCCCAGAATCAGATTGAATGACTGCCCGATTCTGGCGCAGTTGCCTTTCTGCCGTCGCCGCCGTCAATTTGCCATTATTCAGCCAGATCTGGCCCGATTACAGAAAAATTAATCTGGCCCGATTACCACTCACCGGAACTCAGCCGACACTGCCCGCACATCGCTAGAATGCCGCCACATGCGGCCCAGTTGCAGAAAAATTGATCTGGCCCGATTACCACTCACCGGAACTCAGCCGACACTGCCTGCACATCGCCAGAATGCCGCCACATGTGGCCCAGTTGCAGAAAAATTTATCTGGCCCGATTACCACTCACCGGAACTCAGCCGACACTGCCTGCACATCGCCAGAATCCTGCCACATGCGGCCCAGTTACGAGCCATACCAGTGTTATTTGCTGCCAGTGTTCTGTCAGTTTTTGCATACCTATCAAAATATGCTACCTTCTGCGATTGCGCTGACCCGAATCTTGGGCTCTGTTTCTTTGCTCACATCTTTACCTTCAACAGTCAAAAAAAAAAAAAAACCTTTTTTAGTGCGCTTTTAACTTGTAAGCGTATGTATTTCTGCATGTACACGCTGGGTTTTCCTGAAAATGCAGAACTTAGGTGATAATGGCGTGCGGCAAATATCTTTTTAAACGAAGTTGTCCAACTCATTGTAACATCTGCTTATGTTATAATAAGCTAAGAAATAACAAAGTTACTTCCGTAGACTGATTCATATTACTATATTAAGACGAAAACAAAGACTTTACGATCGCTTTGCACTGCGGTAGCATTTTTTGACAAGGCTGCACAAATTGTCAGAACACCGGATCTTTACAAACTCTAGGAATAGGAGTTACGAAATCATATTTTAGATAATAATAATAATAATAATAATAATAATAAATCGTAATGTTACACATATTTTACAGTATGTTTTCTCTTTAAGCAAACCAGAAAATGCCTGAAGGTCCTTACAGTTGTCAATAAAAAAAGATTAAATTAAGAAAAATAGCACCGTAATGCTAGTTATATATTTAAAAATAAAATAATAGAAGTATTAATAATCATAGTACAAAGATGAAGTCAATGATATCTGCAAAAAGAACTATTTACAGTAACATTTGCCAAAACCATTTCTTTTTTCATGCGTTTTTCATGCTAAAATCCTGAATAACTCCAATATCCACAGGCATCTTGGGGTAATTATTTTTATTTTAGTGTGATAATGAGTAACATGAAGGCACTAACATTTCTTAATAAATGAAGAACGTCTCAATTATTTAAAAAAAAAAGTAAGAAAATTAATTATATAATTTAATAAAATCCTCTGCTCTGCTTAGAATTTTACAGTCCTGCAGGGGGAGGCACTGTTCGGGAGATGACCCTTCAATCGCCATGTTAAGCCTGCAATACAACACGAAAAATAAGAGTATGTCAAAAGTTGTTTCACATTAATACACTATAACTAGTGCTAAGCAGTCTGAAATTTGAATGCAGTTTGTACATGAAAATAAAGAGCAGTCAGAGTTCTAAAACGGTTAGGTTTGAGCATCACTTCCACTGACTCCCATTATAAATGTAAATAGAAAGTCAAACATTTTAAAAAGCATGAAGTTCACTAAAAAAAGGGTTAATAATAGGCGATTAAAATATACGGCATCACCTGAACATTTACATATTTATTGAACTTTATGGTTGAACCTATGAAAGAATAATTTTGTTGGAGGGTTGTGCTCCTAAACTGGGAGGATTTCCCTTAACACATAAAACAGCCTATGCAAGCAAGACTAATGGAGATAATAAGCATCTGGTTCACACTGAATGCAATTAATGTCTTGAAGCTTCAGCAATATGAATGGATTTATTTTCGCTTAAGTACTTTTAATTAGTGGTAGGGTATTAGTTAAAACAAGTCCAGACAGACTACATAGCCGCACCATAAAGGTACCTACATGAAAAAAAAGTGTTAAATGTCAAGTTATACCGCCGCCCACAGAGCTTTCTGGCTCATCGGTCACTTGTTGGAAGCAAAGTTTATTTCTTTGATCCGATGAGGCGAAATTGCCCGATGAAGGAACTAATACCCCCGTCACACCGGTTTGGCGGTGCCACTGCGGTGCTTGTACGGCATAAACTGCAGTGGCACCGCCATGATCTCCATGGTTCCTCAGTAGTTCCGCAACTGATCTTCGTAGCACCGCAGAAAACTGTCAAAACCGCAGACCTCCACGGTGGCACGGAGGAAACTTTGAACATGTTCAAAACTTCCGCAGTGCCACCGCAGGTCGGGCCAATCTGCACTGGGATCGCCGTGGCACCGCCATGACCGCCATGGGACCGCATTAGGACCTCAGTAGCACCTCCATCACCGTCCTGCCTCCGCAGTACAAACGCCGTGCAATCGCCAAAAAAAGTAGACTAGCGACCCTACAGCGATCCCGTGGCGGTTATGGTGGCGTTAAGATGGTGCACTGCGGGTATGGGGGTGCTACTGCAAAGTCATTTTAAACACTTGTACCACGTTTCGGTGGCATCACTATAGGAATAAATCATCAGCAGACAAAATATTACAATGAATTTCGAATGAAAACCATCTCCCATTTATAGCCGACATGGAGCCGCCCTGCTGCCGCAGCACCACCACCATAGCACTTCAGTAACACCGCCATCCCCGCAGTAGCACCTCACTGGCCCCTCAACGCTGCCACCAACACTGCAGTACTGCCGCCAATAATCGCCGTGGCACCGCCATCAAACCGTAGTGGCAACTCAATGGGATCGCCATGTCCTCAGTGACCCCGCCGTGGTTCCGCCCTGGTTCCCCAGTAGCACCGCGAAGAAAAACACGTTTGACGGGTAGGGGAAAACTATGAAAACACTACTGGCGGTGTCACTACGGTGATGGCGATTTTGACAAAAATCTGCAGTGGCACCGCCAATCCAGTGTGACGGGGGTATGAGCTCTGATTTCGCCTCATCGGATCACGCCCGACACATCGGACACTGACCTGATAGTGGACAAAATCTGATTCCTCGGCCTGTGACACAATAGTCTTCCGTGGGTGACCGGAAGAAATGAACTTTGCTTCCGATGAGTGACCGATGAGCCAGAAAGCTCTGTGGAACGGGGGTATTAGCCCTAAGGCAGTGGTGGTCAACCCTGGTCCTGGAGAGCTGCAGCGTCTGCTGGTTTTTGATGTTACTCAGCACTTAATTGACGAATGAAAGCAGTTGATTACATGCTTAACTCATCTCACCTGGTGTCTTAGGTTGAAATAGGGTGGAGAGAACCATACTCAGCACACTCTGTGGCTCTACAGGACCAGGATTAGCAACCCCTGCCCTATAAACTTTTATCTTTACTTTGTTCTTCTACTTTGTCCATATTACAACTATGCTAAATGCCCAACTACATTGACAAATCTTGGTTTCCATGTAGACTGCTGTCACAACCTGCATGTCTGCTGAATTGGCTCTAGAAGTCTTGTAGGTAGTTCCTGGTAATTGATTGATTGGTTTATTATTCCCTTAGTGCAGGAGTATAGCTAACCCTGGTCCCAGAGAGCCACAGGGTGTGCTGAGTTAAAAGTGCATTTTGGGAGTGTCCCAGATCTGAATGATATTTTGAAACTCGCAATACTCCAATGATTTCAATTTCCTTTGGCTGGAAACTGTATGCATACATTAAAAGACACTGTGAGATAAATATCCTAAGCCAAAAAAAAAAAAAAATCAAAGGTGGTGGTTATCTGACAAAAATCACTGAAAATAGGGGTGTCCGAAAAAACCCACTCAACTCCATAACCATCACTACACAGACTCCCCCTGGAGACAGAAACTGAAATCACAGTATATGGCCCATGCAAACAGAACCTTTGTGTGACCCCCCGTAGCGACCATGTGGACTTTTTTCAAAATGGCTCTATGATTATTTCAAAATTTCTCAAAATGTTGGCATCCTATGGTGAGTATACATTTTAAACTCCACTCCGTTACCTTCATTAAAATCCATGGTTATGGTATTACAAATTTTTAATCCTGCTTTTGATAATACTTGTGCAAAACCCTCCATGATATTGTAGGAAGCATCAAAAGTTACTGCACTGGTGCATGGAAAATTCCACTTTTCTGAAAAACGCTCCACTCCATAACCTCAACTCTGTTACCAATATTGGTTATGGAGGTGAGTAAAATGGTAATGGTACATGGTAATGGTTTATCAGTTTCAATCAGAGGCACTGAAAAGGATGATATTCACTCAGTTTCAGAACTTTGGTATATCACAATGTACCAGGAGAGAGCCTCACTTGAAAAAGTAACGGAGTTGAGTGGATCCGGGGACACTGCAATTAAATTGAATTAAAAAAAATTAAAATGGCCTGTCCAAAAAATTCTGCTCTGGTTCAAGCTCTGCCTCGTGGTTTTTTGAGTACCTTCGGGGCAACCCTACCCCTCGGGGAAAAAAGAATCAGAATCAGACAACTTAAAAAATGACATCCAAAAAGTGCCTGTATTGAGAAAAATACCCATATACTGATGCTTGATCTCTCACTTTTTGTTAAAATATTTTTAAATGCAATAATTATTTTAAAAAAAAAAAAAGTATTGTAGGCCAACTTGTTAAATTGTGTTTTATAAATAAACAAGGATTTGAAGATGTGACTTATTTCATTCAGTACAGACATTTTTCACTGTGGAATATCGTAATTCAGGAGGGGGGAGAAAAGGAAGGAAGGAGGAGGGAGGCAGCTCAACTTACCCCAGTACTGTGCTCAACTTACCCCCATACACGGGGTAAGTTGTGCCACAAGACCACTTTTATTTGAACGTGCTATATTAATCAAAACAGTTATGTTTACAGTTATGTTTTCTGCACCGCGCGCAGAAAAAACAGGTTTCATCAGGAATGTCACTTATGACCTTTTGTTATTCATGGGACGAAGTGTTTGGATTAATATAACCAATAATTCATGTAAATGATACGCTAAACCAAAAACCACAACAAATAAAACAGACATTTTACAATTTACCAAATACCAATGTGGCCAACAAACTGTAGTCAAGTTTTTCTTCCCCCAAATGGATGCCGACACATTAACTGTGGTGTTTAATTCAATTTGAGCCGTGCAAATTTAAGTGTGCACTCGTAAAAAATGGCCTGACAATTTCTGAAACAACGACGTGTGTTAGCTAATGAGCAAATATATCTAGCTAGCTAACTGATAAACATTTCTCCATTGCCAAGTTCGGCATTTTGTTTTGGTCTGGCATTTCTGTAATAGTGACGATGCCTCCAGGCATTGAAAGCTAGCTAGCTACCACGCCAATATGATGTAATACAAGTTCGCTACATTAAATGCACGACCAAGTTTATCATATTGACCAAAACTAACTTGCATGCAAAAAAAAAAAAAGCTGTAGCAAATTAGCTAACGCACTCCACGAAACGAGCTTGCAAGCTAGAAATGTTACCATACCTTAGGTTTGACGGTAACGCAAGACAAAAGCCCGATAAGAATTAAGTTGGCAACTTGCAAGCGAGGTATCACAATCACAAACTCAGCTTAGCTAAATTAAGCGAGCCATTTCTAGCTTCTTACCTTCGAATTGTCAGCTTGCAAGCTAACATTAAGTCCAAGAGGAGAGGCGGCTCAACTCAGTCTGGAGGACAAAAAGATTTATGAAGCATACACGGTAATGTTTATTTTAGAATGCAATGTTAAATATAAGCATTTTGTATCGTTAACATTTAGCTTAACTGGACAACCGTCTCACAGGGGTTAACTTACTTCGCATTCCAAGCCAGCCAGCTAACTCTCAAACACAGCATCTCCAGTCCTGATCGAGGAATAACGTTAGGTCTGCCAGCTAACGATAGCATTAGACCCAACAGCACAACTGCAATGATCAATACTGCTCACGCACCAAACAAGCTTGTGAATTCATTAGTTCAACATAATTAAAAAAAAAAAAAAAATCTTCCAATTTTCATAAAGTAAAACTTAGAGCGACCTAGTGCATTTCCTAAAGTCAAGCAAGTGGTTGTTATACAAACGTGAAGTGAAGGTAATAAATTTGGCACGCAATGTTCGCCGAGATCACCAACTGAAAAGAGTTCTAACGCTTCATCGTTACCTTTACGGTGCCAACTTCGCTTCCTCATGACTAAACTTAGGCCTTACAGTTAAATAGCTCAGCCGGTATTTTAGCTCTAATTACAGCTTGACAGCTAGCAATATTTAAAAAGCAAAACTATAAGAAAAATATTCGTTTCAGGTATCGTATTTGCCAACACTAAAACCACTAACCTGTTCATCAGACGCGCATTTATGAAGACACAGGGACTGAGTAGACGGCTTCAGAAGTTGACTCGTGCATCTCCGTAGAGAGTCATCTGCCGACACTCAAGGGGGAATTGGGCGATTCCTCTAGGGTAGAGTTGGGCCAACTCCGACAGACCAGAATCGCCCGACTCCGTGTGCGGCAGTTCATATGGCATGCGGCCAGGCGGAATCGGCAAGATTACGACTGTGTTGAAGCAACCCGAGGCTGCAAGTGAATGGCGGAGTCCGTTAGCCGTAATCGCCCGACCGCGTGTTCATGGAATCAAGCCGTATTCCGTACAGTCTATACATTGCCAGAGCCGCCCGATTCCGCGCGCAGTCAGCATCGGCAGCTCTTCGGCGAGACGGAATCGGCAAGATTACGGCTGAGTTGTTAGTCCCCGGATCTGACACTATGCCGACAGTGCCGACACTAAAACGGAATCGGGCCGATTCCTCTTGCTATCTGGGAACTGTTGGCCAGCTAGGCTAGCAAACATGCTAGCTAAACAAGCGAACTAACATTAGCGAGCTAGCTATCAAGCAGTTATATTTGGTATAACATAAATGATCGCGGTTCAACTCTAGCTAAGTGTGATAGTGAAATAATGGATAATTTTTATTCATTTATTTTCTATTTAATTCTGAGCACCAAACTGTTGGCTAGCTAAGCCAGCGAACTAGCAAGCGAATTAAGGCTAGGGAGCAACTATATTTGGTATAAAATAAATACTCACGGTTCAACTCTAGCTGAGTGAGATAGCAAAATAATGTTTTTTTCATTCATTTATTTTCTATTGACATCCGTGCACCAAACTGTTGGCTAGCTAGGCTAGCGAACTTGGTAGATCAGCAATCAAACTAACATTAGCTAGGTAGCCACCGTATACTTCCGGTTCCTTCAAAATAAAATGTTGTGTCGTGTTTTTCGGCCTGAGGCCATTTTGTGTGAGGCCGTTTTTTGACGC
Source organism: Gymnothorax javanicus (assembly GCA_029692085.1). Lineage (NCBI taxonomy): Eukaryota > Metazoa > Chordata > Actinopteri > Anguilliformes > Muraenidae > Gymnothorax > Gymnothorax javanicus. The sequence continues at coordinate 157,038,397 of CM056196.1, forward strand.
CGTTTTATCTGATGATTTTCATTTTTAAGCTGTTTAAGGCCGTTTTGTCTGAAGCCGTTTAATCTGAGGCCGTTTTATCTGACACCATTTTGTCTGATGACGTTTATTTTGAAGGCTGAGACAGTTTGGTTTGACAGAGGTTTGTCTGAGACATGACGCCGTTTTGTCTGACAAATGACAGAGCTTTTCCTGACACCTGATACCTCACTCTGAGACCTGAGGATGTCCTAAAATGTACACCGTACTACAGGGTCTGGTTAGCTCTCTCTGTCTGCCCATTAGATTCAAGGTGAAACCCAAAGGAGAGACGAACCGACACCCCCAACAGCGAGCAACATGCGCGCCTGAAACTGGATATAAATTGGGGGCCCCGGTCGGACACCACATCGAGGGGGAGACTGTGAATCCAAAAGACAATTAACAGCGCGGTCTCCGGAGCCGAAGGCAGTTTAACTAGTGGAATAATGTGGGCTGCCTTGGAGAAGCGGTCCTCAAACACCACCAATATGACCATGTGGCTAACAGACAGTGACAACCCGGTCACAAAGTCATGAGCGATGTGGCTCCAGGGACAATTAGGAATGGGCAGCGGGTGTAATAAACCGGACGGGGCCTGCTGCGAACCTTTGTTCCTGGCGCACACCGAACACACCGAGACAAAGTCTTGAATGTCTTTCTCCATTCCTGGCCACCAAAACCGTCTAGGCAAATACTCTTTGGTGCGGTGCACCCCGGGATGACTAGCCAAACGTGACGAGTGCCCCCACTTTAGCACTTAACCCCGTACCCTGGTAGGAACAGACAGACAGTTGGAGAGGCCTGAGCCCGGATCCGGCTCTAGCCGATGAGCCTCAAACACCTGTGACTCAATAGCCCAAGCCACCGGAGCTACAATCTGACTTTCAGGAATAATAGGCTCATCTAGTCGCTCTTTGTCCGCCTGATCAAAAACCTGAGACAACGCATCAGGCTTGATGTTTTTAGACCCCCGCCCATATGTCAAAGTGAAATTGAAACTGGAAAAGAAGAGAGACCAGTGAGCCTGTCTGGAGTTCCGGCGTTTGGTGCCTTCAATATATTCAAGGTTTTTGTGGTCTGTCCACACAGTGAACGGATGGACAGCCCCCTCTACCCAGTGACAACACTCCTCAAGAGCTAGCTTAACTCTCAAAAACTCCCGATCACCCACGTCGTAATTACACTCAGCCGAGGAAAGGCTGCGTGAAAAATACGCACAGGGATGCACTTTCCCATCGACAGATGGGCTTGAGATAAAATGGCTCCATCCCCTAACTTGGAAGCATCTACCTCCATAACAAAAGGGAGAGACGGGTTAGGGTTAATGAGGATTGGCTCGGAGCAAAATCTCCTTATTAATTCTGCGAATGCAGAAGCAGCCTTAGGGTCCATTGAAAAGGCGAAGGAGCAGTTTTCTTAGGGCAGTAATAGGGGCGGCAATAGCGCTGAAATTGCGAATCAATCGCCTATAAAATATGGCAAACCCCAAAAAACCCTGAACCTGTTTGACAGACTGAAGAGTGGGCCAGTCTCTGACAGCAACAATTTTCTGCGGGTCTATTTGGACCCTACCCTCTGAAATGACAAAGCCCAGGAAAGAGATGGTGTTTGCGAGAAAAATGCATTTTTTGGCTTTAAAGGTGCATGAAGTTTATTTTTAGACAAAAAATATATAACAAAAGTAATAAAAATGAATTTTTGCACAAATAAATATGTTTAAAATTATGTACACTCGCATGAAATGAGGAGTCAAATTGCTCTATATGATGAAAAGGAGCTATTTCATTCATACTTTATTCTACATGTCGCGGGCCGCGACTACATGGAGGCCTCCATGTTGAAAACAACTAACTAACGTCCGCAGAAGAAGACAAGCTTCTTTGGCTGGAGCTGCTCCCGTGCCTACTTAGTGCTGTTTCCGTGTCAGGTGTAACACATCGCAGTCTAGATCCAGAAAATAGTGGAAGACCACCACTATGCAGCAGGGTCTGAAGCAGTCAGACCCAAAAAGCGTTAGGAGGATGCAGGGAAACAACTCAGAGACCAGAGAAGGCAAAGGACATGGGTCAACATCGGAGTGGCTTTCGAAAGATGGAGAAACCTTATGCAAAAGAACGGCCTTCGAAGTGACGCCGTAGTCGCTTGCTTTCGCCTAGACAGGTAAGTAACAGGTATAATATTTTTTACAACTTCTGCCCTATTTGGATGGGATTAGTTTTCTGGCGGGGGTTAACGTAATATTTACCGGAGCATCTCTGCTATTTTAGTCCCGTCTGAATGGGAGTGCTCAGTCTGTAAAAGCTAACTTTTACAGACTGAGCACTCCCGTATCAGTAAAAACTACAGTGTCTTTTGCCTGCTGTGAAACGCTCTGTGAAAATAACCCCAGGTGATACTAAACCCGTGCAGTTCAAATCTTCGTAAATTATCGTGTCTGTTACTTGACTTGCAAATGCAGTACAGAGGTCCTGCAATTGTCCAGAAAACCTAATGCCGTACCAATAGGGTTTTTTAGGACTGTTTCTATTTCACCAAGTTCGATTGCAACATTCCCTTCTGATGGTATGCTAGTCTCAACTTCATTGCTCATTCTTTTAGCATTTCTTTTGACCTAAATAGAGGTGAGCGCTCACCAAATAGCCATTGAAATATATAGGAGAGCATACCCACTTCCTCCTCAGAGATGGAGATCTACCTATGCCCACCTCATAAACTATCACTACAGCCCTGACTAACGCAAAACTGTTTGTTGCTTACATGTTCTGTTGTGGAAAGTAGCTGACCCTTTTCCACCAAAAAGAACCAGGTGCTTGTTCCGCGCCAAATTTTTCGCAAGACAGATTGCATTCAAAATCAATGCAAAGACGCCAATACACGCGAAGTCGCGTGTATTCGCATCTTTGCATTGAGTTTGAATATAATCTGTCGCGCGAAAAATTAGTTTCGCGTTCGGTGGAAGAGCAGCTTCGACTAATTGTAGACGTCGGCAACTTGTCAGATAAGATCTAAAATATCGCTGAGTTGCTGTTATTTCGTCAGCAGAGCTACAGCTATTTTTGGGCCGCAACGAGAAATAAAAATTATAAACAACAAAGTGTAGTGGGAAAAATATCCCAAAAGGTTCTAAATTCAGAGTATTACTATAATCACAGTTCAACAGAGAAAACTCAGCCAGGTTCTTGTGGCCCCTGAGAACTGCTGCAAGCCTGTGGAGCTGTGAAGAAACAAAAACTCATAAATCTGTCAAAAAAGCAAGATAAGAAGGCCTCTAGCAGGCAAACCAAGGCTGGCTGGATGAGCTAATCTTCCGGAATGACCATATCGGTCAGCCCAGTCCCAGTACCTGAGCATGCGCACCTAAGTATTCTGGAACCATCCATGACCCAGACAAGTTACTGAACTTTCGCTGAACCCAGGTTTGGGAGGCTCATATGTGGTCTTCGAGCGTCCCTGGAGGCTTAAAATTAATTTACACTATGATGTAATGCCAAACTTGTTACTAAGGGTGGTGTTGCTATATGACAATGAACCAATCAGAAAGTAATAATGTTGGATCAGGTGGGATGAGTCATGTTTAATCCCACCTAGAGGGACGTGCCAAAACGATAATAAATACGAGGGTTCGGACAGTCAGTGGTCAGTCTGTGTCGGGTGATTGAAGAAGAATGAATGCCATGTGGTTTGCGCAGACCAGCCTGGATTTTGTACTTCACTTTGAGCGACTTGCAATAAACCCAATCGCATCAGACTCTGGAGAATGTGTCCATTCCTTGAAGGTATATTTACAAGGGTTAGGAGAACACTTGGTCCACAAGTGTTTTCACCCACATTATTTTTGGCGAGCCTGACAGCCAGGAGGAAGAGAGGAAAGGAGCCAGAGGTCGATACGGAGACGACCATTTCTGAATTCAACAAGCGGCCATGATAATATAAATAAGGTAAGCAGTGCCTTTTTCCAAAAAAGTGGCATGAAGTAATTGTTGAACTTCAGAATGGTATGCAGCCGGATGGACCAAGGCACCTTAAAGTCTCTCCTCCAAAAGAACCTAGAAGTAAGATTTTAAATTTGATTGAGTCATTTGGTAAGAAAAAGAGTCTGATGTGATATATGTTTGATATGAATGCTATATGTTGTGATGTCTGTGTGCATGTTATATAATATTTTTGGGAGGTTGGTTTTACATAAATGAGTTTATGAGTGACTATAGCGGAGGTTATCTGGTTGGCATTCCTCAGGAAAAGGGAGTTGCGGGTCTGATTCCTGCCTGTGGAATGTACTGTGCGAGGAAAGAAAGAAGCAGGTTTGTCTAAAAAACAGAAAGTAAAGCAGAATATTGGTTGTTTTACTAAAGGCTGGAAAAAGAGTTTGTGGTAAATTGTAGAAAGAGTGATTAAAAGTACAAGCTCCGGTAATAAGGAAAAAAATCAAGGGACAGCAGTGGAGATTTGGGACAGAAAAATATCTAGATTTGGGGGAAAAAAAAAAAAGCGCTTCGTAGAAGGAGGGGCGAATGGGTCATGGTCATTCTGTCCAGAGAAAGAGTATGAGCCGGCCAGGGTGAGTAGCGAGTTAAATTTTGTGTTTTCCATGGCTACAGCCTGAAGTTTGTTAATGTAGGAATTAATTGAATAATACAGTGATTTAAGCTTTACTATTTTGTAGTGTTCTTCATGGAAGAAATAGCTGGATTCTGTTAGTCAGGGAATCAGTGGATTTTGTCAGCAGAGTAGATTTGGCAGTGTAAGAGCAAGATGATAGATGCTTTTAACTTGTATGGTAAAATTGAGACAAATTAAATAAAAAATATATTATAGAATTACTTAAAGCAAGCCAAGTTAATTTGGGTGGCAAGCCAAGTGGGTGTTTAGCCATTTAAAAGGCTGTGGAGTTGTAAGTAGATGTAAGTTGGTTAGTCAGATTGTGAACTATAATTATTAAGGTTAAAAGTGTGTTCACCATTGAAATGGGGCTAGACTAAAGGTGAGTATGAGTGTAATCCTTGGGTATTTGCCAATGCCAATGAGAGAGGAAAAGGTGCCCTGAAGTGAACATAATAGCCAACCTAAAACATGACTGTCCGGATGTAAAAGAATAGAAGTAATACTCGGGCAATCTTTATATTAAATATTTGTTCGAAAATAATAAAAATGCCCAGGTGTTTGGTGCTTTGAATACTTTGTACCAATAAAAACTGCAGCAGTAGGGAAACATTTAAGACATAAAAATTAGTTCATGAGTGCGTGGGTGATTCTATCTGCACGCATGTCTGGCATTCCTCTGAGAAAAGGAGGAGATGGAAAATATCCAAATTTGAAAAAACACTCCTTAGATGGAGGGTCGAACGAGTCGCCCAGTCCAGAGAGAGTGAAGGAGCCAGCAAGTAGAATAGCGAGTGAGATTTTCTTCCCCATGTCTAGAGGCTGAAGTTTGATAATTAGGAATAAGATGAATATGGTGATTTAAGCTGTAGTGTTACACATTGTCTCTCAAAGAAGCAAGACTGATGATTTTTGCTAGGAAGAGCACTCACTGGTTAGTGTCTTTAGAATGGATTTAGAAGTTGATAGGCTTGTCATATAAATGCAAGATGATTGATGGATGCATTAAATCTGGATTGTGAAGCATTGGTATAGGATTGGATGAAGTAAGTGAAATTAGTCAGACGGGGTGAAGTTGGTTGGCAAAAGGGGTATCAGTTAAAGCAAGAGTTTAGGCATTTTTAATGGCTGTGGTTGGTTAAAGTAAGTGGAGTTAATTTGGATGGTAAATAAAGAAAGAATTTAGCCTTTTAATGGGTGTGAAGTTGTAAAGGGACAAAGTTGATTCGCAAAATTGTGTGTTCATATTGTTAATTATATGTGTTTGGCATTTGAGTAGTGGCTAGACTGGAAAAATAGACTAAAAGTGACATGAAGGCAATCTTGATATTAAATATTTGGTCTAAAGTACTAAAATTTGCTTAGATGTAATAACATTGTCCCGATTTATCAATTAAACAAACATATGCCCCTAGGGTAGGGGATTAGGCCCCCCGAACCTTGGGGGCAACAGGCGGCGGGACTGCAAAGTTCCGAGGGCACGTTAAAGATGTGCTATAGTGCAGGGGAGAGGACTGAAGGCCCCCGTGTCCAGTGAAGTATGAATTGACATACTGCCGTGGTACCGTCTAGTTGGCGTGTTTGTCGCATGTAAGTTGAGGGCAACACATGGTACGTGGGTGACAGCCCACACCTAGCAGAGGGGCGTTGGAGACGACCTCTGTGAACAGGCGAGGCTGGTGAAAACGGTCAAAGTTTCTATACCCATAGCAAAGTGGGGTAGGGATCAGACCGTCGGTTCCCACCTGGGTGGCTGGTAACCACTATGGGATTCGGGGATCGCTATCGACTGGGTCACCGGCCGGTCGGGTCACAGATGGCAGTAAGACCACAGAGAGGTGGTGGCCAAGCCGCTCAATGTACAGTCAGGCCACCACAAGCCAAAAGCGAATGCGTCAGTCGGCGAGTGGTGCTTCTGTGATCGGTGGGCTTTGAAAAGGAGACACCGGGAAGCAGAAGGCAGAGTTCTCAACCTGGGGGAGCCCGGGCGAAGATCTCTGTGGAAAGGGATCTAGCCTGGAACTGCGCCCTGGGAGAGGGAGGTTCGAAGCGCTTGAATGATCAGCAGGAACATAATTGAAAAAAATCTAGAAGACGTGTTCCTAATTTTATGGACAGTAGCATTACTTCTGATACCAGGGAATGAGTGAATTTTAAAGGTGGTGGCTGTGTCTACTAATGGAGTGCTACATGATTAATAAAGACAATTTGAAGAAAAATTTTTATAGAAAGACAATAATGATAAAAGTAGAAAGAATGAGAGACAAGAACAATAGAAAATCATAAAGAAAAACAGAAACATACATATGCAATGACTAAATATTACTATTGATTAAAAATTTGGATTGCGGATGGAAAAAAAAAAAAAAATTATGATAGGATATTTGTGAGTCATTCTATTAAATAAGTGCCACTGTGGTGTACTGAGTTAAAGAATCATAAAGTCCCCCAGGAAATGTAGTTGTTAGCTCATTCAGGAACATGGTAACCTCATAAAAGGTTCTAAGGTCTTAATGATATATTTTTCAAGAAATGCTTGCAATTTACCATTATGCTATCGAAAACTATGGGAAAAGAAATCTTTGCAAGGTATTTTTACTTTTAGTTATGTCTTTTGTTGAAATATAATCTTGGGAATCAATCTTGAAAGTCAAACAAACAATTAAAGATTTCAAAGTGAATGGAACTGAATATTTCCCAGTTAGACTTACCTGTTGCCGAGACATTGTTTGCGGTATCAGCAGTTCATTCTTAAGTTCAGTTAGAAGCCTTTTGGATGGATAGATAGATAGATATTCAGAAAACGGTTTGCAGGATACATTCACGTTGTGCGTTTTTAGGATAGCACCGTTGCAGTGATTCTGACCGTGAGTGGGTGAAGCAGTGATACGCTATAGAATATTTTGCCCAGCTTTGAAGTAAACTAACGTACACAAAGAAGAGAAAGTGGCATTAAATTTAGTGGTTATCATTGATATCAGCCCGGAATAATATGAATGCATATGTGAGCGATGCTTTTAATAGATCACTACATTTTCTTAAATTTCAGCCTTCATAGGAGGATTTCTAAATGATAGGCCACACAAATTATGGAAAACTATACATTTTTAAACTATTGCCGAAGATTTGTAAGTGAGAAATGGTAGAAATTGAAAGTACTGATTTGCCGGATAGTCTGAGTCCGCGCGGGGTGGACTCGTGAAATGATTCCAATTTGTAGGATTTAGCTGTTTAAAGTCTGTATTTTTCTGGAAAGGGAGGAATTGGGGCCCTGTTGGGCCAGTGTTTGAACAGGCTATATTGCTAGTGATTTATGTGGATTTGATGGCTACAGGGAAGAAGCTATAGCATCAGTCATATTTAAATTATAGTGTTCATTCCGAGGGAAAGAATTGTAGATTTTTTGAGAGATTTGTGTATGAAACTCAGGATTGCGGTTGGATTGAGGGCCAGTGCAGGATTGCATTTGTGGAGCGGTCCTTGGTGGACCTGGGAGAGAGGGAATTGATTGGAAAAAAATTTTTGAATGGGCATTTTAAGGCAATTGAGTCATGTCAGTTATGATAATGCAAATCTTATTCAGATGAGGTATAGAAAAATGAGGAGCGGTTTTAGGGATGTCATGGAGGTTGATGGGAACGCCAAGAAAATATAAAATAAGCGGAGTGTGAACGTGTAGAGGGATAAATAGATCAGTAACACAAGTGCAGGAAATGCGCCTTAAAGCCAGTTAAGATAAAAATATTACACATTTTCACATGAGTAAAGACATAGAATGAACATAGAGACCATAATATGAGATAGCTCAGCTAAGTGTAAAATACCACAGTATAATACGATTGGCAGAGAATAAAACCCTTTAATTTGGGAATCTAACTAAAATAGTAATGAATTTATTTGGGATGCAGTGCTTAGCATCAGAGATAATCAGTCTTTAAAATTGAAGCTCATTGATCAGAGCAGGAAACAAGAAGCCAAGCTCTTAGAAGTTCCAAGTGAAGACTGTAGTGTAGGTTTGGTTTTCCCATTAGTATGCAACGATTATAGCTGCCCTGAATGCATGAACAATGTGAATGATTAAGTTTATTCTAATAAAAATGAGTGATATTAAAGGGGTTTTCTAACTGAAGAAATGAATGATTGATTAATGAAACATTTTTTCACTACTTTTAAACAGGAGCTACCTGTCAAATGCTGGTTTATGGAAGCTGTGCTGAAACTAACTAATTTCTCTAATTTTTGAATGTGTTTATTACAGGGTGACGCAATGAAGATTTGAGGAGGAACGAAACTGTGTGTTATGTGAATCTGTTGTTATGTGAATCTAACTGTTAAGTTTCTTTATAGACCCGGAATCACATGGAGTGAAGGAACAAAAAAGGAGTGATATGTATATATGTATATATATATATATATATATATATATATATATATATATATATATATATATATATATATATATATATATATATATATATATATATATATATATATGTTAAATCTGGGGGTTGTGATGAGATGAACCTGATTCTAGTAGGACTGTATTGAATTGACTGGGTTGGTTGCGTAGTGGCAATCGCCTCAGGAAGTCCGGTCAGAACTGATTTGATGTTTTCAAAGTAACTGTTTATTGATAATACACACACATGCCACTCATCTTGCGGTCTCAACACTGTAAAGTTATCCGTGGTTTCTACAAATAAATGAATGGAAATATAAAATTAAGTAATGTATACAACATACATACATACATACAATCTGTAAGGGCCAATGTAGAGGAAGTTTGTGCCACAAGGAGGTTGAAAGTTAAAGGGGAGGAGTGGAGCAGGAATGTTTTTCAGTTTTGTTGGAATTTAAATCTGTGCTTCCTGAAAGGATAGTTTTAGATTGTGTTTGTTATTGGGTGAGGGAATATTAAAGGGCTCACATGGCAGCAGTGTGCAGGTCAGGACGCAGTTCCAAAGGTGTAGAAGATGTGGGAAAGAGGGATGTGTGTCGGACAAATGTGAATCCAGAGAGCAGGTGGTGTGTTTTCACTGTGGAGGAAGCAGTGAAATTGGAGTATTGGAGTGTAAACCGAAAAACGGAGCGGTAGGTGGAAAGGATAAGATCTCAGGGGGAAATGTCTTATGCTGAGGCTGCTAAGAGAGAACAGGAGGACAAAGAAATAACAGATAAAGGGCAGGAAAGGGCGCAGGGAATCATAAAACAAGATGGAGATATCAAGAGAATGGAAACAGATATTTTTGGCTTTTATTGCAATGGTGGTAATTTGTTCCAGATAGATCGAGGGTTGAACGGAGGGAATTAAAATGGTGGTGGACGCTGCAAGGTAGTTTTCGGGAGTAATAGATGTGAAAGGGAAACTGATCCAGGGAATTTTAGAGAGGGGTTGGAAGGGGTCCGGTGGCTGGGAAGTGTGTAATTTTTCTGATCTGCTGAGGGCAGTCATACGCTTAGTACCGTGGAAAGCTACAAAAATTAAAAAGACGAAGAAGATGATTGAAAGGAGGAATGAATATCCCGTTAGCATCAGCAAGTAGTGAAGTGAAAGTTTTAGCAGAGCCAATGTTTGTGGCACGAAGATGAGTTTGTGCAGTTGGTTTCGTTCTTGTAATTACGATCTATTATCTGAAGACGACTCATTGACGTAAACGGGAACCAGGGACAACTTGAAATCAAAATACCGAGCAAAGCAAGCTGAATGAATTCAGGTAACACTGAGTTAAAAAATAAAAATCTTGCCTATTTTGAAATTTCCAAGCTCGGTTACTTTCAGTCAGAGCAATGATATTATTGCTTGCTTAAGATATGTTGGCGAAATTATCCGCAACCACTGCATCATGTTGGCTAGCCTTGTTTTCGCAATTGGTCGCTAAAGGAAAACGCATGCAGCCTAAGTTTTCTTTGGAGGAGTCCTTAACTGGTTAGTATTTTCTTTTTGACAAGTTTTGACATCAGTATTTTCAGCGATGTGCTGAACGGAGCTGAGTAAAGGACAACAGAATCGTCTCCTTTAACCAATTAGGCTACAGTTCGTTGACCGGTTCCGCAAACGGAATTTGTCTGATGCGTCTGGTATGGATACAGCATTCGGTGGCGGAAAGTTATCTGTTCACGAATTTGCGGAAATTACTCACGCATTTTGTGGATCAATTCGTTTTCTTCAGTCATTAGGAAAATAGCCTTGTACAGTCATTTTTCAGTGGCTCGTCCTTTTGACCAGTTCCGCAAATCATTTTTGGTTTCGCATACAGCGCCCTTTGCCAGGCAAAACTTATGATATTCTTTGTTTATTGGCATAATTGCGTGCCCGTGGCCACAAAGGAACAGCCCCATGTATTTTCCACCAATTTTAGCCAGCATTACTCTGCAGGGTATATGATAATAATTGGTCAAATTTATGGCTAATTGTTCCGTGTGTTGACATTGTGTCAGCTGGAATCCACGTGCACTGGCCTCAGTTCAAGACGATTTGTACATCCATCGATATTCAACTGCTATCAGCGACTATAGATGATTCTTTCTACTTTTTCCAATTCAAGTACATACCAAGTATACCTTAAAATTATCAGGATGCGACTTCAAGTTCAGATTAGCACAGGACATGAGTAATGATCAAACCATTGAGCCAATGAAAAGCAGTTATGGCGGGGGAAAAGATGTTTTATTTCACATTGACTAAATTAAACTTTAATAAAATTATTTCAGAAAAATAAACAGGAATAAACATGTCTCATAAAGTGCAAGTTTGAAAACCTTCAAAATGGCGTTTACGGAACTATTCAAACGACAAGTAGTCACTCTTATGGGTGTTGATGAAAAAGTATCTAGAGTACGAAATTGGGATTTATATGGTCAAATATATGATAACATCCAATCATAATGACACTAATAACGTGATGATTCCCGTGAATACACGTGTCATACAGCATACAATTTAATTCTTACTGCTATGCGCCTTGCTGAATAGAAGTTGTTGCTCCAGAGGGATGAACGAACAAATTTTAACCGTTTTAACCAATATTATTCCTAGACCGGCGAGGCTGCGTCAATCATTGCCTCGCCCATGCAGACCTCTGGCCATAACTGGTGATGGCCTGGCTGGGATTCAGCCAGGAGTGGTCAGCCTCAATGACTGCAGACCTGTGGCGCTCATGCCAGTGGTCATGAAGTGTTTTGAGAGACTAGTCTCACAGCACATCAGGTCCTCCCTGCCCCCATCTCTCAACCCCCACCAGTTTGCTTACAGGGCAAACGGCTCCACCGAGGACGCTGTCAGCATAGCGCTCCACACTGCACTGAGCCACCTAGAGCATGGGGGAACTACGTCAGGATGCTCTTCATAGACTTTAGCTCCGCCTTCTACACCATCATTCCGGAGATCCTGGTGGAGAAACTGTCTCACCTGGGCATCTCGACCTCCATCTGTCACTGGATTTAGGACTTTTTAACAAACCGTTCACAAGTGGTCAGACTTGGGCCCCTCCTTTCCCCCTCCTTAACACTCAGCACAGGCTCCCCTCAAGCTTGTGCACTGAGCCCCCTGCTGTACACACTGTACACACAGGACTGCTCCCCTACCCATCTATCCAACATTTGCATAAAATTCGCAGATGACACCACCGTGGTCGTACTCGTCTCAAATGGAGATGAGTCAGCACACAGAGATGAGGTGGGGAAGCTGTTGGAGTGGTGCACAGCAAACAACCTCACACTGAACACGACAGAAACAAAAGAGCTCATGCTGGACTTTAGGAAAGGTGGAGCAGAGCCAGCCCCACTCCACGTAAATGGGGAATGCGTAGAAAGAGTTCGCTCTTTGAGATTCCTGGGGATGCACATCTCTGACGACCTCTCCTGGTCTGCCAACACAACAGCAGTGGTGAAGAAGAGCCAAGCAGCGACTCCACTCCCTGAGAGTTCTCAGGAAAAACAACCTGGACGAGAAGCTGCTTGTGACCTTCTACCGAGCAGCCGTCAGAGCATCCTGACATACTGCGTGTCGGTGTGGCACGCTGGATGCGCGGCAGCTGACAGGAGAGCGCTGCAGAGAGTGGTCAACACAGCCCAGAAGATCACGGGCTGCTCTCTGCCCAGCTTGGAGGACATTGCCGGCTCTCGCTACCACAGCAGAGCGGCAAACATCATCAAGGACAATTCCCACCCAGGCAACCACTTGTTTGAACTGCTGCCCTCTGGCCGGCGCTACAGGGCACACTGAAGCCGCACAAACAGACTCAGGGACGGCTTCTTCCCCAAAGCCATTGCTACACTCAAGCACCCTACACCCTACATAAAACCCTACATAACTCACCACACTAAACACCTCTGGACTCTTCCCTACACTATTCAAGTGCAATAACTTCCAAGTGCCTTATTCATTTGTATATTTATATTTACGTGTTAGCTGTACAATCATGCAAGTGCAATATTACCATCATATTTTCCAGTGCAATATTACCATCATGTTTTCCAGTGCAATATACCCCAGCAATGTTTTCAAGAGCATCAGCATTGTTACAAGAGCACTATTGATTGCTCTGGACCGCACCAATTCACTTTATTGTATTTCATTTTATTCATTATTTAATATAATTTTCATTGTTATTATCTACATTTCCAATTGTTTTGGCTGCTTTTTGCACATCACTTCATTTTTTATCATTCATTTGCACTTTATCCTTGTTGTGTTTTCCTGCTCTCTTTTTAATACACCAAAGGAGTAGAATTCCAATCTCGTGTACTGCAATGACAATAAAGGCTATTCTGATACTGATTCAGATACCCGACTACAGGGCTCCATGACGGAAGCCTATAAATTGCTGATTTATGGCTGAATGCTGTACAAGTTAAATAGACCCAACCATTCCTGTGACATCACTGATAGTGGAACTTAGCAATGGCAGTCCCATAATATGAAAACAAAACTGCTAAATACGTTTCCAGTTTGCTGCCATAAATGCGTTTCCAATTTCTAATACCGGACCCGAATAAGAATGATGGTACATCATTAGTATTACAGAGACTTCCATTTCTGTATCAGCTCCCCCTTAAGCAGTTTATCAACCTGTTGTAGGAATTTTACATCTTATCTGTTCGATATTCTGAGGGGAGGAAAACTGGACAGTATTAAAGATCTGATTATTGAAATCATCCATGTTATCCGGAATATGTTTGTGCTTCAGTAGGAGAGGGAGAATCAATTAAGTAGAGGGTCAGATTGCTTGAATCATCTGAAACATTTGAAGAAAGTTTCTTGTGCAGTTAGACCAGTTAAAGGCTAAAATCCCTTCCACTGTTTCCGTACAGGAGCTGCACTTCTGAACGCATTTGATCAGCAGAATGATGCAGGCAGGAGTCCGTCTGAGACAGGACACTGAGACGACCCTACCAGAGCTCCCCGAGCAGCACAGGATCAGAGAGAAAGAAGAGGAACTACATGGACTGGAGTCTGTCCACATGGCAGAGTCAGAGACAAAATGTACTGCACCAGGGCTCAACACACTGGAGCCAGAGTGTGTTACTGCAAACAGCAGGGTCCGTGATTTACATCACACAGAAGCATCACTGATAAAAACTGAAGCTGATCTGGGCCCCAGCAACACTGGGGATCTAAAGACAGAGAGCCCAGATTTTACAGAACTGGCCTGTGTAACCCATCTGCATTCTGACCAGATCAAAACCGAAGTTGATGTGAAAGACTATATTAAGACTGAACATGTCAGTGTCGTACCGAATATTAAGTGTGTTGACATAAAATCTGATGAAGTTAAGCTCGAATCCAGCGGAATGTTGGTGAGTGACCTCATGAATGCTGAGCTTAATGGAGCTGGTGTTGATGGAAAAGGAGAGACTGAACTGTTTCACTGTGCTGGAGAGCCCAATCTAAAGTGTAAAAAATCAGGGAAAAATCATTCCAATTTAATCCATGATGTGGGAATCCATATAAGGGAAAAGCCCCACCAATGCTCTTGGTGTGGGAAGTGTTTTTTAAGGAAAGGTCATTTAAATTGCCACCAGAGAATTCATACTGGTGAAAAGCCCCACAGATGTACGCAGTGTGGGATGTGTTTTTCACGGAGATCTAATTTAAATCGCCACCAGAGAATTCACACTGGTCAAAAGCCCCACAGATTTACGCAGTTTGGGATGTGTTTTTCACGGACATCTAATTTAAATCGCTACCAGAGAATTCATACTGGTAAAAAGCTCCATAAGTGTGATCATTGCGAGAAAAGTTTTCCTTGGAAATCTCAATTAAATGCTCACAATAGAATACATACAGGTGAAAAGCTCTACAAATGTGATCAATGTGAGCAGTCTTTTATACAGAAATCTCATTTAAAATCCCACCAGAGAATTCATACAGGTGAAAAGCCCTACAAGTGTGATCAGTGTGAGAAGAGCTTTTCGAGGAAACTTCAGTTAAAATCCCACCTGAGCATTCATACAGGTGAAAATCCCTTCAAATATGATCAGTGTGAGAAGAGCTTTTCATTGAAATCCCAATTAATATCTCACCAGAGCATTCATACCGGTGAAAAGCCTTACAAATGTGATCAGTGTGGAAAGAGCTTTGTGCGGAAATTTTGTTTAAAATCCCATCAGCGCATTCATTCAGGTGAAAAGCCGTACAAATGTGATCAATGTGAGAAGAGTTTTTTATATCGATTTTCATTTAAATGCCACCAAAGAATTCATACAGGTGAACAGCTCTACAAATGTGTTCAGTGTGAGAAATCTTTTACACGGCAATCTCATTTAAAATCTCACCAGAGCATTCATACAGGTGAAAAGCCATACAAATGTGATCAGTGTGAGGAGTGTTTTTCATGGATCTCTCAATTAAAATCCCACAAGAACATTCATCGAGGTGAAAAGCCCGACAAATGTGATCAGTGTGAGAAAAGCTTTTTGAGGAAATGTCATTTAAAATCCCACCAGAGCATTCATACAAGTGAAAAGCCCTTCAAATGTGATCAGTGTGAGAAAAGCTTTTTGAGGAAATCATCTTTAAAATACCACCAGAGCACTCATACTCGTGAAAAGCCCTACAAATGTGATCAGTGCGAAAAGAGCTATGCACGTAAATCTCTATTAAAATCCCACAAGTGCATTCATACAGGTGAAAAGCCCTATAAATGTGATCAGTGTGAGAAAAGCTTTTCGAGGAAACTTTTGTTAAAATACCACCAGAGCATTCATACAGGTGAAAAGTCCTTCAACTGTGATCAGTGTGAGAAAAGCTTTTCGAGGAAACTTTTGTTAAAATACCACCAGAGCATTCACACAGGTGAAAAGCCCTTCAAATGTGATCAGTGCGAGAAAAGCTTTTCGGGGAACCTTCTGTTAAAATACCACTTGAGCATTCATACAGGTGAAAAGCCCTACAAATGTGATCAGTGTGAAAAGAGCTATGCAAGGAAATATCTATTAAAATCCCACAAGTGCATTCATTCAGGTGAAAAGCCCTATAAATGCGATCAGTGTGAGCAAAGCTTTGTGCTGAAATTTTATTTAAAATCCCATCAGTGCATTCATTCAGGTGAAAAACCCTACAAATGTGATCAGTGTGAGCAGTCTTTTATCCAGAAATCTCATTTAAAATCCCACCAGAGAATTCATACAGGTGAAAAGCCCTTCAAATGTGATCAGTGTGAGAAGAGCTTTTCATTGAAATCCCAATTAATATCTCACCAGAGCATTCATACCGGTGAAAAGCCTTACAAATGTGATCAGTGTGAGAAAAGCTTTGTGAAAAAATTTTGTTTAAAATCCCATCAGCGCATTCATTCAGGTGAAAAGCCGTACAAATGTAATCAATGTGAGAAGAGTTTTTTATATCAATCTTCATTGAAATGCCACCAGAGAATTCATACAGGTGAAAAGCCATACAAATGTGGTCAGTGTGAGAAGTCTTTTAAACAGAAATCTCATTTAAAATCTCACCAGAGCATTCATACAGGTGAAAAGCCCTTCAAATGTGATCAATGTGAGAAAAGCTTTGTGACGAAATATAATTTAAAATCCCACCAAAGCACTCATACTCGTGAAAAGCCCTATAAATGTGATCAGCGTGAAAAGAGCTATGCGCGTAAATCTCTTATCAAAATCCCACAAGTGCATTCATACAGGTGAAAAGCCCTATAAATGTGATCAGTGTGGCAAGTGTTTTTCATGGAGCTCTCAATTAAAATCCCACAAAAGCATTCAAATAGGTGAAAAGCCCTACAAATGTGATCAGTGTGAGAAAAGCTTTTCAAGGAAACTTTTGTTAAAATACCACCAGAGCATTCATACAGGTGAAATGTGACGTTGTGACGGTTTATAATACCTGATTGTATTATTTTGCTCAGCCAGTAGTTTCTGTATGCTTATGTAAGGGTAATGAATATTCATGAGTGCTTGTACACATTATGACTAGCCTAGGAACACCATAGATTCTTCCATCTGGAAAGTTCTATTGTCTGCAAGATTCTTCAAGAGCCATCTGGAAGGTTCCATCACCTTCAAGATTCTTCTTTATGACACCATACAGGAGTACAAGGACTATATAAAAGGAACTTGCAGCCAATGGACAATGGATCCTGTCTGGTCTGCTATACCTGGAAGCTAGACTGGCTTTGCTGGGTGTAATCAGACTATAGATCCTTTCCGGTCTGCTATACCTGGAAGCTAGACCGGCTTTGCTGGGTGCAATCGGACTATGGATCAGTTCCGGTCTGCTACACCTGGAAGCTAGACCGGCTTTGCTGGGTGCAATCGGACTTTGGATTATACAGATACTTCTTGGATATGGACTTTGCGATTATCAGGATCACCGCATCGAAGACATCAGATTCCAGTGGATTTTCACTATCGTTGTGGGAACATCGCAAGGACGGACAGTTTGGGCTAGTGAATAGTATTTCTACCTTTAATTTAGTAATTTCATTGTTTATCCATTCCTGTATTATTGCAATTGCTACGTTCATTCGCTCAGTTATTTAATAAATTGTTTAAATTTAATCCTCCTTCTAAATTTGAAACTTCCAGAATATTCTGGAACACACACCTGTCCGTCACAGAAAAGCCCTTCAAATGTGATCAGTGCGAGAAAAGCTTTTCGAGGAAACTTCTGTTAAAATACCATCTGAGCATTCATACAGGTGAAAAGCCCTTCTACTGTGATCAGTGTGAGAAAAGCTTTTCGAGGAACCTTCTGTTAAAATACCATCTGAGCATTCATACAGGTGAAAACCCCTACAAATGTGATCAGTGTGAAAAGAGCTATGCAAGGAAATCTCTATTAAAAACCCACAAGTGCATTCATACAGGTGAAAAGCCCTATAAATGTAATTAGTGTGAGAAAAGCTTCGTGCTGAAATTTCGTTTAAAATCTCATCAGCGCATTCATTCAGGTGAAAAACCCTACAAATGTGATCAGTGTGAGAAGAGCTTTTCATGGAGCTCTCAATTAAAATCCCACCAGTGTGTTCATTTGTGTGAAAAGTCCAAATAATGTGATCAGTGTGGAAAAAGGTTTTCTTGGAGATCTCAGCTGTCCTGTACTTGTCTGGTGAGCAGCAGTTTTAGGTGAAATTGACTGGGGTTGCATTTTTATTGAATCTGGATGAAATTTGTTTGGCTGAAAGTGTTGTGATTCTGCCCTGTTTGCCATGTTTATTTTGACCATGCTCTGTATTTTGTATTGTGATTTAGATGCCTTTCCATGTTTTGTTTTTGCTTTGTCTGTGTATGTCTTCCATATTTCATCTTTGCAGTTTTATTCCGGTCCATGTTTTGTTTTTCACCATGCATTGCACTTTGTCTCCCCCTGTCTGGTCTCATGTCTTGTGATTGCTCACAGCCCCAGTATTGCGTGCCAGTCTTTCGGGTGATTTAATGGTTTCTGGGATTTCAAACATTCCTTCCAATCTCGTTTACTTCCTTCACCTTGCTTTTCTATATTACTAACAATACTAACAGTTTACTATTTTAGTTAAAGATACTAACCCAAACTAACACTGTTTATAGTACTAACTTACTAACGAGCACTAGGGATTGTATAGCTGCACTTTACTAATTGATTAACGACCTCTCAGCATTCGCCCTATTCTAGTCTCCGCCTCTTGTCTTTACTCAATCTACTTTGCTGTAGTTTCAGCGGAACCTCCGTGCTTGTTAAACTCTGTTCTCTCTCCTTTTCTGTGCACGATAGAACTCCCTAACCGGAGCCGTATGTCTGTCTGTAGGCTGTCTTCGTGATCCCTGTCCGCGTTTTGGCATTTGCCAATTTTATGTAGTTAGGAACTTCCTCATGTCCAGCCCTTTGTTAATTAGTCTGATCCAGCTCACCTGTTCCCTATCATAGCATGTGACTTCCCGTTTGTATATTTAAGCAGTAATTTCACAGCCAGCTCTTTGTCAGAATGTTTCTCCTGTGCTGCGACTGTTTATGCCTTGTACTCTCTGTGATTCACTTCTGACTGGACCGTCTCTCATTACGATTTTGGCTTTGTCTTGGATTTGTTTGCATCTGTGTGTTGAACCTTTTTTGCCCGACCACGAGTTTTGTGTTTGCTGCCCCGATTACGACTTGGATTACGTCCCTGGGAGTCTGATTTTTGGATTGTGGACTTTGTACTGTTGCCTCCTGCTCTGCGGGGGTTCGCCCCCTTTCCTAATAAATCACAAGCTTTTTGGATTACTTGGTTCTCGCGTCTGGTTCCTGAGTGTAACCTCACAGTAAGGAAGGGGGAGACATTTTGTTTTCGGCTCACTTTCCGTCAGCGTTGATGCTGGCTTCAGCCTTACCAAAGTGTTAACCTACTATAACTCAGAAACCGCTCAATTTTTCTTCTCCATATTTTGAATTTGCATTGATCAGCATCTAAACTGGTGCTTTTTACTATTTCACTGTTGAGGGGATTGTGGGAATTTGCAGCGGGGGATTTTTACGTGTAGTAAAAAAAAATTTTTCTAGTTTTAAAATTCAGTTTCCTCTGTGTTCAAAGTCCAGAAACTTTTAAAAACATGTAATCATCTTAATGAATTATTGACCGATTCTTTGACAAATTAACGCAGTCATTAAAATGGTCATTGACAGAGAGCCCCCACCTCCTCTCTCCTCTGTTTTATTGTGAAATTTGAAAAGGTCTGTTCTCTGCTCCATCAGTACTTCCACATAACCCTCCCATCCTCCTCTTCCATAGCCAGAATCGCAGAAATGCCCCATCTCTTAATTCTTGTCCCATCCATGACTCTCCACTCATAGTAGCTCAATAACTCCCCAATATCTGTAATTGATCATCACTGTCATTCTAATGCAGAGTCGTTAATCGCCCGAACGTCCTCTTGCTGAGAAAGGTGTGTGTGACTGAGTCAGTTCTTGTTCCATTGGGCAAATGGGAATAAAAGCAATATGTAAATCATGAATTGAAAACGGCACAAAAGAGATGTTTAATGTTTTTCTTCTGCCTATAAAGCATTTTGGAGAAGTTATGCTCGGAGTAAGTTCATTTATGTGTTACATTGCCTTTCCTAGTTACTGCCCTCCAAGTAATTATTTGGGGAACAGACACCAGTTGCTCCAGTTGAAGGATTTTTTTTTTTCCCCAGTATTTCTTGACAGACTCCCTCTGCAGCTCCTGATGTTCTGGATCTGAATTTTCATATTTTGTGCTTTGTAAAGCGATGCATGTTTTCAGTGGGAGACTACTGGCCTGCAGGTGGACCATTCTAACAGCTGCACTTTCTGACTGCAAAGCTGCAATTTTGTAATTCGTGCAGAATGTGGCTTGCCAATGTCTGTGTTTATGAAGTTGATTAAAAATATTGTTTTGCCCTGTTTTCAGTTTAATTCTGGTTATTGATGACATGCACTAATCACGGCTTATATTTTTCACAAATTGATCATCCCAACTTTTTTGTGCATGGTTATGTAATTAAAAAAATTGCATTGGAACATTTTAAGTTGCACGACTGGAATGTCTAATGTAATGGCAGTGTATTGCCATTCAGTGTAATACGGAGTGATGCAGAGTGGAAGTGTGCTGCGATCTGATCTGTCAATATTTCTAGTTATTCCTGGTGAAGATGGAAGTCACATTCTCTTTGCCATGGGAGAGAGGACCATCCCAATTGTTACGAATGTTTTTCTCAAAAGCTGCATCCATCATTGTATGGAGGTGTAATTGTGCCCATGGCAAAGGCGTGTACATCTGGTGGTCACCAATAATATTAAGCATACAGTGGGCTCCAGAATTATTGACAGCCCTGCACAATAAAAGTAGCTTATAGAGCAGTTTTTTCTTTCATTATCTAGAACCCCCTGGGAAAAATGACAGAATCAACACACCTAGAGGATGCTCATCCAGCCGTTTTACTTCATAATAAATAAACAAATCGTGGATATGACACAAAACAATTTTTACACTTGTGAAAAGTTTTTGCACACCCCAGTATTTTCTGTACTTGTTACAATTTTTTAATAATTTATTATTTTTTATTATGTGAATAACAGACTTGAACGCTGTGATATTTCTGTCTAAATGAGACTTGGCTCCGTCCATATGAATGTAACTCTTTGAAGCAACTGATTTCTGGCAAATTTGATGTGTCTGTTTTTGCCAAATCAAGCATGGTAGACATGGACTGTTCTTATTCTGGTGGACCCTTCGGAGGGGTTGTTGTTATTTGCAAAAAGAGTCTACATTTTACTGTTTGCAATATTGTAGTTAATTGCGATAGACTCCTTGTTGTTGGTTTTTATGATTCTAATGGCGCTTTATGCCGTGTTATTACATGTGTTTACATGCCGTTTAATGATCGATTTAAATCTCCTAATACTTCTGAATTTGTTATTGTCATTGCTGAGTTGCAGATTATTGTAGACAAATACTCGGCACAAGTAATAGTAAAAATTATTGGTTATTTCAACGCCCAACTTCCTGTTTCAAACAAGACTAGGTGCAACCTATTATATGGCTGGGCCGCCAAGTGCTGTATGAGAATGTGGGCCCAAGAAAAGGGTGCTAAATGAGGCAAAGCTCACGCAATTATATGAAGTGCAAGTTTAGTAATGAGCTGGAGCTGATAAATTATGTACAAAGTGGGTGGTGAGAGTGAGTGTGGGATAGAGTGAGAGTGTGTGAGGGAGTGGGAGTGAGTGAGTGTGAGAGGGGGTGGGGGGGGTCTTGAGTAAGGAAAACATCAAAAGCAAGTTATACATTTGAATAGACAAAGAGCTAGAGTAAGGGTAGCAGTTATTGATTTTGTGAATGTCAACTTGAGAGAGACAGCAGCAGCAGATGTAGATAGCAGTTAAAGTATGTATGTTTGTTCATTAATCGCAATGATCAAAGTTATCGTTAGAGTTGTGCAAGGAAACGTGACGTCACTTTTGTGAACACATGGCAGTTCCTATATAGTGAGAGTGTAGTAACGAACTTCAAAGTTTCCTTCTTTTCCCCCATGTTTCATCTTTGGGGATGTTATGGACAAAGAATCCATAGTTTCAAGTAAAACCAATAAATAAATAAATTTTATTCAATAAATTTGTTCGAATGAAGGAGTAGCCATGTGTTTACATAAAGCGTTATTGATATTGGTGATGGTTGAATATGGTTAACTATGCGACAAAAAAAAAATTAAAATGCGATTAATTTTAATGAATTTATGACCTGTTGAAAGCTCTCGAAAAGACACCAAGATCATGAGAATTGGCCGAGAAATAAGAAAGTTTTGGAATTTCATAGGGCCTGCAAATAGCGAATTGTTTGGTATCTATTTCAGTCGCTGTGGAGAAAAAAAAAAGTGTGATGCGAAGTGAGCAATTTAGGTCAATTTTACCTCAAATATGGTAGACAGTCAAAAAAAAGATATAATCAATGTTTAAAAAATGAAATAAAATACGAGAATTCAGGAAAGAAAGCATGAACGGTTTTCATTAGCGACAGTTACAGCCTGACCAAGTAGGCCTATTGCACTTTGTCACATAACTACTGTGACAATGTATCCCAAAACCCTTCATTGTACCCATTTTCTCTCGTATCGGTTGCGAGATTCAATAGACCCTTTCAGTTTAAGGATGTGAAAAAGCGAGATTTGGAGTGCGCATGCTCTTTGCGGACTATGTTGGGCAGAAGATGCACAAGTCCTATTTAAACGGTGGGGAATTATAAGTTCATTCGCTTTCCCCATGGTAAAAGGCAGTTTACAGCATGGATTCGGACTATAAACAGGAATATTTTTCGTTCGGGAACATTCTAGGGTGTGCAGCGTACATTTTGTGTCTGGATGGCGAGATTAAGAATTCTGTATTCAACTTACTCCAAATATCGATTGATGTTTGGGTACCCTGAGAAACATTAGGATATGAAAACACGTCAAGCGTAGGTCCAGTTAAGGATATTTAGAGTTTAGTTTCAAGTGCTGCTATTTGTGTCCGTTGCATGTCGTTAACGGCGGCTGTCATGTCACTGATGACACACTGGGTTGCTAGGGCAGGCGCAGCATATGCATTCGCGATATTAATTATTAGGGGAGACCGGGGTTACCTCGTCATGATTTTGTATTTGGCTCCATAACTCTTTGTTGCTGAAACTTAGAGGAGTACCTTTATGGTATATGTGTAGTGCGGAATGTCGCCTACAAAACTTGTATTGATACAATCTCAATATAACTTATATTTACGTCACAAAATTCAATTTTCGATATATCACAAACATGCCAAAGTAACCCTATACCCGGGGTTACTTCGTCAGATGGGTGGGGTAAAATCGTCATAGTTGGCAATCAGCTTAAGCTGAAAAAGACAGTCCAATATTCTCATAACAGAAATGGTGAGAACTGTTTTATTTTTACAATGAACCAACACAAGCTATGATTTATGCATATTCACCATCAGAGTAGCAGTTATGACATATGTAGGCGAGCCCACTGACATTTGCACAGTCCTCATGTGCCCACCCTTTGCATGAGAAGCATTGGACCCACTCTTCTCCACCTTTGGATGATGAGTAAGGACCACGGCACCAAAGAGGCGCAGCAAACATTCCCACTGACAAAGGAATGGAATGAAATGCAGAGGCCCCAGGGCTGGCACCTGCCAACCCTGAATACTCTGCCAAGATCTCCACCTCCACCCCCACCTGTGGCCCATTAAGTTTGAGGTGAAAGAATGAGAAAGGGGAGGGGCTGCAAGGAGCAAACCCTTACACATCCATACTTGTGTCCTCCAAACAAAGGCCCTAATAGGCTATCTACCATAAACATAAAATAAATGCAAATATTAGAATTATAAAGACACTATAGGTGTCTGAAAAACAATAAATCGGCTCCTATATTTGACTTTGGAATATTTTAATATAGGCCTAACGCAGGACCTACAAGCGGGGCAACCTCAGCACCCTGACAAACTAACCCCATGCTGCTTGGCCAGTGTAGCCCCGTGCTCCCATTTTGGAAATCAGGCCGCATCTCTCATCTCATGATCGCAGCAGGCCTTTATCTTATGTTGTTAATAATTCTAGATACATGCGTTATGAAACAGTAAAAACACCGTGGAAATCTTTTTCTTCAAAGGAAGCTAGACGCATTTCTTTCAAAAACCTAAAGTTTACAATTTGGGTCAAAATTCAGTTATTTAGGCAGAAAACACTTACATGACACTACCGGTCCTTCTTCTTTCTAAGAGATGACGTCGCTGGGATGTCACATTATTTGTACATTTTTGTTTTCCCGTCAGTGCGTTTGCAATGAAAAAAAAAAAAAAAAAAAACTGGGGTGACAAACCTAACCCTGTCGTCGAAGTAACCCCGGTCTCCCCTATTGTTCCTTTTCATCTCTAGCACTGTATTTAGGCCTACATGAAGAATAAACAATTCGCTGCATGGGGAAAAAAAAAAAAAAAAAAACTTTTTACCGCGGTGATTACTTAGGGTTTTTCTATTTACTTATTTATTTATATCTAAACCCAGTCAATTACCCACAATTGTCGTAGCTCGCACGGATAAAAATCGCCTTAGAGGACAAAACGCTCGAATTTATAATGTTAATCTATTAAAAAAGTTAGCTAGCTAAGGTCATCGGACTGGTCATAACCAGACCTAGCAGCTAGCGGCAGTATGAACATGTTGATACGAATGAAATGACGATGCGAGTGATATGTCGAATGCATGTTAATTATCGTAGAACCGAATGACAAGTGTTTATCCATGGCAGATAGGCGAACTTTAGGAAAGGCAAACTGAACTAGGCGATTTTCCATCTTTTCCACACTGCCAGAACAAGATTAAAAAAAAAAAAAAAAAAAAAACGGCCTCGTCTATGCAAGGCAGCCTTGTGGCTAAAATTCAATATGCTATTCGCAAGGCAATGCTCCTGTGGCGGAATTGAGAACTACAGCTGTAAACAAACCAAACAGTCAATGATGATGAGGTGGTGACACGATCTCCGTACACACATTTAAATTGCATTAAAACTCTTATTTCGTGGCCGATTTTGACGATGTAGGAGTCAATTCATGCGTATTCAAAGGTACTCTCTTCAATTTTTTTTGTTTTTTATGTACATGGTATTCTTTATCATGAAAAATGACCTGCAAATACAGATTATAAGGTCTGTTGTACCTTTACATAAGCTGTCAGCTGTGACCAACACAGTAAAAACCCTATGTATTCAAAGTTGCTTTCTATGATTTTGTTTGTGTCTTAAAGGTAAAAATGTCCATAAGCAAACCACAATAATGGGTCGTGCAATACTTGAATTCGGGTCTTTTAAATCAACCAGCTGTGTTTGAAGCTGTTGTAATAATTGTTCATGACTTCTCATACATGTATATCCTTGCAGGTTTAGTGCAAAGAATAATGTTCAGAAAGTAGAGGAGCATTTATTCACATTAATTATTGTTAATTAATGAGAAACATTTTATTTGACTATTTATGTTAATAGTTGCACATAACTGATCAATGAGGAATTTGTTTCTTCTTAATTTACTTGCATGCCCATGCATGCAGTTGTTCATGAAGTCTTCTGTTTAACATTCATTCATTCGTTCCTGTTTCTTCATCTTTGGCAGTTTACTTGTACATATTGTTGTTCGATTTATAGCATGATAACCAGCCAGATTTCTTAGTTAAGCATCTTTATTAACATTATATATAAGCCTAGTCTTTGATCATAGAAAACCAAGCTCACTGTTTGCAAGATCACTGGAAAGGGGTCAAAGGTCTAATGATAGAAAAAACATGTCCATGCACAACTACCCCCTATGTCAACTATCATGGTAAAATTTGAGAGGCCTGCCATGTACATTTTCAGAAAAACAGCCCGGACAAGATTTGTAATGAACGGACGCACAGACGGAAAAGTCAATCGCTATATGCCCCCTCTCCAAGGAGGAGGGGGCATAATTAGCCCTGTTTAAATCCAGATGTACAACTGGGCTTGTGTACATAGCTTACACAATGTAATAGTTTTATGGAATTGCTTAAAACTGATTTTACAACACCTACATACAATACTAATATCAACCAAACACACAGTAACTACTATAAAAGAACACATCTGAAAAGTTTTCATAAAACAAATTACAATTATACCAAAAGGCCTTTTTCAGGGAACAAGCATTTCTGCAGCAATAGAGGTTGATCAAGCCCCGAAAGTTGGTGCTACCAATTTCTACAGGTGTCCCAACTTTTCTTGATTACTTCAACCCCCTCCGTCTGAACCAAAATGGCTACCACAGCAATCTGCAGCACCATGCAGTACCCTCTGATATGCGCCTAGTTGGTCAGGGGTCCATCCTACGGCAAGATAATGACCCAAAAGATAAGTCCGAGCTCTGCCAGAACTACCTTAGGAAAAAAGAACAAGATGGTAAGCTTGAAAACATGGAGTGGCCAGCACAGTCTCCAGACTTAAACCCCATCGAGATGGTTTGGGATGAACTGGACAGAGGAGTGAAAGCAAAGCAACCTACAAGTGCCACACATTTATGGGAACTTCTGCAACAGAGTTGGGAAGAACTTTCTGGAGAATATTTGATTTCCACTGTAGAAAGAATGCCACCAGTGTGTTCAGCTGTTATATCGGTCAAAGGTGGCTACTTTGATGAGTCAAAAGTTTAGAATACATTTTGGTTTAAAATAGATTCCATGATTTTTTAACTTCATTGTTTATTTGTTCTATGCTTTAATTTCAGAGTACAATGAGACATTAAAGTACATCATTTTCAATAAAAAATTGGGGTGTCCTAAAACTTTTGACCAGTAGAGTATGTACAGAATTACGACTAGATTGGTTTGACAATATTTGTTTTGTTCCCTTTTTTCACTGAGTCTTTCATGTTTTATTCTCTCTTTAAATAAATAGTGTGTACAATTTAAAGAAAATTTCTTATAGATGTACACACAAATTTTTTTTTTTCTCTCACAACAGGTATGTACAGGTGCATCTCAATAAATTAGAATATCATCAAAAAGTTGATTTATTTCAGTAATTTGATTGAAAAGGTGAAACTCATACATTATACAGATTCATTACACACAGACTGATATATTTCAAGTGTTTATTTCTTTTAATTAAGATGATTACAACTGACAGCTAATGAAAACCCAAAGTTCAGTATCTCAGAAAATTAGAATATAACTTAAGACCAGTAAAAAAATTATTTTTAACACTGAAATATTGGACTACTGAAAGGTATGAACATGTACAGCATTCAATACTTGGTCGGGGGTCCTTTTGCATGAATTACTGTAGCAATGTGGCGTGGCATGGAGGCGATCAGCCTGTGGCACAGCTGAGGTGTTATGGGAGCCCAGGTTGCTCTGATAGCGACCTTCAGCTCTTCTGCGTTGTTGGGTCTGGTGTCTCGCATCCTCCTCTTCACAATACCTCATAGATTCTCCATGGGGTTTAGGTCAGGTGAGTTTGCTGGCCAATCAAGCACAGGGATTCCATGGTCCTTAAACCAGGTATTGGTACCTTTGGCAGTGTGGGCAGGTGCCAAGTCCTGCTGGAAAATGAAATCAGCATCTCCATAAAGCTGGTCAGCAGAGGGAAGCATTAAGTGCTCTAAAACTTCCTGGTAGACGGCTGCGCTGACCTTGGACCTGAGAAAACACAGTGGACCAACACCAGCAGATGACATGGCTCCCCAAACCACCACTGACTGTGGAAACTTTACCCTGGACCTCAAGCAACTTGGATTCTGTGCCTCTCCTCTCTTCCTCCAGACTCTGGGACCTTGATTTCCAAATGAAATGCAAAATTTACTTTCATCTGACAAGACGGCTTTGGACCACGGAGCAGTAGTCCAGTCCTTTTTGTCCTTAGCCCAGATAAGACGTCTCTGACATTGTCTCTGGTTCAAGAGAGGCTTGACACAAGGAATGCGACAGTTGAAGCCCATGTCCTGGATACGTCTGTGCGTGGCGGCTCTTGAAGCACTGACTCCAGCTGCAGTCCACTCCTTGTGAATCTCCCCCGACTTCTTCAATGGGCTTCCTGTCACAATCCTCTCAAGGCTGCGGTTATCCCTGTTGCTTGTGTGCCTTTTTCTACCTCATTTTCTCCTTCCATTCAACTTTGCACTAATGTGCTTGGATACAGCACTCTGTGAACAGCCAGCTTCTTTAGCAATGACCTTTCGTGTCTTACCCTCCGTGTGGAGGGTGTCAATGATCGTCTTCTGGACAACTGTTAAGTCAGCAGTCTTCCTTCCCCATGATAGTGTCGCCTACTGAACCAGACTGAGACCATTTAAAGGCTCAGGTGTGACACCATGAGTCTTCAATATGGAGCTTCTTCTTAATATTCTAATTTTCTGAGATACTGAATTTTGGGTTTTCATTAGCTGTCAGTTGTAATCATCAAAATTAAAAGAAATAAACACTTGAAATTTATCAGTCTGAGTGTAATGAATCTATATAATATATGAGTTTCACCTTTTCAATCAAAATACTGAAATAAATCAACTTTTTGATAATATTCTAATTTATTGAGATGCACCTGTACATACTTGTTAAGGGACATTATCATCAGCAAATCATGTCGACACTTTTTGTTACCCAGTCATCAAACCTTTTTAACATAACTTGTTGTTTCTCTTCCACTATTATAAGATGTACAGTGAAGAAAGTTATTTTATGTACTGGGGTTTTGGTGGTTTCCAATATGTAATGCTTTACATTTAATACTTTCAAGCAATTTTTTTAAATCATAAAGAACCCCTAAATTACACAATCTGTGGCAATTTTCAGATTCCTATACAACATAAACACACAATTTGGCAAACATATTAGGTCAATCATGATACTGAGTCAAAAACTATCACTGTAAAGAATGTTCATATTACAGTTGTATAAAGATGATATTTTCACAGAATGTAAACAGTTTTGATATTTCTTCATGGGAAGAGTTCACGACAATGTTAAAGTGTAAAGTACTGAAAAAGTATACACGTATAACCATAATAAATACAACGGCAACCTGAGGTATCAGAGAAAAGCCAATACAGTGCAGTATGATTTATTTAATCACATCAATCATGTCTATGATTGACCAAATACTTCCAACCAGTTCATGGAACTGTATGTTTTATATGTCATTATGTGTTAAACTCAATGTTGAAACAAACATGACAACATAATGATGAAAATTAAGAAGATACTGTCCCATAAAAATGGGCAAGAGATTCACAATGTCTTTTAGTTTTTCTAGAAAAAGTAAGCAACAATATTCACATTCCACATTTTAATATGTACTATGTAATATCTATTACAATAAAAAAGGGACTCACTTATCAGGGCCATATCTTACCGTATTTGCCCATCTACATTTTTAAAACTGAAAAAAACTTGACACTTATTACAAGATAAACAAAGCCCTTGGGGTATCTTCTTTCAGCAACTAGAATTCCTTTACCCAGGTATGCTTGAAGCTACTGACAGATAATGGGTAAGTAGTTCTCCAGAAGAGAAGATAGGTTTAACATAAGTGTGACAGACTTATGGATGGACAGGTATACATGGACAGACAGAATTTAGTCTGAAAAGCTCTCTTCAGCTCAGGATATCTGAGAGGCTAGTTATGGATTTCATATCTCCCCACTCTGAGCGTTTGTTAAGTGCAGCAAGGGGAGACGCCAGACGCGGGACAGGGAACAAGACAGGGCTTAATTTACAAGGAAGAAAAGAAAACAGGCTGGGAAAAACCGGCAAGAAGGCCAAAAAAAAAACATCGCCCAAGGGGCTGCAAAGAAGGCAATGATACAAGGGAAATCACTCGTGGCCAGGAAACATGGCACGGCTTGGAAACAAAAGGAACCAAGGAGCTAAACAAGAAAACACCAGGAATATGACAAGATGGAACATGAACATGAACAGAGCAGGCAGGACATAACAGTGTGTGGGGAACTGAATCACTGTTTGACTAAACACCAATGGGCACTATCGGGGACTTTAACCATCTCAATTCAGCAAAACTGCAATGCAAGTTCTTTCTGTAATTTTCTTCAATACCACAATCTGTGTTGTAGAAATAAACTTGTGATTATTATTGCTTACGCATTGCAAGAGAGTGTGTCAATATGTGTTAATCAGACAGTATCAAAGTAATGTTTAACAGACAAACAAAAATAAACTTACATGAGCGTGATGTTATGGTTTTGGTTTTGTATTCATGTTTATGCTCATGTTCAATGTTCATGATTTTGTCTTTTGTTTATTCTTTTTTGTTATTGTATTTCTCAGGTTTTAGTTCAGTCCATTTTCAGTTCCATTGCACTTGTCTCCCCTGTCTTGTGATCTAGTTGGTTCAGTCCGTCTCCCCGGTCTGTGTGCTCACATGCTTTGGGTGATTTCAATGATTTCTGTTGTTTCATATTATTCCTTCAATTCTCGTTTACTTCCTTCGCCTTGCTGTTCTGATTACTAACAAGACTAACATTTGTATTTTGTATCATAGTCTACAAACCCAACTAATCCATGTATATATTACTAACTCACTAACGAGCACTCTAGTTAAATCTGTAAAGTTGCACCGCTACTAATTAGTACTAATTCCCTCTCAGCAATCTGTTCTAGTCTCCGCCTCTTGCTCAGCTGTACCTGTCTCCCTCTGCGTTTCTGCGAGATCTCTCGCACGTGCTTAATTGCTTTCCTGCACTCATTGTCTGTGCACTTAGAACTCCTTGACCGGAGCTGTTTAAATGTCATAGGCTGTTTGCGTGATTCCCGTCCGTGTCTTGGCTTTCGCCAATGTCCGTGGTTAGGATTTCCCTCATGTGTTCCTCCCTTTGTAATTAGTCTGATCCAGCTCACCTGTTCCCTGTATAGCATGTGACTTCCCTCCCCTCTATTTAAGAGTCCTCACTGCTGTGCTGACTTCGTCAGAACGTTGATCAATATTTCTTTGTGCAGAGCCTTTCATATGCCATTGAGGACTGTTTCGTCCGACTAAGATTCTTGCCATTGCCCTTTTTGTATTTTTTTTGTCTTTCTGGATTTCGACCTATTTTTGTACGACCACGATTCCTTTGTTTGGATGCCCTGTGTATGACCCACTGCTTTGTTTATCGACTACGACTTTTTGCCTACCGTCTATCCACCGTTGCTCCTCTGTTTTACTGGTTCTGACCCCGGCCTGTCTAGTCGACTCTGTTTTTGGATTTCGTTTTGTGGCTTGGCAATTCTTGGTTGTGGGGTTTTTTTGGGGGGGTACTGACCCGGAACTCATTAAAGGCATACGTTTTTGGATTTCCCCCTCTTGCGTGTGGTTCCTGAACGCACCGTCACACGTGATCTGTCTTTATTAAAGAAACCGACTGATTCTGTCACCATTGCTCAAAGATGCAACAATGGTGGCAATTATATGTAATTTCAATAAAACAGGTTAAAGTACTATAAATTGACTTCATGATAACCTTGGCCACTAGGGTCTTGCCTTGCGGATAGGAAGTTATCCGCAAGGCTGCCTTGGGAATAGCCACTTCCAAATAGGAACATAACGTCACATTTGACTTAAGTCGGATAACGCTACAACCAGCGCGGTTACTCACGAACGTTCACAATTTGAAATCAACTATTTATATCTATGAAACCTCAGTGAAACAGATTTATGACAGCTGACCAGTCGCCAGTCGAGGAAAGTGTCCGTCAGGTGCCGAAGAGTGCCGCTCGCCTGCCACAGTTTGCCACTGCTGTGCCGCTCGCCTGCCACAGATTGCCGCTGCGGTACCGCTCGCCTGCCACCAGCGGCGCTGCCTATACAGATTCGTGGAAGTTCCCCCACGTCGCAAAATCAGCTTTAGCTATGACGAACCAGCAGCTCTTGCCCGTAAGTACAACGTTCCGCAGCTCATGTGTCAGGGTAGTCTCATTCTGAACTTCTTTTGGTCAAGGGGCGGGCCGTCGTGAAACCCATCTCGGGAACTTAGCGTAGCGCACTATCAGGTCGAGACCAGACGAGCCCATAACAGATGAAACTGGTATTTGCCGTTCCCCAGTAGGTTGCACGGACAAGCTTACATGTGATGCTGACTAGTGGACAGGTAGCCAAACACTAAGCTTAGATATTCAGGCTTGAAAATGTATTCCCTTGCTTTACAACGTACGTTCTTTCAATTGCCGATTAAATGTGCGTGTTTTTTGGTACTTTAATTTTAGAAATATCCCTTGTGCTGATGGCTACGCGTGTGTAAATATAGTTTGACAACGCAAAACTACGTTAAATGACTTATCCATCGATTTAATATGAAAGATATTAAATTGTTTTCTTACCCTTTTGTTGTATAGTTCGTGATGTCACGTCAAATACGCGCAAAGACTCGATGGAGTGGACAAAAGTATGGGAGTGGATAAAAATGTATGGTACGGGCAATTCTTGAAGGCTGCGACTTCAGCAAAATTTCCTTCGGGATAGCGAAGTGTTATTGCTTCTTGAAATGAAAATGATCAAAATGTATTCTGCACTTAGGTGAGAAGACGCAGAGCTATTATCAGATAATGCCTCACAATGTTGGGTTTTATACTTCAGGCTAACCGGGATTCAACTGTACGGGGGAATTTTCTTAAGCTCTGCCTTTTACTGATATCCTACCGAATGCGCAGGATGACCTCGGTGGTCACTTTATTAGGTACACTTGTACACCTCCTGAATGCAAATTTTTCAGTCAATCACGAGGCTAAAACTCATGCAATGCATGTGAACATGTTCCCACCAAGCATCAGGATGGGGAAGGAATGTGGTGTAAGTGGTTTGACTATTAACTGACTGCTGGATATAGGACATGTGGACTTTTTTTTTTTTTTGAATATTCGTTTTTGTTTATGTAGCCTATAACAGAAAACTGTGGGGGAAAGATTTGTTGAATTGTAAACTACAAAGTTCAATTAAAAAAGCTTATTTGCATGGGTATTATTTATGTAAAGGAGACATATTAAAATTGTACAGTAATAGTGAAGCTGTGCCCACCCAAAAATTTGGCTTGCACAGCGCCCATGCCTGCCACAGATTGCCAGGATGTGCCACTGCGGTGCCACTGCCTGCCAGTGCCACTAGGAGGATCCCGGCTGGAGATGAAAATCCGAAATCAAATGTGTAGCGTTCAGTCAAACAGTAATGATATGGCCTTGTATTTTACATGTGTACCTGCGCACTTATCCATGTTAAGAGGCGATTAGGATCATGTGTGCTTGCCGGTTGTTTTGAACAATGCGAATTCGTCGCAAGAACACTGTAGCCATGAGCTGACTTAAGGCGTGGGACCCAATCATAATGGTGTTAATGACATTATTTCATGTCCGCATAACTAACTAGCAAGCAAATGCCACTTTGTTGGCTATATATAGCAAGTAATATGAAATCGAAATCACAAGGAAACCAAATTATTATTGCAAGCAGCGAAATGAAAACCACACCTACAGTCAGTGGCGTGCACGGGGGGGCGGGGGCGACTGCCCCCCCTGCTGCCCTCCTGGTTGAAAATCGCGTGTTAAAGTGCCCCTTTTTTTGGTTGAAAATGGCGCGCTAAAATACCTCCTAGTTCAAATTGACACGCTAAACTGCCCTGTTGGGTGAAAATGCTGCGCTAAAGTGTCCTCTTGGTTGAAAACGCTGCAACCCTAGTGCCCTCTTGGTTGAAAATGCCACGCTAAAATGCCTAACCAAGTCTAACTAAGTGTCCAGGGTGTCACTTATTCAAATGCATTACCTTGTATGTCTCTTTAATAGGCTACTATTAAATGCACTATCCGTACTTTTCCTACTCTATACATGATATTTTTAATTCAAATAATCATAATTATAGCATCTTTCTGAGAAGTAAATTCAAACTAAGTTGCAATTCATGAGGTTTTTTTGCACCTGTATTTTCACATAGCCCTAGACCTATAGGTCGGAGCACCACTGTTATTCTATCTAGCTTGATTTTGCTTTCAAAAGGCACCAGATTGATGGATTTAAATGTACAATTTTCAAATTTTCTCCCGGGGGAGCATTCCCCCGGTCCTTCCTAGGGAGAGTGCCCTTTTTTCATTTTTGCCCCTGCCCTTCAAAAATCCTGTGCACACCACTGCCTACACTTAGCTCTGAGAGGCCAAGTTCTGTAATGTGAGCCCCCCAGAGCTTACCTAGACTGAAAACGTCTAGGTAAGCTAACATTCCCGATTTGGCTTGATATTTTTTTGCGTAGCCTAGAGTTTAACATCTACTTAAAGCCATATATAGCCTATAGGATCAAACAAAGCCAGTCCCTTTTCAAATTGTGGATACAAAAACTGGACACTGCAAAACAATAAGGCAGTTGCTACGGGTACGGCAGTTTTTCCAATACATTTCAGTGTGGAGAGGTATGGCAGTCCCCATTTCAAGCCCTGCCCTAACCTAAGCCTAAGCGTAACCCTAACCCCTAACCCTTCCCCTAACCATAATCCCGAATCCTTATCCTAATCCCTTGAAATCGACTGCCGTACCAATAAAAACTGCTGTGTCTCTAGACACTGCAAAACAATAACACCTTGAAACAAAAGGTTAAACAATTATTTGACGATTAGTGGGCCAACTTAAATAACTTTTAATATCAAACAGTAGGCCTACCTTAACTATATTTCTCCGATCAGATCGCTCTTTCCTTTTAGCCTGCGTCGGTGTGAGATCCTTTAGTTTGTAGGGAAACGCAGAGCGAAGCCAACATTATTTGGGTCAACGAAGTCGGGCCAGCCCTGACAAAATGAGTGGCCTACTGCATACTCTAGTGTGATCATTCGGGACAAAGTTCTTCCGATTTATAGCTCGAATCCACGCCTGTCGTTGTCTCTTGCCACGGGGAAGACAAAAAAACCTTATGTCCCCATCTTTATGATACCAGTTTATGCACCCCTCTACGCAACAAATAGCCACTATATTTCCTTTTGCCCCACATCAGCTATATTCCCAGATAGCATGACTACATTGAAACAATGTTGATTTTCCATTTAAATCATCAGAATGGTTGACATTGAAAT
Organism: Gymnothorax javanicus; assembly: GCA_029692085.1. Lineage (NCBI taxonomy): Eukaryota > Metazoa > Chordata > Actinopteri > Anguilliformes > Muraenidae > Gymnothorax > Gymnothorax javanicus. Next base: position 157,073,508 of record CM056196.1, read on the forward strand.
ATCAATGCTAAATTAATGTTGAATCACCGTTACAATAGCGATGAGACCCGACGTTGATACAGCGACATTGAAACAACATTGATTTAAAGTTATGATTATAATTGAGCACCGATTCCTGGTTGACAGGGTGATGATACTAATGTTTAAAAGTCATTGAAAGCACATTGATCTATGGTTAGGTTGAAATTTCAACATTGTTTCAACGTTCTTTTTAATTGAAATAACATCGAAATACTTTAATTAGAAAATCAACATTGATTCAATGTTAATTGAGGGTGCAACGTTCAACATTGTTTCAATGTCTTAACGTTGACAAAACAATGTTGATTTCACATTGTTTCAATGACTCTTTGCTATCTGGGTTGGGCATGTGCGCGCGGACTTCCAGCCTTAAACCGAACTGGTCTATAGGAAGATCAAGGAAATAATTCTGGTACTGGCTGCGAAATTCAAAAGGGAGATGGGGAAATGTAACACATCGTACCAATCTAGCGTGAAAGAATCTTAACAATGGTCGCAATGCATTTTTAGTTTCCCTATTCAATCTCGCAACCACACAGTTCCACCGTGTACGTATATAGTCTAGCTATAGTTATCGTAACAGCATTTATCAATTTTTCCTAACATGGTGTAAGTTCCTATCATTCAATTCCACTTTTTAATTTCCGTTTCTGCTGCAGTCTCTCTAATCCAAGATCCACCAACAGCAAAGTAGCCTATTCAGCTTCTGCTGCAATGTGTCAAAGCCGAAATTCTGAGAACCACGTATTTATAATGTAAATGCACAGACCAGTAAATACGAGTGACAAACGCCCGGCCAGCCAACAAATCGTTGAAGCTCTTCCCTGCCGGCCAACCAATCGCTGAAATTGTTTCCCGCCGGCCTGCCAGTCGTTGAACTTGATCACTCAGACAGTCAGTCAGTCACTCACGCAGCGACATTTGCGTTTATAGGGGCCGGGCCGCTGCTCGGCCCAGCCCAAAAAATTGCGTCGTGTGTAGTGATGGCCAAACGAGGCTATATGAAGCTTCGGACCCTTTTGGACCTTTGTATTGAAAATTGGTTCACTACTCAATGCTTCATTCATTGAGCACGTGGGTGACATCTGCTGGCACAGAGATTGATATACAGACTTGCAAAGGTGACGCTGACGCACCTTGCGTGAGCAATTCGAGTATGTTGTATTGTGAAAAATACTTAAAGCTGAAATCTAACTTCGTCTTACATGTGTCTGTTTTTCTTCCTTAATAATTCATATTATAATTACATTAATTACATCCACAGCCTCAGTGAATCCTGTAAATATTTACTCTGTTCAAAACACATATTGTATTATGTTTTTTCATTGTGCTTGGTGTATACTGGGTGTGCTTGAGCTTCTTTGGCATTATTATTTTTGAATAAAAATGCCTAACAGAGCGCTGTTTCATCCATCTTAAATACATTTGAATTGCGCCAATGTTTCAAAGCTCCGCCTATCGACCCAAACCGGTCAGCTGATTCAGTCTGAATGGAGCAGTGAAGTGGTTCGAACGTCATCAGTCACGTGGTTTTCCCCGATATGAAGCAAGCTCCGGCACAGTGCTTCAGAAAAATACCCTGTCGAGTTTGAACCGTGCTTCGGAGCCTCGGTATCAGCGGTAACATCACTAGTCATGTGTGGTTCAAAAAAAGGTGGTTTTACTGCTTATAGTGCATTGCTGTATGACTTTTTGGTGTCAAACAATTGATTAGCAGTAGATCTTCTGTGTAAGCAGAGACTGAGTTATACTTTTTCATATGTGACTTGTGGGGTTTATACTTGGATTGATCACATATGCTGTTCAGAATCTGATCTCAAAAATGTCAAATCATGTTACAGTGTTGCTTCCGAGGCTTTGAATGTCAGTGACCATTTACCTCTTCATATTGATTTCATTGTCTGTGTTAACTCCTCTACAATTCAGAATGATTTTAGTAATTCTGCAAGGTTCTATGTTCAACCTAACTGGGATAACCACGTTCAAAATACCAATTATAGTAAAATCTTAGCTAACAAACTGAATTCATTACCTGAGTTGTCGACTGTTATGTTATCAGGTTGTAATGTATCCTTTTTTATAAATGAGAGACTCAGTTCTGTTGTGAAACATATTCATGACGCCTCCGAAGAGGCTGGTTGTGTAGCTAAGAAGCTTTTTAAACCAAAACCATACTGGTGTCCTGAATTAAGTAAAATTAGGGACAAAAAGAAATTTCGGTGGTCGTTATGGGCAGATGCTGGAAGACCCTGTGTGGGCCCAGTTTGTGAAGTGTATGCAAATTTTTAAAAAATGTTCCGTTAAGTAGAAGGTGTATCAGTGGCGAGTGGTGGACGGAAAACCGAGGGGGCGGAAAACATCCCTTGAAACGGATCAGATTAGTGACTAGTGATTAGCGATTTCAATCACTGTTCTTGGTCAACATGTTAGTTTCCCTTATAATGAAATGTTTAGGCGAGTGAATAATACATTCTATAAAATGTTTAATTCACATGCCTTAATAGGCAACTCTTCACAAAAAAACCACTGTGGATTTTCCGCGTTAAATTTTGTCACATCCTAAGCAAGTCGTCCAACCTGTGCGTAATGATTGTTTAATTGAAAAAGGTTGAAATGCGCTCTTTTTTGCATTCAACTGGTGCGTTTGATTTCTCGTCTTAACGAAGACAATTAGCTACACCTGAGAGGGAGAGTCCAAGTGTCTTTTACCAGGGAAATTGACTGAAAACAGAGACTAATAAGCAGTTTAAAGACATGTTTATTGCCCTCCTTGTTCTCTGTCCACCCCGCCACTTAGGTGTATGAATAATAGGGTTTTAAGGGATCTCAATATTCTTTATCAGCTTTTTGAAGAAAAAAGAATATGAAAGGTTTCTGGAATAAACTAAAGTCAGCATAGACTGTCTGTACAGTCTTCATTGAAATCCAAAGACTTCAGTAATTATTACAAGGGTATTATGTCACATGAAAATATTAGAAACTCAGGTGACAACAAACTTATTGAATCGTTTGTTATTGACAAACAAAACCTTGATGTCAATTCTGATGCTGTTACTTTATCCGAGTGTAGTGTTAAAGATCGTATCCTTAGCTTAAACCGAGGTGTGGCACCTGCCCTTGATGGTGTTACAGCTGAACATTTGTTACATGGGATTTCAACTTCTCTTTGTAAAGAGCTGGGTGATATATTCTCAATAATGTTGTCACATTGTGTGGTACCAGACATTTTTAAACTGGGTGTGATAATACCTGTTCTTAAAAAACCAACTCTTAACCCGAATTGTGTCGAAAACTATAAGCCAATTACTTTGAGTTCTACCTTCTCCAAAATCGTTGAATTAATACTTATGCCAAATTTCACCCCTTCTAGTTGTCAGTATGGTTTCAGAGAAGGGCTTAGCACTAACTTTGCGGTATCCTTGATCAATGACACGACAGCTTATTTTAATAGCAGAGGTTCACCTGTGTTTATATGCAGTTTAGATGCAGAAAAATGCTTTGCTTCAGTTTGGCATGATGGTCTCTTGTATAAGCTCTACAGTAAAATTCCATTTAAACACTGGTTATTCATTCGTAACTGGTACAAGCATAGCTTTTCCTGCACTGTAACGACAACAGTACCTTACTGTGTTTCATAATAACAGTAACATACTGATAAATATTCATCATGTGTATGTAAATTAACAGTTATTGCAGTTAGTTAATCATAACAGTGGATAACTGTAATTTTGCAGTAGAAAACAGTATTTTCTGTCAAGCCTGGGAAATAGGTCTACGGATCATACCTTTACAAGTCCAGTGATCAATGAACATCTGACTGATTACTGCACGATAACATGTTTTTTTTTTTTAATTTAACAAACTGTGTACTACACTGAGTGAACATCTTGGATGCCATCCGCTGTAAAACGTCAACGAAGAAGAAGATTTTTGAGTGACAAGACGACACCTGAACACAGCACAGCTTTGGTCATGTACACATGTGCAGTGCATCACCATTCTAACGAGCACCTTCCATGGTGTTCATGATCAGCCATATTACTGATGACACACGTGGTTGCTAGCTAGCTAGGGCATATGCAGCAAATGCATTCACCATATTAATGTTTAATATTAATTGCTAATCCCTTCTCACAGATAACTCACCCCCCAAATATATTTGTGCCTCCCAAGGCTGGACTGCTAATCTGGCGTACCGGCCCATTGGTTCATTTTCTACATTGACACAGGGCTAGCCCAGTGAAATCTCTGAGCCCTCCCTTCTCAGGAGAAAAAAAGGCAATTACGTACGGCCCGTTGGTAGCCAGTGGCCCACATCAAGACGAGGAAACAGCAAGATAATTTCAGCCACCTCGCAAAGGAATTTCATAGAGAGGGGATCATTATTCATTATGCACACTTCTCCTTCTCCCATGTTACTGACTGAGCTTTCCCTGAGAAGTTTTGCATTTGGAAATTGGCGTGACACATGCTTTATATACCACTTTTTATTCTTCTACTTCACTATTCCGGTTATCTTGCATCTTGGCCATTTTTCAGTATCTATATATTTGTTTTATGATATAGGAATTACCTAAAAACTGTATTCTTGCAGATAAAAAAAACGATGCAAAGACTTAAGCCATGTACAGTTTATTTCATGTTGTTGTTTTCGTCCTAAAAGTTTAAGCAGAAGTGTCTGGGTTTGAACCCTGGTCAGAGTAACACATGAGTGATCATTGTGCCACAGGGATGCAAGTTGGGAAAAGATTGCTGGGAAATGTAACAGAAAATGGTTGCTTTGTTTGTGGTTGCCTTCCAAATTTGGGTGGGATAGAAGATGCCAAACTGAAAAAAAAAAAAAGTCCTTCAGAGATTTTCTATGGAACTGTTTCCTATAGAAATTTTCTATAGGACTTGAGGTACTGAAGTTCTATAGAATTCTATTGAACTGTCCTATAGGATTTCTATAGCACATTTTTTGCAGGGTGAGCTTACAAAAGGCCCCCACTGATGGACCAGCTGTTAATAACCTACTATTTGATGCATATTGAATCATTGTTTTACGGTGGCTAATAAAATTTGTCCTGGAATATAGCAAGGAAGACTTTAAAATTTTCCTATTTAAAACGCTGTCTTGACGTTCAGAATCTCCTGCCAGTAAACTTGCAACCAGCGAGTACTGCGGCTCTGAAGCTAGTGAGCTATTCTATGCCCTGTTGAGTCTGTAAGAAATGTAACGTTATTTAAAAAGGTTATGTATAAATCAATCCAAATAGTACAATGGTCTTATTGAAAAATTGTAAATGGCCCCAAAGTCACATTTCATTTTCACATTCATTCATGTAAATATGTTAATAATAATAATAATAATAACTTCTTCTTTGTCATGGTGGTGCAGTGATTAGCACCATCACCACACAGCAAGAAGGTCGTGGGTTCGATTCCGGCCTGGGACCTTTCTGTGTGGAGTTCCAGGGCATGTAGGTTACGACTGAACTTAATTTTAACTTTTGGTAACAGCAAAGTGTGCGGGTATGGTGGGCCGTCACGTCACGATCAGGTTGGGCCGCCATGGCCGATAATGCCTGGGCCCTTGAGGGTGGGCTGTGTCAGACATTTTGTGGATCATGACTCTGTGGGCTTGTGAATGGTTTGCTGTTTTATGCTATGGACTTTACACCTTCAGTTTTAGCTCTCCTGGAATGAAGGTCCAGTGTATTCTGGTTTTTGTAGGTTTTCTACCTTTTGTGCACAACTAAATTCCATAGCCCCTTGTCTCTGTTTTCTCAGGTTATGAAGCACCAATTATAAGTTTTTTTGCCTTTCTTCTGCATATACAATGAAGTTTTATTGAAATACATGGAATATAGGATAGGCAGAATGCTCTATCCTATGGGGGGCACTGGGGGCAGGATTACATTTCACAGTGTACTGTTACCAAAAGTTCATTTGAAGAAGAAGCGGAGAGTTATTGGAAACAAGAGGAGAGTGTCATCACTGTCCCCCACCAAGATCAAGGGTTACGCAGTAAAAAAAAAAAAATATATATATATATATATATATATATATGTATGTATCCATTTTCAAACTTAATGTAGATTATGAGTAGCTTTTTTAGCATACAAAATTTAGCGAATCTAAGTAGAACAGTTTCAGAGAAATCTTGTCCCCATTTTGGCCTGGACGAGCACACAGATGGATGGACGGACGAATGGACAGACCCCAATCTAATATCCCTTGTCGTACTTCAGGGCGAGGGATAGTTAAACTGTAAGATCTAACTAGTGTTGTCTGCTTTCTAATGAAAAAAAAACATGAAGGGGATTTTAGCGGTGTTCTGCCATCTGTAAGGGCCAATGCAGAGGAAGTTTGTGCTACAAGGAGGTTGAAAAGTTAAAGGGGAGGAGTGGATCAGGAATGTTTTTTAGTTTTGTTGGAATTTAAATCTGCGCTTCCTGAAAGGATAGTTTTAGATTGTGTTTGTTATCGGGTGAGGTAATATTAAAGGGCTCACACGGCGGCAGTGTGCAGGTCAGGACGCAGTTACAAAGGTGTAGAAGATGAAATCTTCATGATGTGGGAAAGAGGGATTTGCGTCAGACAAATGTGCATTCGGAGAGCAGGTGGTGTGTTTTTACTATGGGAGAAGCAGTGAAATTGGAGTATTGGAGTGTAAACAGAAAAACGGAGCGGTAGGTGGAAAGGATAAGATCTCAGGGAAAAATGTCTTATGCTGAGGCTGCTAAGAGAGAGCAGGTGGACAAAGAAATAATAGATAAAGGGCAGGAAAGGGCTCAGGAAATCATAAAACAAGATGGAGGTATCAATAGAATGGAAACAGATTTTTTTACTCTTATTGCAATGGTGGTAATTTGTTCCAGGGAGATCGAGAGTAGAGCGGATAGAATTAAAATGGTGGTTGACGCTGCAAGATAGTTTTTGGGAGTAATAGATGTGAAAGGGAAACTGATCCAGGGAATTTTAGAGAGGGGTTGGTGGGGATCAGGTGACTGGGAAGTGGGAAGTAAAAAGAGGGTTCAGGAACGCTGTCTGGGTAGTTGATACCTTTTTTTTTTCCTCTTTTGAAAAAAGATGTAGTGAATTTTTATGATCTGCTGAGGGCAGTAATACGCTTAGTACCGTCTTGTATGTTAAAATTAAAAAGACGAAGAAGAAGATTGACGCGAAGAATGAACTCTGAGAATGAATACCCCGCTAGCATCGTCAAATAGTAAAGTGAAAGGTTTAGCAGAGAGCCAATGTTTGTGGCACAAAGATGAGTTTATGCAGTTGCTTTTGTTCTTGGAATTACGATCCATTATGTGAAGACGACTTTTTTTGACGTAAACGGGAACTAGGGACAATTTGAAATCAAAATACCCAGCAAAGCTGTCTGAATGAATGCAGGTAACATCGTGATTTAAAAAAATCTTGCCCTATTTTGAAATTTCCAAGCTGGGTTACTTTCAGTCATAGCACTGATATAATTGATTGCCTAAGGTAGCCTATTTTGGTGAAATTATCTGCAACTACTGCATCATGTTGGCTAGCCTTGTTTTCGCAATTGGTCCCTTAAGGAAAACGCATGCAGCCTGAGTTTTCTTTGGAGGAGTCCTTAACTGGTCAGCATTTTCTTTTTGACAAATTTTGACATCAGTATATTTTCAGCGATGTGCTGCTGAGTAAAGGACTACGGAATTGTCTCCTTTTAACCAATTAGGCGACTCTAATCCTGTCCCCGTTTACTTTACTCGATTGGTAATCAAACTGTGAATTCGCTTATTTACCTTGTTTGAATGAGTTGATCGTCCTAGTTTTTAAGATGGCATGTTTGATTGTCGCATTTTAAAATTTTAATGGCCGTTGAACACCTCGGATTTGAATGAACGCTATTGTACGATTTTTTTGTGGGCTTACATGAGGCCATTTCATGCGGTTGTCATAAATTATATAGCATCTTTGATATTATTAAAGATTAATAAAAGAAATGAGGAGATTTGTTTTAACGTCGCCCTGGATTTTAAGCATCTAAAAATACAGAAGGTGGAAAGCATGCTGTAAAGCGGGTGAAGCATGTGAGATATTCATAAACGCAATCAATTAAAATTGATTGGATTATCTTTTTAAATTTTTAAATGTACTTTTTTTTCTTTTTTTGTATTTTTTGGATTTTTCCCTCCTTAACTCAACCAAACTGATTACCCTATCACAAGGCGACCTGCTCCCATCAGCTCTGGTGGAAGATGACGTGGCAAGTGTTTCCTCCAACTCGCATGATAACTAGCCCTCGCTTCTTTACAATATGCAGTCGCACCACCGAATGCATACTGCCTATGCCGTCGAAGGATCACATAGTCAGCATACAAGTTTGTTCCTACGACCATATGCGCCTTTCCGAATAGAAGTGGTTGCTCCAGGAAAGTGAACGAACAAATTGTAACCCGCTCAACCCATATTACTCCCAGTAGCCTACGGCGAGGCTGCGTCAATGGTTGTCTAGCCTATGCAGACCTCTGGTTGTAACCGGTGATGACCTGGGGTGCGTTTCCCGAAATCACATGCTAACGTACATAATTGGACCCATTGACTGCGAATGGACGAACTGTGTAAGTTACCAACTTAGTTAGCAACTGCGCTCTTGGGAAACGCACCGCAGGCTGGGATTCAGACACTGAACCACAGGGATTCAGACACTCGACCACAGGGCTCTATGACGGAAACCCATAAATGGCTGCTCTATGGCTGAATGCTGTACAAGTTTAATAGACCCTACCAGTGGTGTAGTCAATTTTTTTTTTGTGTGTAGTGGGTATACTGTAAAACTCGCATTCACCCGTCTCAGAGCAAAAAAAAAAAAAAATTATATATATGTGCTCCCTTCCTGATTTTTTTTTTTTTTTTTTTTTTTATTTGCCACACACAAATGTTTCAGATCATCAGAAAAAGTTTAATATTTGACAAAGATAACCTGAGTAAATACAAAATGCAGTTTTTAAATTAAATAATGATTTATATAAAATGGTTACATATTAAAGTAAATAAGCCTACCTCTATAAACAGAGGTAAGGAAATTATTAATTTTTTATGACAAGATAATGAGTGAACGAGCTTGAAAAAATTGCCTTGAGAAACTTAAGGACTGTAGGAACATAGGCTGGACCCCGCTTAAATTCCATACATTAAAAGCAACATTTAGTGAAATTCTTTTTTTAAATTAACTTTTTGTAATTATCACTAAGCCAGCAATAACAATCAGGGCTCTCAATCGCATCGAATTTGGCCTGCGCCCAAAATAAGAATTGGCAGAAAAAACGCGCCCAAATTACGGAAAACGCACCCAAAATCAATAATGGTCACCAAAAAAAAAAAAAAAAATGAAGCATGTTACTAATTCCATATTACACGAACTATTCAGCCAGAAATACCGCCTACAAACTTCTCTCGGTAGTTTCCGTGGCTCGCGCAAGACTACAGTACTCTCCCAACCTCGTCACCTGCTGGTTTGGATGTACTGGTGTGTACTGCTCCAATGTATTTAGATTCTCACGCCGAGGATGCTTCTAGAATTTCCTGAATGCAAATGGCGCTTTGAGTCGCTTTCACACAGAGCGCGAAACTAATTTCTCGCACGACAGATTACATTCAAAGTCAATGCAAAGACGCGAATACAGTCGCGCCTTTGCATTGACTTTGAATGTACCGTAATCTGTCGTGCAAAAAATTCGTTTCGCGTCCAGTGTGAAAGCGGCTTTAATCATGCCGGGACACCGTGGATTGAAAGACCAAGAAAAACTGGAAAAAGCCACAATAAAATTAGTTCTACATATGTAGCAGAGCGAAAAAAACGAAAGGAAGTGCCAGGTACCGGCTCTGTAGATCGTTTTTTTATTTTTTTTTTTTTAAGCAAAAAGGTAACCTGACACGCCAGACGGAAAGTTCCATATATCCGCCACGGAAATATTTCACAAGTCCATGTGGGAAAGAGCCGTTCAAAAAAGTTTTCAGAGGAGGAACCTTCAAAAAAATCTGCGGCTGTTGATTGGACGATGGTACTTCTAGTCCAGGGGTGGCCAACCCTGGTCCTGGAGAGCCGCAGTGTCTGCTGGTTTTTAGTGTTACTCAGCACTTGATTGACGAATTAAAGCAGTTGATTACACACTTCACCTATCTCACCTGGTGTCTTAGGTTTAAATCGGGTGGAGAAAACCAAACTCGGCACACCCTGTGGCTCTACAGGACCAGCGTTATCCACCCCCGCTCTATAAACGTTTATCTGTACTCTGTACTTCTACTTTGTCTGCATTACAACTACACTAAATATCCAACCCCATTGACAAATCTTGGTTAACGCGTAGATTGCTGTCACAACCTGCAAGTCTGCTTAATTGGCTCTAGGGGTCTTGTGGGTTGTTTCTGCTAATTGCTTGATTGGCTCGTTATTACCAAATTAAACCTGAGACACCAGGTGAGATCAGTTAAGTGAGTAATCAACTACTTTAATTCATCAATCGATTGCTGAGTAACACCAAAAATCAGCAGACACTGCGGCTCTCCAGGACCAGGGTTGGCCACCCCTGTTCTAGTCACACTCATCACCGACCAATCGGTCTTTCCCATCTTTTTCACGACCAGAGGAGCCAGCTGGTAGATCAAACTCTTACCGAAACCGGTCGGGAGAAGAGCAAAAACATCGTTTCAAGTCAGAAAAGCTTTTAGTGACGTCCTTTGCTCCTCTTTTAATGAAGAAATTGAGTCTATTTCTGATAAAACTGCTGATATTGACCCATCCACAGGAACCGCTTCGCACGCCGCCACTGTATTCAAACATAGTCGCTTCCTGGTGATGTCACGTCTGCAGCTCCCGCCTCTCTTTCCCCTGATTGGGCCGTAAAAAATTTAGCGGTGAAATTGTTGGACGACGGTAGTTGGCAAGACGGACCTGCAGGATTTCAGACAATGAATCAGGCAGGGCCGTCTGCTCTGCAAGGCCAGCAAAAAGGCGTAAATACAATGAAATTTTCTGACATTTTGCCAGCATGTCTGCATACAATATCATTGTTATTATGCGTATTTTATCAACAGCTCATCCGCGGTCATGCATACAAATCTTGTCGAATTGTCGGAGTGGTAGCTGATTATAGAAGACCTAGAATTTAGAATCCTGCATCCTGTCAAATGTTATTGCTAGCCAAGAAGTAAATTACCATTAAGTGTTCAAATGTAGTCTGTAGGGCCACATCAACGTAATTCGTTGTCAGTGAGGTGGGTGTGTCAGTGTGACGTAGGAATCATGTGACGTTGTTTATAAACAGTATACCATGTGCTCTCTGTGAAGATTTTATAATGATCCTTCTTTCAAGATTAAATTGTGAAACTGGACTGGTATATCTCATGTCTAATGCTGTAAGTAACTCATTTTACAGAAAAACTGTCTGATGTCAGTTGTCAGAGAGAATATTTAAATAACAGATTCATAAATGTCACTTGTCACCAACTTCCCATTGTGTCAGAATGAAACTAGTCTTGCCAATCTGTTAACTGTGGTACAGTGGTACTGCTGTTGTCAGATTGAAACTAGTCTTTGACAACCTGGTACTGCTGCTGGCTGCTACAAATGAAATAATTTGAAAACACAGATTTGTTCATTGTTAAATCTGTCTTTAGTAAACTGAATTTTAAGAGGAACAACTGGTGTCCACCAGTGTGTCTCAGCCCCGTCTCCACATTCCAGGACGCACAATAACTTTTTTTTTTTTTTTTTTTAAGATTATTTTTTTTGGGAATTCTTCCTTTATTTGATAGTTATACAGTGTAGAGAGACAGGAAAGTTGGGGAGAAGAATGGGGGATGACATGCAGTAAATGACCCGCGCCGAATTCGAACCCAGGTTGCTGCGAGAAGGACACAGCCTTTATGGTGCGCGCACTTAGACCGATGAGCCACCGGGGCACCCCACAATAACTTTCTTGATGGTAGAGCACTAATAGGGCCTGCTGGTTGTCCAATGGCTCTGCCACCTGGAAAGTAATGCTGGCTCTCCTGTCGAATTTCCCAGTAACCATGGTAAACCCCAAACGACCATTCAACTTGCTCCCCCGACACTAGGGACCATGCAGCAGGGTAGTGGTGCACCCTAATGGGTATCAGGGCTGTGTCAAAATGGGGATTTGGGCTTTGGAAATGCCGCAACAGCAAGTGTGTTACGGTGCGAGAATGTGCCCAAAATTGGACCTGAAAAATAGAGGGTGTAGCCGTGGCTGTGCAACTGAGAGCCCTGACAATGGAAACGCAATACACATTTTTAATATAAAATATTACATATATTTTAAATATAAAAATTGTGTACTGTTTCTGCCCCCCCCCAAACAAACACACACGCACATGTTTGTTTTTGTATCCCCGTGGGGCTAAAAAAATTATTTTTGCTCCAAAATCCCATTAGCATCCCCCTATCCCTATCCCTACCCCTAACCCTAACCTCAATCTTAAAGCTAACCCTAATCCTAACCCACAGACCCCCCAAAAGAGCCAAACCTTTAACCGTAATTTATGGTCTTGCCTTAATCTAGAGCCTAATTTTAATAGCTAACCATAAAACTAGACCTAAACCAAACCATAATTCCAATAGCAACCCTAGGCCAAAACCTAGCCCTAAGCCCTAAATTAAGATTCTTACCCATTTGGACCCAGAAAAGGTCCCCACGAGGCATAGTTTCTCAGACTTTACTATCTTTGTGAGGTATTTTGGTCCCCAGCACGATATAAAAACAAAAAACATGCACGCACGAGCCAGTGTAATATCTAAGCTATTGCTCCCCTTCTCTCCCATTCATTGAACCACCGCACAAATGTTTGTCAAGTTAGCTAGTCCTCGATAAAGTTAAATATACTAACAACCCCCTGCTATTACAGTTAATGATAACTTATATTCTAATTTCGGTAACACTTTACAATAAGGGTAGTCTACAACAATTAACATTAGTTAATGCAGTAATAAGCATTTCTTAACAGCTAATTAACATTTAACTAATGCATCTGGTAATCATTTACAAATGATGTTCACATCAACTAAAGTATTAATTTATACATTATGGTTTAACAGCTTGAAGTGCTTCATAAGGGATCCTCAAGGGATGTTTTCAACTTCACAATAAGGGAAACACAGAAAATTAATACATGGTCGATTATAATTGCATAATGCTTATTCATCTGTCTAACGCATTAGTTACCTGCTAATTAACTGATAATTCATGAACTAACGTTAATTATTGTTAATTATTGTACCCTTATTGTAAAGTGTTACCCTAATTTCACTTACCGGGTAACATTGCAGTAACGTTAGCATCGGGCTCCTTCTGTGTATTGTAGAGGACAGCCTCAGCCAGCAACGTTAGTTTACCGTGCTAGTTTCTCCAACCTCTCTGTCATCTTCTGGAGCCGCCGTGTCATTCGAACCAGTGTTCTGACAATTTGTGCTGCCTTGTCAAAAAGTGCCACTGTAATGCAAAGCGATCAAGAAGTCTTTGTTTTCGCCGTAATATTGCAATATGAATCAGTCTACAGTAGTGACTTTGTTATTCGCGAGCTTGGTATAACATAAGCAGATGTTACAATGCGTTGGACAAGTTTCTTCAAAAAGATACATGCCGCACGCCATTATCATCTAATTTTTGCATTTTCAAGAACCCCTGCCTGTACATGCAAACATATGTACGCTTACAAGTCGGAAGGCGCACTGAAAAAAAATGTGTTTTCATGATTTTCGAAGATATTTAAGATGTGAGTGAAGAAACAGAGCCCCAGATTTTTAGTCTGCGCAAGCGCAGAACCGCGAGGTAGCATATTTTGATAGGTAGCAAAAGTTGACAGAACACCGGCAGTAGTTTCAGGGGCAAGTTAGGCAACTTTATGAAAACACTGAAAGAGTGTAGTCTGCCATTGTTTTCATTTCATACTTTATCTCTTAAGGTTATTCATTCACATTTGAGCAGAGAATGTCCGCCAAGCAAGTTTCTTGCTGTTGCCTAGCAACGGATCACAGACTCACAGGCGACGGAAGCCCCAGAGGTCCAAAAGTCGGTGCTTCAATCCAAACACAGACGGCGTCCGGGGTGAATTTATTTTAATAAACGCGTTAAAGCTCCATTACAAAATGATGTTGTTACGTATCCTGGCACATTTTTAAGAGGGTATACACAAATCATTGACATTTTCCAGTGGGTATATGCTGTATACCTGTGTATCACGTAGACTACACCACTGGACCCTATCATTGCTGTGACATCACTGTTAGCGGAACTTAACAATGGCAGTCCCATAATATGAAAACAGAACTGCTAAATACGTTTCCAGTTTGCTGCCTTAAATGCGTTTCCAATTTCTAATACTGGACCCAAATAACAATGATGGTACATCATCAGTATTACAGAGACTTCCATTTTTGTATCAGCTCCCCCTTAAGCAGTTTATCAACCTGTTGTAGGAATTTTACATTTTAACTGTTCGATATTCTGAGGGGAGGAAAACTGGACAGTATTAAAGATCTGATTATTGAAATCATCCATGTTATACGGAATATGTTTGCGCTTCACTAGGAGAGGGAGAATCAATTAAGTAGAAGGTCAGATTGCTTGAATCATCTGAAACATTTGAAGAAAGTTTCTTGTGCAGTTAGACCAAGTAAGGCTATGATCCCTTCCTCTGTTTCCCTATAGGAGCTGCACTTCTGAACACATTTGATCAGCAGAATGATGCAGGCAGGAGTCCGTCTGAGACAGGACACTGAGACGACCCTACCAGAGCTCCCCGAGCAGCACAGGATCAGAGAGAAAGAAGAGGAACTACATGGACTGGAGTCTGTCCACATGGCAGAGTCAGAGACAAAATGTACTGCACCAGGACTCAACACACTGGAGCCAGAGTGTGTTACTGCAAACAGCAGGGTCCGTGATTTACATCACACAGAAGCATCACTGATAAAAACTGAAGCTGATCTGAGCCCGAGCAACACTGGGGATCTAAAGACCGAGAGCCTGTATCCTGACCAGATCAAAACAGAAACAGATGATGAAGGCTGTATTAAGGCTGAACACATGAGTGCCTTGCCAGACAAGAATTGTTTTGACATCAAATCTGAAGTGAAGCTTGAATCCAGTGATGTTTTAGTGAGTGATCTCATTAATACGGAGCTTAATGGAGCTGTTATTGATGAAAAAGGTCAGACTGAACCATGGCACTGCGCAGGAGAGCCAAATCCAAACTGTAAAAAATCAGGGGGAAAAATGTCAGATGTAAGGACAGTTCATGAAGGTGAAAAGCCGTACAAATGTGATCAGTGTGAGAAGAGTTTTTTATGTCGATCTGGATTTAAATACCACCAGAGAATTCATACAGGTGAAAAGCCATACAAATGTGATCAGTGTGAGCAGTCTTTTATACAGAAATCTAATTTAAAATCCCACCAGAGAATTCATGCAGGTGAAAAGCCCTACAAATGCGATCAGTGTGAGAAAAGCTTTTCGAGGAAACTTCTGTTAAAATACCACCACAGCATTCATTCAGGTGAAAAGCCCTTCAAATGTGATCAGTGTGAGAAAAGCTTTGTGAGGAAATGCCAATTAAAATCCCACAAAAGCATTCATACAGGTGAAAAGGCTTACAACTGTGATCAGTGTGAGAAAAGATTTTCAAGAAAATGTCGTTTAAAATCCCATCAGCGCATTCATTCAGGTGAAAAGCCCTTCAAATGTGATCACTGTGAGAAGAGTTTTTCATGGCAATTTGAATTAAGATCCCACCTGAGCATTCATACAGGTGAAAAGCTCTTCAATTGTGATCAGTGTGAGAAAAGCTTTGTGAGGAAATATCATTTAAAATCCCACGAAATCACTCATTCGGGTGAAAAGCCCTTCAAATGCGATCAGTGTGAGAAAAGTTTTTCAAGGAAATGTCGTTTAAAATCCCATCAGCGCATTCATTCAGGTGAAAAGCCCTTCAAATGTGATCAGTGTGAGAAAAGCTTTTCAAGGAAATATGGATGTAAATCCCATCAACGCATTCATTCAGGTGAAAAACCCTACAAATGTGATCAGTGTGAGAAGAGCTTTTCATGGAAAAGTCAATTAAAATCCCATCAAAGCACTCATACTGGTGAAAAACCCTACAAATGTGATCAGTGTGAAAAGAGCTATGCAAGTAGATTTCAGTTAAAATCCCACCAGAGCATTCATACAGCTGAAAAGCCCTACAAATGTGGTCAATGTGAGAAGAGCTTTTCATGGAAATATCAGTTAAAATCCCACCAGAGCATTCATACTGGTGAAAAGCTCTACATATGTGATCAATGTGAGAGGTGCTATACAAGGAAATCACGATTAAAATCCCACCAGAGCATTCATACAGGTGAAAAACCCTACTAATGATATAAATATATCTTTTCATGGAGATTCGCGTTTAAATCCCACCAGTGTATTCATTCAAGTGAAAGCCCTCAATTTAAATCATTGGTTGTATTTTTCAAGACTTACGAAATCACTGCTGGGTAATATCACACCAGATGATCCAGTGGTCCCCAACTCAAGATAATATACTCTAACAATTCTTAGGCATTTTACTCCTCATTATGTGTTCTCAAAGTCTGCCAAATATTTTTGAAAAATTCTAAGTGGTTTGAGCTACAGAGGGATTTTAGTAAACTAATTATGTTAATTTGAACTCGCGAATTTTAGTCTGTAGGCATTTTGACAGGGGTAAAACTGCATAGATATGAAAGCTAGAGTATAAAAGTTTGCATGTATCCACTAAGTGTGACCCAGGGAAGTAGTTTCCACCATTGGATCTGATTTAGAAAAGATTTTTAAAGAAATATTTAGAGTCCAAAATGGCCATCCAGTCAGTACGGTACATCCTCGCCTGTAATTTTTACTTTTTGGGCTGGATAAACGCAAATGTCACTGAGTGAGTGAGTGACTGACTGCCTGAGTGATCAAGTTCAACGATTGGCTGGCCTCCGAGGAAGAAGTTCAGCGATTGGTCAGCCGGATGGGAAGCACTTCAACGATTGGTTGGCCGACGATTGGCTGGCTGGCTGGCCGGGCGTCGGCTTCACTTGTACTTACTGGTCTGTGCATTTGCATTATAAATACATGGGTCTCAGAATTTTGGCTTTGAGACATTGCAACAGAAACAGAATACTTTGCTGTTGTTGGATCTTGGATGAGAGTTTGCCGCAGAAACGGAAATTAAAAAGTGGAATTGAATGCGCCACACTCATTTATGCGTGATGGACTATTTACGTACATGGTGGAAGTGGCGCCGGCACTATTATGTTTCAGTATTTTCAAGAATACCGTTCTCCATTTTCGAATTTGAGGTTGCCTAGCGAGGAAGTTGGTATGTGTTTATCTGACATTGGTACGCACGCGCATCACCGCCTACTTAGAGTTATTTATTTGCTCTCAACCGCTTGAGAGAAACATATCGTATGGAAACCGCGTCTTTGATTGTTTTTCTACAACCCCCCACGATGCACCCACCTGGCATTTCAAGTATTGAAGCAAATTTTAGATAAAAAATATTGCATGAATACACACCGCCAAGCTTAAAAAATGTCAGGTGCGTTCCCGAGTGTATGTCACGGGTGCACGTGATCATGCGTACTCGTTTTTTTCCTGATTTTTGGAGGCTGGCCGTAAAAACTGGCAAAGTGGCCAAAATAGTAACTCTGAAAATGTTTTTTTTAATTGTCGAAATGCTGTTCGCATAACTAATGCTAAAATGTTTATCAAAAGCAGTCCCTAGAGCATATATCAAATTTAAATTTTCGGTGGCCGAAGACCTTTAAGGATGTCCTGTGAAAACTAGTCTTTGTCATTGTTTCCCATTTTGTATTGTTTAATTACCTCTTGTGTTTTCCCCTCTCAGTTAATGTTTAGATTATCCCTCGCACCTATTGCCCTGCCTAGCCCGTTATCTCCCTTGTGTATATATTAGGGCTGGGGCGATTCTGAATCTATTCTTTTTTTAAGGCGTAGTACCACCGCCTGCTGCCATGGGGCGTACATCCGAACTTTCCCTTTTCCTTTATTAAACCCGATGCAGGTTGAACGAAAGTGCCAAACATCAAAGGGCATGTGAAATGCTTCTGAAAAAAAAACTTGGCTGATGCTGCGTTCCAGCGGAGGTTTGAACCTGTGAATCACGACTTCAAAGTTACGAGTCACGACTTCATAGCGTTCCAGGCAAAAGTAACAAGTTACGACTTCATACTTGACTTCACTTGAAAAAAAAGCCGGTGCCGCCATTTTAGTTGAGTTGCGTGACGTCAAACAAGGAAGTTGGAGTACGTTGAGCACAATCGAGTTCACCGGCGTGAATTCACAGGTTTGACGGTGGCTCCGCCCACTTTTAACCGGTAAATCACGGGTTACGAGTTGCCTGGAACGCACCCGCACATCAGTGTTTTTCGGCGACATGCTGCACGGAGCCAAGTAAAGGACTACAGAATCGTCTTCTATTAACCAATTAGGCTACTCTATGAAAAGTAAGTGGTGCCAGTTTACTTGCTTGATTAGCAATCAAATGGTAGATGCGTTTACTCTCGAAGTTGAATGAGTAGAACTGTTTATTAAGACAGCATGTTTGATTGCTGCATTTTGAAATTTAAATGGCCATAGAACAGCACAACATGAACACGATTCCCATTGCCACGGCATTCCGTGCGACTGTGATAATTTATATCTCACATTCACGTTTCATCCGCTTTACAGAATGTTTTCCACCTTTTTTAGACGCTTGAAATCCAGGGCGATCTGAAAACAAATCTCTTTATTTTTATTTTATCATTATAGATCTCCTGAAAATACTACAATGAGAGATTAAATGCAGAGTTGGGATATGGTGATGTTGAACGAGGATTTTTTAAAAAGTGTGATAAGACCACTTGCAGTCATGGGGTCGCGTGTAATTTCTTGAAACCTACACACCTGAAGAAGCTTAAACGATTTAAAATGCCGTCGGGAAGAAGCCTGAGTTTAGATTTCGCTAATTGCAGGTGCTCCGCCCTTCCCTAAGTCTGCTCCCGTGTACTTGTCCCAAATAACAATCAAGCAATTTCAGTAGCCTATAACGATTAAGATGTGATGGTGAGAAGCAGACAAACCTAACTGGGCAACGATGTTAGAGTGAAAGATGCCAATAATTTGAATAATTAAAAAAAAAAAAAAAAAACTTCCTCTGAATTGCATCTCTCAGCATTTTAGGACATTATTAAAGATTAATTTAAAACAGACTTGTTATAAGATTGCCCTGGATTTTAAGCGTCTAAAAAAATACACAAGGTGGAAAACATTCTGAAAAGCGGATGAAACGCGAATGTGAGATATAAATTATCACAAATGCGTGGCAATGGAAATCGTGTTCATGCTGTGCTGTTCTATGGCCATTTAAATTTCAAAATGCAGCATTCAAACATGCTGTCTTAATAAACAGCATTCATTCAACTTAGAGAGTAAACGCATCCACCATTTGATTGCTAATCAAGCAAAGTAAACTGGAACAGGTTACTTTTCTTAGAGTAGCCTAATTGGTTAATAGGAGACGATTCTGTAGTCCTTTATTTGGCTCCGTGCAGCATGTCGCCGAAAAATAGTGATGTCAGTCAAGTTTTTTTCCAGAAGCATTTCACATGCCCTTTGATGTTTGGCACTTTCATTCAACCTGCGTCGGGTTTAATAAAGGAAAAGGGAAAGCTCGGATGTTTGCCCCATGGCAGCAGGTAGTGGTAGGCTACTACGCCTTAAAAAAAGAATCGATTCAGAATCGCCCCAGCCCTAGTGTATATACTATAGTCCCTCCCTTCTGTTCTGTCCTTGTCAGAACGTTGATCAACTTTTCCTGTCCTGAGCTACCTGTATGCCAGTGATTTGTTTGAGATTCAGTGACACCCTTCTGCCGGATTCCGATTTCTGTCTGTGCCTGCCTGGATTTGTTTACCTCCTGTTTACGACCTGTTTCTGTATGACCACGATTTCTGTCTTTTGCTGTCCTGGCTAACGAACTTGGATATTGGACACTCGACTCTCCCACTGCTTTACAGTTTGGTGCTGTACTCTGTGTTTTTTTGGATTTTGAACCCCTGCCTGTTTTTGGACTCCATTTTTGGATTGCCCCTTCTGTACCGTAACTGAGATCATCTGGCTTGGACTCGGACTGTAATAAAGACCATAATTTGTTCATTTCAGTCTACTTGCATGTGGTTCCTTTCACCAGACATAACTTATTTTGGTTGCCATGGGGACAGTACTGGCCGAACAATGCACAAATCCGTGGCACAACATAAAGATTTCCTTGTGGACGTAGTACAGGCTGCAATTTTTTTTGACCGATTACTTTCATATTTAGCAGGGACATGTGTTACACTTTACTTCTGACACCTATCGATTTTGGTTGCCATGGCGACAGTATTGGCCGAATCATGCGCACAGTTATGCTGGAACATACGCTCTTTCTTGTGGACGCTGTAGAGGCTGTAATTTTGACCGATTACTTTCACATTTGGTACGGACGTGTTATACATCACTTATGACACCTATTCGATTTTGGTTGCCATGGCGACAGATATTGGCTGAATAATGCACAAAAAAGGGAGAAGCGGGCTTTCGGGGGCTACACCCATGCGGTCGCGGCCGCCCGGACTGTCAATTTTCTTTTTTCTTTTTTCTTTTACAAATGACTGTGGGTTAGGTTGATGGAATTTTTTTGTGGTATGCCAAGGAGAACAGTTTTGCAAATACAAACCCAGCAGTCGGCGGTATAAACCAAGAATAATTTACAGCTCCACAAACCAAAGAAGAAGAAGAGCTTGAGACGAGATGAAGGAGGGGAGGAACAATGTGATGCGCTGGCCCTTTTCATTTAAACACTTCTGCCAAGCTTGAAAAAAAAGAGCACCATTCTGATACGGCTGTCTCCACTGAACGAAATTTCTGTGACTGCTTACCTTCTACCTTTTGTTTTTGAAGGAGTATTGTGGCCTTTGGACTTTCATGACGATTAGGGATACCATCCTGCTGCAAGTTGTCGTGGAACAGAAAAACATCCTTGGCCACAATGGAAAGGTAATGCCAATTCGGAAACGTTGTTTTGTTTGTCGGTCCTGGTCTTTTCTCACTAATATAATTTATGATTGGATCAGAATGGTTTATGATCGCCAACCTATGGAGACTATCAATGATGACTTTATGTGGATTTGATTATCTGAACTGTGAAATATAGCCTAGTATAGTTTGGTGGTTGTAAAATTGGACGTATGCATATGTCATTGAATGTAGGCTACTGTAATAATTTGTGCTTTTATTGGAAATTATTTTCCTTGACTTTAAATTTGTTAGTATTGTCTAACCAATGACAGCCATTTTCCGGTCGTGTCCCATGTACAGTTGGATGCTATTTGGAGCGGATATCGCCATAACGTGAAGGAGCGATGGCTTATTATCACTTGAATTCTCGGATCGTCCTGTAACAACAACATGTAAAACCATAAAATCATAAGCTTATTACCGATGTATCGCTTTTCATTCAAAAAAATGTTGAAATTAAGAGGAGTCTTTCAGATTTGTTGACCAAATGCATTAACTGCAGCGACGGTAATGCAATGGGGGTTCCGTTTTATCTCCCACGGAGTGCATAGTTTTAGGAATTCAAATTTTGCTTCTCGGTGATGACTTGCTGTTTGTGTTATTTGCTGAATTGCGATCTATGACTGGAAGACATCTTTTATTGCACAAACCCAAATTCCAATTAAGTTAGGACGTTGTGTAAAACGTGAATAAAAACAGAATACAATGATTTATAAATCCTTTTCGACCTATATTCGATTAAGTACATTACAAAGACAAGATATTTAATGATCAAACTGATAAACTTCTTTTTTTCTTTTAAAGGTTCACTCATTTTGAATTTGATGCCTGCAAAAAGTTCCAAAAAAGCTGGGACAACAAAAGACTGGGAAAGTCGAGGAATGCTCAAAAAAACACCTGTTTGGAACATTCCATTGGTGAACAGGTTAATTGGAAGCAGGTAAGTGTCATGATTAGGTATAAAGGAGCATCACCAAAAGGCTCAGTCGCTCACAAGCAAGGATGGAGCGAGGTTCACTACTTTGTGGACAACTGCGTGAGCAAACAGACCTACTGTTTAAGAACAACGTCTCTCAAAGTACGATTGCTAGGAATTTAGGGATTTCATTGTCTACAGTCCATAATATCGTCAAAAGATTCAGAGAATCCAGAGAAATCTCTACAGGCAAGCAGCAAGGCCGAAAAACCAACATTGAATGCCCGTGACCTTCGGTCTCTCAGGCGGCGTTGCATTAAAAACCCGACATCATTCTGTAAAGGATATTACCATGTTGGCTCAGGAGCACTTTGGAAAACCACTGTCAGTTAACGCAGTTTGTCGCAACATCTACAAGTGCAAGTTAAAACTCTACCCTGCAAAGCGGAAGCCATATATCAACAACACTCAGAAATGCTGCTGGCTTCTCTGGGCCTGAGCTCATCTGAAATGGACTGACGTATAGTGGAAAAGTGTGCTGTGGTCTGATGAGTCCACATTTCAAATTGTTTTTGGAAATCATGGATGTTTTGTCCTTCGGGCTGAAGAGGAAAAGGACCATGCAGATTGTTATCAGCACGAAGATCAAAAGCCAGCATCTGTCATGGTATGGGGATGTGTTAGTGCCCATGGCATGGGTAACTTGCACATCTGTGAAGGTACCATTAATGCTGAAAGGTACATACAGGTTTTGGAGCAACATATGCTACCATCAAAGCAACATCTTTTTCCGGGACATCCCTGCTTATTTCAGCAAGACAATGCCAAGCCACATTCTGCACGTGTTACAACAGCATGGCTTCGTAGTAAGAGTGCAGGTAATAGACTGGCCTACCTGCAGTCCAGATCTGTCTCCCATTGAAAATGTGTGGCGCGTTATGAAGCGCAAAATAGGACAACGGAGACCCTGGACTGTTGAGCAACTGAAGTCGTACATCAAGCAAGAATGGGAAAGAATTCAACCTACAAAGCTTCTACAATTAGTGTCCTCAGTTCCCAAACGCTTATTGAGTGTTGTTAAAAGGAAAGGTGAGGTAACACAGCAGGAAACATGCCCTGTCCCAGCTTTTTTGGAACTTGTTGCAGGCATCCCACTTCGTTTGATTATCAAAATTTCGAAATAACCCTCTCCTTTTGTGATTTGGTATGAATAATTCAGGCCTACGTGTGAGCCTATCTGTTGGAATATTTTGGTATCTTTTCATGGGAATCTGACTTATGAAAAAAAGTTTGTTGTTTGTAATGCAGATTGTTTCGGTATAATCTGGATCAAATAAAGAAACCTTGCATTGTTTGAACAGTTGAAGGCTAAAATCTCTCCCACTATCTCCCTACAGGAGTTGCATTACTGAACACGTTTGTTCAGCAGAATGATTCAGGAAGGAGTTTGAAAACTGGACCAGAGCTTGCTGAGCAGCATAGAATCAGAGAAGAGGAGGAACCTACTTGGACTGGATTGTGTAAACATGGCAGAGTCGGGGACAAAATGTACCGCACCAGGACTCAACACGCTGGAGCTGGAGTGTGTTACTGCAAACAGCAGGGTCAGTGATTTACAACACACAGATGCATCATGGATAAAAACAGAAACTGATCTGAGCCCCAGCAACACAGGGGATCATATTAAGATGGAGAGCCTAGATGTTGCAGATCTGGCCTACCTAACCCATCTGCATCCTGACCAAGTCAAAACAGAGACTGATGATGGAAACTGTATTGAGGCTGAACACCTGAGTTCCGTACCAGACACGAGGTGTGTTGATGTTAAATATGATGCAATTAAGCTTGAATTAAGTGAAGTTTTAGTGAGTGATTTGAAGAATACTGAGCTTAATGGAGCTGGTGTTGATGAAAAAACCCAGAGAAACCCATGGCAGTGTGCCGGAGAGCCACATGCAAACAGCAACATATCAGAGAGAAAACAGTCAGAATTAACCCAAGATATGGGGATCCATGTGACGGAAATGACCCGCCCGTCCACTGAGTGTGAGAGATGTTTTTTTAGGAAATCTCATCTAAATAACATCCTGAGGATTCACTCTGGTGAAAAGCCCCATGAATGCTTTCAGTGTGAGAAGTATTGTAGAAATAAACTTAAGATAAATAACCGACAAAGAATTCATGTAGAAGAAAATCCAAACAAATGTGATTGGTGTGAGAAGAGTTTTCTGTGGAAATCTCGATTGGAATACCACCAGAGAATTCACACTGGTGAAAAGCCCTACAAGTGTGATCACTGTGAGAAGAGTTTTCGTATTGGGACACACTTGCGTTCCCATGCGCGAATTCATACGGGTGAAAAGCCCTACAAATGTGATCACTGTGAGAAGAGCTTTTTATTGAAATCTCAATTAAAATACCACCAGAATATTCATACAGGTGAAAAGCCATACAAATGTGATCAGTGTGAGAAGAGTTTTTTATGGCAATCTGAATTAAAATACCACCAGAGCATTCATACTGGTGAAAAGCCCTACAAATGTGATCACTGTGAGAAGCGTTTCACTTCCAAAGCCTATTTAAATCGTCATGAGCGAATTCATTCAGCGAAAGGGCCTTACCAGTGTAATCAGTGCGAGAAGAACTTTTCATGGAAATCTCAATTAAAATCCCACCAGAGCATTCATACAGGTGAAAAACCCTATAAATGTGATCAGTGTGAGCTGAGTTTTTCATGGAGGTCTCAATTAAAATTCCACCAGAGCATTCATGCAGGTGAAAAGCCCTACAAATGTGATCAGTGTGAGCTGAGTTTTTCATGGAGGTCTCATTTAAAATTACATCTGAGCATTCATGCAGGTGAAAAGCCACACAAATGTGACCAGTGTGAAAAGACTTTTTTGAGGAAATCTAATTTAAAATCCCACCAGAGCATTCATGCAGGTGAAAAGCCGCACAAATGCGATCAGTGTGAGAGGAGCTTTTCTTGGAAATCTCAATTAAAGTCCCACCAGAGCATTCATACAGGTGAAAAGCCATACAAATGTGATCAATGCGAGAAGGGCTTTTCTGGGAAATGTCAATTAAAATTCCACCAGAGCATTCATACAGGTGAAAAGCCCTACAAATGTGATCAGTGTGGGAAGAGCTTTTCTGGGAAATGTCAGTTAAAATTCCACCAGAGCATTCATACAGGTGAAAAACCCTACAAATGTGATCAATGCGAGAAGAGTTTTTTGAGGAAAGGTAATTTAAATTGTCACCTGAGTATTCATGCTGGAGAAAAGCCCCACAAATGTGATCAGTGTGAGAAGAGCTTTTCGTGGAAATCTCAGTTAAAATCCCACCAGAGCAATCATACAGGTGATGAAAAGCCGTACAAATGTGATCAGTGTGAGAAGAGCTTTTCTTGGAAATCTCGATTAAAATCACACCAGCGCATTCATACAGGTGAAAAGCCTCACAAATGTGATCTGTGTCAAAGGGGTTTTTCAAAGAAATCCAATTTAAAATACCACCAGATCATTCATACGGGCGAAAAGCCGTTCAAATGTGATCACTGTGAAAAGAGCTTTTCAGGGAAATTTCAATTAAAATCCCACCGGAGCATTCACACAGGTGAAAAGTTTTACAAATGTGATCAGTGTGAGAAGAGCTTTTTATGGAAATCTCAATTAATATCTCACCAGACCATTCATACAGGCGAAAAGCCTTTCAAATGTAATCAGTGTGAAAAGAGCTTTTCATGGAGATCTCAACTTAAATCCCACCAGAGAATTCATTGAAGAGAAAGTCCTTTAATTATTGCTTCCGGCTGTATTTTTCAAAACCTATGAAATCACAAGTCGTTAATTCTTTTTAGCAGAGAAAATCCTGGTTTTTAAGGTTTGGGCTCAGCAAGGCATGTTCAAGAGAATCGGGTTTTATTTGTTCAAAAAGAGCACTTCAACATTCCAATATGGATGGGCCTGGACTGAAGAAGGTGGGTGGGGCAGGCCACACGTTGTCATGGTTACTGAGACTAAATACAGAGGAATACACTTGATTGGTAGGGGCTTCTGCGAATGAGGATATGCAGAATAAAATGATTGACTAAGTTATGCTACATGAATTGGCTTGCAGTGATCTCGAGCTTACATCGTTAGTATTTTAGTATTTAGCTGTATAAAGGCTTGTTCACACCAAGTCCAAATTTTCAGCGGGAAAAAAAACATGAACAACAAGATTTTGAAATGAAATAACGCATCCTTATGAGCGTCCTTGCACCGACCCCAAAATATTTCACTGTTGAAATCCGCCAGTTTGTTTGTCAGACGCCTGCCGAATTTCTTTTTGTTGGAGGCTGAAAGAAGACTGGCTGAGCGATCAGATTAGGTTTCTAGTCACGTGTCCGGACGGTTGTAGCTAGAGGGAATCCTCTTGTAATAGACCCTTTCGGTTTAAGGACGTGAAAAAGCAAGATTTGGAGTGCGCATGCTCTTTGCAGACTATGTGGGGCAGAAGATGCACAAATCCTATTTAAAAGGTGGGGAATTATAAGTTCATTCGCTTTCCCCGTGGTAAAAGGCAGTTTACTGCGTGGATTCGGACTATAAACAGGAATAGTTTTCGTTCGGGAACATTTTAGGGTGTGCAGCGTACATTTTGTGTCTGGATGGCGAGATTAAGAATTCTGTAGGTATTTAACCTACTCCAACTATCGATTGATGTTTGGGTACCCAGAGAAACACGTCAAGCGTACGTCCAGTTAAGGAAATTTAGAGTTTAGTCTCAAGTGCAGCTATTCGTGTCAGTTGCATGTTGTTAATGGCGGCTGTCATGTCACTGATGACACACTGGGTTGCTAGGGCAGGCGCAGCATATGCATTCGCGATATTAAATATTAATGTTAAATTCTAAACCCCCTTTCTCACTGATAAAACTCCACTAAAATATATTGGCGCCCCCCTTTTAAAATCGTTCTGGCAAATAAAAAGCCGGGAAAAAGCGGAGGCTGGATTCGGTATTCTTTTCCCCCTGACGATATAGCTAGACTAAGCTCTATAAGTTTTCTCCTACAAACTGAAAGCATTGACTTCTTCAGCGCAACAGAGATTTGAGAGACTATATCGGCGAGATACTGTCAAGGCAAGTCCTTGACATTGTTATTTTCAGCACAGAAGAAAATCCTAAATCAAATGTGTAGCGTTCAGTCAAACAGTAATGATATGGCCTTACCTGCGCACTTATCCATGTTAAGAGGCGATTAGGATCATGTGTGCTTGCCGGTTGTTTTGAACAATGCGAATTCGTCGCAAGAACACTGTAGCCATTAGCTGACTTAAGGCGTGGGACCCAATCGTAGTGGTGTTAATGAAATTATTTCACGTCCACAAAACTAACTGGCAAGCAAATGCCACTTTGTTGGCGGTATATAGCAAGTAACTATGAAATCGAAATCACACGGAAACCAAATTATTATTGCAAGCAGCGAAATGAAAACCACACCTACACTTCGCTCTAAGGGGCTGAGTTCTGTAATGTGAGCCCCTCAGAGCTTACCTAGACTGAAAACGTTGTATGGCCACTAACATTCCCCCTTTGGCTTGATTTTTTTTTTTTTTTTTTTTTTTTTTTTTTTTTGCGTAGAGTTTAACATCTACTTAAAGTCGTACATAGCCTATAGGATCGAACAAAGCCAGTCCCTTTTCAAAATGTGGATACAAAAACTGGACACTGCAAAACAATAACACCTTGAACAACAAAAGATTAAACAATTATTTGACGATTAGTGGGCCAACTTAAATAACTTAAAATATCAACCAGTACCTTAACTATATTTCTCCGATCAGATCGCTCTTTCCTTTTGGCTTGCGTCGGTGTGAGATCCTTTCGTTTGTTTCCCGATCGAAGCTAACATTATTTGGGTCAACAAAGTCAGGCCAGCTATGATAAAATCAGAACTGCAGACTCTAGTGTGATCATTCGGGACGGAGTTCTTCCGATTTATAGCCCGAATCCACGCCTGTCGTTGTTTCTTGCCACGGGGAACACGAAAAAACATTATATCCCCGTCTTTCTGATACCGGTTTATGCACCTCTCTATGCAACAAATAGCCCCTATATTTCCTTTTGCCCCACATCAGCCATATGGGGCATGCGCGCGCGGACTTCCGGCCTTAAACCGAACTGGTCTATTGAGTAAATTCAGTAGACCCCCAAAATGTGGGCGGTGGCGGAGGGATTAGAAAAAAAAATGAATCCGCCTTTTGTGAAATGTGTGACACGCTTCCCGTTAGAATCAAGCGAGAAAGTACGAGATCTGCTAAAGTTCACTCTGAATGACAGTTGCTATAGCACCTCATTTACGTGAAGAATAGATAATACAGCAGTGAATTTAATCATCAATATTGTGGAATAATTTCTCTATCCAATGCAGTGAACTGCTGGATTCCTGGCTGTGGAAGTACAGTGGGCTTTTCTTTGGTCCTGAAACTGTTCAATGTTGTAAGTCTTCAGTGGAAAACAAATATGCCAAGAAAGTATTGTGCCAACTAATGATGTTCAAGAGTTGTAGATATTTCAGAATCGGGTTTGTACATACAACTCCAGTTCCGAAATATTTGGGACGAAGTGTAAATTGTGAATAAAATCAAAATGCAATGACTTTCAGATCGCATGAGCCAATATGTTGTTTACAATAGAACATGGATAACATTTCAAATGTTGAAACTGAGACATTTTACATTTTTATCCGCAAAAAGAGCTTATTTCAAGTTTTCTGGCTGCAACAGGTCTCAAAAAAGTTGGGACACAGGCAAAAAAAGGGCTGAAAAAGCAATTAATATATAAGAGAATCAGCTGAAAGAACATTCAGCAAGTAATTAAGTTAACTGGCATTAGGTGTGTAACATGATTGGCTATAAAAGGGATGTCGTAGAGAGGCTGAGTCCCTCAGAAGTAAAGATGGCCAGAGGCTCTCCAACCTGTAAAGGCTTGTGTAAAAAAATTGTGCAATACTTTAAAAACAATGTTCCTCAACGTCAAATTGCAAAGGCTTTGAAGGTCTCATCATCGACAGTGCATAACATCATCAAAAGATTCAGAGAAACTGGAAAAATCTCTGTGCATAAGGGACAAGGCCAAAGACCTTTACTGGATGCCCGTGATCTTCGGGCCCTCAGACACCACTGCATCACTCAACGGCATGATTCTGTCATTGACATTGCTAAATGGGCCCAGGAATACTTCAAGAAACCACTGTCTGTAAACACAGTCCGCCGTGCCATCCACAGATGCCACCTAAAACTTCATCATGCAAAAAGGATGCCTTTGTCGAGCATGATCCAGAAGCGCCACCGTGTTCTGTGGGCCAAGTCTCATTTAAAATGAACTGTAGCAAAGTGTCCTGTGGTCAGACGAGTCCAAATTTGACATTCTTGTTGGAAATCATGGGCGTTGTGTCCTCTGGGGTAAAGAGGAGAAAGACCACCCCTCCTGTTATCAGCGTTCAGTTCAAAAGCCAGCATCTCTGATGGTATGGGGATGCATTAGTGCATATGGTGTGGGACACTTGCATGTTTTAAAAAGCACCATGAATGCTGAAAGGTATATAAAGGTTTTAGAGCAACATATGCTCCCCTCCGGATGACATCTATTCCAGGACAATGCAAAACCACATACTGCAGCTATTACAACAGCATGGCTTCGGATTAGAAGAGTCCATGTGCTGAACTGGCCTGCCTGCAGTCCTGATCTTTCACCGATTGAGAACATTTGGCGCATAATTAAACGAAAAGTCCGTCAAAGGAGAACCAAAACTCTCCAGCAGCTGGAGGCCTGTATTAAACAAGAGTGGGATCAAATTCCAATGGCTAAACTCAAGAAACTTGTCTCTTCAATGTCCAGACGCCTCCACTTTGTGTTAAAAAGAAGAGGGGATGCTACACCATGGTAAACAGGCCCCTGTCCCTACTTTTTTGAGACCTGTGGCAGCCATCAAATTTGAAATGAGCGCATTTTGTGGATAAAATTGTAAAAATTTCTCAGTTTCAACATTTGCTATGTTATCTCTGTTCTATTGTGAATAAAATACTGGCTGGTGTGATTTGAAAGTCATTGCGTTTTGATTTTATTCACATTTTACACTTTGTCCCAACTATTTCGGAATTGGGGTCGTACATGCTCATGATATCTGCTGGACTAGCTACAAAATTGGAATATTTTACAGGGGGAAAAAAATCATCAGGGCTGAACGCTCCATATTAAAATTCAAAATTCTATTGAGAATCATAGCAAGGTAATGTTACTTGGCTAACATCAGTGGATTATTTTAACTGTAGATAAATAACTAGCTTGCTAGATACAGTGACTATGTACATATGTGCCCTGGTTTTTGGTTGAGCATTTGGTGACTGAGGTGGGTTCAACAGCTGAACATGGCTCTGCGTCATATTATTCAGCAGTAGGTAGCACAGGGTGAAGTACACGTCCATGAACAATTTTTGGTCTGGCGTTTTTGCGCGAATGTGTAAACGTTTCTGGTCATCCTTTTCAGTACACAAACACGTTTCTGGCTCCGGTCATGAAAACACACCCCAGAATGAAGCTTAATTTGTGCTCACCAGTGCTCTCAACCATTCCCATCTTGGCAGTGCCTGACTCCGCCCAACTTCTGGCTAATCTAAAAATTGGCAAAGAGGTGGAGCTGAGGCGGGTCAAAAGCAGCTCGGTTGTGTAAACTATGCCAACCTAGCTCGATGCTGCATGGTTTGCTATAGCTGAGAGTCTAGGTCATATCTGTCTGTCAGGGGACTGAGCCTGCTAATACCATGCGGTGGCGGGGTGAACACAGTTAATATTTGTGAAACGGTTGTGAGATGAATGCTGCACACCATCAGGAAGTGGTGGTCATTGCCTCACTGTGTAATGACATTCCCAGGCAAGAGCGGGGCTCGCCTTCACTTTTTAACGCATCTTAGCCACGTCTAACATAAAGGTCACGTTAAGAGTAGTATAGCCAGTCCAATGTTAACATTACATAGTGTTAGCTCACCGGCTGGATCTTCATAACCTCACCTTGGCAGATTTTGTTCAAAAGTATTTGTAATGTTTTGACTTTGGTGAATGCGAATATAATTGGCTTTTGTCGCTAGCATTCACACCCGTGAGCAATGCCAGCACAGCTTGGCATCTTGCACCGAGGCTAAACCATGGTTAAATCATTAGCTAGCTAATTTCTGTGGCTCTTGTATTAGCTAATGTTACCCCTGGGCCTCGCCACTTCTCTCTTGGGTCACATAATTTAAGGTACTTCTGGACCTCAACAAGGTGCCTTTCCGCTAAACTATACTGGACTCTGAATATAGTCTAATATAGCTAGCTCAATTGTGTTCCATTGCCATTTGGAACACTACTTTCATGAAGCTTGCTCGCTTGTCACTGATGGACTTTTTAAAGAAACACATTTAGTGACCGCTGGCTAGCGTGCTAGATAAGTTGGGATAGGATTAACTTAAATGTATAGCTACCTAGCCTGTTTAATTACAATTAGCTAATATTATACCGTATCGGTAATCACTGAAAATGGAACAAATCCATTAGAAGCGTAGCAATGGCAATAGTCGTATTATAATCTCTTGCTGTGTGCATCCATAGACTGTATAAGTACAACAGTCTCTGGACCAAGCGGTAATCTCCAGGGTTGAAAAGTGAGGCCAATACGGAAGTGCCAAAAACTGAAGTTCCTCGAATGGCCACTTGAGGCTGACTGCAGAAGTGAGTCAATCCCCATTGACCTCCATGTGAAAAAGCCCAATTTTCCAGAAAAAATTAAATGTTTGCAGCCTGGTTCAAAATACAGTTTTGGTCTCTATGGCTAATTTTCCCTCCGTGGAAACTGTGTGGGTGGTGCCAATTTGCGAACCCCAAGACTGCAAAATAGGTCCCGCCTTCACCACTCTCCCAAACATATTTCATTGGTTGTCTGAACACTTCTTCTTCTGTGGCATTGAATGTGCTCCAATCTAACCCTAACCTAACCACCAATGAAATTTGTTTGGGGGTGGGTGAAAGCAGGACAACAAAAACTTCAACATTTTGCTTTATCTCATCAAGTATTTAAGTTACAGGCTCATAATTTTCACTGGACAGGCATCTCATAAAAGCCTACAAATGACATGCCTAAAGGTGACCTTGGCCAATTTTTTCAAGGTCACTGGCCCAAAAATATCACCAAAAACTTCAACATTTTGCTTTGTCTCATCAACTATTTCCGTTACATACTCCTAATTTTTACTGGACATGTATCTCATAAAAGCCTACAAATGACATGCCTAAAGGAGACCTTAGCCTATTTTCTCAAGGTAACTGGCCTAAAAATATCACCAAAAACTTCGGCAGTTTGCTTTATCTTATCAACTATTTTAGTTACAGGCTCCTAATTAGCTCCCGCCGTCCGAGCGGCACGGGAGCTATGGTATTAGGCTCCGTCTGTACGTGTGTCTGTCAACAAAAACAATTGCCGCTGCCTGGCCACAAATGGATTCATCAAATTTTCAAAAGGCTAACTCGCTTGCACTGCCAGGGGGATATTGATAAACATTGAGCCAACCGCAGCAACTTCCCAGTGGTATACAACGTTTGTCTCGCAACCGCTTCACGGATACAAAAAACTTTGTCTCGCAACCGCTTCACAGATATTAACAGCGTTCAACCCGCCACCGTAAGCAGCTTAGCAGGCTCCAGTCCTTTACTAGGACAGATATGTCTCAGCATGTTGGCCATAGCGAACTATGTAGCATCGAGCTGAGTTAGCATCTTAGCCTGGTTTGTAAGCCGTAGTTAGCTTGGTAGCTTTGAGCAAGGAGGGCTTGTTTCTGCAACCAGGCTCCATTTGAATGAACTTCACAATGGATATTCAGAAACTTATGGGTGACGTCATGGAGGCTATGTTCATGTTTTATACATTAAATGCTCTGGACCTGCCCTCCAATGCACCAGGGAAGCACCTGAGAGAGGGTGTGGTGTAAAATCTGGGCTGCATCCATATAGTCTTTTTTGCCTCGGAAAGTTCCCAACTCCTAAAAAGTGATCCGGAAATAATAACATGGCAGCCACGATAAGTGGATTCGGATTCTTTAAATGTTAAAGAAAGGTGTCTCAGTGCTTCCTAATTTAACTCCTTTAGCAGAGGGTACGCAGAGCCATTCTTTTCGAAAAGAAAGGAGATAACGCTATCCCACAATTCTGTGCAGCAGCAACATTTAAAGTGGTGACCATTCACCCGGCCAATCACATAAAGAAACGTATATGATGGGCAGGGGACTCATGATCACATTGCCTGGTGTAAGTGCATTCGGATTCTCTTATTTGTGCAATTGTCTCCTAAAGCCATTAGGTATTCCCTTTTACTCCCTTCCTTTACCTGATGACGTTTTCCACAAAAGTTAAACAAAAGTGGTTAGGGATTAGTGGATAGGCCGTAATTTTTTGACTATTTGGACGCAGCCCTGGTCCCCCCATAAAATCTGGTCCCCCCAGGTGACTTCGGTCGCATAATGCGCGTCAAATGACGTGTCTTGCCAGATTATCATATAGCTCACTGTTAAATAGTGTAGAAGTAATTGAAATGTGACTGTATGTATGCGGTATACTGTTACCTTATTAGCAAACTAGCTAGGTAGCTCGCTACACTGGTGAGCTAGCTACTCATTTCAGAGTTTGTTATCACTTTAGCTGGCTAGCTAGTTAGCGATTATTATAGTAGAAGCAAACTGTTACCTTATCAGCAAGCTAGTTAGCTAGCTCACTATGCTGGTGTGCTAGCTACTCATTACAGAGTTTGTTATCTCTTTAGCTGGCTAGCTAGTGGTTATTACAGTAAAAGGGAACTGTGGCCTTATTAGCAAGCTAGCTAGCTTGTTACTTCAGCACAAGCGACTGATTGTATAACGTCCGCTAATGTCTGTACTAATCATTCCCCCTAGAATCTTATTCAGTTATCCTCTGAAGAATTCATAGCAGACAGACATAAAATGCTCTCCGTAAGAGAATTTTTTATGCAATTTCAAACAGCCACCAAAAAAAAAAAAAAAAATGATACAGGTGCAAAGTCCTGTTGATGTAATCTTGGTGGAGGGTAGTTTATTGTGAGGACGCAACATCCAGATAAAAAGCCCAAGTGGGCTCTTAGTTTGGGAAGTGTTTTCTCCCTAAGCGCATTTGTGGACTCTTTGTGAGATGTGATGTTTTTTTTTTCCAAATTCTCTTGCGTAAAGGGAAGACAGTTGTTGCAAAAAAAAAAAAAACTTTTCCGTTGAACCCTCAAACAAAATCACCTCCAGCAAAATGGTTTTTCTCCAAGACCACCTTTAAAAAAACTGGAAACTGATTTTTACCTGCTCTGAAATGGGCTCTTCTCTCTGGAGTTTTAACATGGAAACAGTCTATTATAATGAAATTCATCATTGATATTTTTATTGCAATTATTTCTCGTTTTGTAGCCGTTTAGTTTTGCCTCACATTATTTGCTGGTCTTCCTGTAGCAGCGGTATCCAATATAATCCACAAGGGGCCGGTTTGCGAGCTGGTTTTGTTACAGCCCAACACTAACACACCTGATTCTACTCATCAAGGTCCAGATTGAACTCCCTGATCAGTTAATTAGTGAAATTGAATGTCGTGGCACTGAGATGAAACAAAAACTAGCTTCCTCACCAGCCCTTTATGGATAAGATTGGACAGCCCTCTCCTAGAGGGATGTTTTTGATCTATCATTGATCGATTAATTGCCGTCAAGAATTTAACCAATTAAAAATGTGTCAACTGGCAGTGTGTGTTTTTTGTAGCATACCATGTCTCCAGAGCTCACAAATGTTAACACATGCGGGCGAAATTCAACTTGGGTTTTGTTCGGTCTTCCTTGTCAGGTACCGTCACATTAGTAAAGAATTGCTGAGTAACGCATATAGACTGTTGAAATCTGACACCATGTTTCTGTGGTAGCAGTTTCTCTGGATCAATTGGAAAATCATACTTGCACTTTTAATCGCTTTCTAGTTCAAAAGATAAGAGCTGGACATCCCTGATAAGGTAGCGGGCTATTCATTTTGTAGAAACGGGACAAGACCTGCCGATAACGGTCAGACATTATGCTTCAATGCAAGATTGCAAGGATGAAAATTGGAATAAGTAATTTGAAAAAAAAATCTCATCTTTTTCGGTAATTCAGTGTTTTGTTGCTGCCTTTTGTTTTTTGGATTATGAAAGAAGAATGGAAATAAACTCCCCATAATTTTGAAAATGGCCATAAATAGTGCGTGTTAAAGTTGGAAAACATCTTAAACATTGATCGAGCATTGAATACAGCATGTAAAAGGTTTAAGCTTGCTAGTTAACATTTTTTGAAATTGCATTGTGTTGGCCTCCAGTAAGTCTACAGCTAAAACTAGAGGGTGTGTCCGGAAGACCACATCACCCTGCCCGATCTTCACCAAAAACTACATTTCTTCCCTTCCACCAAAGGATTGTCCCTACCAAATTTGAAGACAATCCGTCCAGAATTGTGGCCTGTAGAGTGCAAACAGACACAGATAAATAAACGCGACAACCACATACGGTCGAATGATGATTGTTTAGATCCAGGAAAATCACCACTATGGAATCATTGCGTCATCACTTTGATACTCTATTTTCGCGCCAGAGTTCAGCATAACTTGGGTGAGGCATGATTTTTTTTTATGCTCCCACTTGAGCATTTGTTACTGCATCCTCATTTGTGAAATGGCAGTGATTGCACCCCATTTGACAATTTTTATTTGGTGGGTCCATTTGTTGAATGAGGATTGGCGGCCTAGGGCAGCCGTGAGTGCCTCATTGTTTTACCACTGTTTGTTTAAAATGTTTATGCTGCATGAATTAAATTTTCACATTACTAATGTGCTGTGGAATTTTTTGGAAAAATAGGCCTAAAACCTAAACTGAGAAAAAGACGAACTGTTTTGTATCTTATTATTAATGATAAATCAATTATCAATTGATGAAGTTCAAGTATTGGTTAAGGAAAATGCACAAAATTTGCAACCCTATTCTCCTATAGTTCCTGATATGAATATCGATAACTGTCACCTGCTGTATATTGCTTACTGCCCACCGATAACATGCTAATTTCTGCTGATTGACTGATTTTGGATATTGGACTGGCTGTACACTGTACTTGTCTTGTAAGCAGTTTTTTTTTTTTTTTTTACAACTAGTTGGAATAACTGGTGTAGCCTTTTTTAATTTGGATAAATGTTTTGGACTGTAATACCTGATTTTAAAATGCTTGTATTTTTTTTTTTTTTGTCAAAAAGCCCGAAAACCTTTTTGAAATATGAAAATGTATTAACAAACTATAAACTGCATCTTTGATACATAAGTGTAACAGTTATTAAAATTGTCATTAAGAAAGCCAATGCCTCCTCTTTTCTGTTTTATTACTAAATGTGGAAAGGTGTGTTAGTGCTTTGCCCCACCAGTGCTTCCTCGTAACCCTTCCGTCCTCATCTTCCACAGCTAGAATCACAGAAATGCTCTGTGTCTTAACACTCAGTTGTGCTGTCCATGACTCTCTATAGTAGCTCGATCATCTCCGCCAGTGCTGCGTCTACGTCCGTAGACACTCTCTTGTGGACGCAGAACAGGCTGCAATTTATGACCGATTACTTTCATATTTGGTATGGACATGTGTTACACTTCACTTATGACACCTATCAATTTTGGTTGCCGTGGCAACAGTATTCGCCGCGTAATATGCAAATGAGTGGCAAAACATAGAGATTTCTTGTGGATACAGTACAGACTGCAAACTGCAATTCTTTGACCGATTGGTTTCATATTTGATATGAACGAGTGTTGTTCTTCACTTATGACACCTATCAATTTTTGTTGCCATGGCAACAGTATTGGCCAAATAATACGCAAATTTGTGCTGAAACATATACTCTTCCTTGTGGACGTGGTACAGGCTGTAATTTTTGATTGATTACTTTCATATTTGGTATGTACATATGTTATACTTCATTTATGACACCTATCGATTTTGCTTGCCATGGCGACAGTATTGGCTGAATAATATGCAAATTGGTGGCAGATCATAGACATTTCCTTGTGGACGCAGCGCAGGCTGCAATTTTGGACCGATTACTTTCATATTTTGTATGGACATGTGAAATGCCTCACTTATAACGCCTATCAATTCCGGTTGCCATGGTGACAGTATTGGCCGAACAATGCGCAAAAAAGGGGAGAAGCGGGCTTTCAGGGCCACACATGCAGTCGCGGCCGACCGGACTGTCTACTTCGAAAGCAGCATCCGTCATGGTATGGGGGTGCGCTGGTGTCCATTGTATTGGTGTACACATCTGGCAGGCACGATGAATGTTAAGGATGCAGTGGCTTCAGACATTGGCACCCCTGACTGAAAATGTACCATAAAAAGTAGCCTGCAAAGCAATTTATTCATTATGTATACTACGCCGATTTCTGTATAAGGTGGTGGAAAGGCGGGACAGCTTATTGCCTGCACTTCCAAGGAGAGCCAGTGGATTAAGAGAAAATGAAGAAACGTAACCGTATTTTATACGGCCATTGAAACTGGGCGTGCGCCTGTGGGTTTGACTCTCACTCCATCAGGTCCCCCCCTCTTCAGGTTGTGAAGAGGAGGAGGTGGGTTCTATTTCGTACGTGCTCTGCCCTCTAATGGGCTTCGCTATCGATTTACCCCTTCGAGGCCCCGCCTCGGTGCCTGAGAAAGAAAATTGAACTCACCTGCTCCGTAGGAGTGGGTAGCATACTCACCTCCTATAAAGCCTTGGTGCTGCCAATGCTCGTCTCCCTTTTTCACTTTGCCTGATGAAAGTTTGGACTCTCGTGGATTTCAGTCTCTATCATGTGTCGTGAGAGATGGATAAAGTTTGTCTTCAATATGCCTCCCCCATTGCACCCTCGGACCAGTACGATGACTGTTCATCTGTCTGGGCTGGCGGCACCAGGCGGAGGCTGCTTCCTGTGCCGCCTGTGCAAGCGCTCCCCCCGGGAGGAGCGTGAGCGGCAGCTTCGGTTTGTGCGCCCTCCAGGCTGGCTCGGGGCCAGCCTGAGAGTCGGCGGTGGTCCGTCTGAAGCCTTGGCAGCGGCCCTCTTCCGGGACGACGAGCTCCCTCCCGTGCTCGAGTGACGACTTCACCATCGGCCTGCTGGTCCAGCCGAAGTGATGACCATGGCCCCGGGTAGTGTGTCCGAAGATGTTGCGCCAACGCTCAGCAGCCGCCGTCACAGGTCCTCAGAGGACCGGCCATCTGCGGGCTCCTGCCCCCGTCTACCGCCAACGCAGCCTTGCCAGAGCCGCACCAGGGGTGCAGCTTCTGGTTGCTCTGCTTCTGGAAAATTTACAAATGAAAGGCGTTATTTGCGTATGGCCTCAGGATCGTTATGATTCTCATGCTAAACACACTGACACACTGGCTGTTTCAGATGTTAGCATTCATGGTCATTTGGGACACCCT
The DNA here is from genome assembly GCA_029692085.1 of Gymnothorax javanicus. Classification (NCBI taxonomy): domain Eukaryota; kingdom Metazoa; phylum Chordata; class Actinopteri; order Anguilliformes; family Muraenidae; genus Gymnothorax; species Gymnothorax javanicus. The sequence goes on from CM056196.1 coordinate 157,112,087, forward strand.
ACTGGGGGGGGGCAGAGTGGCTCTCCCTTCCGTTGATGGGGTTAATAAGAGGGACACGGTGCGTGAGGCTCGTGTTTTCTCAGCATTTCCACTCGACACAGATCCGCAAATCGGCGCTTCACCAGCTGTAGCCTGTTTATGAAACGCTGGCTAGCTAACCGCTGGCGAGGTTTGCGTTGTTCTACCCGCGGGGATAGTACACGGTCAAACAATGTGGCTAATCTGAAATCTGAAGGTGATACCCTCCTGTCATACTGTGGCAGGTGGGTTCACGCCAAATCCTTCAATTCGGCTCGCGTTTCGTCCTGATGCAGCATCAGTGAGGAAACGTTCACGAACTGATGCAGATTGCCAGCAACTTCCTAACACTGCTCGCTGGGCTGGCTCCAGCGGCGTGGTTAGTTCACGTCAGCATGCTCCATCTTCCGGGCTCCCTTCCGTTGATGGGGTTAATTAGAGGGACACGGTGCGTGAGGCTCGTGTTTTCTCAGCATTTCCACTCGACACAGATCCGCAAATCGGCGCTTCACCAGCTGTAGCCTGTTTATGAAACGCTGGCTAGCTAAGCGCCGGCGAAGTTGCGTTGTTCTAACCGCGGGGGTAGTACATGATCAAACAATGTGGCTAATCTGAATTCTGACGGTGATACCCTCCCATCATACACTGGCGGGTGGGTTCACGTCAAATCCTTCGATTCAATTCACTCGTTTCGTCCTGATGCAGCACCAATGAGGAAACTGATGCATATTGCCAGCAATTCCTAACACTGCTCGCTGGGCTGGCTCCAGCAGCATGGTTAGTACACCTCAGCATGCTCCATCTTCTTCCGGGTTGCGCGGAAGTGGAGCTGTCCGCCATTTTGGCTCCACGGCTCCTGAGATGTCACACGACGTTCACCGTGCATCCCGAAGACAAGCGGCGGGAGGTGTAAACAAGTGTTTCTGGACGCTAATGTTTCTGAAGTTAAACGTCAGGAAGGGCTCTCGCTTAACTCAGAAATCGCTGTGCCCCCGCCGTCCATGGTGTGTGAGTCACCAAGTGACGTGCTTGGGGATGCAGAGAGGAAGTACTGCTGTCATTAGCCTCTCAGCCTTTCGGGCAGGGCCCCCCGGTCGACCCCTCCCACAGCGGGGTTTTTTTCCCATATTTTTTGATTCCCCAAAAAAAAAAAAAAAAAATCAGGAGGCCTGGACACCATTCTGGATGCTGACAGTGAGGTCTCTGCTGGAATGTGTCAGGCCAGGCGACTGGATGACGTCAATAGATCTGACGGACGCCTATTCCATGTCCCAATTCTGCCGCGCCATCAGAAGTTCCTTCGTTTTGCATTGGAAGACCGGAGTTTCCATTTTTGCCGCCTCCCATTTGGATATTCCCTGGCACCTTGGACATTCTCCAAATGTGTGGAGACAGCGGGAGCGCCGCTCCGGCAGAGATGGATACAGATCTGGATGATTGGCTGATCCTGGCCCTTCCAAGCAGATGGCAGCTGCCCATACTTTGCTGGTAATGCAACAAATGGCTCAACTGGGCTTTGCTATCAACAGCGACAAGAGCACCCTGCGGTCGAGCCAGACAGCGCTGTATCTAGGGCTGCTGTTGGCCTTGCGATCTAGGAACGCATGTCTGTCACTGGACAGAACAGAGGCGATCCTGTCTCGGGCCCAAGGAATACTGGACGCAGTCTCGGTACCAGCGACGGCAGTCAGGTCGCTGTTGGTAATGGTGGTTGCAGCCCATTCAGTAGTCCGCCTGGGGCTGCAGCACATGAGGGATTTTCAGCGCTGGTTCATACGCCTTCGTCTGGACCCAAGGCGGGACCAACAGCACATGCTCCGCATACTAATGCGAGCACAACGAGCATTTGCGTGTTGGGCCTCACCCAACCGGCTCCGTGCGGGGGTTCGGATGGGGTGCGTGTCTCACTACACCCACATATTTGTGGATGCCTCCCTCACAGAACGGGGCAGGACTTGTGGCCCTGCTTCTGTCGCAGGTACATGGCAGGGGCCCCAGTGTCATATCAACCTACTGGAACTCATGGTAGTTCAGAAAGAGTTGCACCATTTTGCCCCACAGTTGGAAGGGAGGCACGTCCTAGTGAGATCGGACAACACAACAGTGGCGGCCTATCTCAACAGGCAAGGGGGGGTCAGGTCTTGGCCCCACACAAGATGGCCGCTTCCATCCTAACGTGGCCGAATCGCCATCTCTGCTCCCTGAGAGCCCGGCATGTTCCTGGCATCCTCAACACTCGGGCAGATGGGCTGTACAGGGGGGCGCTGCCTGAGGAGGATGGGAGCCTCCCACCAGTGACGGCCAAACAGATCTGGAGGCTGTTCTGTCAACCAGTGGCAGATCTGTTCGCGAGCAGGGAGAACGCTGTGTGCCCTCTTTGGTTCTCCCTGTGGCCTACCGACAGTCCTCCCCTGGGGGTGGATGCGCTGGCCCATCCAGTCTGGCCAGTGGGCCTGCTGTATGCGTTCCCGCCCGGACGGCTACTGATGCCACTGCTCCGCAGAGTACGGGAACAGCACCTGTTCATTATTATTGTGGTACTAATGTGTCTGAGCGCCAGGTAGTTTCCGGATCTCATCCAGCTGGCAGTAGCAGGCCCCTGGAAGATTCCGGACCTTCCCTTGACCAGGATTCGGGCGCCGGGTACCATTCTCGCCTGCCCCCTCATGGCCTGGAAATTGAAAGGGTGAAGTTGAGCGAGTTGGGCCTGCCTGAGGCAGTGGTATCCACAATTCAATGTGCACGTGCCCCAACCACATCCAGGGCTTATGCGGCTCATTGGCGGATTTTTGCCCTCCTTTTGGCCTTGGCGTCAGCTAGGAGAGTGAGCGAGCTTGGCGCCCTCTCTGTGCACCCGTCATGTTTGACCCAAAGAGAGGACCAGGGTTCGGTGGAGCTTTGTCCTAACCCGTCCTTCCGGCCGAAGGTCATCACCACAGCTTTCAAGTCATCGGTCATTCGACTGCAAGTCTTCTGTCCACCTCCTCATGCCACCAGCAAGCAGGAACGGATGCACAAGCTGTGCCCAGTGCGCGCACTCCATTTACATAAAACGCACTGTAAATCTTAGAAGGGTGGATAAGCTGTTTGTTTGTTATGCTGGACGGGCTCAGGGGGCCCCTCTGTCAGCACAGCGCCTCGCCCACTGGATCTGTGACGCAATCTGCAGAACTTATTCGGTCATGGGTCTCAGTGCCCCAGTAGGATTGACTGCACATTCTACCCGGGGCATTGCATCCTCTCCAGCGCTTTTGAGGGGCGTATCCGTAGAAGAGATTTGCAGGGCGACCTCTTGGTCTTCTGCATCGACCTTTGCGCCTTCATATCTCAGGGATATGACAGCCAGCACGGTCGCACATTCAGTCCTGGGAACCCTGTCAGCGGGGTTCCCCTCCAACACTGACTAGTATATTACCACACCCTGAGGCGATGCGCTCTGGGGGCGCCCCGCCTGCCGGTGTGGGGGCTTGTCGTCAGGAGATGACAGCTAACAAGCCCTCCCATTCAGTCTGGGGAACGGACCCTATTGGAGGGGGGGCCCCTTCCAACATCGACTGGTCTTCTGTTCTTGTGGCATGCCACTGCCTGAGGCGATGCACTCTGGCGGTGCTCGCCTGTGGGGGTTTCTTGTTAGGAGATGACGGCTAGCAAGCCCTCCCATTCATTCTGGGGGAGGGACCCTATCAAAGGGGGGGTCCCCTTCCAACATCAACTTGTCTTCTGTTTCTGTGTTGTGCCACAACCTGAGGCAATGCGCTCTGGCGGTGCTCGCCTGGGTGTGTGGGGATTTCTCATTGGAAGATGGAGGCTAGCAAGCCCTCCCATTCAGTCTGGAAAGGGGCCCTATCGGTGGGGTCCCCTTCCGACACCAACTTGTGTTTTGTGTTGCTTCTTTGTGCCATGACCTGGGGCGGGGTACGCAGTCTGGCGGTGTTCGCCCCAGTCAGTGAACGGGTTTCTCTTGGTTTTGAATGGAACTGTGTGGTTGGGGCCACCTGGGAGTACATCCATCCCTAACGGCCTTCGCCTTAGGTGTAAACCAATAGCGAAGCCCGTTAGAGGGCGGAGCACGTACGAAATAGAACTACTAGTTACCCTGGATGTAACTCCAGTTCTATGAGTATGTGCGTAGCCCTCTAACAGCCTGTCCAGCTGGCCCCGAGTGTGAGATGCTGAGTTTCAAAGGGAGACGAGCATTGGCAGAACCGAGGCTTTATAGGAGGTGAGTATGCTACCCACTACTACGGTGTGGGGGGGTTCAATTTTCTTTCTCAGGCACCGAGGCGGGGCCTCAGAGGGGTAAACCAATTTGACAGTTTGACAGCAGCAAATAATTTGATAACTGTGATTATAAGTGTGATGCGTGTTGATCCCAGCAGGGAAAACATATCCTGATAGATGATCCCATTAATCATACGGAGTTTAGCAATCCCCCAAAAAAAGAGAGATTTACGACCGCGCATAATGACGAGACTGGAGGAATTGTGTGATGTGCTGAGAAGAGCAGAAAAATCACTTTAATGAAAAAATATAAGGGAAGTGGCCATAAAATAAGGTATGGGAAAAGGAGTCGAGCAAAAGAAAAAGTCATTTAAACTTCAGTGGTGCAAAGGAATGGGGCCAGCAATGGTGGGAAGAGATTGGTGATGCAGAGGATGAAAGCCACACCGGAAACGACACTGCTGCTAGAACCGGGGACTACGGGGGAAAAGGCCAGAAACGATGCAGCTAATGAAGCCAAATAAACAGGGAAGATAATGTTCACCCTGCAGGGGAAATGATTCTCACAACGCAGGGATAGTGACCCTTGCGATGCAAAGGAAAAACATGCTCCTGATGCAGGGGGCGTGGCCCTGGCGATGCACTGGAAACGATGCGCCTGATGTAGAGGGTGTGGCCCTTCCGATGTGGGGGAAATTACGCTCGCAATGCAGACGGCGTGGGCCTTGGTATGCACTGCAAATTATACCCGCAATGCCAGGGACATGGCCATTTCAAACCAAGGGAAATGATGCTAGTGATGCAGAGGACATGGGCCTTGCACTGCAAATGGGGGCCTCACAATAAGGAGGTGTGGGGTTCGAGTCCAGGTTGCTGGGACCTCTCTGTGTTTAAGGGACTATGTCAGCTGGGGCACATGCGTAGTAGAGTCCAGTCGATAAACACTTTCATATATGCAGTGCTATATCAAGGGAGCAGAAATACAAACCCCAAGCTTATTAGTACGTGTGTAAAGCGTACCTTCGTCGCTGTTTTAAATACAGAGGATGGCCTGCAAACGCGGAGTTGCTAAAGTAACTGCATTTATCTTTGCCGAAACCCGCGGAGAATAAGTTATACTAACCACCCATATTTCTTTCGGCGAAAACACATCAAAAGTGTGAGGTAAGGTAAACCTGTGAATTCGTGGTGGAGTTTCAATCTGTTTGCATCGCATGCATCCTTGAGAAGTTTGGGGAATTTTTTATCAAGCAACTGCCTTGAATGTTCGCAGAACCTGTTTGTCGCAACGTTTTGTCTTACATGCAGCTGTCATAGATCCAATCAATGTTGGCTAACTTAAAAGCAATAATAACGCTACAAAAACCCGAACTATGACATACTGATGCTATGAACAGGCTCTACGATCAATAAAGATAGTTTTTTGGTAAAAATTTCATCAAATTTCTCAAGGATGAACGAGATATAAAAGAGCAGTCCTATTGTTCTGAGTACCACAATGACCATTCTCATAGCACCAATTTTAAGCCTTAACTTGGGTAAAATTTGCTGTGAACATTCCTAAAGCCAAGCATAGTTCCCCTTTTGATTTTCTGTACTATATACCCTTTCCAGTGGTGCTACCACTAGGTCAAACAAGGCGTTTTGCTAGAGGGAAAACCCTGTCGTTCCTGGAATATACCCTGCTGTTGTCCACCAAAAGCATGTGTCTTACTTCATCAGTGTTTTCTTTTCTATACGTTTGCGTAGGTGGGTTGTGGGTCAAAAACTCACAAAAAAGGCAGCAGGAAAAAGGCTCTCACCGTAACAGGTAGCAAAACACCCAAACATGGGAAGAAACAGAAGAACAACTGGACTATAAATGCACAAGAATAAAAAAAGGAAATGAAAGACAGGTGAACAGCAGAGCAGGTGATACTAATGACCAATCAGCTGGAAAAGCAATGAGTAGGAAGGCAGGACAAACATAAGGGAACAAAACATAAGCATACAGGAAAGGGAAATGAAAGAAGACAAAAGCACACAAAACAAACCAAACAAAACCTAAATTAAAAAACACCGCACCGTAATACTGACAATTTATGAACCATGCGAGACGCCTCTTTTGCAGTCCAGCCTTTTGATCCCCAAGATGTTCACTTCACCATGTAACAAATTTGCATAATGCTCGACTATCGGCTAGGATACAGGAATGAGTGCTGTCCCTCCACATTTCCGCCCATGCATCTGTCAGTCGCACTTCTTTTCCCAGCAAGAACACAAACCATTCAATATTTCTCAAGGAATTTCAATGTATGGATATATTGCGCCAATGTGCCTTTTCATACTTCTGTCCACCCCCACCCCCATCTATCTATCCGTCCCTCCACTGCATTGTTTCCAGGCCAGACATCAGCCATCCCGTTATTTTCTGGGCCAGAACTCCTAAACCCTTCAATATTTTTCAGCGAAATTTAATACACAGTATGGCTACGTCTTATGGGGTAGATTTGCCATTTTATACTTCTGACCGTCATCCTGTCCATCCCTCCACTGCATTTCTTTCCAGACCAGATTATCAGCCACCCTGTTCTTTTCTCAGCCAGAATTCCTTAAATTTTTCAATATTCCTCAACAAATTTAGCATATGAATCCATCTTTTATGTGCCTTCTCATACTTTCACCTATCCCTCAGTCCATTTCTCCACAGCACTGTTTCCAGGCCAGTTATCAGCCATCCCATTCTTTTCTACGCGGGAACTCTGACCATTCAATGTTTCTCATCGAAATTTCGTATCTGCCATCATCTTATAGTGCAGATCCACATTTTAAAACTTATATCCGTTCTCCCATCAGTCTGTCCGTCCTTTGACCTCTTTTGTTTCCGGGCCAGATATCAGCCAACCCGTGGCGGGGGAACTGACCATTTTATGCTTGTTCAAAATGCTGATGAGTTACATATTGTGTTTTGCTGCAGTAATGGCCAAACACAGATGCTGCTCTTCACAGTGTATCAGTAGCTGGATGTGAGCCACTGTCCTGCAATTTACTGAATTGTTTCAATAGCTATGTGTCGGAGAAATTGTGGTAATATGCTGCTGCTTAATAAAATGCTCCCCACTTCCATATACATTTGCCTCAATGGACAGCACTATATTGCCTGGAGGAAGTGACTGTAGATCTGGATCTCATTTTTCATAGTCCAGGAGGGAGAACATGCCGAGTATGAATAGCGATTTACAGAATTTACCCTGCTGTGATTGAATTTAGTAAAATATAAAGCAAATTATTTAAAATGCCCATAAAATTGCAAGCAGGTTCAATCATTGTATTATTTTTCTCAAAACAGAACATCAAAAAATGCTATTATAAGTACTTTTTTTTCTGGTGAATTCCAACAGTTGCCAAGTACACACTGTTACCGTGTCATTAAGACATTTCTGAAGCATTAGTTGGTTTTATGAATAGTTTGCTTGCAGGCCGAAGCTGGTTCTCTTGTGCACGTTCATGTAACTTTAAATGCCTGAACTCGTCCATGAACTCGTAAATGGCACACCTTTGCCTCAATAAAAATGTCTCACAGTTCCACAGTGTATGCTTCTGTATAAGAAAACACCATCTCAGTTTTAAAACCTACAACTCTGGACTTAACTCATTCCCTATGGAATACTTTTATATAAAATTGTCGCGTTTGTACGTAGTACACAATATAAACACACATTTAATTACACGCCTGTAGTTTCAAAATAAAGGTTTTTAGCAGATTCAAATGCAAATGTCAAACTAGCTGCGTCATTTTGGGTATTTGTAACATCACTCCAATAGTCATTTTGGTTGCCTGTTACGTGACGCTGAGCAGCTCCTCGACTCGGCGCTCGACCAAGACCTTTCCTGGCTCGGCCATGGCTCCTCCCCTCCTGTGGTTGAAGTGCAGGTGGCCAATCACCGCAATCGTCTACTGATTTCGTGTTTTCATCGGACTGCGAATGGTTGAGGTCGCTATCCCTGCTGTCAGATTGACACGATACTCATGCATACTTATTATGCATGTTTTCAAAGGAACTCTGAATAACGTCATCCACGCCGCTGGCACCGGCTTACCGTAGGGAATGGTAGAATTCGCCGCGCCGTTGGCAGCGGCTTGCCGTAGGGAATGAGATAATTTTGAAAGGCCAGTCTAAGTAAGGTAGCCTAGCTAACATGTTGGGGATGAATTAAGAATTGTACAGACTAATTACCCCTCTGAGACAGAATCTTAGTCGACTGAAGAGCAGCCAAAAGTAAGACAATACAGTGCTGTGAAACGGCATTTGCCCTCTTCCCAATTTCTTCAATTTTAGCATATTTGTCATGCTTAAATGTTTCAGATCATCAAATCAATTTTAATACAAGACAAAAATAACCCAAGAAAACACAAAATGCAGTTTTTGAATGATAATTTCATTTATTGAAGGAATACAGCAATCCAACCCTATCTGGCCATATGTGATTGCCCCCTTACTTACCATATCAGTCAATTAAACAAAGTTCATTGATAACTGGGCTAACCTTCCCTAGACACACCCAGGCATGATTACTGCCAGCTCTGTTGAATCTAAACATCACTCAAAGAGAACCTGTCTAGAAATGTAAAGTCCACAAAAAGCAGCACACGATGCCCCAATTTTCAGAAATTCAAAAACAGATGAGAAACAAAGTTCTTGACATCAATCAGTCTGCAAAGGATTAGAAAATAATTTCTAAGGCTCTGGGACACCAGAGAACCACAGTGGGAGCCAAAATCTACAAATGGAGAAAACCTAGAACAGTGGTTTGTCAATAAGCTTTCCACAGAAAGCTCTTCTTACACTGATTGCATTTGTACTGCTATTCAACTGTATGAATTCTTTGGTGGGTTATTAAATAACATTTCCGTATAAAGCTCTTCTCACATTGATCACATTTGTAGGGCTTCTCCCCAGTATGAATCATCTGGTGGGATTTTAAATAAGATGGCGTTGAAAAACTCTTCTCACACCAATCACATGCGTACGGCTTTTCACCTGCATGACTTCGTGCATGGGAATGTAAATAAGTTTTATTACTGAAACTCTTCCCACACTCTTCACATTTGTAGGGCTTTGCACCAGTATGAATGGTCTGGTGGGACCTCAGATTAGATGATGTTGAGAAACTCTTCTCACAACAATCACATGTGTAGGGTTTTTCACCTGTATGAATTCTGTGGTGGGATTTCAAATGAGATCTCCTTGAAAAACTCTTCTCACACTCATCACATTTGTAGGGCTTTTCACCTGTGTGAATTCTGTGGTGGGATTTTAGATGAGATCTCCTTGAAAAACTCTTCTCGCACCAATCACATGCGTAGGGTTTTTCACCTGTATGAATTTGTGCATGGGAACGCAAATTGTGCTTACTACTGAAAATCTTCTCACAATGATCGCATTTGTAAGGCTTTTCACCTGTATGAATTCTGTGGTGGGATTTCAAATTAGATTTCCTGGTAAAGCTCTTCTCACACCAATCACACGTGTAGGGCTTCTCACCTGTATGAATTCGTGCATGATAATGTAATTTAGTTTTAGAAATGAAACTGTTGCCACACTGATCGCATTGGTAGGGCTTTTCACCAGTATGAATTCTCTGATGGTATTTTAAAAGAGATTTCCATGAAAAACTCTTCTCACACTGATCACATTTGTAGGGCTTTTCCCTAGTATGAATACTCTGGTGGGATTTTAAATGAGATCCACTTAAAAAACCCCTCTCGCACCGGTTATGTTGAAATGGCTTTTCACCTGCGTGAATTAGTGCATGGGAATGTAAATTAGTTCTAGAAATGAAATTCTTTTCACATTGATCGCAATGGTAGGGCTCTTCACTGGTGTGAATTCTCTGGTGGCACTTTAAGAGAGATTTCCATGAATAACTCATCTCGCACTGATCACATTTGTATGGCTTTTGAGCAGTCTTTACAACCTTCTCATATTTGTAGGGTATTTCACTGGAATGAACTCTCTGGCTTTTTTTAAAATGAGATTTCCTCAGAAAACATCTCTCACTCTCAGTGCTTGGCTGGGTCATTTCCCTAGTACGGATTCCCATATCTTGGGTCAATTCAGACAGTTTTTTTTTGGCTGCATTCAGCTCTCCTGCACACTGCCATGGTTCAGTCTGGCCTTCCTCATCAACACCAGCTCCATTAAGCTCAGTGTTCATGAGATCACTCACTAAACCTTCACTGGATTCGAGCTTCACTTCCTCAAATTCAACATCAACACACTTAATGTCCGGCAAGAAACTCTCGTGTTCGGCCTGAATGCAGTTTCTGTCTTCAGTCTCCATCTTGACTTGGTCAGGATTTAGATGGGTCACATATGCCAGATCTGCAACATCTGGGCTCTCGGTCATAAGACAATCCCCAGTGTTGGCTGCGGTCATATTAGTTTCTGTTTTTATCAGTGATGCTTCTATGTGATGTAAATCACTGACCCTGCTGTTTGCAGTAACACACTCTGGCTCCAGTGTGTTGAGTCCTGGTGCAGTACATTTTGTCTCTGACTCTGCCATGTGGACAGACTCCAGTCCATGTAGTTCCTCTTCTTGCTCTCTGATTCAACTCTGCTCAGGGAGCTCTGGTCCAGTTCTCAGACTCCGTCCTGCAACATTCTGTGGGACTAATGTGTTCAGTAACGCAGCTCCTGTAGAAAAATGGTGGAAGGGATTTTAGCCTTCAGCTGGTCAAACAAAAATTAATCCATTTGATTCGCATTATACTAATTAAATTTTTTACGTTGTTAATTCTCTCTTTTACACATGCTACACAAACATTTGAACACGGCGAACTGCAATGACAGGTTACAGGTTCTCCAGCCAACCTAGTCAAACGAAATCACAAAGGAGAAGATTATTCAAAAATTAGGGCCATGTTACACAGTAGGAATATAGCAGTGTTTAGCCCAGTTGGCCAAAAAATACATGACAAGGAATAAATGTGAGCCGTGTCTCCGGCTACAGACACCCATGTCAGTAGTCCTCTGACTGAAGGAACAGGGCATCATCAATAGCCAGCGTCCTACAGATTTCCATCTCACACCTCTGGTGTCATAAAGCAACGTCTGGGTATATCCCCTGGGCGTCTGCATTGCTCCAGAAATGGAGATCATTTCGCGTCAGTTTTGATGCCGTAGGGCAGTGGTCTTCAACGTCGTTCCTGGGGGCCCACTGTGTATGCTGGTTTTTGTTCCAACCACAATTTTTTTTACAAGATTTTAACAAGCTGTTAATTTGTCTTGAGTGCATTTAATGTTTAGAGCAGTTATTTGCCCTCTTAACTCAAAAGTTAACAGAAATATCTATGTTTGTCATGAAGAATAAGAAAAAAATACTTTACCCACATTGTGATGTATTGGAAATAGCAGCATAAAATGAGAGAAAACAATGTAACCAATCAAATTAAAGATGAAGCTGGGTCAATGACAAATAAGCCTTTTAAAAATGTTTTTTTTTTTTTAAATCTTTAAAAATGTACAGAATACATTTATTTAAAGTTGGAAGAGTGTGCTGCAACATCGATGTTGAGTGACGATGGCAGCTCAAGAGCGCCACATCTGGTTACAGCCCGTACATGACAGATTCCGGACAGCAACCAAAACTGATCATGAGATGAGGGGTCTGAGACAATTGAGGGTGAGCGCAAGTACCGTTTGACGCCGTCTGCGTGAGCAAAACATGCATGCACACAGCCCCTACAGAAAACCCATTTTTTGCCCATCTGCAGGAGTAGGAACTCTTCACCTCTGACTGTGGGCACCTGCCTCTGTGTAATTTTTTGGCACTTTATTTCCCTGTTTCTGTCTGAGAATGGAAAACAGGGACTGTCGCAGACTGACCCAATAAGAGCAGCCATGCGTAAATGGGAAAAAACTGGGTTTTCTGTAGGGCCTGTGTGCACGCATGTGAAGCTCACATAGACGATGGCAAACGGTACTTGCGCTCACCCTCAATCGTCTCGGACCCCTCATCTCATGATCAGTTTTGGTTGCTGTCCAGAATCTGTCATGTACAGGTTGTAATCAGATGTGGCGCTCTTGAGCTGCCATCGTCACTCGTGGCTGCCCTAAGCGGGGTCACTCTCGTGAATTGGCAACAGGGGGTCGCATATGCGAAAGCCTTGTACTTAGTTCCCCAATTGGACACTCCAGATTCAGGTGGGATTGGAGATGCCAAATTTAAAAAAAAAAAAAAAAAAAAACACTTCATATAAAGACAATGATATGCGATTTTTGACATGCCCGGGTCAATGACGTGACATGCAGATTTTTGTGTCCGAGCGCACTACTTTGGTTTAAAATAATTTTAAATGATTTATAATAAGCATCATTTTATTCTATAAAACCTGTTTAATTTGAACGTATTTCCAGTTTATCATAAAAATGATAAAAATTTTATGTTTTGCAACCTCAAACCCTCAAAATGTCAGGCGGCGCAACCGTCCGTGCAAGTTAACACTATGTGAAATGTATTAAATATGTCATTTAAAATATGAATTAATATGATATTAGTATGGGGGCATTATTTTATCTTGAAAACCTCTCAAATAAACAAAGTTTAATAGTTTAATTGTTCTTAAATTGTTTGGAAAACCAAAATACCCGCCCCCTACAATAAAGAATCCATAAGTTACTTTTAATACACAGCTCAACTACAAAATAGTAATGTTTTAGGCAGAGTAGACATTCTCAGGTATACTTACTAAATATCACTTTGAAAAAAAAAGAGGGAAGTGTTTTTTTTTTTTTTCAGGAAACTTGGTTGCGCCACCTGACATTTTATGGCTGGTGAAATTGCAAATACAGTCTAAAACTGTACTAAAATCCTGTAAATGTTGTGCAACCATTAATTAAGACTTGTTTGAACACACTCTTCCAACTTCAAATAAATGTATTCTGTACATTTTTAAAGATTTATGAAAAAAAAAAAAAAACATTTTTACAAGGCTTATTTGTCATTGACCCACCCGTGTCTGCACCGGCGGCTAACTTAAGCCGTATAAGTGGAAACATAGCTTTAATGTGCCATTTGCAATGTAGTCGACGGACAAGAAACAAACGAACATCACTGTCATCACTTAAGTTTGTCTTTTAAAAAAACAGATGAAAATGACGAACTTACCAGTTTCATTTTGATTGCATCTTAGCAGTGTTGGGTAGATGGGGTACATTAACTGTAAACGTTTCGGGGACTGTGCGGGATTAAAAAAATGTTGTCTTCTCATAATAGATCACAATTCGGAAAACAAAAGAAAGCGCATCGAGTCATCGTCTTGTAGCAACGCTTCAAAGGGAGGAAAACACCGGCGTAGGCTAACGTTGACGTCGCAGAAGTTGTTGCGTTTGGTACTCAAATGTTAGAAGTCCTCTCTAAACTTCAACGCTTTCAAAGAAGGAATAAAATGTAGAATATTGGTCGTATGCTTATGATTTTGCGGATTTAAATTTGTGATTACATGACGACCCCGTGATTCAGTTGATTAACCGTTAGCTTGTTATAAACTCCTCAACATATCAGAAAAGGCAGAAAACTGTGATTCTGCTTTACCCCCGCATTGCTGCGCACTGGCTAGCAAATGGGTATCCCCTTTTCAGATGAAGCCCTCGACAAAGTCCAAAAATGTCGGCACCCCAACTAGAACTACTAGTGTAAAGGAAATCGCCACAAAACCTCAGTTACACGCATAGAATTCTAATTCTGTTTCTATGTCAAGAGCTCCCCTGGAACAGCCGCACAGTACGACGTTGTTGCTGTTCCGCTTGTTATTTCTTCTTGTTTACTTTCTGGCGATTTACAAATTTATTGTTGTATGTCGCCACCTACTGTGCGGGAGTGGGCTACTTAAATACCAATTGCAAGATAGCATATAAAAAAACCCTCTTTCAAGGGCATCTAAAGTCGATTCTCATTGTTTTTGTTTATCGGCCAATCAGAGAGCCGCACCTGCACAAACGAACCGAGATAGAAGGATTATCGACGCATGGACACAAAACATTGGTTTATATGAATGAAATTGGTCATGTGACAATGCAAGATGTCAACAAAAGCAAGTATTTGTTTGTAAACATTGGACGTTCAACGTCCCGTCTGAGAATCGACTTTAGATGCCCTTTAATCATTCTCGCTCCTAAGCCAACCTAATTCCTCCACATTTTACTTTGCTAGAATTTGACCACCACCAAATCCTGTTTCAAAAATTTTCTGTATATCTTCCCTTTTAACATCCAATACACCCAAAATCTCTCTTGCTGTTTCCACCACAATCTCAATTCTCTCATTTTACTTTCTATCTCACTAGCACAATTTAAAACCATTGAAATAAAAGCCAAGAAACTTCTTTGGCCCATCCTAGTGTCATCTTCCTTATATTCCTTTTGTTTCTCCTCTGCATTTTCCCCACAGCAGAGACATGCTTTTGCCAACCTAGAATTATCCTCTATACACCCCTCCTACCCTCACCTTCTACACCTGTGCACCTTTCTCCTACAGACTGCTGTCACATGCCGGGCCCCTGACACCAAAAACACTGTAATACAGTCAATGGGATTTGTGGTGGAATTTCTGATACTGCTTAATCGTAATTAGGTAGGCTAGCCAGCTAGATGACTGAACTTATCCCAAGTTATCTATCTGGCATTAAATGTGTTACTTCATAAAGTCGATGTCAGTCAACGCTTCTCCAGATGTGTTGAAACAGCTGCAGGCTTCTCGACAAGAACACCACTTCAGTGCTATGGGAACAATTATTGCTGAATGCCGCATTTCATCTACAAACTAGTTATACATACCTGAATGATGTTTCATCTGTCAATCGAAAACATTGTAGGTGGTTAGCAATATTAGCTTTAGAGTATGACTTCATCATAACCGAACCAATTTTCTTCGGATGGAATGAGAAAATGGTCAAAAATTTCAATGTACACCCGCATATTGACAGTTGAGATAATGATTGCCATCCCCCCTGGTCATTCACCTGACAGTTAACCCCATATCATAAATAAATAGAGAAATTTGCTTGTTTTCTTCAACCAGTCATCTTTATATGTTTCATTGCAACGACATTAGACAAAAGTTCCAGCATCATCGCCTTGGCCAATGCAGAATCATGATTCATCGCTGAAAATCACTTTCATCCAATCATCCCGCACACCATGATAGCTTTTTATAGCCCTCTGTAACCTTGCTTTCTTCCATTTAGGTGTCACAGCTGCTTTTTCTTTGGCTTCTCTAATGTAAATCCCATTTCATTCAGCCAACTTTTTCCAGTTCTGTTGCAAACATTGACTCTTGTTTCTACCGACATATTTTTAATTTGTTCTGTTGCACATTTACTATTTTCAAGGCATACTGCTCAGAGTATTTTTTTTATTTTTTTATCCTGACACTATGACGTCTTCAGTGGTCTACCCATGTTGTTTTCTTTTTATAACCATCACATTTTGTTTATACTTGCACCAAATATGAGTGGCAGCTGACTGGAAACAACCAACATCGTTTGCCTCTGTCTATGGCATCTGAATTAACATCAAAGAGGATGAGATCTCTTTATTTTCATTGCACTTCTTCACCAGTCATATTGTCAAATGGCAATGCACCACCGCAAATAAAGCACAGATTGACACATTATTGACACAGGTCCACTGATCGTAATGCAAAGCACACAATATGAGGGTAATCTCAACAATTAAATTTTATGTTTTTCGTGAATATAATTATTCTTACATTTTTACCTCTTACTCCTTCTTGAACAAACAGTGTTATTAGCACAACCCACTAAAAATCTCTCCCACCAACTCAGGAGGAAATGGTTGCACTCAGCTCCTCTGATTTACTGGGCATCCAGCCATTACAACCTTGAACAATACAGATAATGCAGCAGTCACATACTGCCAGTGCAAGAAAGCAATGTAAGCATAAAACCTGCAGATGCCCAGCTGGCCAGGAGAGGTCACTAGAGAGAAAAAAAGACATGAATTTTTTTAGCACTTCCTCTGTTTTTCTCTGGCAAGACTGAGCCATCGGCTCATCCTCTCTTTTGACTTGCCGAGGCTGGGCCGTCGGTGCCTCACAGGCTGGGCCTCCTGCCATAGCCGGCAGGCATGACTGGAACACCGGATACACAAACGCTTGATGAAAAAGCACCACCTACCACTTCAATAAATATTCTAATAAACAATCATTGATGAATGCTGTGTATGCACTTTCTTTTAGTATCATATTAAATGCAATGTCATCTTGTCATTTTTCGGAGGTTGGAGACTTGTTTCAAATGTAGATCGTTTTGATTTTTGTAGCGCGCTTTGTTTGAATTTCCTTCATGGAGTGGTTTTGAAATTCTTCCCTTTGTTTCAACGGCGAACTTTCTTGTTGGTGCCATGTCGATAACCTCATGCAAGAAGGGTGTAAGTGACATTTTCACAAATTTTACAGGAGAGGCAAAAAATCTGCTCCAGGTAAATTTCTACAAAATGGATTAAAATTTCCATGGTGAATGAGTGGGTCATTAGGCAATATTGAAACCTGAAAACGATTGATTCCTAATCATTAGCCAGTGAAGAGATATTCCAGATTATGTCACTTACACCCTTTTAGCATGATTCGAGATGAGGATTGCAATATATGAAACACACATCCTAAAACAGCGGATCTGCAACACTCTGCTAACAGAAATGAAGGTGACCTAGTGAAGGTGCCCAGAGTCTGTTCAATGTTCTCAATTTCTTGAGCGTGTGAAAGTGAATCATCAGATCTAAAGATACACTATACTCCCCAGTGGCTAAAAACAATGCAACGTATTTCTGAATTAAGGTCACTACGTCACCTCAGAGCCAACATGGATATCTGAAGCCGTAAGCAGCAGATAATACAAGAAAGGATAATACAGTGTGCATTGACTGTGGGCATGTGTACAATTCATATGGCAATTTAATGGCAATTCACATCAAAGACCTAGACCCCTGGGAACTTTAACCCCTTCCTATCATCCAGTGGAGTAGGCATATATAAACGGACGGCTATGATTTATTTACACTTTGGTGTCCCCATTGGTTGGAAGATGCCAGTCAAGTTTCAGCTTTGTAAGTCCAACTGTGTCAAAGAAGGTGTTTACAGACACCGCTGACCATGACAACGGACAAACAGGCAATGACACAATTTAATTTTGTCCGCGACACAGTCAGTCACCATGTTAATGCATCAAGACATGATATCGGCATCAAAAGTGATATTGGTACACTACCACAAGATGCAGGACAAAGCCCCACCTGGTGAATTACTTCATAGAGCAGTTATGGGTTCTGTAAGAGGAGGATAGGAAGGTTTTGTGGAAGTAGTGGTGGAGCAGGGAACCAACACATATTTCCAAAGTTACCAATAGAACACAGACAGTAAGAGGCATTTTCATCAAGGCAAAAATAACAGGCATTAAAAATCACTGCAAGCATTTCAGGCACAATAAAAATGGGTTTATTAAAGAATCAGACTGCACAGTACAAAACAATTGACTGGTACCCAAGTAAAATGCTATCCCAGTTAAAGGCCATTGGCTCTTTCGTATGGAAGTACAGTTGTATATAGCTAATAAGGTGGCACTTTACAATAAGGGTACAACAATTAACATTAGTTAATGCAGTAATAAGCATTTCCTAACGGCTAATTAACATTTAACTAATGCATCTGGTAATCATTTACAAAAGATGTTCACATCAACTAAGGTATTAATTTATACATTATGGTTTAACAGTTTGAAGTGCTTCATAGGGGACACTTAAGGGAGGTTTTCAACTTCACAATAAGGGAAACACAAAAAATTAATAAATGGTCAATTATGGTTGCATAATGCTTATTCATCTATCTAACGCATTAGTTACCGGCTAATTAATTGATAATTCATGAACTAATGTTAATTAATGTTAATTGTTGTACCCCTTTTTTAAAGTGTTATCGCTACTAATATTAAAATGAAAATACACTCTCAAAAATGCACTTTTATTTTCAAGATGCAAAAGCATTATTTGATTGATTGAGTTCATTTAGCAAAATCATGCACAAAATACATTATATAGTGTACATTAAAATACATAGATAACACAATAAAGTAAAAACACTTACTTCTATTGTGGTCAAATTTGTATCAAAATTAAAATTTAAATGTAATCCTCCACTTTGGAATGAGATGAATGAAACTGAAATCCAGGATCTTTCCATGCCAAATGCAGCAGGGATTCCCTCTGATTGATAACCAATGAGATTGCTTGTATTTGTTAATATCCAATCCGTACCAAATTGTGGGGGAAGTCCCGCCTTTTCACAGAACGACCAATAGGTCGCAGCCGATGCGGCAATGTATTTAATCTCAATTTTGTCAGAAAAAGCGTGTAGGACCATGGGACCATGTTATCTAAGCGAGGCAATGCGAAGCACGGCATTTTCACATGAAGATGAAAAGGGAAAGTGGGGAACTGCATTATTGTTTTAATTATGAGACAGATATCATGTTTGCTTCTTGGAAAAAAAAAAAAGCATTTCCGAGAATGTATTTGCACTATTAGATTTGCGTTTTCATTTTGTTAACCATATGCTGGACACTTCTTGCAAATGAAAATGCAGATGGGAAAAGTATTTTAATTTTCAATTTGCTATAAAAAGTGCTTACATGGACTTGAAAATGAAAACCCAAAGTGGATGATCACGCTATCATTTTTATGATGATACAAATGATGGGCTTGCTTCTTGAAAAAGAGAAAGGATTCCCGAGAATGTATTCGCATTAAAAGATTTGCATTTTCGTTTTAATTTTGACAGCAACATTGCGGGGCACTTTTTGATAAAGAAAATGCAAATGGGGAATGCATTTTAATTTTCAATTTATTATGTGTTTACATGGACTTGAAAATGAAAACACAAAGTGGACGATTAGATTATCATTTTCCTGATGACACAAATAATGTGTTTGCATCTTGAAAACGAAAACAAATTTCTGAAAATGCATTTTTATTTTAATAGTTAGCTACAGTATACGCTTCCATAGTTTTGTTCCCCCTTCAGTCAGTTATACAAAACACTGTTTCCTTAACAATGACAGTGTACAGCAACTCCACAGTCAGACAACGAGTTAACAATACATATTCATAAAGTCAGTATTGAAAACAGTATCAGCACATGACGATTGGGTGAAGTTAGTTTGTTTTGTTGAATTATCAGGCAGCTGCTTCAGAAGATTTGGAAAATAAAAACAAAGGCTACATTTGTAATGATTCCAGCTGAGTGAATTCTCTGGCAATGTGCTACTCACAGGGCTTTTCACAGCTATGACATCTGAGATGGACATGTGGTTTATGAGCAAAGGACATCTCGCAATAGTGACATTTTTAAGGCTTCTCCCCTGAATGAATCCTCTGTAGGGATTTAAATGAGCTTCCTTCAAGAAATACATCCCACACACTACACAACTGTACGGCTTTTCACCTGAATTAATTTTCAGGTATGGTTTTGAATAAGATTTCTTTGAGAAACTCTTCCCACATCGCGTATAAATGTAAGGCTTTTCATCTCAATGGATTGACTTGCAAAACATCCCACACTGTGTACAGTTGCATGGCTTTTCACCTGAATGGATTCCCTGGTGGTATTTTAAACAAGATTTCCTTGAGAAACACATCCTGCACTGTGCAAAATTGTGGGGTTTTCGAATTTGCCTATGCACCGACACCTTCAACGTGTCCACCTCCCCTTTCGACTTGGAAACTTGTAAAATGAAATTCTAATCTAACATTTTCAAAGGTCATTTAATCAGTCATGCGCAACAGTAATGTTGCAGTCAGTGGTATCCATGAAGAGCTAAGGACGTCCTCTTCCTTGGGAAATTACATAGAAATGGTGAAATTATATAAACGTGGTATATTAATCTGCTGAGTTGGATTACCTTTTTTTTTTGATACGCACTGTACAGTGCCTAGACCAGATCGGCCGACGACTCGGCTGTGTTGTTTTTCTCCAAATTATTGTATTAAACATATGAAGCTAAGGCTTGGTTAAATTACTTGAGAATTAATTGCAACCTAATCAAAAGACGTTATGCAAACAGTGCAACTAATATTATATATGAAAGTAGTAAGATGCATAAAAATTACTTTCTTTCCCGTATTTATGCCAATTGTGTTTCATTGTTGGGAAGATGGGGCAGCTAACGTTAACTACTTTCATCTCTCAGTGATGCTACTTACGTCTGATGCCGAGGCTCCACAGCTTGCTTTGAACTCGATGGAGGATTTTCCAAAGCCACTGAGCAGAGGCTTGCCATATTCCAGGAAAAAGTAGGTGACTGACTCAGGCCTACCAAAGAAAATGGCCAAGCCGTAACCAAAGTTTTTCAGATGTCTACCTTTTCCAAACAACCAGCAACACACATTTTGAAAATTAATTTGGTTCATCTCTAGGTTGTTACAGGCCGTGCGATTTTGAGTTTGGTTCAGGTGAAAATTTATCAGCTTCAAAGTGTTGTGGTGCGAAGTTTAGCGAGAATGCGGCATGCTTTCGATTTTGTGTTGCTGGTTATTTGAAAAAGGTAGACATTCGACAACCTTTTGTAACAGCTTGGCCGTTTTCTTTGGTAGGCCTGTGACTGCCAGTTCTGGCTGTGGCTGATATTGATGTTTCACGCACAACAGTGACCCCTGCTGGTTGAATGAAAATGAAGGGTTCATACCAATATCATTCTGCACCACTTTCACAACCTCGCTTCTCCCATCAGACACACAAGAAAGAAAAGGCCAATAAGACAGGGTGATCAAAGAAACCCCCATTTATCAAAACATCACGGCTAAGGATTAATTTTCTCAGACAAGAAATTTAATGATCATCAATGACATAATCACTGACCACATTAATATATCACAAAGTGATATTGGCATTAATAGTACACCATCACACATCATGAGACACTGCACACAGCCCCATCATGGGGAATTATTTCCCAGGCTGGTTTAGAGTTGAGTAAGAGGATGGGAGGGCTTTGTGGAAGCATTGGTGGAACACAGAGAAAGCACATCTTCCCACAGTTACTAACAGAGCAGAGACAGAAAGGGGCCTTGAAATGCATTACTGTCATTTTCCTCAAAGGCAACTTCTCAGGCATTAAAACAAAATAAAAGGGGAATAATAAATAATCAAATTGTACAAACCAAAACAACTGATTGGTACCCAGTGAAAATGCAATCCCAATTAAAGGCCATTGGCTGTTTTATCCCCACTTCAGTTAGTTGCACAAATCACCGTTTCCTCGGTAATGACAGAATACAACCACTTCAGAGTCTGACAATGAGTGGAAGGAGTAAATTTTAATATCGGTATCAGCACAAGATATTGGACTTAAGTCATTTTGTCTTGCTGAATTTCAGGCAGCTACTCCAGAGGTTTTAGAAAATAAACAACAAGCTACATTTATAATAGTTTCCGTTGAATGCATTTTCTGAAGGTCCACTGGGCGTGTGGCTTTTCAGAGTCATGACTTCTCAGATGGACAATAGGTTTATGAGCATAAGACATCTCAGAATAGTGACATTTTTTGGGCTTTCCACCTTAGTGAATCCTCTGGTCGGACTTTGTATTTTTCTGCAAAACACCTGTGTGAATTCTCTGATGCGGTTTTAAATTAGATTTTTGTGAAAAACACATGCTACATTTGTAGGGTTTTTTTACTTGTATGAATACTTAAGTGGCGCATTTTTCACAATTTACATGAAAACCTCTTTCCACATCGATCACATTAGCAGGGCTTTTCATCAGTGCAAATTCTCATGTGGGAAGTCCTACACAGAGCATTTGAAAGCTATTTCACCTGTATGAATTCTCTGGTGGCGCTTCAAATTTGAATTACGTGAAAAACACATATTACACTGCGTACACCTGTAGGGCTTTTCACCCATATGAATTCTCTGGTGGGAAGTCAGTTGAGATTTATTGAAAAAACACTTCTCACACTGAGAGCATTTGAAAGGCGTTTCACTTGAATGAATTCTCTGGTGGCGATTTAAATTCGATTTTCGCGCAAAACTCATCTTACACTGCGCACATCCGTAGGGCTTTTCACCCGTATGAATGCTCTGGTGGTATTTTAAATTTGAATGACGTGAAAAACGCATCTCACACTGCATACATTTATAGGGCTTTTCGCCCGTATGAATTCTCTGGTGGTTTTTTAAATTTGACTTCCGAGAAAAACACATCTTACAGTGTGTACATCCGTAGGGCCTCTCACCTGAATGAATTCTCTGGTGGTAGTTTAAATTAGTTTTCAGTGAAAAACACATCTTACACTGCAAACATTTGAAGGGCTTTTCGCCTGTATGAATTCTCCGGTGGCGTATCAAATTAGATTGCCACAAAAACCCCTTTCCGCACTGATCACATCCGTAGGGCTTACCATCAGTATGAATTGTCTGGTGGGAAATCAAATGAGCTTTATAAAAAAAACTCTTCTCACAATGCGAGCATTTGTAACGCATTTCACCTGAATTAATTCTCTGGTGGCATTTTATGCTTGATTTACGTGAGAAACAAATCTTAAACTGTGTACATCTGGAGGGCTTTTCACCTGTGTGAATTGTCTGGTGGTATTTTAAATTAGATTTCCGTGAAAAACACATCTTGCACATTGCACATTTGTAGGGCTTTTCACCTGTATGAACTCTCAGGTGGCGTTTTAAATGAGATGTCCGCGAAAAACACATCCCACACTGCGTACATCTGTGGGGCTTTTCACCTGTATGTAATCTCTGGTGGCGTTTTAAATTAGATTGCCACAAAAATTCCTTACCACACTGATCACACTTGCAGGGCTTTTCATAAGAGTGAACTCTCTGGTGGGAAATCAAATAAGACTGATTAAAAAAACACTCCTCACATTGAGTGCATTTGAAGGGCCTTTCACCTGAAAGGATTCCTTCATCCTGGATTAATTCGGACCGTTTTACCCCAATCTTTCTGCTGTTTGGATCTGGCTCTCCTGCACACTGCCATGGTTCAATCTGTCCTTCTTCATCAACACCAGCAGCATTAATCTCAGTATTCATGAGATCACTCACTAAAACATCACTGGATTCAATCTTCACTTCATCAGATTTAATATCAACACAATTAATGTCTTGGTAAACACTGAGGTGTTCTGTCTTCATTTGGTCTGGATGCCAGTGAGTTACATACGCAAACTCGGCAATTTCAAGGCTCTCTGTCTTAAGAACCCCAGAGTTGCTGGGGCTCAGATCAGCTTCAGTTTTTATCAGTGATGCTTCTGTGTGATGTAAATCACTGACCCTGCTGTTTGCAGTAACACACTCTGGCTGCAGTGTGTTGAGTCCTGGTGCAGTACATTTTGCCTCTGACTCTGCCATGTGGACAGACTCCAGTCCATGTAGTTCCTCTTCTTTCTCTCTGATCCTGTGCTGCTCGGGGAGCTCTGGTAGGGTCGTCTCAGTGTCCTGTCTCAGACGGACTCCTGCCTGCATCATTCTGCTGATCAAATGAGTTCAGAAGTGCAGCTCCTGTAGGGAAACAGTGGAAGGGATTTTAGCCTTTACCTGGTCAAATTGCACTGAATCGCAGCAGCTTTCCTCAGCACTTAGATCATTCCAACAGCTCTAACATGGCTGCCACATAAAATAATTCTGAGTCATTTCCAAAGATAAAGGAACTTTTCCTAGCGAAATACACTATTCAACAGC
This sequence comes from Gymnothorax javanicus, assembly GCA_029692085.1. NCBI lineage: Eukaryota > Metazoa > Chordata > Actinopteri > Anguilliformes > Muraenidae > Gymnothorax > Gymnothorax javanicus. Next base: position 157,136,077 of record CM056196.1, read on the forward strand.
AGCCTGGAACCTATTCCACTTCCTCACTGAAATGTAAGTATGCTGTAAACTGGACCCAGTTCATGCGAGATATCTGTCCAAAAAGACTTATTTCACATGATGTCATCGCTATGCAGAATTTGGACGTCCTGCTTTTTAGAAAGACCTGGTGAACACACTGCAGTGGGGCGGTGCAAAATTCCAGAGGGTGGAGTCGTATTCCCATTCATTTTCTATTGAGCCCTGGCGCACTGCACTATGGGACTCGTGGCAAAGCAGTGCTAAGTAGGTAAAGCAAGCGGCCAAAACCTGAATCTCATTCAAATGAGGAGTGGCCAAATTAGCCAATCATCATGACAAAGGGAGGCAGGAATTTCAAATGTCAAAATGGAGGAGAGTCTCATCATAGCCGTAGCGGTTGGGTTTTCCAATACAATAGCTACATAGCCAGCTAGCTATTTGGCTAGTTGTCTGAGCTCGTTTAAATTAAGCAAATAGCTTCTTAGAAACCGAAATTTGGATGAGAAATAAAATATTACTGCGGATATCTGCATATGGCTATGTAGCCATTTGGCTGGTTTCCGGATGATGTTGTTCAAATGAAGTAAATTAATTTAGTAAGCAGCCATACCATAACTCAATCTGCTCCAGCTGCTGGGCTGAAGCTAAGCAGGTGTGGGCTTGGTTAGTACTTGGATGGGAGATCACATCAATTTGGCTAGTCAGTTGTCTGATGATGTTCTTTCAATTTAGAAAGCAAATATTTATTGTTAGCCAACAGAATTTTCATGTGAAATAAAACGTTCTTGTGGACATCAGCATTTGTTTGCTAGCTGCTTCAACTTAATATTTGGTAGCAGCTTCCAAATAACCATGTAGCTAAGCTGCATGCTTCGGGTTTGGAAGAGCTGCCGGACATTTTAAGCTGAAAATGCCAACAAGCGACAAGCAGCAACGAGCATCAGCAAATGTGATTTGTGCTGTGTCGCTGCACTGTGTGTGTGATGTGGGTTGTGCCCAATGAACTATGAATCTTTAAACTCCCCAAGTAGACACGGTCAAGCCTTGCCACCATTTTTAAGAACCGTTGATTGGTTGTCTGTCACGTTTAAATTTCGAGAGCAAGTAGTCACTCTCACCTGAGTTTGATTATTTTGAACTCTTAACAGGCGAATAAACACATTTCCACAGTTAAAATATTTTTATTACACTGGTGATAAGACTTTTAGTAGGCCCAGAAGAAGTATCCCAATAGTGGCAGCAGTAGCAGTAGTATACTTACTTAATTTGTTCTCTGTTCAGCATTTTTTTTTTACAAACAACATAAAATTTTAATTTGGATTCAAGATTCCGACTATCTCAGTATCTGACAGAACTTTGAAACAATCGAACCTTTCAAGGTTTCAACAAACAATACAGTTCAAGTTACAGGAATAATACAAGAGTTTGGTAAGAGCATTTTATTTAAAATATTCAAAAAATAAAGATTAGAACAGCACTCAAGTGCAATTTTTAATTTTTCTGCAGCAATTCTAGCCATTTCAAATTGGAAATTGCAAGAATCGTGCTGGAGAAGAGCATTTTGCCTGAACTAAAAATATTACAAGGTCATATCATCGGCCATGTGCTGTCCTAGTCTTTTCCTTTCATTAACTGCATTAAGAATCCTGCTCCCAGTCTTCAAGGATTAATCTTGAGTTGAGCACATTGGGTCATATATTTAAAATATTTAAGTATAAAAAAATCTATTTCTTCACAATATCTCCTATATTCAAACAACTGCTCCCTTTTTAAATGCTTGGTGCCACAATATCACAGCAGCTTATTCGGGGTAACATTTTTATCTTATCTTAATGCCGCAATGCAAATCATATCCATAACGTCAACAACTGAAGCAGGGTAACAACTAAATCTAAGCCATTTCTATTGATAGTTAAGTGTGTTAGCCATCATAGACTAGCAGAGACATTCCGTGTCAATTGGACTAACCTTCCCGGATGACCATGTCCAAATTTCTTCCTACTTAGATACATCATTGGTCAATGTATCTGAAGTAGTCTCCCCAAATATTTAATCAAAATTCCACATAGTCTCCAAGTTTCAGGCATTTAAGTGGGAGGGGGGTCTGCACTCCTGAGCAAATCCTTATTTCTGGGCCATTTTGAGGGGGCTACTATGAGAAATCCAAAAGTGGTACAGGTCTAAGTTTAATTACACAAGTAGTACTACTTATAGAGATCAGGGAGAGAATATAAAATCATACCCCTTGTGTCATGGGCTGATGCACCAAGGCTCAGAAAACAGGAAAAAATCAATAGGCCATAACAAATTTTAAATAATCAAAAATTTGTCAAAATTAAAATTCTATCTCTAGAAAGTAAATCTTTGGGCTACTAATTAAGGTAGATATGGAGCTTGTATGGGCATAACAATTATTCCTTAAAACACCATACAGGTGGTGCCACTGGTGGCCAAAATCAGCCAATTTAAGTGAAATAGCCTAATTTCGGCAGCCCAACTTATTTTTTTTTTTTTCCTGATGAGTGACCAACTAGTGACCATTGTGAGTGGTTAAAGTCATAGTGTAGTTCTGATTCATTCTTCTTTCATTCCAATATTTTAATATCTGGACCAGTATTCCAATCAGTGTCTAAATCTGTTAATGAATTGATTATCTTCCTGTTTTAACAGATCATTATAGTCATGTTATATGTTGTGGACAAAGAAAATCAACAGGAATCTGGTCATCATAGGTGAGTCTTAATCTGGATTGATGAGGGATATGCGTGATTTTCACTGATTACAGCTGTATGCTAAGGTGTCTATGTGGGAAATGGTAGGAACAAGCTTAAAATGATAGACAAAATACCGCACTTTGATTAAATTATTTCATCCAGAAAGAAATATGGAACACCTTAGGAACCAAATTCAATCGAAAGCTTAAAATGTAGTCTTTCAAGGGAAAAATATTGCAAGTCGATAGAAGTTGGGCCACATTGCCTTAATGGCCGCCGAAATTAGGACATTTCACTAAATTGGCTGGCTTTGGCCACCAGAGGAGCCACCTGTATGGTGTTTTAAGGAATAATTGTTATGCCCATACACGCTCCATATCTACCTTAATTACGAGCCCAAAGATTTAGTTGCTGGAGATAAAATTCTAATTTTGACAAATTTTTGATTATTTAAGATTTGTTATGGCCCATATATTTTTTCCCATTTTCCGAGCCTCGGTGCATCAGCCCATGACACAAGGGGTGTGATTTTATATTTCCTCCCTGGTCTCTATAAGTAGTACTACTTGTGTAATTAAACTTAGACCTGTACCACTTTTGGATTTCTCATAGTAGCCCCCTCAAAATGGTCCAGAAATAAGGATTTGCTCAGGAGCGCAGACCCCCCTCCCGCTTAAAGGCCTGAAACTCTAGGACTATGAGGAATTTTGATTAAATATTTGGGGAGAGTACTTCAGATACATTGATAAATGATATATCAAAGTAGGAAGAAATTCGGAGATGTTCATCCGGGAAGATTAGTCCAATTGACACGGAATCTGCCAGCACCAACAACCAACTGCATGTGGTAACCTTTAACCAGCTAACTACTCAGCTATTGCCAAAATGGTGTGTATCACAGACTGACCTTGGCAACTTCAGGTTTTATTCTCCATTTAGCTAGCTACGTTGGCAAAAGTTTCATTTCCGCAACTGAACTGGGTAAGATGATAAAAATGTAGCTAGCTGGCCAAGTCATTTGGATTATTACTGGCTAGCATGCAATCAAACCATTCTGGAAGTTTTGGTTTGATTGCAGCAAGGGTTAGCGTAGCAGAGGTGAAACATCTAGGGCCTCAGTAATGAAAAGTCCTCCTCAGAATTTTATTAAAGACACCAGTTTGTTTATTTTTTTAGTTAGCACAATTGTTGAATTTTTCAACTGAAATTTATCACAACTTCTCCTATATCATTACTGGTATCGTTTCAATTCATCTGATGACATAAACTGCCCTTTGCCCCTTCCCCCCTCCTCAGTCCCTCGCACAGTTTTTGCCACAGACTGTATAAAAAGATGGACGCAGCACCCGGGTCTGAAAAGTAAAGCCAATGCAGAAATCTACTAAAGTTGCATTATATTTAATGGCCAGCAGATAGCGACGTCAGTAGTTGCAGAAAGAAGTTCAATGCTGTAAAGTCTATGAGAAAATGACCTTCCTTTCCCACCTGATTTATTATTTCAATAATTATTTTCCACATTATTTTATGGTATCTATCGCAAGTGTCAACTCTCCTTCCATATATCATGATGTTGATTTTTGTAATTTATGGTCCCAAATAGACTAGAATAAAGGATAAAACCGGATATGCTTTGGCGGTGTGGCTATATGGCAAGCCATTTTAACATTTAATAGGTAGACTGGATATGTGTTGCAGATATCCGCAATTCAATTCTTCCTAGTCAAAAAGAGCATTTAAGATATCTACAATGACATTCTTCCTATCCACAATTGTCATTTAAGATATCTACTACGTCATTCTTCCTAGGACAAATGACGTCACTTTTTCCATTCATGTGAATGGGGTTTCTCATTACAGATATCTACATTTCAGTTGCAGATATCCGCAATGTGAATTGCAGATATCTGCCACCGAATTACGACTAGTTGTAACTCCAGTTTGAGATATCTACAATTAAATTTTGACAAGTCAAAATTGCCGTTCAAGATATCTTTAATTGCCCTCAATTCAAGATATCTACATTGTCCTTTGTAGATATCTTAAATTAAGTTTTGCCTAGTCAGACTGACATTGTAGATATCTTTAACTGGATGTATGTCTAGTCAAAATTAATTAGTAGATATCTCAAACTGGAATTTGGGATATACGTAATTTAATTGTAGATATCTGCTATCAAGTTACAGATATCTCGGAGAAAATTTGATAAGAGATATCTCAAATTGGAGATATCTTTCACTTCCATTGTGCCTAGTCGAAACTGTAATTGAAGATATCTTGAATTAGAGTTTTGACTAGGCGAAATGACGTCGCAGATATCTGTATGCCAGAAAGCTACGGCAAGCGGGAGCGGGCGCCGCGTGTTGATTCAAAGCTGCATTCAAACGCCATGTCAGAGCAAGCAGAGGCCGAATGTGTTTTTGATCGTGTTTTTAATGCCGCAGCCGGTGCACGACATGAGCTGTCAAATGCACAGGGTTTAACGTTACATTCTGCAACAAGACGACTCTTTCAGCTGTTACTCCAGGGGTGCGTTTCCCAAAAGCGATTCACAGTCAATGGGTCCAACTATGTAAGTTAGCATCAGTGATATCGGGAAACGCATGTCAGAACGGGAGATCAGTGTTCTGACACGATCCAGGGGCGCGTTTCCCAAAAGCGTATTGCTAACTAAGTTAGCAACTTGCATAGTTAGTCCATTCACAGTCAGTGGGCCCAACTATGTAAGTTAGCATCTGTGATTTCGGGAAATGCACCCCAGAATTCGTCGTAGGTCCTCAAGTGTGTCTGGAGACTACAAATATTCGATACGCTGTAAATTTCTACCACAAGTCTCTAGTGAACGAAGCTCTCGTTCGCCACAAATTCCTTGGTAATAAGCTCTTTCTATTTTATGGCATTTTCTACAATGTTATCCACAACAGCAACCGCCATTTCTTCCGCTAACGATAGCTAACGCTGCACAAGAATTCTGACTGGTCATAATGATGTTTGAGATATCTTTAATGTTCATTCTGCCTAGTCAAAACTGAATTACAGATATCTGCATTTGTCAGTTGGGATGCGTGACGAGTCGAGTGTCGCTTTCAGTGACGTCCTTGCTGATATCTGTAATTCAGTTGTGACTAGTCAAAACTGAATTACAGATATCTCTAACTGTAGTTTTCACTAGTCAAAATGACGTTATAGATATCTTGAATTAAAATTCTGACTAGTCACAATGTAATTACGACGAGTCAAAATGAGGTTGTTGATATCTGCAATGTTAATCCCGGATAGTCAGACTTCGCTATTAAATGTTAAAACGGCTTGCCATAGTGGCTATCCTCTGGTCCTCGTCAGATACGGTCAGATCCACCCGTCCATCCACCCCTCGCTCCTCCCTGGATCTTAAATTCATGCTTTCGTCCAATAGGAATCGCATGCGGTTTCAAAATGACGAAATGGCACTGTTCAAATTGCCAAAATCGAGGCTTCCTTTATGGTATGCTGAAATCAATGGGTGACGTCACGGTTGCTTCGTCCATCTTTTTATACAGTCAATGGTTTTTGCATTTTCAAAATTATGTAGTGGGTGGAGTTTGGCTCAGAGCGGGGGTTTAGTTACAAATGAGATGAGAAGCAATACACCGCATCTGTAAGGGTTAATAAAAAAAACTGTTACTGGCTGAAACATTAATCACTGCAATAATGATTCAATCGTAGGCTCTCGGGTATTTGCATATTCAAAACCAAATGATGACATTTTCTCTTTTTTTTTTTTTTTGACCAGCCAGAGTGGTTTACTATCATTATACCGCACCAGCGTGAAGTACCTGAGGGTAGTTTAAAGGAAGATAATACATAATGCGGTCAGGATGCGGTCATATCTAAGTGAAACAAAATGGGAGACACTCCTGGACTGTGAGTCTGTAAATGAGATGTGGGAAAGATTTAAGGGGGTTTTACTTGATTCACAATGTAAATTCATTCCAAAGGTGTCCAAAAGTAAGCTGAAAAAGCAGAATCCTCAGTGGATGACAGCAGCTATTCGTAGGAGTTTGAGGGAAAAGAGGAATCTTTATAAGATGTACATAGAGGATAACAATGAGATTACTAAGGCCGAATTCTGTAAAATGCGGGCTGTGGTCAAAAAAGAGCTGAGGAATGCTAGAAGACTGTATGAAAGACAAATTGCAGAGGGGGCAAAAACTAACCCTAAGCGCTTTTTTCAGTACTGTAGCAGAAAAAGGAAAGTCAAAGAGCAGGTTAAGTGCATAAAGAATAAAAATGGATCGCTGCTATATGATAATAAGGATATTATGGACACCTTAAACGGGTTACTTTGTTGAGAATTTTACCTTAGAGCGGGTCTTTATTCGCCAGAGGGCTTGTCCAATGCTCAAGAGTATTTAGCGGAAATTGAGGTTAGGGATAACGTCAGATTAGACAAGTTGCATCAACTAAAGGCAGATAAGAAGGCGGGTCCTGATGGCTTATATCCTAGAGTGCTCAGGGAAGTTAGTGAGATCATCTTTAAGATCATCTGCCATCTTTAGACGGTCTTTAGAAACTGGAGAAATACCAAATGATTGGAAACAGGGCAATATAATACCAATATATAAAAAAGGGGACCGTACTGAGCCAGATAATTACAGGCCAGTCAGTTTAACTTGCATTGCGTGCAAAATATTGGAATCTATCATAAAAGATGAGCTGGACTTATTTCTTGAACGTAACAATATCTTGAGGATATAGCCAACATGGTTTTCGTAAAGGAAGGTCATGCCTGACAAACCTTCTGGAATTTTTTGAAGAGGCCACCAAGACTTATGACCAGAGCAGGGCTTATGACATCATATATTTGGATTTTCAGAAAGCATTTGACACAGTACCGCATAAGAGACTAATTTTTAAAATGAGCTCCATTGGAGTTACAGGTGGTATTCTGAAGTGGATTCATAACTGGTTGCAGGACAGAACATAAAGAGTGGTGGTCAGTGGTATATCATCTGAGCTAGGTAGGGTGGGGGAGTGGCGTCCCCAGGGATCGGTGTTGGGACCCTTGCTGTTCCTCATCTACATTAATGACCTTGATAGGAATATTGAGAGCAGATTAGTGAAATTTGCAGATGATACTAAATTGGGGGGGCTTGGCAAATAGTTTAGAGTCCACTAAAGTGATTCAGGATGATTTGGATAGAATTCAGAATTGGGCAGAAATGTGGCAAATGAAATTTAATGTAGCGAAATGTAAAGTAGTACATGTAGGTAATAAAAACATTAGACGGGATTACTTCATGGGAGGTTTTAAACTGGAATGTGCTCCACAAGAGAAAGATCTGGGAGTGATTGTTGACCAAACCCTCACAGGCTCTAGCCATTGTGCCGTAGCTGTTAAAAAAGCCAATTGGATGCTGGGATACATTGCCAAAAGTATTGAGTTCAAATCCAAGGAGGTGATGCTTCTTTTGTACAACACATTCGTCAGACCACATCTAGAGTATTGTGTACAGTTCTGGGGACCATACTTTAAGAAAGACATAGAGGCTTTAGAGAAAGTTCAGAGAAGAGCCACGGTTAATTCCGGGTATTAAAGATGAAAGCTATGAGAAAAGGCTGAAGATCCTTAATCTCTTTAGTCTTAGGAAAAGGAGACTAAGGGGTGATTTGATTGAGGTCTTTAAATATGTTAAAGGGATTAACAAAGTGAATTATGTAGGATTCCTTCAACCAAGTGTTGTTAGCAGAACTCGGGGTCACAAATGGAAGCTGACTAAAGGTAAATTTAGCACTGATATTCGGAAATATTTCTTCACCCAAAGAGTAATTTCGGTGTGGAATAGCTTGCCTGACCACATTGTTGAGGCAGAGACCTTGGGAGTTTTCAAGAGCAGACTTGACTTAAAGCTAGATACCATTGAGTCATTGAGTATCTGAAGTGATATATTCACGATGGTACAAAGAAACTGGCGAGCCTAGTTGGGCTGAACGGCCTGTTCTCGCCATTCATGTTATGTTATGTTATGTTATAATCAAATGAAATCAGTCGACTGTTTGACCAATATATGACATGAGGATTTTAATAATAGTAATAATAATAATATGGCAACAAAAGTTAAATGGCAGTTCTGCCACCAATATTTTTTTTAGTCCAATTGAGCAGATTTTTGGTGGCTAATGCCAAAAAACAGGAGGGCGTCTTGGGCCCTGCTAAGACGAATGTTAAAGGTCCAGTGTCACAGCGGACCATGCGTAATAAAATTGAAAGAACGGGCCACTCGCCCCCCTCCCAAGTTTGCCCCAACTTTTTCCTCAGGGAATTGCTCGTTTAATGTCATACTGGGGTTAATCGTGACTGCTCTTTCAAAAAACCAACCATTTACCTCAGGGCAGGGCTCTTAGTATATTACAACACAGGTTTTCTAAACATCAATTTTGCTTTCGCAAACTTTGAGACGTTTGTCTGTGTGCTGCCATGTCTGGCCGCGGATGCCAGAGATAAGCGTACCCTCCTGGAATCTCAACACACTCCATTGTTCATAATATTGGATTACACGCGTTATGTAAAAATAAATAAATAAATAAATAATAAACAAAAGGTAAGCTTAAAAAAAAATCACGGGAGTTCAAAGGCATAATATATTGAGTTCAGCTGCGAAAGATCAAGGTCATGGAGATATCAAATCCAAAACCGCCGACTGCTGATTAATCTCTCTGGTATCCGATAAGCATCCAGTGCGCATGATCGCCCATGGCAGCGCTGTGTCTAGATCGTTTATCAAATGACAATACCGCATTACAGAACATAGGCACCGTAAATCTGCAACTTCCATGAGTTATTTACAAGCAAACCATTGTCAATGACTAACTGAATATATGTAAGCTACCCAAGACTAGGCTAACCTACTTCATAATCATTTACTGCCTGATAAACAGACCATGCACACAATAACCCTAATGTTATGCCTGCAAGTACAACCCCAACAAAAATTACAATCTTACCCGTATCCTAGCCAATGGCTTTCGTTGTTGGGAAGATGGGGTAGCTGTGTTCATTTCAAATGATACGGAGTGCGTATGTGATTAAAAAAATAATTCTTTCAGCAGGCGAATTCAGTGAAAGGAACGCTAAGAATTCATTATCGAAAATCAAAATTGCCACTCCTCGTAAACTTTACTATTCAATGGTCCGCGGCGACTAGCGAAAGGATGCAACCCCGATTCCTCATGAAGTCCAAACACCACCAGTACACAAACGAGATGCATAAGCGAGAGATGGAGACGACTTCCGCCCACCAGTTTCGCGATTTCCTTTGGGAGCGGCGCGTCATACTGAACTGAATGATACGGAAAGCGGACATCACCTTGAACTAGCATTTTACATGTTAATGTGGGACTAAGATAAATCTACAGGAAGGCGATGCTATTCTGTATTATGGGACAAAAAATTCCAGACACAAGTTATGTTTTTATTCTGAAGCTTCTCCTTTTATTTTGGGGGATTTTACATCCAACAATTCAGATGATTTGAAAGAAAACCCAATATTCACCAATTCAAGCATAAAATGAACCAATTCTTTGAAACGTCTAAGGACTGACAAGTAGAAAAGTCATTAGAACTATGGTAATCTAAAATGCTTTAAAAACCTCCTTTTAGAAACTGTGGAAATATAAAAGCAAACCATTATCATGTGTTTTGGGACTGTCAAGTTATTAAAACCTCCTGGAAGGTAATAGATGAAGCAATACAAGATATTTTTGGAACCCAATTGCCTCTAGAAAGTAAGATTTTATTTTTTGGACTCATGCCCGAAGGATGGCCAAAGAAGGACAAAGATTTGTTTAGCATTTTGTTGGTGGCAGGAAAAAAGGCCCTCACAAAAAAATGGCTCTCACAAGACTGTCCAACTTTGAACATGTGGGTGGACATCACAATGTACATCTACAGGATGGATAGAATGACGGCAGATGTGAATTTCAAGAGGGACTTGTTTGTTTCACGATGGAGGAAATGGATGGACTATATAATACCACGCAGACCAGACTTTGACTCTGTTAACCTTGGATAATGCACAGTGTGTGTAACAGCAACCATATCTCACTCCCTATATGTTTAGGTTCTTGTTAGGTTTTTTATAGGTAGTATTTGTTTGTTTTTTTTTTTTTTTTGTTTTGAAAAAAAAAATGTCATTCAGGCTGATAATCTATGACTAATAATTGAAGTAAATGCACATGTAATATCCTGCCCTGAATGTCAATAAACATTGAATTTAAAAAAAAAACCTCCTTTTAACTTAAATATGTATTTATCCCTTCTTATCTTTTTTTGCATTTTTATGTTAGGCTATGATACGTTTTTGTTTACTGTATCTTTATGATAACTGAAAAAAGGAATGGAAATTACCGCTTCCTCCTATGCGCAGAGTTGTAGAAGCCCTTTTCTTGTCCAGTGTACCATACCTCTTTTCCTTCGTATGTAATGGACATGGGGACTGTCTGACAGCAAGCTAAAGCAGTGAAAATAATCTAAATACAGAATAAACTTAAAACAATATTTTTTAGGTGAGCCTTTTTTAGCTGGCTAAAATTCGTTCTGTTTTCGTGGACAACCTGGTCGTCATCGACTGTAGGTATTACACTGACTATGAATAATTACATCACCGTACTTCAAAAAAATCTGGATTAGCTAAGGCTTCAACAAGCCTTTAGTCCTAGTAAAACCTGTCCCTGAAATAGACTGCATGGTGTCTGAGAAAACTCAGCAGCATATTTTGTTAGCATTGGAGCAGTCAGGCCACATCAAAAAGTTCAGAGGGTGTGCTAGTGACTGAGTTGGACAGGTGTATGGGCGGGACCTCAACCCCCCAATCACCACTGCAAAGACTCTGATTCTAAATGAACTCACCAGCACAAGGCGGCAAGAGTGTGTATCCTGGATATTTTGGCACCATTTTTGTACAGTGGGAGGAAGTGGAGGTGCATCGTCCATCTTTATACGGTAAATGGTCGTACTTGATTCCCTTTTTCTTTTGATTTTATAAACGATTTATCCTTACTGAAAGGTATATCACCACCAGCAACTGTACTGGAAGGAGGATCAGGAAATTAACAGTAAAATGAAACTAAACTTAAAAAAAAATAAACTAGAAGCAGGTATCCAGGTATGACCTGAGGGATGTACAACATAAGGAGCTTAGTGGGTTAGCGAGGTATGTGGAGCTAAGAGCCAGGGTTGTCAGTGTCACACAGGTGACTCTCTTTTGGATTGTACCTCTTCCACCCTGGATTTGCCATCAGACAGATTATTGCCCCTCTCTCACAATGACACTGCAAGATCATCTGTCTATCTACAGGTGGCACCCAATCTCTGGCATTTCCAGAGAGAATGAAGAGAAATGGCTTGTTTGCAATCACGTGATCCTGATGATGTGTGAAAGCCAGATGGGGGTAGCTGCAAGTGAAGAACACCGCTTGGGAATTGTTGGTCTGTATTTCTGTAGATTTTCGCCAGATATGTAAAGTTAGGGAGACGCGGTAGCGCAGTGGTTAAGTGTGCTTGACTTGAGACCGATAGGTTTTGAGTTCAAATCCTGGCCACAGCCTTTGTTGTGTTCTTGGCCAAAACACTTCACTCCCGCACTGCCTAATTCCACCAACTGGGTGCCAACAAAATGTCAGGGAAACCGGAATAAGAGCTGGGGGAGTAACCTGGGACAGACTAGCATCCCATCCAGGGGGAGAAGCAATACTCCTAGTAACTTCAGGCTACAGAAACTGGGATTAAGTACCAGGTCTGATGAGCCACTTAGTTTGGAACAGACTTTAAAAAAATGTTAATTAGCTAAATGATTGTAGCCTGAGCTTTCTGGAAGTGGTCACTGCATACAACAGCGCTGTCTGACTCCACTCCTCCAGACTCTAAACGAAGGATTTTCATCCCTGTCTGCTGCCGTTTCTCCGTGAGTTTTTTAAATTTCTCGCCTTTATATGTCACTACTTTCGGGGCTCAAAAGGGAGGCTCACCCCCCCCCCCCACCAATTTGATTGGCTAGTACAGCCGTAATCAGCACAAAACTTTGGCATTTTGATTGAGCTTCTCTGTGGAGAAATCACTTCTAACTCCCCATCTGCAGTTCCTGCTTAGACGTGGCATCATCTGCAAACAACCAATACGACTCTGGAAACTTCAGTGGGAAATGACGATGGCTGTAGTTTCAAAGACCGTCATACACAGAGCCAGGAAACTGCGACAGGTGGTGGGGTTGCCATTGCAGGAATGATTTTTGCCGGAACTACGACTTGGTGATCAAGAATGGACGTCTCAAAAGAATTCTGCATGACGATATTGATGTGTTTTGCTAAATATATATCAGTGTTATTAGTAAATTATTAAAAATCAGTAACTTATGTAAATTCACTTGCACTTCCGTAATGCCCGCGTTACCGCAAGAGGGCATTGGGCCTGGAGAGGATAAAGTACATCTTATCTTGTCTCTCTGGAGAGAGTGTTCAATTATTTTTTTTACCTCAGCTTTCTTGGCGATGCAACTTACCCTGCTCTATGTAGCCCATAATAAATTTCCTTGCGGGGACAATAAAGTATATCTTATCTTATCATATCTTATCTTTCATGCACAGATCAAAACAGCAATAAATGCTGTTTGGGGGTAGTGAAGCATCCACAGATGTGGCAGAAAACATCTGGATCATGTTTGCATTTTCCTCTGTCAGTGGCCATGTTACTAACCCATATTACTATAAACTGGCATCTCGGTCATCTTAATTGTCATCTCTTGCTTTAGAACTAACGTTTGTGGTTGACTGCGTGAGCGCCACACGGTCATGAAAGCAGCGATGGAAAGAGTTCCTATGGAGTTTTGTACCCCCCCTCCCCCGGTATACAGGTGTAGCTGGGATTCGCGCATCTAAGGCTATGGGCTCCAGGGAAAACACCGAACAACAGAAATTCAACTCCACTAAATGACCAATGGATGTAATAACCTAATTTCTCCTTCGCGAGTGAAAATCATACACCTCCAAGGTATTTTTTACAAGCTGATAAATTCTTTTGTTAACATCCAAGCAAGTTCAAAGGCAAGGCGGAGGCCTACAGGGAAACTCTCGCTCACACGTCGCCATGATAGCATGCCAGTACATGCAAAAATGCAATATACAATTACTTTCTGGTTTTTTGTTCAATTACATGGTGGTGGTTGATGCTCCATATCGTACTTTACGTTTTAAGGAGAGTAAGCCATCTTGCGGCGCGCTATCATCTTTTCTGATCATGTGGCGTGTTTTCGGAGGGAATGTAATGTAAATTTAGGAAATGATTGAGAACAAGTCAGAACTAATAATTGTTTTAAAGGGATGTATCTGTGCCCCCCAACTTCCAGTTTTGGTGCCGGCCCTGCTTCATTTCTGCTGGAATCAGCACCCCAAAATTAGCAAGAAACAAGTATTGGATTTAATTCAACAAAATTGATGCGAGGAGGTGCCATTCATTGCTTTCAGTTTCAATTTAAATTTAACATAGTCCCAACCTTTTCTGATTTGAGATTGAAGGATGGCTCCAACCGTAAGTACTGTCTTGCACACTAAAGAAATATCTTGACATGCCACTCTACCAACAAGGCAGCATGGCAGGACACACACCGGGGCAAACACACACCGCACCACATGTGCGCATTTTTAAAAGGTGTATAAGTCAGTCAGAAAGGGACAAAGGCTTTCATAGGCTGCACTATTGAGTGACAAGAAAATATTATTATCACTGCAAACTACATTCCCAAATGAACTGATTCACAAACATATACAAAAACTAGATCAAGATGGCGCTTCCGGGTATTCACTAGTCAGGCGGAACTCTGCATCAACAAAATGCATTATACGCAAGTCCCACACTCATGTCCAGGAAACGAGGGTTTGGCGCGAGATTTACGGATTTTTGGTTTTTTAATATTTTAGTTGCAAGGCTTTCAGTTTAGATTTTGGATAAAGAATGAATGGTTTTGGAAAAATGCATTGTGAGGTGGCGGAGGGAGTGAAAAAGAAAAGGGAAAAAAAGAAGTGATAACCTAAACGAAGAAGAAACATTTGCTGCAGGAATGAAGGCAGACGTAAAGGGTGGTGAGGCAAACTGTATCTTTAGTAATGCTCATGACATCGGGAAATTTTGAGAAAAGAAATCGGTGATGTGAAAGCAGTGAGGGTGTCACGGGGAGGATTAGTGACTGTAGAATATCTAACAGTGAAACAGATAATGCATTGAAAATTAAAAAATGTGAAATTCATTTTTCCTTTGAGGAAAAAACCAGCCGTTAAGGGTGTGATTGGTGGCGTTCCTTTGTACATAGAACTAGATGATTTTTTTGCAGGTGGAGTGTGTGGGGTAAGGCGGCTATAGGGAGGGAAAGGTGCAGGAAAGTTGGTCAGTGCGACTGGAGTTTAACTGTGAAATACCAGAGAGAGTATTTGCACATTATGTCAGTTATAGGGAGAGAGTGTATGAAAGGGCTCCACTGCATTGTTTCCGATGTCAGGGTTTCGGGCACATGGCAGCAGTGTGTAGAAGAGAGATGCACAGGTGTAGACAGTGCGGGCAGGAGGGGTGTATTGAGGATGAATGTAGAATGGAAAAAGCATGTTTTCACTATGGGGGAAATCATGAGATGGGCTCAGTGCAATGTGAAAGAAGGAAAATGGAAAGAGAGGTGGAAAGGACAAGAGCACGGGGTAAAATTTCATATGCAGGAGCTGCAAAAAAAGTGGTAACCAAAAAAGAAGCGGCGGGGAAAGAGCAGCCCAAAGTACAGCCTGTGGAAAAGAAACAAAAGGAATATGAGGAAGATAAGATAAGGATGGGCAGAGGAAGTTTTTTGGCTTTTATTTCAATGGTCCTAAACTGAGCAAGCGAGATAGAGAAGAGAACTGAGAGAATAAAAATGGTGGTGGATGCAGCAAGAGAGATTTTGGGTGTATTAGATGTTAAGAGGGAAGATATAAAGAGAATTTGGGAAAGAGGATTTGGTGGTGATCAGATTCTAGAGAAGTAAGGACACACAGAAAGCTGTAGTAAAATATTTGGAGGAAATATGGTTGAATAATAGGATTCAGTGAGTAGTTTTTTTTTTCTCTTATATGACGAATGAAATACATCATATAATAGTCCAGTTAGTGGCGGTAATACACCGAGAAGTTGGATTCCAACTGCTATAAACTCAATTGAAAAAGAAGAAGAAGAAGAAAGATGGAGGGGAAAAAAATGAAGTAGAGGATGAGATATTCCCAGTGGGGATGAAACTAGTTAGGAAAAGTGGAGAATTAAATTGTGTATATAGTGATAGACACATTGTTGGCAGATTCGTCAAACAAGAAATAGGAAATGTAAAAACAGTGAGGGTGTGCAGAAGTGGACTGGTGATTATCGAGTTTAAATCAGCAAGACACTGAGATAGGGCCTTGAAAATTAAAGAATTTGATCTGACGCCAGTTACTTGTTTCTCACTGCATAGCCGACCCACTGTTAAGGGAGTCATTAGTGGAGCCATATTGTCAATAAAAGTAGAGTTATTTATGGAAATTGAAGGGTATGTGGAGCTCGACGCTTAAAGCGTTATAGAGATGGCAAAGCAACGGATAGCTTGTCTATGTTGCTGGAATTCGAAAGTGAGCTACCTGGCCGGGTAATGATTGATTATGTCAGTTACAGGGTGCGGGAATTTGAAAGAGCCCCATTAAGATGCTTTTGGTGCCAGGAATACAGACATGTGACTGCTGTTTGTATGAAAAGAGAATTTAGGTGTAGAAGGTGTGGAAAAGAGGGGTGTACAGAACAGGATTGTGAACTGCCGAAGGAAAAAGCTGTGTGCTATCACTGTGGGGGAAATCACAAGACTGGTACGAAGGAGTGTGAAAGATAGAAATCCGAAAGTGAGGTGGGAAGGACAAGGACACAAAATAAAATATCACACGCGGACGCTTGTAAACAAGGGTGGAAAAGGGAATGGCGAGGGAAGCCCAGGGCACGGTGGGGATGGTGAGGGCGGAGAACGGATGCAACAAAGAGATAGTTATGGATAGGAGACAGTTTTTAGCTTTTATAGCTATGGTGGTGAATTGTGCGAGTGAGATTGTGAGAAAGACTGAAGATTAGAATGGTAGTGTTTGCAGTTCGAGAGACATTGAATATTACAGACGAGAAAGGAGAAGATATTCAGGGGATACTGGAGAAAGGGTTCGGAGGGTTATAGGCAACTTGCATTTAGATATGACAGAAACATGAAGTGTTTTTTTTTTTGGTTTGGGTTTTTTTTTTTTTTTGTATTTTGAAGATAGTCACTCTCGACCACACTTCACCATAGTGGGTGGCGGTAATGCACCTTAACGTTGGTTGGCCCAATCATTAACACCAAACAGAAAAAGAAGAAGAAGAAATTCAGGAAACCCATAAACGGAAGCTGTTTCTTATCAAGTATCTTCATGGGTATGTCCACATACTAGTGAGTGTTCAGATCAGCCGAATTCCAAAGTTTTCTGCTGTAATTGAAATAACGTCTTTTCGCCTCTGTTGACTTTCAAAACGCGAAGTTTTAAAACAGAAAAAAATGTGCTCCGGGGAGATCAGTTGATTGCACTTTCATTGCTCTCCACAGTAACCTAACGTTACCTTTAATATTGGACACCCAGACACGCAGTCGGGATCCGTATATCAGCTCAAGACAGGAAAACAATCTTATTTATTCTGCAGGTAAAAGGTCTTTGGCATATTTTCAGGTCCGACACTAATTTCATGATTTGCGCGAGACATTATTTAGGCAGAGAAATGATCGTTTTCGCTTAAAGTATGCAACTGTTCCCTGAGAAATAAAAGTGTAACTCGTACCCTGCGCTTTGCGTATACTGTTCTTAGTGCAGACTAACAGTTGTACACTTCTCAAGACAAGCGTTCTCAATTCGTATTATTTCCTCTTGTTTTCATGCCG
Source organism: Gymnothorax javanicus (assembly GCA_029692085.1). Lineage (NCBI taxonomy): Eukaryota > Metazoa > Chordata > Actinopteri > Anguilliformes > Muraenidae > Gymnothorax > Gymnothorax javanicus. The sequence continues at coordinate 157,153,754 of CM056196.1, forward strand.
CATTTGGTCGTGTAATGAACTGGAATCCCATTCGTTAGCGACATTCTTGCGGTGCTGGGTGGCCGAAATGTATCATTTGGTGCTGATTTAGTGTGAATAGGGCGACAAAAGTGGTCAGCCTAGTTAGAGAACTTAAGTTGCCGCAAAATTTTCGCATACTGAGGATGAGGAAATCATTGACGTAGATTTTAACTCTGGAATCATTCTAAAGGCACGATAAAATATTTTTATACCATTCAACTAGTAAGAAACTAAAACCCGGTGCAACTATATTGATCCAGTTGCTACTTCCCTTACAGCTTTAAGCCGCAGTGCAATGCAGGCAAGAGTCCGTCTGACACTGGACGCTTAGACGACTCTACCAGAACTCCCCGAGCAGCACAGGATCAGAGAGAAAGAAGAGGAACTACATGGACTGGAGTCTGTCCACATGGCAGAGTCAGAGACAAAATGTACTGCACCAGGACTCAACACACTGGAGCCAGAGTGTGTTACTGCAAACAGCAGGGTCAGTGATTTACATCACACAGACGCAGTATTGATAAAAGCCGAAACTGATTTTGGCTGTTCACTCCCGGGGAATCTTAAGATAGAGAGCCACGATTTTACAGATCAGGGATGTGCAACCCTTCAGCATACTGACCAAATTAAAACAGAAACTGATAATGGAGGCGATACCAAGGCCGACATTAAGTGTTTTTACATTCAATCTGATGAAGTGAAACTTGAATCCAGTGAAGGTTTAGTGAGTGATCACATGAATACTGAGCTTAATGGAGCTGATGTTGATGGAGAAGGCCAGACTGAACCATGGCAGTGCGCAGGAGAGCCAAATCCAATCAACAGAAAACCAGGGAAAGAACACTCAGAATTAATCCATGATTTGGGAATCCATATGAGGGAAACAACCTATTCCTGCACTCTGCGTGAAAATTGCTCTATTATTAAATCTAATTTAAGTAACCGACAAAAAATTCAAAGTGGTGCAAGGGCCTACAAATGTGATCAGTGTGCAAAATGTTTTTTAAGGAGCTCTCATTTAAAATCCCACCAACGATTACATACAGGAGAAAAGCCCTTCAGGTGTGATCAGTGTGAGAAGGGTTATGTATCGAAATCTAGTTTAAAATCCCACCAGAGAATTCATACCGGTGAAAAGCCCTACAAATGTGATCAGTGTGCAAAGGGTTTTTTGTGGAAATCTCATTTAAAATCCCACCAGAGAATACACACAGGTGAGAAGCCCTATCAATGTGATCAGTGTGGGAGGTCCTTTGTTCAGCTATCTCATTTAAATTACCACCAGAGAATCCATGAAAGTGAAAAACCTTTCAAATGTGATCAGTGTGAGAAGTCTTTTGTTCAGAAATCTCATTTAATTAACCACCAGACGATTCATACAGGTGAAAAACCCTATAAATGTGATCAATGTGAAAAATCTTTTGTTCAGAAATGTCATTTAAAATACCACCAGACAATTCATACAGGTGAAAAGCCCTACAAATGTGATCAGTGTGAGAAGTCCTTTCTTCAGAAAACTCATTTAAAAAACCACAAGATGATTCATACAGGTGAAAAGCCCTTCATTTGTACTCTGTGTGAGATGTGTTTTTCACGGAAATCAAATTTAAATAATCACCAAAGAATTCATACAGGTGATAAACCTTACCCTTGTAGTCAGTGTGAAAAGTCTTACATACGGAGATATGATTTACTTGTCCATCAGAGGATTCATGCTGGTGAAAAGCCTTTCAAATGTGATCAATGTAACATGCGTTTTTCACAGAAATCTAATTTAAAATACCATTACATGATTCATACAAGTGAAAAACCCTACCAATGTGATCACTGTGAGAAGAGATTTTCATGGAAATATCATTTGAAATATCACCAGATGAGTCATACAGGTGAAAAGCACTACAAATGTAATTGGTGTGAGAAGAGTTTTTGTTTCAAAACAAATTTACATCGCCACGAACGAATTCATACTGGTGAAAAGCCATATAAATGCAATCATTGTCAGAAGAATTTTGTCCAGAAATATTCTTTGAATATCCACCAAATAAGTCATACAGGTGAAAAGCTCTACAAATGCCTTCAGTGTCACAAGAGTTTTTTTCTTAAGACTCAATTATGTCGTCATGAGCAAAGTCATAAAGGTGAAAAGCCTTACAAATGCGATTTGTGTGAGAAGACTTTTCGTCTTAAATCTACCTTACATGCCCATGTGCAAATTCATACTGGTGAAAAGCCCTACAAGTGTGATCAGTGTGAGATGCGCTTTTCACGGAAATTTGTTTTAGAGCGCCACCAAAGAATCCATTCAGGTGAAAGCTTTTTGCTTTTACTATCCACAAGCCCACAAGTACCTTCTGTATAATTCAGCTGAGTGAAAGTGCAAAATTCTAAAATTTGACTAAACATTGTGGGGAAAAATTTTTTTTCACTGTCTGCTGAGAATTCATCAATGTATACAGGTAATAAAGGGAGCAGATTATTTCTGCGTGAGATATTTTTTTCATTAAAATTATTAAAATCAGTTCAATCCATGTCAAATGGACAGAATTTCCTTTGACTGCACTGTTTTTTTTTTTTTTTTTTTTTTTTCAAATTATGGGGAATTTCTGAAGGATTTGTGGCTCAAGCAGAAAAAGTTTTCATGAATTATGACACTGAAATTAATAAATTTTTTTTCCTGCCAGAGCTGCCCCAAAATGTTCACGCGCTTTTGTGTAATTTTGGTGTTGGGAACCCTTAACAGTGTTTGAACAATGAACAATTACAATACTATATGTCAAGACTCCTTTTGAAAATGCTGCATTCATATGGACGTTACACATGATATTTGTCGTACAGTGAAACAAGCAGCCCTGCTGACTCTGAAATGGATCTTTAACTCCCTGGGAACACAGAATTAATCCTTTCAAACCGATGTCATATTTCAAAATGGACTTTGTTGTGAAGCATTCACCAAAGTTTGAATGGATAAAAATGAACATTTATATGATGAAATGCGTCACAAAAATTGCTGATTGGTCTCACCACAGCATTCCCGTAAACTGTGTGGGTATTGTTGTGATAAACGTTTAATTGACATCCCTCCATCCAAGTACGTCAGATTTATACTGGCATAACTGATGGTGAAACTTGAGGAAAGTACAAAAATAGGCACATGCAGGAGCTAGTATTGAGTATCTACAGTTTACCGATAAGTTTACCTAGGATGTATGTGGGAAAGCTATAAATAATGTAATGATATGGAGTATACAGTGCTGCGAAAAAGTATTTCCCCCTTCCTGATTTCTTATTTTTTAGCATATTTGTCACACTTAAATGTTTCAGATCATCAAACTAATTTTAATATTAAACACAGGGTTTCCCCCAGAAAAGTTGTTAGGCCCGGTGACAAGTATCTTATAAGGGGGGCTGGTGGCCCACCAGCACCCCACCGGCAACCAAGTGCCTTTTTTTTTGACTGGGGGCTCGACACTGGCCAGCAACTGGCTGATGGAAGGGCCCTGTAGGTAAGAGATTCATGAATGGAGTAGTAGAGTTTAGAAGGTGTGATTTCATAGGGCCCTGCATTGAATCAATGTTAAATTTGACTGGAAATTTGAAAATATAACTACGTAATCATGTGTTGTAATGAGACATTTATTCAAATATAAGAATCAACTATAGCAGATTCTCACAAAGTGGTACAGTCTTGAAATGCTGTCTTGAACAACCACAAAATAAGTACAATTAAAGTAGATAACATCAAGTGTTCACACCAAAAAAACTTGAAAAAAGTCCTTACAGTATCTGAATCTTAAAACAAGCCTGAAAATTCTGACCAAATTTAACAAAAAGATAAATTATAATAAATAAACAAAGGGCAGTGGATATTTTTCTGTGAACCGGTTTTACATTTCTGCGGCTATTTTGCTGTGACTTCTGGTACGCATGCGCAGTTGTATCATTTTCGGACTTGGACCCTTTTGCCAAGGTGATCTACCGACAAGCGATTTTTGTTGCTATTTGACCATGAACATACACAGGACTGCCAGCTAAACAGTACACAAACTATTTTATCGTGAAGACGTTGCAGCAGCGACCAGTTGTTTAGGTAATCTCTGGCAATATTTTATAATGAGTGCAGGGCATAATCTCGGTGGTTTCGGGGATCTATCAGATTGGGGAAACTGGCGTTGTTTACCAGCAAACCTAGCTGGCGAATTAATAATAATAATATAAGAATAAGAAATTATGAGTGATTCATCAAGTACTACATTAACACGAATTGTGTGTGCATTTTTGTGTATATAGAGATAAGGAGTGGCCAAATTAGGCAGTACTTTTTAAGGTCAATTTGACCTAAAATAACTGCTGTAAATGATCTCTCTATATACACAAAAGTGCACACACAATTCTTGTTACTGTAGTACTTGATGAATCATGCATAATTTCTTATTCACTCATGCTGCAGTATTGCATAAAATTGATTTTAAGACCTTACAGTCTCTGGTGTATTTTGTATTAGGCATGTCATTTTCAAACATTCATTGGCAAACTTCAAAAGATTTGGTTGGTCATTCACGAAATATACACACGCCTGCTACGCCGATACGGGTATAACACACGCCTGATTACGCTGATACGGGTATACCATAGTACATAACAATCAAGTAGTCTATAGCTCATGAAGTATTGTAGTTGGAGATTGTCTTTTTGCTGTGGCGCTTTTCACACTTTCTTTCATAGTCCTCTTTTCTTTTGATGTCAATCCTATGGCAGGTCTCAAGGTTCAGAAGTCTCCACTTTCCGCAGTTGTTAACCATAGAACTCCAATCTTTGAGGGCTTCCCCACGCTTGAGAGCTCTCTTCACGTATCCTTGTTGCGAAGCAGCGGTCGACCAACTTTTCTGGCTCCCTCAGCTAACTCACCATATAATAGAGCTTTAACTGGGCGATTATCTTCCAAACGGCAAACGTGGCCCATCCAGCGAAGTCGATTTCTAATCAATTTGGTCTCAATGTCTTTTACGTTAGCTTTTTCTAGGACCTTCTCATTCGAGACAAAGTGGTCCCATTTAATTTGCAGAATGAGGCTTTGGTGAGGCTGTTGAATAGTTCTTAAGTAATTTACATGTTTTTGGTGGAGGGTCCACGTTTCACTGCCATACAGAAGAGGAGAAACGACGCATTGATCATAAACTTTGATCTTCGTGGTTGAAGTCAGATCTCTGCAATCAAACGCTCTCTTCAGCAAGAACCTGGAGCCTCTGAAGGATGATATCTGCAAAGGATTTAGCAACAACGCTTAGGAGAGAGATTCCTCTGTAATTGCTGCACTGGCTGCGATCTCCTTTCTTTAAAAGGATGGTGATGTTTGCATCTATGAGTTGAGATGGAAAGTCCTCAGTTGACCATAGATGGTTGAAAAAGCATAGCAATGATGACTTCAAGCAGGTGCCACCATAAACAAGTAATTCTGGAATTATTCTACCAGGTCCAGGGCTTTTCCCAAGCTTTGTGTTATTCAGTGCGGGAGTGAGTTCATCCAGAGTGATGGGGCTGTCCAATTCCTCCATTACTGGTAATTGTGCACAATGTCCATGTCCATGATGGAAGATTGGTTGAGCAGTTGACTGAAATATTCCATCCATCTGCACCATTCACGAAAGTAATTTAGTTAAATACGAGTAACGGTAAGGCGACAAAATTGCCCACACATCGGGACTACTTGAGTCCAGTGAATAGCTGTCTGCAAAACATAGCAGCAATGACATTTTGACTCTATTAAAACAGACACAGCTCTAAAACAAAAGTTATCTAACGCTAAATTTAATAGCGGTGTTTTCGTGCTGAACTAACATAAAACTTGCACTTACTATAATATTTTGCAATTGCGTAAGCAGGGTTATGCTTACCGTATTTGGACTTGTAGAGCCATCCGCTAAATTTCGGGTCGACCAGCCATTCAGAATTGAATCCACTGATTCGGTGTTTACCTCCTATGTTTGCAGAAATACTCGGCTGTGCTGCAGGGGAAATCGTACCAATAGCCCTGCTTGCCGGCTGTGCCTTGTTGAGCCATAGCCCGGCTAACGATCGACCCAGTGGATGTCTCTCGGTCATTACCGCCCGGTTCACCGTCTCCTCCAGTGTTTGTCAAATTCCGAAAAAAGAAACTGTCCAGAGTTTTTTGGCTTTTCTTTCGAGACATGTCCTGTTATGTTGTGAGGTTTTAACGAGATGTTTGTGTGTGATGACAGTTGGGAGTGCTTTGAGTCATTGCTTCAGGTGATGAAAAGATAACTATTGGATGAAAAGGCTAACTGACCCTTGACTTGATGAGTTCACATGTTGACCAAAAGATGTCGCCATTGTGCTTCCCAACTAAGCATGTTCCTGGTCACTAACTGCACCAGCGTGATTGCAATTTGAAAACCTACTAAAAAATTAAATAAATACATAAATAAAAGATGCTAAGCCTGGTGGGAGGGAAAGTTAGGCCTGGCGGGCCACCAGGCCTGTAATACACTGGGGGAAGCCCACACACAAAGATAACCCGAGTAAATACAAAATGCAGTTTTTAAATGATGATTTCGTTTATTGAGGGGAAAAAGCTATCCAAACCTACCTGGCCCTATGTGAAAAAGTAATTGCCCCCTAAACCTAATAGTGACAACAATCAAGCGTTTGCAATAACTGGCAATGAGTCTTTCACATCGCTTTGGAGGAATTTTGGCCCACTCTTCTTTGCAGAATTGTTTTAATTCAGCCACATTGGAGGGTTTTCGGGCATAAATGGCCTAAGGTCATGCCACAGCATCTTAATCGGATTTAAGTCTGGACTTTGACTAGACCACTCCAAAACCTTCATTTTGTTTTTTTTAAGCCATTCAGAGGTGGACTTGCTGGTGTGTTTTGGATTATTGTCCTGCTGCATAACCCAAGTGCGCTTGAGCTTGAGGTCACAAACTGATGGTTGGATATTCTCCTTCAGGATTTTCAGGTAGAGAGCAGAATTCGCGTCTATTTCAGCGATGCAATGTGCTCAACGTAGACAGGATACAACCGAGCTTGCTGATACGCATAGGCTTGTATGCTCTTATGTTTGTCCAATGTGTTTCACTTACTGTGGAACGTTTAAACACTCGGGAATTGGATAAGAAACAAGCCAATCAATACATTGTTACCGGGGAAGTTTTACGAGGGCGTGAACTATAACTGTGCAGTTACGCAGAAGAGCCTGAGTGTATAATTGAGTGATTGGCTATCAACACCAGTACTTGGGTGGATATAAGGAAGCGATGAATTTGTCAATGAAGGAATCTACACGTAAATCCACGTTAGGGAACTACGCATTTTTTGTATGTGATGACTGTAATTGACAGTAGAATGTGAGAGAATCAATACCATGTCGAATTTTTTGCTTCAGAAAACTGATTTTTCTGAACCACTAATTGGAATACTGTTGGCTCACTGTAGCTAAAGTGGTTGCTACAGAGGACAACGATTTTTTCTGTCGCAAGAGATCATTTTTTTTAAACTGCTGGATCGATACTATGGGCAAGGATATTGACCAGTTTGCACATCAGGCTTAGCTGAGGAGTTTAATTCATGCAACTCTTGAAAAACAGGGAGTGGAGTGAACTTCCCCATATTCAAAACCGCGTTCGAACTCTGCTTGCTTGTGAATATTCAATAACTGATCCGGGGGTGCTATCTACTGATCGAGTACAGTAACTGCGTGCTTAAATTTGCATTTCCATAGACGCAAGCGTCTACATCTGCAGAAAGGGGTTAAACAGGCCGTTCATGCTCAAAAACCCTCCAATGTGGCTGAATTAAAACTTTCTGCAAAGAAGAGTGGGCCACAATTCCTCCACAGCGATGTGAAAGACTCATTGCCAGTTATCGCAAACACTTGATTGTAGTTGTTGTCGCAGAGGGTGGTACAACCAGTTATTAGGTTTAGGGGGCAATTACTTTTTTCACACCAGGCTAGGTAGGTTTGGATAGCTTTTTCCCCTTAAAGGAGCAATATGTAAGTTTGTGGCCAAAACTGGTAGTGCAATCACACTCAAAATAGTGCAGAGCGCAGTATCCCCTCCTCCTCTGCCCCAGACGAGAGGTTGCCAGCTAGGTTGCCGGATCCAGCAAGAATGTCTACTATACGGAGCTACCATGGCTACGTTTCAATATCACCTATGATCCGCCCTGAAAGGGTTGTGTTCAGTTCAGCTTAGTTCAGTTCAGAAAAGATCGAGACTAATGACTAACTAACTTTAGCAATGGTCATATTGGTCAACTTGCTGGTCACTCTTCTGTGTGGATAGCCCATTAAAGTCCATACTATAATATGCGTAAAGAATGAATGAGGTCTCATCTGACCGATGCACCGCCTCAACCACATTCCACATCGCCATTATGGCTCTGCTAATGTTGGAACGGTTTCCACAGCGCCTCAGCATAAAGCCAGAGAAACGGACTAATAGTGCATTGCCAATGTTAGCAATGAAGAGCCACGGTTTTTAGTTCTCAAACAATCCGTTACCTAGTCAATTCGATGACCCACCTGCACACGCACCACGAACGAACATACATAACGTTATTCGACTGTAGAGAATATTTGAAATGTCCGTGCCTATATTAAATAGAATTAGCCAAACTTAGCTGAATCGTACCTGCCCAGGAGAAAATTAGCAACTTCGGCGTCAGTCTTCAAATTATTCTCTGCTTTCAGCCGTCTCCATCTTTCAAAGGCATGTCCTATACAGATCCTTGTTTTGTTTCTGACTTTGTCACGACGTATTTCGGAATCATAACGAGGCTTTTTAGGTTTAGTAACGTCAGACATTTGTGCTCCGAAACGCCGGTAGCTGCAGCTCAGTGGTAACTGGCAAGCTGGAAGCCGAAATGCTACTGACTTCGTGATTGGGAGATAGATGGAGGGCAGCGCAACAGGCCAAAACACAAAATGAAGACATAACATTAGTTGTGGGCTGCAACTTCGCTTTTGTAATGAGAATATTCTGGCTGGACTACTGTTGTCAGTGATATAAGTATGTGAAATTAACATCATTCCTTAATGTCTGGTGATATATCAGGGCCATTTCATGATTAATCAACATACATTTCTTACATATTGCTCCTTTAATAAATTAAATCATCATTTAAAAACTGCATTTTGCATTTACTTGGGTTTTCTTTGTCTAATATTAAAATTTATTTGCTGATTTGAAACATTTAAGCATGACAAATATGCAAAAAAATAAGAAATCAGGAAGGGGGCAAATACTTCTTCACGGCACTGTACTTCTCGATCCACCATTCACCAGCATGATGTGCTAGAAACCACAGCAACAAAGAAAATAAATCTCATTAATAAAAGAATGTATGGCTGCGGACAGGCAAAATTAACGCCTCAGTACCATTTTGATTTGGAAATAATAGTAATGAAAAGACCTCTCAGTGTCCATAATTACTTATTTCACAGGAACTGTCGGCAGATCTGCTTGTTATGCTGCTCAGCAGATATTGTGCGTATTGGCCGGACATGAATAGTGCATTTTCAAGAGGAGTCTGGACATGCCACTTCATGTTGTTTCATTGTTCAGAAACTTTGAATGCCTAACAGCAAATTTTTTGTGAAAGCTTTTGTATAATTCAGTACCTTGTGCAGGAAATACGGGAATACCAAAACATAGTTTGTATAATTATCATTGCATTTTATATTTTGTGCTAACTTTTTTCTGGCTTATACAAAGGCCTGAAAGATTCTTCAGTCTGACACCAGAACCAGCTCTCTAAGTAGGGTACCTCCGGAGATACGAGGATTTTAATTTATAAGATGTTGCTCACAAAGTCAAAGTTTCTGTATTGTGTATCTCACCAAGCAGGAGGCTTCAAACTGTTTTTTTCCCTTTTGCTTCTTGTCTTTACTGATGGGTTTCAACCATTCCTAGTATTAAGAAAAAAAAAATCTTGAAGAGTGGACATGGATGACTCCAATATTCACGATAGGATTTGTACAGAAAATCCCTAAAAGTGTGCTTTTAAGTGTAAATGGTTTTTGAAGTTACATCCTGTGAAATCATATTGGGGAAAATCCTGCTTGTGCACTCATTGTGCGCGGTAGATTCTAGTGAATGCTTCTTTAACTAAGAATCAATGTAAAATCCAGAAAAATAGCCCTATCAGTGTACTCGGTTTGGGAGTTTTTCTTCATAAATGACTTATTTTTTCTCTTGGTGTGAAATGTATTTCTTATTCAGAATTCGCACAAGTTGCTACCAGATGTGGATAAGCACCGTCCAATTAAACCTTAAACAAAATCGCCACTGGCAGGAATTTTTGTGGAAAACTGAATCGCTGAAAAATTATTGCATAATACTCTCCACTCTGCAGTTTTCTCATGGAAGTATTCTATTAAAGTGAAATTTCATGTCTTGCTGATCTATTGGCAAACCTGTCTTGTTTTGTTGCAAATATTTCTTTTTCCCTTTTACCATTTGCTGGTCCAGTCATAATTGCTAACATTACTTGATATAGATATTAATGACCATAAATTGCTTTGTATTGTTTTCTTTGCGGAGATTTGCTTCATAAATTGTACAGCTAATTTTGTTCGGTGAAGTAACTGTACTTTTCTTGTCATGCAATCTGCTCACTAAAACAGCAGGCAACTGTCTGGGATTAAATGGGATTGAATTTTTATTGGGTGCAGACTCAATATCGGGCTGAAATTTACAGTGAGCACCATAATTCATTCTGTCTCCCCGTCGATAGTCGGGAGATACTATGGTTTAGTTCTGGGGCCGCCGCCGCGCCCAGAGATTTTCTGTTCCGGGCTCCGGAAGTGACAATTATTTCCGGAATTTTTTGTAATTTTACACAGGCAAAGATATTTATTTGACAATGCTCAAGACCAATTTTCAGCAGTTTTGGAAGTCCAATATGGCTGCCGGCGGCCATTTTGTCCGAAATTTGGGGATCGGGGAGATACACGACTCGGTCCCTGCGGCGACCGAGTTATTTAGTTGGACAGTGACTCATGTTTTATTCCAGCTTTATATTGTAGCACTTGAAAGGATATAATGACATTGAGTGTGAAGTGGAGTGTATCTGCTTTTATTTGAGGATATTTCCATCCACGTTGGATGAACCTTGTGAAAATTATGGCAAATTTGGTACAATCACAAGTCCTTGATACATCGACATTGCCAGATGCTGGGTATCCTCACTGGTAATGCTTTGCTAGGTCTGTACTGCAGCATCTTCAGTTCCTGCTTGTGACGAAGACCTTTAGCCTTCAGTCTCATTTACAGCCTGTAAAAATGCATGTTCAGTTGGACTCAGACCCAGACTCAGCCTGCAGGACTCAAAATAACATAACAAGCAGAAGCTTCCAATTTATAATGGCGCTCTCTGTATGTTTTTAAATCCAAGTCACTTCTGTTTTAGAGACAGAGGGGTTTGATGTACTTAAAATTGCACAAATGTATTTTTGTATGGAACTTTGCCCATTGGTTATGGAAATAAACTCATTTCAATTCAAATTTGCTTGTATAATGCTTCGCTCAGAGGGATTATCACACAGAATCTTCACAATGTAGCAGGGAGGCAGTGCCCAGCCAAATACACCAGAAAAAAAAAAAAAAAAAAAACACCCTCAACTCGACAGAGGAACCCTCAAAACAGTGGAGAAAAAAACAGAGAAATCTCAAGAGGAAAGTGGCTACATTAAGGGAGCCCAGCCTCTCTCCAGTGGCTGGGAAATTATTTTGGTTCATGGATATGATGGTCTATTGAGAGGTCCATGCAAGGGCATCCATAGCTCCAGGAGGTGGCGAGGCGTGGGCATGAATGAGGGGTATAACTGCATTAGAGCTGCAGCAGTGTGATATTCCTGAGTGGGGGACAGAGCTGGAGTGGGCCATGATTTCCGGAGACTCGCTCCCCCTGGGATTTCCTTCTATGAGTCAGTCGGCAAATTGTGGGACTGGTTATACCTGCTAACCACAGCAAGATCCAGAACAACTGAATATTTGATCCAGTGATGAGACTCTAGTAGCACGGCCAGCATCTGTGGGAGCTAACCTGGAGCCGATGAAGGAAAGGTGATTCATTTGAGAAATCAGCAGTATGTCGTAGGCCAAAGTCCATCAGTCAGGACATTGAGACGACCCTACCAGAGCTCCCCGAGCAGCACAGGATCAGAGAGAAAGAAGAGGAACTACATGGACTGGAGTCTGCCCACATGGCAGAGTCAGAGACCAAATGTTCTACACCTAGACTCAACACTTAGGATTCAGAAAGTGGTACTTCACATACTTGGGTCAGTAATGCACAAAACACTTACATTACTGATTAAAATAACTTATTTGAGCCCAAGGGCCAAATCTAGAGGTAGGCTGAAGTGAGTACTGCTAAAATTTTACCCCTGCCTACCCACTTGCTTTTTTCTGTAATGCTTGTGTTGAATCCCACAGTCACGTTAATTCAGTTCACCCTGTTGTGTCTTCAGTGTCTTGCAGGGTTGTCAGCAATTTCTGATATGTTTGTTGGACAGTATACCGTGAGTTTGTCGACACTTTCGCAGTGAATTTCCCATATCCTGAAAGGCTGGGCTAGAGACATTAGCTTGCAGCTAAAATCTGTCGCTACAAATATAATTCAGGGTTCAAGCATGAGCAGCTTCAAAAATTCTGACCTCCAAACAGCGGGTCAAGGCCTCGTGTTGCATAAAATAACTTGAAGACGGAGTCATCAGCATCCTAAGAGTAAAAAAAATGTTTCTTTTTTATTGGAGTAGCGTAAATTTCTGAACATATATTTCGGGTCACATCTGGAAAAAAAAATGTATTGGACCCCTAGAAGACCTCTATCAAAAGTATTGCTATTCCCCTGAAGTGTTTTTAACTGATGGGTGTCTTATCTGGTTTTATCTTGCTTTCTTGCAATTTTAACTTTCTTTTTATGGTATTATTTTATCCTTTGCTTTTATTGTTTTAAATGTCTCAATTCTTTTTCTTTTTATGTACAGCACTTTGTGTTGCATTTTATGCATGAATTGTGCTATATAAATAAAGCTATTATTATTAAAGAAAGGAGGACTTGGTGCTCAGCGTCGGCTCATTTTACCACGAGCAATAACTGAATAGAAGTTGACAGCCAGCTGGATTGTTTAATGCTCGGCGTCACAATCCTCCTCCATCATCAGGCCAGATGTACAGCGATGATCTGTGATGACGGGTTGATTCGGTGGACAGAAGACGAGCGCGCAGACAGAGAAGTTGAAAGCACTCGTTGGTAAATTCTGCATTTCATACCATTGTAGCCTCCTGCTTGACAGCTGTGCAAAATCTGAACTGCAATACATTTATTATCAGATGACTATTTATGTTTTTATAATATTTATTATTTGTGGAAATTTTTGACATACAATTTTCAGTTTTTCCACCGATAACCCCGTCTCCTGGGATTCTGTTACACAAAGCGATGGCTGCGTAGGAGAAAGCGAGTCAGTGCCGTGACATAGCACATCGCAAATTAACTCAAAACAGCTGCAGTGACCTTCCTCTGAAAACTTTTTAGAGGTGTTGCAGACCTGATGGGAGAGAATGCGTGAGCATGGGATCTTTTTCCAGCATCACGAGACCATTTCACATGAATACGCAGTAGCCGCACTGAGGGTAGAATCTCACCGATGACCGTTAGAGGCACCGTTCTATTGACCAGTCAGTGTTTATACACGGTTGCGTGAATGTGCACATAACGGTGCGTCTGTCTGTGTTTGAACAGTGACATCAGAGGAAAAGGGCACTGGCACCAGTACCAGTATGGTTCACTCCGTGTTGGATGTAAATGGGCACAAACTGAAGCTGAGCCTCCACATTAACGTCATATTCATTATTTTCAAATGCAGTGAGCAGGAGTATGGAGACTTAAGTGGAAACAAAGGGGTCTGAGCAGGTCAGCCAAATAGTAGAAGCAGTTATGGAAACAAATAAGGGTGATTAATATTTTGAGCTTTTTGTAAAATGATGCCCACCAGTAACTTCACAGCTTGCAGCTGTAGAACTATTTTGCACACATTTGAAAAATTTTTGTGCCCACTTACATATCTGCACATGTAAATAAGATTTGTAGCTGCAGAACTACTACTTTATCCAGGTGTGAAAATGTTTTGTATGCAGAAATATAATTCCCACGTGAAATTTTTTGTAGCCGTAGAGATAATTTGAGCATGTGTAATTGAAATTTGTGCAGGAGCATTTTCGACAGTGAAGTCTGAGAAATGGGCACAGAAATGTCCCGTCTTTATTTTTGAATACAAGCAGCTATTCACATTCCTTCAAAGCAAATACATCTGAGTTAGTTCATCACTGCAAACTTGTCAGTCTTCAAAGTTCAGGAAAGTGATATTAATTTAAAAAAAATCAAATATACTGTAAACTGACCAAAAAAAGAAACAAAAATTTTCTATTTCTTGATTTTATTGAGTGTAACTGTTATTGATCAACACTTCATTGGTATCAAATGAAAGAGGGAATCTCAGACAATAGATATAACAGAAAATTGGGTTGAAATTCGCCATGTTGGCTTTTATTTAACAAGGTGAAGTTCGACATTACAAAAAGCAAATGACACTATCAGTATCTCGTATGTCCCTCGTTAGCGTCGGGCACAGTGGTACACCTGTGTCTCATAGACATCACCAGACGTCTGATTGTAGCTTGTGGAACGCTGTTCCACTCTTCAGTCAGTGCTTGTCTTAGCTGACGTACTGTAGCTGGCGGTGGTTGACGTCTCCGGATCGCTCTATCCAGAATATCCCAAAAGTGTTCTATAGGTGAAAGATCTGGAGAAAACGCTGGCCAGGGAAGGATTTACACGTTTTCAGCCCGAAGGAACTCCATACAGATACATGCCATGTGCAGACACGTGTTGTCCTGTTGAAAAGTCACTCGGTGACGTCGGACAAACGGAAGGACGACTGGACGGAGAAAATCATTGCGGTAAAGGACGGCGTTGAGGTTTCCTTCAACAAAATGAAGGTTGGTTCGGTGTGTAGCAGACGGTCGGTCGTGATATGACGGTCAGATGCTGGAGTCGTAGCACGTGGCCTACCTGATCTGGGGCGATCGGCCGTGTGTCCAGTGGCATTAAACCTGGTTCTGAGGCGACTAATTGTCGCAGAATGCGTGCCGAATTGATGGGCAACTCTATCTACCCGACTTCCGGCCTGTAGCATCGCAATGACGCGTTCTCGTTGAACTTCCGTTAGTCGTGGCATTATAGCCCGCCTGATTTTTACTCATTTTCGGTCGGATTTTTATAGGCCTCGGTGTCTATGAGGAACTCAAAACAAAAATGGGAGTGTTAGGACAATGGTAGTACTCGAACCCAAGCACTGCCGATTGTTTCCGATTGGTTCCAGACGAATGGTGGCTCCAGAATACGCGCTATGACCGCGAAAATTTGTATGGAAGAAGTACTCACCTCCAAAAATAACTCAAGCAAAAGCATCTTTCTCAATGGGTTTGTCAAAATTTGGCACCAGATTACGTAATTATGTTTTTTTTTTTTTTTTTTGGTCAGTATATTATTATAGTCCGTGCGAGGACTCAGGTCGCACTTATGAACACTCTTAATGCAAATACAAGAGGTGATTGTTTCAGTCAATTAGCTGTCAGATTTCAGTCTAGCATGTAACACTGAACTACAGTACCAGTCAAAAGTTTGGACACACTTTCCTACTGTCACAGCACTCTGTTTTTAAGAAATTTAAATGGCTTCTCTAGATAATCTCAAATGGAATCTTGTAAGTGGTAAACTGTCAGAAGATAAAAGAGAATAATTTACTTGTTTGAATAGTGTCCAAAATTTTGCAATTCTCTAAGAAGCCCTAAGTTGCAAAGTAAACAGACAAACATGGTCCTTCCATTTTATAATGGCTGAATCACAGTCAAGCTGTTTTGGGACTTAATGGGCAAAAAGGTCGATGAATAGCACACCACAAGTGCAGCACATCTTTGGAAAGTTAGACGGCTGCACAGCTGCAAGCTCGTCATAGGCATATGACTGTCCTTTTCAGGAAAAAAAATGTGAGTATGTATGCTCCGCAATACAACAAAAATGCTGGTTAGTTTGATGGATTTAAGAATTAGATCTGTCTCTGCAAAATAAAGGGTGCTTATTTCCTAATATGTATTGTAAGAAAAATGTGGGTACGTCCAAATTTTTGACTGGTACTGTACGTTTGAAAAGGGCAGTGTACAGCCACACCATTGTTCAAGCATTGGTTACCCAGAAAATCTAAATCCATGATTTCTGTGCAAGAAGTTTTCATTCACCATTTCCTCGCCAAAAAACAGAACAAATTCAGGACATCTTCCATTGCAGTATCAGTTTGTTGATGAGGGAAGCTGTGCAAACACAAACAGCACTAAAGAAGCTTGCTAATCAACAGCAGAGCATGATAAATCGAGGATCTCCAAGGTGTATGCCCAAGGTATCAAATATATGCATCGAGTAGTCATTTTCATTTATTCTGAGCCTTTGGCCAGGAATAAATGAAAATTACTACTCGAGTCTCATAAATTTGATATTTCGGCCTCACGAATTTGACATCCTATTTATCCCATTAATGTAAGTGTCGTATTATTTGGAAAATGTAAATACAGCATTGGCTTCTAGTTGGCAA
This sequence comes from Gymnothorax javanicus, assembly GCA_029692085.1. Lineage (NCBI taxonomy): Eukaryota > Metazoa > Chordata > Actinopteri > Anguilliformes > Muraenidae > Gymnothorax > Gymnothorax javanicus. The sequence goes on from CM056196.1 coordinate 157,170,453, forward strand.
TTCACACTTTTCATGATTAAATCCATAAATTCAAGGGCTTACATAGCAGTTCTATGTGTAACTCAATACTTTACTGGTCAAAAGCGTTAGCATGCTAGCTAACAAATTATTCATCCCATTGACATGAATAGACCGTCAACTAGAGGCAAACGCCAGCAATGGTGAACATTTCCAGCAGAATTTGCTTTGTGAAAGTATTAGCTGACCTTTGCCAATAAACGGGAATCTGATGAATCACGACGTCAGAACCAAACCTGTTTCTAATGGGTCATATCAAACCGATTTTTAATCACTTATGGGATAAATTTCATTGCAATGCAAACTGTCTTGGGGTAGGCCAAGTATTTTGAAATAAAAAAAAAAAAAATAAATACGTCTGCGGATAATTTTTTTGTTTAACAAAAGAATTGGGCCATTTTGTTTGGGATATATTATCACGAGATTAGAAACGCAACACCGGCGAGTGTCAATATTTTTGTCTTTTTTTCTTTATGTGCCACTAAATATTTCTCACTGTTGTTTTGTGGATTTTAATCTGCTCTATACAAAACTGGATGTATTGTTCCAAATAAAATTAAATACCTAAAACCTTTTATAAAATTCCTGGTGTCGCATTTTTTATGGTCACGAGTATGACTGATTGCTTACTGAAGAGATTTTCAGAAGAAACTCAGTGCGAGGGAATTTTGCCATATATTAATATTAAATATTAATTTTCATATATTAAACTTGCCTCACCAGCAGCAATGGTTGTGATTTTCTGCTGAATTAATCTCATTGTGATGGACATGAGCACAGTTCCCTCCTCACTGATTTAATACTTGCCGCAGTCTTAGCTTAGCTACATTTGAAGGGCTTTTCAGCTGTATGAACTCTCTGGTGGTAATTTAAATGGGATCTCTGCATAAATCGCTTCCCACACTCAGAGCAGGTGTAGGGCTTTTCACCTGTGTGGATTCTCAGGTGTATCTGCACCGCTGAGGCCGTGGTAAAGCACTTCCCACACTGAGTGCACTGGAAGGGCTTTTCACCCGTGTGAATTCTCTGGTGGACCTTTAGATCGGCTTTCGTTAAAAAGCTCTTCTGGCACTGAGTGCATGTGAAGGGCTTTTCGCCCGTATGAATCCTCTCGTGGATACTCAAATGGCATTTATCGACGAAACGCTTCCCACACTCGGGGCACGCGTAAGGTTTTTCCCCCGTGTGAATTCTCTGATGGCGGCCTAACTGAGATTTCTGTGAAAAACTCTTCTCGCACTGAACACACGTGTAGGGCTTTTCGCCTGTATGGATTCTCTCGTGGGCAATTAAAACATGTTTATGAAAAAAACACTTTCCACAAAGAGAACAAGCATAGGGTTTTTCTCCTGTATGAAATTTCTGGTGACGCCTTAATTGAGATTTCTGCGAAAAGCACTTATCGCATTGAGTGCATGCGTAGGGCTTTTCACCTGTGTGGACGCTCTGGTGTTCTCCCAGTTGAGATTTCTGTGAAAAACGCTTCTCACACTGATCGCACTTGAAGGGCTTCTCGCCTGTGTGGATTCTCAGGTGGGCAGTTAAAACATGTTTATGAAGGAAGCACTTCCCGCACAGAGTGCACGTATGGGGATTTTTCCCTGTGTGAAATTTCAGATGCCGCCTTAATTGAGATTTCTGTGAAAAGCACTTCTCACACTCATTACATTTGAAGGGCTTTTCACCAGTGTGAATTACCTGGTGGGAGCTCAAAAGATGTTGATATATGAAGCACTTGCCACACTGTGTACAGGTGTATGGATTTTCTCCTGAATGAATTTGCAGATGGCTGTCAAAATGAGACTTCTGAGAGAAACTCTTCTCACACCGATCACATTTGTAGGGCTTTTCACCAGTATGAACTCTCTGGTGGATCTGTAAATGACATTTACGGAGAAAATACTTCCCACACTGTGTGCAAGTGAAGAGCTTTTCGCTGTAATGAATCCTCAGGTGTTTCTGTAAAGTTGATTCCTTCAAAAAACAGTTCCCACACAGAGAGCACTGAAGCATCTTTTCGCCTGAGCCGACTCCTTCATGTTGGGTGAAGTCTGACGGACTGTTGCGGGACCCCACATACTCCGTGAAACTGTATTCTTCCTTACTGGGTATTCTTTCTTTTACTGGTTGTTCACTGAATGGATTTGATTCTCCCGCACATTGCCATGGCTCTTCTCGGTTTCCATGATGAAGACCATCTCCATTAAGCTCAGTATTAATGAGATCACTCTCTAAACCTTCACTGAATTCAGGCTTCATGTCAATTAACTTAATGTCAGCACATTCGATATCTTCCCAGTCACTGAGGTGTTCGGCCTTAATATAGTCTCCATCATCATTTTCTGATTTTATTTGGTCAGGATGCAGATGGGTAATATAGGCCAGATGTGTAATGTCTACACACTCAGTCTTTAGATCCCCAGTGTTGCTGGGGCTCAGACCAGCTTCAGTTTTTATCAGTGATGCTTCTGTGTGATGTAAATCACTGACCCTGCTGTTTGCAGTAATACACTCTGGCTCCAGTGTGTTGAGTCCTGATGCAGTACATTTTGTCTCTGACTCTGCCATGTGGACAGACTCCAGTCCATGTAGTTCCTCTTCTTTCTCTCTGATCCTGTGCTGCTCCGGGAGCTCTGGTAGGGTCGTCTCAGTGTCCTGTTTCAGATGAATTCCTGCCTGCATCATTCTGCTGATCAAATGTGTTCAGAAGTGCAGCTCCTGTAGGGAAACAGTGGGAAGAATTAAGCCATGAACAAGTCTGCATCTAATGGCATCAGCTGACAGGTTTCAAATTATTATTAAATAGATAATGATCAAATTATAAAATTATTTAATAGTTCTTACCCCCTCTTCAGTCTATCCTCTTGTTTAAGTCATTGCCTTGGACACAACTATGTGAGTTTGACTGAGCAGTGACTTGCTTTTCCGAATGATTTCCCCAAAGTCTCAGTGAACATCATGCTATCAGTATCATTAGAAATGATCTGCCAAACTCAAGCCTAAACTGACAAAGAGGACTGATCGAGCCATCACTTTCATTTTTAGCTTTCTTGTCATCAAATAATCTTCTGTATTGCTTTCCTAGTCCTTCAAAGGTAACAAATACAGTAAGTCACCATATAATATGCACTGCCCAGTTGTTGATGGGGTCAAAGACGGGCTGCAATTCAAAAATGTAGGCTGCAATTCCACTGTAGCTTTGACCCCAAAATAGCTGGCCGAATCCAGCAGTTACAAAAACATGAAAAGCTGTCCGTCCTCTAAGTATTAAAATTACAACATACTTAGGTCCTCTATACTGAATCAGTTCATTTATTTTGCCCAGCTGTAGCAAAATTAATCAGCTGGCCTCGTGGAGGTAGCTAGCTAAATGTCAAACAATCAAGATTTGGCAATTACTAATTCGAAGTGACTATTCGCACTTATTTAAGTGCGTCCAAGCACAAAAATTGATCTAAATTCGCCTTAGACGCACTTATAAGTGTGGCCAAGATGCACATTGCTCCATTGCCCGCACTTACTTTAAGTGTGTCCAAAGCTTTTTTTTTCTTGGCCAAACTTATTTTAAGCGGTACTTTCTAAGCGGCACTGGAATGGTCATCAACTAGCGCGCTTACCAGCGTGTCCAAGAAAAAAAATTCAGCATTGGCCATTCGTATAAGTGCGAATAACATCGGCCTTAATCATTTCCTCTGCCAGCATCAAGCAATGGCACTCAATGCCGCACAAAAGCCTTGAACACGGCGAACAAGATTTCATCCGAATCAGAGACGAATTGATCAGTGATCACAAGGGATTACATCCAAACTATGAGCTGTTAGACGCCATTTACAGCGTCAACTGCCATCCTGATGTCTGCCGTTTGCAACTGAACCTGGCCAACGAGCTACCGTAAGCTACCGACAGCAGACGCAGGCACTGGAGGGAAATAAATCGACCAGCATTCCAGTGTTTCCTTTGTCCAGCACCTTTGCGTTCTTCTAAGAAACTACACTAACTCAACAGATTAAAATAAACTTACCAAAAGCCGGTCAATAAAACCGCAGGCTAGTTATTTTCATCCATCACTGATTTCAGATGGTCACGGCGTAATGACAGGTCCAGTCACTCTTCAGACTGGGCAAGCTAGATTCGCAGCCACAGACTGTCAAGCAACGAGCAGAGCCACAACAAAGTCAACATCCGCATCCGGGTACCAACGGAGGAACTGCACCGAATCATCTACGCTCACAAGCCCTGCTATGTTATTAGCTCGACACTGCAAAGCTCATAAATTCAAACTTTCTAAGATATTCACGTTATACGTCATTACATCATTACGTGGTATAATTCAAAGTTTTTACAGTACATCAGCGCCCTTCGGCCCGCGAAATGTGGGAATACTTTTTTTCCTAATTTATAACGATCATAATAATGGTGGTGAATATTAATTTTAAATGATTGCGTTATAATTGTACATGTATACCATGCGCCATTGTAATAGAGTCAAATAATAATTACAAAACCACATAATGACTGTTGCTTTCAGTCATGTAGCAGACACAGGACTTGGTTTTCTCGATTGTGTGACTGAAGTGCACAGGTAAATGCCGGTGTTCTGACAAATTTTGCTACCTTGCCAAAAAATGCTACCGTAATGCAAAGCGATCGTAAAGTCTTTGTTTTCGCCTTGATATTGCAATATGAATCAGTTTACAGTTGTAACTTTGTTATTTGTTAGCTTTTTATAGCATACGCATATTTTATAACGAGTTGGATAAGTTTGTTTGAAGATATATGCCCATATACGCCATTATCGTCTAATTTCTGCATTTTCAGGAAACCGCAGCGTGTAAATGCAAATATATGTACACTTACAGGTCGAAATGCGCACTGAAAATAAATCTATATTTATGAATTTTGAAGATACTTAAGATATGAGCGAGAAAACAGCCCGAGATTTTAGGTTTGCGCAAGCGCAGAACCCCGAGGTAGCATATTTTGATAGGTAGCAAAATTTGTCAGAACACCGACTCTCTTATTGGTGCCTTGCTTCCTCTAAATTAGCCAACAAGACCAACACCTCATTCAGGTCAGCAAGCACTCAGTGAACTACAGACTAATTTGCATATTCAGATTTGTGCTGGTATTTAATTTAGGAATACCAATTACAAAGTGACTCCATAATTTTTTTTTTCCTCAACGCTGCGTGATTCCATATTTTCTTCCGATTGATTATGAGAAAAATAAGCCATAAAAATAATTTTATCTATTTGTGGTGCGTTTTGTGGAGCCAGAATTTTAAGTTAATATAACAAAAATAGTTTTGTGTCTTATCTCCCATTTGTTTATTTGCCATTAAGTTGAAAAGCTGGATGAACATCCTCCATGTGTAATGATTCCATAATTTTTTCCATGGGGTTGTATAAGGAAGCATAGGTCTAGTTAGAAAGGTAGGAGTGTAGCCCTTTGTGAGAGAAAATCAAACTGTGCAGAACATTCCAGAAATCAATCATATGCCTAGAGAGGATATTATGGTTAAGCTCTCAGGGGAACATGAGGAGTGATACAGGCTGTCAGCGTCAGATGGGATTCTAAATGCAAAGTTCTCCAAAAATACAGAGAAAGCTTATTGGGGAGGAGAGAATATTATGTTTACCTTCCATTACCCTGTTATTGACAGGGAAATGGTTGAAAGGACAATGAAAAATGATTTTTTTCCCTAAGATATAATACTTGATTTTCAGAGGAATGCTTCAGTTTACCTGTGATATAACAAGATGCTAACATGTAAGTACAATGTGAAACTTTTGGGTTTCAAGTCTGTGAGTGGAATGTGGCGGCAGATTCAATGGAGTTATACACTGCTTGGCCAAAAACAAAAACAAAAAAATAGGACCAAGGGTCCTGTAGCTTACCGGCAAGTAATCTTATAGTGATGATACAAGTTATGAAAATTTAATGTGAAGTTTGACATTCGAATCATTGAAAGTCAATGCCAAGGTCACTAAATAAAAGTTCACATACATTAATAAGACCTCCTGTTATATAATCCTAAACTCTAGATCAGTTTTGGTGATACAAGTCATTGAAAATTCAATGTCAATTGTGAACTTTAAAGGTCACAGAAGGTGAAGTATAGGTCAGTAAATGGACTTCATATACGACTTTCTAAATGTCTCTACCCAAACCTTGGCTCAATCTGTGACCATTTTGGTGATAGAAGTCATTGTAATTTCACTGTCGAGTTTGACCCTCAAAGGTCACTGACAGTCAAGTTGAATGTCACCAAATGAAAGTTCATATGTGACTTCCTAGATGTCAGTAACACAAACCTAGGCTCCATCTGTGACCATTTTAGTGATTCAAGTCACTGAATCTTCCCTAGGTCACTTTTGACCTTCAAAGGTCAATATGAAGGTCACCAAATGAAAGCTCATAAATGCCTTCGTATACGTCTTTAATACAAACCTAGGTTCCATCTGTGACCGTTTTGGGAATACAAGTCATTGTAATTGTATTATGTCAAGTTTGACCTTCAATGGTCACCAACAGTCAAGTTGAATGTCACCAAATGAAAGTTCATGAGTGACTTCCTTTAAGTCTGTGATACAAACTATCACCTTTTTAGTGATAGAAGTCATAGAATTTTCACTCGGTCAAGTTTGACCTTCAAAGATCATTATGAAGGTCACCAAATGAAAGTTCATATTTGACTTCCTCTGTGTCTTTAATACAAACCTACTATCTGTAACGATTTTGCTGATACAAGTCATTGACATTTCACTGCAAAGTTTGGCCGTTGAAGGTCACTGAAGGTCAAGTTCTAGGTCACCAAATAAAACTTCATACATGACTTCCTATATGCCCACAATACAAACCTAAGCTCTATAATAGTTTTGTTGATAGAAGTCATTGAAATTTTGCTATGTCAAGTTTGACCTTCAAAGGTCACCCAAGGTCAAGTTCAAGGCCACCAAAAGAAATTTCATACATGACTTCCTATAAGTGTTTAATACACATATATTCCCAATCTTCAATATTTTCAAGCCTAGAAGCCTTTGAAAATTGAACATTTTGCTTTAACCTTAAGTTTGACCTTTTAAGATCATCTGAGGTCAACTTTAACGCAACCAATATATAGGTCATGTATGACTTCCTATATGTTGATAATACAAACTTAATCTCTATCTGCAACCATTTTGCTTCCACAGGCCATTTTGCCCATTCTCCATAAGGCCCAATGTTTAAGTACAGCGCCCCCATTAGACCTATTTCCGTCGATTCAATTAAAATGGCACTCGCACTGTACATAAAGTGTATCAAGATGAGTTGATTGCCAGATTTAGAAAAAAAGTTATCAGACAGTTTTTGAGAAATATTTTTTTGAAATTTCAAGTCCTATCTTTAAATGTTGTTAATATTTTCCTTGACCTCAAGTTTGACCTTTCAAAGTCATCTGAGGTCAACTTTAATGAAGCCAATGTATAGGTCATATATGACTTCCTAAATGTTGATAATACAAACTTAATCTCTATCTGCAACGATTTGGCCTCCACAGGCCATCTTGCATGTTCATACAAGTACAGCGCCCCCACTAGACCCACTTCCGTCAATTCAATCAAAATGGCGCTCGCGTTTTACATTGACGGTACCAAGGGGAGTTGATTGCCTGACTTAGAAAAAAAAAATTATCACGCGGTTTTTGAGAAATAATTTTTTTTTTTTTAATTCTCAGTCCTATCTTTAACATTGGGGCCAACATTTCAAGGACCCATAAAACGGACAAAAATGATTTAATCAAAAATCTGAAAAAAAAAAAGGTCTGGAGATATGGTCTAGTATTATGTTATGGCAAATTTACACAAAATTCATCGGGCCAAAAAAAGATAAAAAATGTTCCGGACAACAGACGACGGACGCAACACCACGACAATAGCTTATCAGCCCATAGGGCCGGAAAGCTAAAAAAGTCACCCACTGGTTTTAACTGAGAAATTAGGTAAGAGCCTTCCATTGGATAATTACTGCAGTGACTAATAACTCTCAGCTGGCGACAAGTTATTTAATCCTAACCAGTGAGCAGCCTCATTTCCTAAACAACCATATCAGAGGACCTATCCTGAGGATGCGGTAAAGATGTTACTCTGCTTCAGAAGGGTAAAATTATTGTGTGGCATTAAGCAAAGAAAACAACTAAGGATATTGCTAACACTACTAAAATTGGGTTACAAACTGTCCAATATACAGTTGTGCTCAAAAGTTTGCATACCCTGGCTGAATTTGTGAAATAGGTAACATTTTTTTTAAGAAAACATGAATGGCTAGGCAAAACACATTTCTTTTATTTCTTATTGGATTCATATCCAACTGTAGGTAATGTAGAATGGCACAATCATCAAATAAAATATGGCAATAAGGGGAAAAAAGGAAATGAACCCTGTTCATAAGTGTGCAGACCCTTAGTTCTTAATACTGGGTATTGCCCCCTTTAGCATCAATAACAGCGTGCAGTCTCTTGTGATAGTTGTCATAGCTGGCAAAATGCCTCCAACTCTTGGAAATTCTTTGGTCATCTCAAACGTGCAGTTCATGCAAGATCACCCCAAAGCAGCTTGATGATACTGAGGTCAGGATTCAGTGATGGCCACTCCAGAACCTTCACCTTTCACTTCTGTAACCACTAGAGGGGCAATTTGGCCTTGTGCTTTGGATCATTGTCGCGCCGGAAAGTCCAAGTGCGTCCCATACGCAGCTTGCATGCTGCATTCATCTTGCCATGAATTTTCATGAGATTCCCTGTGCCTTTGGAGCCCACACACGCCTGGAACATCAGAGAGCCATCACCACGCTTTACTTTGGGAATGGTATAGTTTTGGGCTGGGCTGAGCAGTGGCCGGCCCCTATAAACGTGAATTTCGCTGAGTGAGTGAATGAGTGAGTGAGTGAGTAGCTGCCTGTGTGATCAAGTTTAACGATTGGCTGGCCGGAGGGGAAGAAGTTCAGCGATTGGTCAGCCGGCGGGGAAGAACTTCAACGATTGGTGCCCGAGTGATCAAGTTCAACGATTGGCCGGCCGGCGGGGGAGAGTTCAGCAATTGGTCGGCCGGCGGGGAAGAACTTCAACGATTGATTTGCTGACGACTGGCTGGCTGGCCAGGCGTATCCCATCCTTTCTTGTTTCGTTCTTTGAGATCGGTTGGTAACGTTAACGTTAAACATCCCTCAGTCCAACATAGGAACTTACATGATGTTAGGAAAAATTGATAAATACTGTTACTGTGACTATAGCTGGACTATTTCCGTACACGCTGGAAGTGGCGCAAACACTATTATGTTTCAGTATTTTCAAGAATACCGGTATAATGCCCCGACTGGTTTCCAAATTAACTTATATCCTTGCACGTTCATGAGTTGGTTCGCTTGAACGGAAGCAGTTGTGGTGGCCGCTTTGATTCTATCTATGAGGGCAACTTTAACCAACACCAATGAAACCACATTTTTGTACATATAGAATGTTCACAATGTCCAATTTTTGACGCCAGTGGATGTTTCTTGGTGATATTGGTCGCCATTTTACAAAAATTAATGCGTATTTTCTTCTTATGAACAGCAAAAGGTGGATTAAATATTAATATAGTGGATGCACATGCTGTGCTTGCCCTAGTTAGCATCCCGGTCTTTTGAAAAGTTTCGTTCGATTTTCTTGCACTACCAGCACAATAGGCCTATATCACGTCACATTTGAAAGCAGAAAGTACCTGCTGAAACAGTGTATCGTCACTTCCAGTTAATGCATTCAGCATGGCGGACAGTCTTAGATGGACATCATCACTGGATCGTCTCCCCAAAGTTGGTCAGGAAGATGTCGTTCGACTGGTTAATGAACATTCCCTAACATCCAAACTTGAAAAGGGATACAAGTTCTTTTATGAACAATTTATCTTCAATTATAGAGGTAAGTGTTTGAATTCCGTTGACAAGTCATCGCCAGCTTGCTAGAGTTCTAGCTTGTTTGGTTTAGGCTAATGAAAATGGCCAGGAAGTGTGTCAGAAAAGTTCAAGTACAGACAGTGAATGGTGTTTGAATTATTCAAAAAAATGTGACTGACTTGTAATGCTACAAGTGTGTTTTAGTTTTCAATTGAGTGCTGAAGTGGTTCTTAAACCTTAGCCTGATGAGGCTCAAGAGCTGTGACGAAGTCTGGATGGTCCTTTTGGCGCTCTAGCTAACTTACCTAGTGTTCTGAAATGCCTTTGCTGCAGTGTAAAAACCTCAGGATAAGGTTATATGCGATTAAACCAAAAAGTCTCTGGTGAGACATTATGCTGTATGGTGTGATTGCCTTTTCCCCTCTTACTGCAGTGTCAGACTTAGTGAATGAGGAAGTATTAGTGCAGTAGTGCAGGCGAATTGATACCGTTCTATAAGGAAAAATTAGGATCCTCACAACCAGCAGGTTACAATGCTAGGAAACCCAGGCAGAAATCATGTTCTAGTTTCTACACATCAACATGTTTAAAGCCACCCTTAAAATATTCTTGTTTGCCATAACCCGAACGAGTCTTGCTGGTGTTACGGATCAGTAAGGGGGGGAGGGGGTCGTGTTAGTTGGGTATAAGTATCATTGACTGTATCATTGACGTTGCCTTCTGGGGATAGCGATGCTCTAATCGCTCACAGTCTCATTACTTTTTGTCCTAATCTTAACAAGAATCTTGGCTAGGACATCAGCATGTCGGGGGTACACATAAAAAACATATCTTTACGATTTGTGAAGGCTACCGTTGGTTTTTTTTTTTTTTTTTTTTCACATATTGATAAGAACCGGGGGCGCTGTAATTGGGGTACAGACTTTGAACATAGCATGATGCGTTTGAGGTATGGGATAATTATGGAGAAGTCATCCCTCCTCGGGCTAAATTGAGGTGGGAGAGTAGAAGCGTGTATTAACACCTGAGTGCCCGAGTTCTTAATCTTTTCACCCATTTTTCCCTAATCGAAATATTACAGCAAACAAGCATATGTTTATGGCTGGTCTGACTGGTTTTTGTAGTCTTTGTGTATCAGTAGGACATAATCTTTCTGGTCAATTTTGGATTTCATCAGATTTACATTTAGGATCCAGAGTCCTGACAAATGCGTTATGTGTAGTGTTGAGCATGGTTTCAGTCCTGCACAGGTTCAGGTGCCTGTTTAATATTTTGTTTCCTGTTGCAGTTGCAAATGCCCTCTTTCTTGCTCCACAGCTACTGTTGAAGTTTCTATTTTTTGTTCCATGTCTGTTGTTGCAGATCCTCCTTCACATTTTGGTTCCATACTGGCTACCTGCTATTGCATAGGCTCCTCTATTATTGCTCCATTGCTGTTTGTGGTGAAAATCTCAATTGTGGTGTCTCACAATTCCCTTAGTGTAAATAGACCAGTGTAAAATAACTTAATGCTTTTTACTTTGTAGCCTGACCATCCAAACTTTCCCTGAAGGGTATGTTCTCCATTTCTAGATTGTGCTATGTGCAGTTAGACCCATGCAGTTAAATGGATGTTCCTTTTCCTGCGCTGCTGGAAAGGCGCTATGCAATCATGTGGCCGCTCTGCTTTTTCAGAAGGCGTACTACAGCACCATGGGGGTGAAAGGTGTGCCGCTACCACTGTTGTGCACAAGTGCGCTTCAGTCATGGCACCGACCAAGGACACAGGTATGTTTTGTGTGGATCCCTCAGATATAGCCATACATACTGTATAGTCTACTCAATGATGTTAGAAATTCTAGTATTCAGACTCACACGATCAACACATCACTTAAGTGTATTTGCATGGAGTTTCCCCTCTACTTCTCAAAGCAGCACTTCCCTGAAAAAGATGTAGGCATGACTTGTGTGCTGAATTTTGCCGATTTTCTCTGGAACTTGCATTGGCATCACATTTCTTATTGTGTTGCTCCAGGGGATCTGTCCGGAACCCACAGGTAAACTTGTGGTCCGCAAACCTAAGGCACCTGGACGCAGCAGTGTCAAATCAACGCTGTATCGAGCCCACGCGGGTAAGTATGTTCATCATTTATCATTTTATTAATTTGATCATTTATTGTGTATTTTTTATGTATAGTTAGAACATGGGCATGAGAATTGGCAGACAGTTCTTTAAATCATTAAGCATCCAGAAGCACCCTCATTTCCACAACTTCCCTTAATGGGCTCTACATTAGAATGCTACCAAGATATAAGATCCCACTGAAAATCCACCCTTTGGCTTAGCTGAAGTGAAATGTCCAAATGTAGACAGTATTACAGTCGTGACCCATGTTAAGTTTGTTGGTGGTTAGGCCAAACTCAAAAAAACCCACAAGTATTTTTGGCAGGTGCAAGCCCAGTTGGCCATGACTGGTTTACAGTGGTGTGATTTCATTACATCAACAAAAAGTGACCTGATAGTAGAGAGAATTTGGCTTGATGAATCCCTAGTTATTGAAATGAAGGCTAAACTCGATCTGTTTTACTGTATTTCAAGACAAACATGGAAACATACCTGCTGAAATTCAAATAAATGTAGCCAACAAGTGTGAAGGTAGAATATCATTGACTAATGTATGAATGGGAGAGTTCTATTAAAACACCAACTTACATGCACAGGCCAAAGAAATTTAAGTTATTGTGTTCACCTTTTTTAAACACATTTCTATGTATTTTACCGACTTGTAAAAAGTACACATCGTCAAAGAAAACTAAATCATTATTGATTATTCAATAAACATTTGAACAAGCTCATTCTTATGCTTTTTATTCAATGTCTCACACTGGGACATCACCATTCACATCTGAAGGGCCTTGATAGTTAGGCATCATGCAACAATTTGCCCATAGCTGATTGACAGAGCCTGAAAGGGTCAAAGGAAGTTGTGTCCCAGATATGATATTCCTTTACCCTCCGATGACCCTCTCCACCAAGATCCTAAGTCGGGCAATGTTCTGGGTTTTTTCGGTGTCCTCCCTGCTGAACCTGGTGCCTCTTTTGAATGGGGGGATTATGAGGGTCGCCCCGACTTCAGACAGCACCTGGTCAATGAAGAAGCCTTTATCAGCCATGCACGCATCTCCAGGCTCAAGAAGGCGGAGGATCCCTGACTGCTGTGTAATTTCTCTGTCTGATATTGAACCAGTGAACAGCTTTGAGCCGAAGGTAATTACACCACATGGGGCAATGCCAATCAGACCTTTGAAGGTGTTGGTGTTCTTGTAGCTGGAAAATGTCTGAGACTGGAGAGTGAGAGATGACGGTGCCTCACATCTGATCTCTGTGCAGTCGAGAATCACCCGCGCATTCGGGCAGTACTGTGCAAACTTCAGTGGCATTGTCGCTTGCACCTGCTCCCTTGTCATCCAAAGTGGCGCTGACCCCAGAACAAGGAATAGGTAATTTACCCATGTAATGATCACTCTGCTCACTGTAGTGGTACTGACGCCAAAGATGTCAGCAATCACTTTCTCTTTCATGCCAACGGCAACTCGACAGCAGTAGAAAAGAGTTCATCTACAAGTGCCAGCCTCCTGTTAGGGCTCGGTTTCTCTAGTGCCATGGCGTCACTTGCCCTCTGGGCTCTGCTCCAATATGCTAACCTGGAGGCTGAAGGTACGACAGATTCCCAAAACTCCCAAAACACTGTCTCTGACGGAAACTGGGTGTAGAATCGGAATTCTTCGTCAGTTGCACAGTACCTGTTGATGAGCAGAGTAAAGGACATGTCCCCCGGTTGACTTTCCAAACTCCTGATCTTAGCCTCCAGTTGTCTGATGGTTTCAGCAGCAGCAGCATCACCCACACAGTCGCGGGCGTAGTTGTGGTCTGTGGCAGGTTGTTCGGCTGTAGGTAGGTACATTAACTAAAAATTAGAAATCATTGAATCTCCTTGAAACTTGTATCATTGGAAAGAGCATAAAAATAGATCTAAAATAATTCCAAGATCATCACCCTAGGTCTCAGAATAATGAAATAACAGTAATTTTATGTTTTAAAAAACTTCTATTTTTGGTCCCTCCTTAACCAGTGGAAGAAATTGAGGGCCGTGTGACCGTTTTGTGACCATGAGAGAATGATATAGACTCTTTGAATGAATGTAACTTTTTGGTCTTTTGAAATATTCTAATGGAACAAAATAAATTTGAAAGCATGCAACAGGGGCAAAAAAAAATCAATTATAAATTAACAAGAATCTAATTATCGATTATTAAACAAATCGGCGCAAATAAACATCAATTCGGTCTTGAAATCAACTAGAAATTTCGTGTGCATGTACATAAATAAATATACTAAATGTCTATATAAGATTCGAAACTGCTCGTACATTCCATCATAGAAATCCAAGGCATTGAAGCTGTCACTGATTTTCAGACGCCCGTATCTCCACTTCTGATTGTCGTACAAAAATGTTTCAAAATCCACCCATAAGGGAAAATGTTTAGGTACTTCACAATGCTCTACTCAGGACACAAGCACTAAAAATAGCAGCGCTACAGCGATTCAAACAGCTCTGTCCGTGCACCCGAAATCCAGCGTGAACAACTACGCGGTGCCAAAACGATGCGCTGCTGAGCCGCCGATTGTCAGGTACCTACTGTAGGCTGTTTGTCCTCTTCCTCCACAGCTGAGTCACTAGTACAAGCCTGGACCTCCTCAATAGCTACTCCACGGCGTTCATTCATCTGCTCGAAAACTGATGGGCGAAGAGTCTGATTCTCCCCCCAGCTATTCCAGGGAAACCGGCTTGGTGCAGTACCGATTTTCAGCCTTTTCCGCCCACTTTTCAAGACATATATGCTCTCTTTGTCAAAGTGCAAACTACAGACAAATGTACTTCCCCGGAGCGTATTGAACGAAGGCCCTTCATCCCTCCTTATCAGCCTCAACCAAGACTTACGGAGGAGTTTGTCTTTGGGGAAGTCGTGAAAACTGAGGTATGGCTGTCTTTGTTTTGACGTTGAGCAGCCCGGTACACTACAATAACCGCGACGAGAAGAGGCTGCCATTGTTCACTTGACTTCTTTTTGTAAACCACAAACTGTATATTCAAAACTTTTCCAAGACGTTCTGTTATTTCCAGGCCTGGAAAAATGCCCCCCCCCCATAATTTCATAACTTTTGTGGGAATTTCATGACTGTGGCAACCCTGACAATCAATCAATTACTTTTAAGACAAAATATATTCATACCAGGACAATGATCCATGCTGCATTCTTGGTCTGGAGTTTCAGAAGGACGACGCTGATTTGGTGGATTGTTAACCATGTCATCTCTCTCCCTTTTCCTATGGTACCTAACAACCAAAATAAATGTGCAGTTAAACTGATCAGTATCTCAAAGCCACCAACTGTAAGCACCAAATCATAAAAAATTGAACAACTAAAGAGGGACAAGTCTAAGTATTCATACCTTTCCATCTTTGCCTCGGGTTTCTGGCTTTGTTTGGAGGACACAAACACAGAAGGCACAAAATCAGGACAGCTCGAATCCAATGACGCCTCCCCTGCAAAAATACACACGCACACACACGTTTGTTTACTAGCCAAATCTAACCAATTAATGTTAGTTCTCAAACTCAAGACGCATTAGATTATTGATATACACATTACACACATTTTTTTACGTAAACCAGGCTTTCCAGTAAAATCATAGAGTAGGCCTAGATGGATAACTTTACCTGATATGAAATGGGCGCTGCATGCGCGAGCATTTTTGATCGTGTCCTCAGTCCAATCGGTACGTTTTATAGCTTGCAGCCATAGACGTCGCCGGTTTCTCTGAAACGGTCGTGAACCAGTCGGGATCCAGTAGAACTTTAGTCCGCCAGTTGAGTACCGATTCTGGCATCCGAAGACGCAACAACCAGACATTTTAATGCTGGTAAACACTTTCATTCAACTACATTCGCTGCTGGTCCGGATGTTTAGGGCACAATGCCACTTCCGTTGCCAAAACGCATATTTTTGATGACATCGGCTGTAAATGGGTCTATAGAACTACCGGAAGTGGGAGCACACCGCTTGGAGTTCCGGAGGCAGGAAGTGCGTATCCGACCATTATTTGGCTAATCTTTTTTCACGCTAGATTGGTTCGGTTTGTTTCAGTCCTCCATGCTTGTTTTCTTTGGTACCAGTTGCGAGATTCCATAGAGATAGAGGAATGTAACACATCGTACCAATCTTGCGTGAAAGAATCATAACAATGGTCGGAATGTGTTCTTAATTTCCCTATTCGATCTCGCAACCGAGACATGACAAGCTTGACAAGCATGGAAGACAGTATCGGTTTCGACACTGAATAGGGAAATTAAAAACACATTCCAGCCATTGTTATGATTCTTTCACGCAAGATTGGTACGATGTGTTACATTCCTCTATCACCCTTTTGAATTTCGCAGCCGGTACCAGAATTATTTCCTGAATTTCTCTAATCTTAAGTACAACGAAGGTTTGTGTAGGCTTGCGGATCCTAACGAGCTGAAAGGTTGGAGGAACGACCCTTCTTTGGGTCTGGGTCGGCTGGATCATCAGTTGATATTCCTTAATCGAACATAAATTCTACATTTGTTGATCATCGTTGAGCAGTGAAAGTAATTCACAGTAGTACTTCTACCGGAGCGATTTAAAAAGGGGGCGCCAATATATTTGGGGGGTTTATGTAAAACGAAGGAAACGTATTCCTGAGCCCTTAACGAATCGGTTTGTGCAGTTAATTACGCTGCAACTAACTGGTATTACAGAAAGTAGAAGACAACTGTACTTCGCCAATTAAATCAATTGCAATGTTGATGCTTTTTGCCAACCACGCTAGTCAATAAATCCACGTGACCAGGTTCGTGACATCACGAGAACTACTGCTATTGAATCTCGAAACCGATACGAGAGAAAACGGGAACAATGAAGGGACTTGGAATACATTATCATACAGAGGTGTACATACTTCGTTACAGTACTTAAGTAGGTTTTTTTTTTTTTTTTTTTGATTTGTTCTAAAGTTTTTTTTTTTTAACAGGGACTTTTACTCTACTACATTTAAAAGATATAAAGTATACTTTCACTTAGTTATTTTGACACTGGCCACTTCGTTACTCGTTACACATTAAAATATGAATGTAATTCCTCATTTAAGGATTATCTGCATATGGCGTGTTCGAGAAGAACAGCGGTGTTCGGCAGGGTATCTTAACCGCTTTGTGCAGATGTGCCTGCCAGCGGACATGGAGCTGCAAATTTATGCACGCAGTTATAATATTATATCACTAGATGGCACACCCGGATCAGTTGTTGAATATTCACAAGCAAGCCCCTGTTTTTCAGGAGTTGCCTTAATTTAACTCCTCAGCTAAGCCTGATGTGCAAACTGCTCGATACTCAATATACTTGCCCATAGTATCTATCCAGCAGTTCATATACAGTGCCTGACAAAAGTCTTGTCGCATAAGGACATAGTAACTAAAAATAGCATATAAGCTTATTTCTAACCAATCAATTGTTACGATAAATGGTCGATTTTAATGTCAAGGGCTTTCACATTAATAATTTGGTGCAAAATGAAACCGTCAAAAAGTGTTCTGATGTTCACAGCTTGGCTAAGCCCATAACATCTGTTTTTGCTGGGACACAAGTCTTGTCGTCTCTTCAGATGATGCAACAAATCGCAGATTAGAGTTTAACCTATGATAAATACTGTAATTAACACATTCCCAGATGTGTATTGAAATAACCCCAGCACACCAGACTTTCATATGAGGTGCGACTAGACCTCTGACAACATACCAAAGATTCAACCACAGACCAAAGTGCTGATCATCAAGAGCCTGAAGACTGAATCTGCTGCTGAGGTGGCAGACATCTTTAATATATCCAAATGTCAAGTGGAGGGATGAGAAAAAAGATTTGAAGAAACTGGTGACGTTCATGGCAAGCGCAGGTCAGACAGACCCCGGCATGACATCTGTTTGAAAGGACCGTTTGTTGCTTCAACTGTACAAGGCTAGCCCTTCTTCAACTACAGCCAAGCTACATGAGGAAATGTCACCAAAAATCCCGGTATCTACAAGATGAGTTTGTCAAATTCTCTCTCAAAGTGGTTTTCATAGCCAAATTAGTATACAGAAGTCTGCATTAAACAGAAAACAAAAAACCTGCATTGCATTTGCCAAGGCCCACAGCTCGCAGGAAGGATTGATACTGGAAAAGTGGCTGAAAGTTTATTTTTCTGGCGAATCATCCATTGAACTGCATGCCAGTCGCCGTACAAGACCTGTTGGAACCCTCATGGACCCAAGATTCTCCCAGAAAACAATCATGTTTGGTGGAGGAAAAATCATGGTTTGTTGTTACATCCAGCATGGGGGTGTGAGAAAGATCTGCGGAGTGGATGGCAACATCAACAGCCTGAAATATCAAGAAGTTTTTGCTGCCCTACTTATACTGCTGCTCCTTCTCATTCTTCTGCCTCCATGTCACAGTTCCTGAAAGCGAAGAAGGTGAAGGTACTCCAGGATTGGCCAACCCAGTCACCTGACATGAACATTATTGAGCATTTCAGGGGTAAGATGAAGGAGGAGGCTTGGAAGATGAAACCATAGAATCTCGATGAACTCTGGGAGTCCTGCAAGTCTGCTTTCTATGCCATTCCAGATGATTTCATCATCAAGTTATTTCAGTCATTGCCAAGACGTATGGATGCAGTCCTCCAAGCTCATGGGAGTCATACGCAATATTAATTCTTTTTTCCAAGGCACCATGGCTTTATGTTCTGATATTATAGTGGCATATTTGTGTATTCAAAATAAAGTGTATGTATAATTTCCACATTTTTTTCAATGCGACAAGACTTTTGTCCAAGCAAAATCTGACCTTTCTGTACAAATTAAATAATAAAACTCAATGAATGACACAAAACTCTATTTTGGTATATTTTGCATAATCTAGAGGGCTTTGCCTTTCACATAAGCCATTTTTGATTCCAATTGATCAACTACAAGTCAGGTTATTATTTGTTGTTCCTACAACTTGGATAAGTGACAAGACTTTTGTCAGGCACTGTATATACAGCGCCCTCCATAATTATTGGCACCCCGAGTTAAGATGTGTTCTTTAGCTTCTAATAAATTCAGTTTTTTCTAAATAATATAGGACCACAGTGAAAAAAAGAGGAAAATTCAACCTTTAATTCAAGTGCATTTTTTCAGTGGGAAAAAAATCCCACATTAAGAAATAATTCTTTTACATCAAATCATGTGTGCCACAATTATTAGCACCCCTGATGTTAATACTTTGTACAACCCCCTTTTGCCAACAAAACAGCACCTATTCTTCTCCTATAATGTTTCACAAGATGGGAGAATACAGAAAGAGGGATCTTCGACCATTCCTCTTTGCACAATCTCTCTAAATCATCCAGCGACCTGGGTCCTCTCCTCTGCACTCTCCTCTTCAGCTCACTCCACAGGTTTTCAATGGGGTTGAGGTCTGGGGACTGAGATGGCCATGGGAGGAGCTTGATTCTGTGTCTGGTGAACAATTTCTGTGTAGATTTGGCCATATGTTTAGGGTCATTATCTTGCTGA
This sequence comes from Gymnothorax javanicus, assembly GCA_029692085.1. NCBI lineage: Eukaryota > Metazoa > Chordata > Actinopteri > Anguilliformes > Muraenidae > Gymnothorax > Gymnothorax javanicus. Next base: position 157,190,042 of record CM056196.1, read on the forward strand.
AAGACCCAGTGACGACCCATCTTCAGCTTTCGGGCAGAGGCCACCAGATTTTGATTTAAAATGTCCTGGTATTTCAAAGCGTTCATGATGGCATGCACCCTAACAAGGTTCCCAGGGGCCTCTGGAAGAGAAACAGGCCCACAGCATCACCGATCCTCCCCCATACTTCACAGTGGGCATGAGGTGCTTTTCTGCATACTCATCTTTTGTGTTCCGCCAGACCCACTTAGGGTGTTTGTTGCCAAAAAGCTCTAACTTGGTCTCATCTGACCAAAGCACACGGTCCCAGTTGAAGTCCCAGTACCGCTTGGCGAACTCCAGACGTTTACGTTTATGATTGTGAGTGAGAAAAGGTTTTTTCCGTGCATGCCTCCCAAACAGCTTGTTGGCATGTAGATAGCGCCTGATGGTTGTTTTGGAGACTTTGTGACCCCAAGATGCTACCATTTGTTGCAATTCTTTAACAGTGAGCTCTGGAGAACTTTTTATTTCTCTTACCATCCTCCTCACTGTGCGTGGTGGCAAAATAACCTTGCATCCTCGTCCAGGCTTGTTTACCACTGTTCCAGTTGTTTTAAACTTCTTAATTATTCCTCTGACAGTAGATATGGGCAGGTGCAGGCGAGTGGCTATTTTCTTGTAGCCATTGCCTGACTTGTGAAGGTCGACACACATCTGCCTTACTTGAATGGTGTGTTCCTTTGTCTTTCCCATGTTGAAGAGTGGATAAGAGAAATGGCCTCTGTGTCACGTCATATTTATACCCCAGGGAAACAGGAAGAGATGAATTACTAATTAAATGTTCCTAGATACTCTGATCAACTTTGTAAACTAATGTAGAAATGACAGAAATGCTTCAATTACATTTATTTCCTTGGAATTGTTAGGGGTGCCAATAATTGTGGAACAGGTGATTTTATGAAAAATAATTATTTCTTAGTCAGGGATTTTTTTTCCCCCTTAAAATTCACTTGAGTTGAAGGTTACATTTTTCTACAATTTTCAGTGTGAGAGTATGCTTCTGCAATAAAAATTGAATTTATTTTAAGGCTTTTGACACAACTTAACCAGGGGTGCCAATAATTATGGAGGGCGCTGTATATATATATATATATATATATATATATATATATATATACACACACACACACACACACACATATATATATATATATATATATATATATATTGTTGCTACAGAGGACGATTTTTTTCTGTAGCTATATATATATATATATATATATATATACACACACACACACACACACACACACATATATATATATATAGCTACAGAAAAAAATCGTCCTCTGTAGCAACCACTTCAGCTACAGCGAGCCAATGGTATCCCAATTAGTAGTTAAGTAGTTAGTTTATTAGTAGTTAATTATTTAAGTAGTTAGTTTATTAGTAGTTAAGAAAAATAAGTTTTCTAAGGCAAAAATTCAAAATGGTATTGATACCATGTTTTTTTATTAATTAGAGTCAATTATTGTGATTTTTTTAATCCACCAGTAAACTCAAAGAAGAAGAAGAAATATATAAACGAGAGACTGCCAGTTTGTACTGAAGTACATTTAATGTGAGCTACTTTAAGACTTTCACTCAAGTTGTTTTCTTATGGGTGAATTCAACTTTTACCAAAGTAATTTTCAGTTATGGTACTTCTTTTTACTTATTTTTTTCAGTACTTTATACACCTTTGTTATCATATTAGCTATGTGACAAAGTGCAATTAGTCAGGTTTTAACCCTCGCTTATGAAAATCGTTCATGCTTTCTTTCCTGAATTCTTGTATTTTATTTAATTTCCTTAAACATTGCTTATATAATTTTTTTGACTGTATTTGAGGTAAAATTGACCTAAATTGCTCACTTCGCAGCACATTTTTTTTTATCCGCAGCGACTGAAATAAATACCAAACAATTCGCTATATGGGGGCACTATAAAATTCCAAAACTTTCTTATTTCTCGGCCAATTCTCATGATCTTGATGTCAACCACAAGGCCTTTTAGAGAGCTTTCAATAGGTCATAAATTTATTAAAATTAATTGGATTTCATTTTTTTTTTGTCACATAGTTAACCATATTCAACCATCACCAATATCGAATAACGCTTCATGTAAACACATGGCAACTCCTTCACTCGAACATATTTATTAAGCGGTTTTACTAAAAACTGTGGATTCTTTGTCCATAACATGCCCAAAGACAAAAAATGGGGAAAAAAAGGACACGTTGAAGTTTGTTCTTACACCCTCACTATATAGGAACTGCCATGTGTTCACGAAAGTGACCTCACGTCCCCGGTTAGCACAACTGTAATGATAACGTTATTGTTTCATTACAATTAATTAACATACATACATAGATACATAAAATGCTATCTACATCTGTTGCTGCTGTCTCTCTCAAATTGACATTCACAAAATCAATAACTGCTACCCTTACTCTAGCTCTTTGTCTATTCAAATGTATAACTTGCTTTTGATGTTTTCCTTACTCAAGACCCCCCCACCCCCTCTCACACTCACTCACTCCCACTCCCTCACACACTCTCACTCTATCCCACACTCACTCACCACCCACTTTGTACATAATTTATCAGCTCCAGCTCATTAATAAACTTGCACTTCATATAATTGTGTGAGCTTTGCCTCATTTAGCACCCTTTTCTTGGGCCCACATTCTCATGCAGCAATTGGCGGCCCAGCCATATAGTAGGTTGCACCTAGTCTTGTTCACCATGGGCCTCTCCAAGCATAGTGCTTATGGTTGTGACCATAAAGTTCTATTTTGGTCTTGTCACTCCAAATGACAGTATTCCAGAAGTTGAGGTGTCTCTGGGTGTCATCTGGCATATTTTAGGCAAGCTTTTTTTGAGGGATTGGTGTCATAATGGCTTCCCTCTAGCAACTCGATGGTTGTTGATAAGCACCTCCTTATTGTGCTCCTTTAAATGACCACACCATCTTTGTCCTGAGCATCTTGTATTTCTCGAGGTAGCTTGCAGATTCTTCTTTGTGTCCCGAACAATTCTCCTGGCAGTTCGGGCTGAAATCTGCTTGGCCTACCTGACCTTGGCTTGGTATCAACATATCCCCTAATTTTCCACCTCATAATCATAGACTGAACAGTACTGACTGGCATTTTAAAGTCTTTGGATATCTTTATAAATCCTTTCCCATCTTTAAAAAGTTGAAATACCTAGTAAAGAAGGTCCTTAGACAGTTCTTTTCTGCTCCCCATGGTTCAGTGTCTAGCAAGATCTGTGCATCCACTTGGCAGCCAACAAACTCAATGACTAGACACAGACACTAGTTAAAATTTTGAAAAGTGTGGAAAATTAACCCTTAACAGCCATGTCAACGTGAGTGTGTTACCTTGTGTCTATATAACAAGGCCAAACATTCAAGGGTATGTAAACTTACGATCAGGTGCGTTTGGGGGATTTCAGTTATCGTTATGATTTATAAAGGAGCCAAACTCCAGTGATGATAAATTACTTCACATGATCACTATCCTTAAATAAACTGTATATGCACAACTGTATATATCTGCCTTGTTAAGCAATATCAACAACAACAAATACAAACCACAAATAAATCGTATGTATTCCGCACATTCATTTCTGAACATGTAAGAACAGATATGTTTATTTTTGTATTACTTGATAAGCAAAACTAAGTCTACATTTGATTCCACTAATACTGTTTTAGATGACCACTAACATTTTCACCAACTCCTGTAGAAAACCACAAACATACAAATCTGCTGCAATAAAAATGACATCATGAATAAGTACTGATAAAATCCACAATCTCAAATTAAGCATCACAATACCACTGGAAAGACAAACAAAACTTGAAAGACGAGATCATGAGCATCACAGTAAAATGTCACAGGAACCTTTATTAAAATCAAAACTATCACAGATATCTCAAGAAGCACCTACGCTGTATAAGAAAAGTCCAGTGGAGTATTCTCCAGTACATCCTGTTTCCCTTTGGATTATATAGCCATCTCTAGCTAAACTTAACAAGTGAAAATCTTTGTACATAATCATCATATTTAAGCGAAAAGCTTTGGCTTTGCCCCCAACTTTACCTTAGCAAGCTGTAATAGGCATGAACTTCACTGATATGCTTTGCAGCGGTTTCATGTCCAAACTGTACTTTCAGATGTTTGAGATGTTGCTTGGCTAGCATGCTAGCTCAAGAGAAATCGCCAAGGTAAACTGGTGAAGTTAGGGCAAAAACCCAATGACATCGCTTAAATATGACGACCATTTACAAAGATTTTTCTTAAAAAGCGTTAGCTAGCTAGAAAGATGGCCATGTAATCTGAATGCAATGCAATATGCGATCACATACATGCCGGTGTTACGCAGCTTAAATTCACAAGATATGACATAATGTCTCAGCCTTCAGATAGCTGTTAATCAAGGTTGAAGCAGGTCACGTGGGTGCAATCACTTTGACAGCGGCCAATCGGAGTCATCAAAACTTCTCCCATAGCTGTGGGATTTGGGAATCACATGCTCGCACCCCGCTCAGCGAGGGAGAATCTGGCAACAGCGTGATGCACGCGGATCGAATATTGTTATTTACGGTGAGAGCATCGCTGGAAAGCTTTCGCCACCGTGGCGAAGAGACATAAGAAATCTTACACCACAAATGGATTTCTTTCGCCGGTGGCGATGTGGCGAATGGCTAGCGCGCACCCAGTAATTAAAACACATCCCACAGAGAATTCAATTCCTGGACTCATCACTTGTATGCACCAATGTGTGTTGATGTAAAGAATTTGCTCGAGAAAAACACATCCTACACTGATTACATTTGTAAGGCGTTTCACCTGTATGAACTTTCTTGTGGCAATTTAAAAAATATCTACTGACAAACTCCCTCCCACACTGGTTACACTTGTAAGGCTTCCTGCCAGTATGAATTATCTGGTGCTGATAGAGACTAGATCTGCTGACAAACTGCCTCCCACACAGATTACATTTGTAAGGCTTTTCACCTGTATGAATTCTCTTGTGATCATTTAAACTACACTGACGGGTAAAGTAATGGCCACATTGATCACATCTGTAAGGCTTTTCACCTGTATGAAGTTTCTGGTGGCAATTTAAACGAGATCTGGTGAAAAACTCCCTCCCACACTGGTTACATTTGTAAGGCTTCCTGCCAGTATGAATTATCTGGTGCTGATAGAGACTAGATCTGCTGACAAACCCCCACCCACACAGATTACATTTGTAAGGCTTTTCACCTGGATGAATTCTCTTGTGATCTTTTAAACCACATCTTTGGGTAAAGCACTGCCCACAATGATTACATTTGTAAGGCTTTTCACCTGTATGAACTCTCTTGTGATCATTTAAACTACCTCTTTGGGTAAAGCACCGCCCACACTGATCACATTTGTAAGGCTTTTCACCTGTATGAACTCTCTTGTGATCATTTAAACTACCTCTTTTGGTAAAGCACCGCCCACACTGATCACATTTGTGAGGCTTTTCACCTGTATGAACTCTCTTATGAGCATTTAAACTACGTCTTTGGGTAAAGCACCGCCCACACTGATCACATTTGTGAGGCTTTTCACCTGTATGAACTGTACTATGATTAGATAAATTACTTCTGTGGGTAAAGTCCCGTCCACACTGGTCACATTTGTAAGGCTTCTTGCCAGTATGACCTCTCTGATGGTCATAGAAACCAGATCGACTGACAAACTCCAACCCGCAGAGATTACATTTAAAAGGCTTTTCACCTGCATGAAATCTCTTGTGATCACTTAAGCTACTTCTATGGGAAAAATACTGGCCACACTCATTACATTTGTAAGGCTTTTCACCTGTATGAATTCTGTTGTGATCATTTAAACCAGCTCTACGGGAGAAGGACTGTCCACACTGATTACATTTGTAAGGCTTTTCGCCTGTATGAACTCTATTATGATAGGTTAAACTACCTCTGTAGGTAAACTCCCGTCCACATTGGTCACATTTGTAAGGCTTCTCACCTGTATGAACTCTCTGATGACGATTTAAATTAGATCTAGACACAAACTCCCTCCCACACTGAGAACACTTGTAAGGCTTTTTGCCTGGAGTGAAGTTCAAAAGGCTGCTTTTTTCACTTGCATAAACAACCTTGAGCACAGTTTTTAAATTCCTCCTCTGGCAAAGTGCAGTTATACCAGACACAATCTTTTGATCAGATTCAATATAAACACGCTGAGTATTCTGCAGGTCACTGACGGGCTCTGATTTAAGGTATCCTCCATCATCAGTCTCAGTTTTGATTTGGTCAGGATGAAGATGGGTTTCAGATCCCAGCTCTGTACTGTCTAGGCTTTCTGTCTTAAGATCCTCAGAGTGTGTGGAGCCAGTTTCTGTTTTTATCAGTGATGCGTGTGTGTGGTCTACATCACTGACCCTGCTGTTTGCAGTAACACACTCTGGCTCCAGTGTGTTGAGTCCTAGTGTGGTACATTTTGTCTCTGACTCTGCCATGTGGACAGACACCAGTCCATGTAGTTCCTCTTCTTTCTCTCTGATCCTGTGCTGCTCGGGGAGCTCTGGTAGGGTCGTCTCAGTGTCCTGTCTCAGATGGACTCCGGCCTGCATCATTCTGCTGATCTGATGTGTTTAGAAGCGTAGCTCCTGTAGAGAAACAGTGGAAGGGATTTTAGCCTAAATAAAACAAGCACTAATGCAGCAGTAGACACATAGGTAATTCCATGAAAACTCAATTAGTGCCTCTCGCCTGAGCCCCCCAGAATCAGCTGATGTTTTTTTGTCCATCAACTGTAGTACATTTAATGAAGCCAGGCAGAATTTTAACTTCGTTCGCTGAAAACATGTTGCAGGCCCTCAAAGTACATAGGGGTGGGACGAATACTTGTGCATTTTAATATGCTCAAGTTTTTTCAGCATTTTTGAGCCCTAATATCATCACAAGCACAGTAGGGCCTAATAAACATAAAATCCGGTTCCCGGTAACCCGCCCGTCCCTCTTTTTTACCGCCGAAAAAAAATTTTTATTCCCCTTGCAAAAAAATTATTTTTTTTTTACGAGTGGTCCGTCTCGAAATCCTGACATCTAGCTTCCGGAAACCACATTTATTTCATCTTTTTCCCGACTCCCGCATTAAAGTATTATTATTTTTTTGACTCTCGCATTAAAGTACTGTAAATTGGGCCATTGCATGATGACGTGCAAGCTTGGCATTATGGGATTATTATCATTATCGTCTCACTTCGCACATTACCGCATTAAGTGTAGCAGATGAACCGATTAAGATTTGGTTGAATCTGAGAAGTCACAGCATACTACATTAATATGCAGTAAGTTGCTCGTATCAGCTTCCTTGCTAACCTAGCGCATTAAAATTATAAGCGGTTCAGTCAAAACCTTAAAGTAGTTTGTACTGATTTGAAATTTTATTTTAAAATTGTCGTATTCGGCATCATCCAAAAGGTCTTGCAATGCTCTCACTAACTACCAACACTCTTCAGCCGGAGCTGATCTTCGAATACAGTAATCATGGATGTAGTGGAGCAGCTAAATGTGAATTTTGGGCCGAATCGTGCATTTCGTGACAAAAGCATGAAACTTGACATAAGTGTTCCTTACTGGTCCCTTTTTCAGAAAAAAGTGCTAGCCACGAAGAAAATTCAATATGGCAGCCATTTTCCAAGATGGCCGCCAAATAGGTCACTGTTATATGGTTCTACTCTGATATCACTGAACAAGTCAATTTGGTAAAATAATTTTGATTTATTGCCGCAATTATACTGAATTTGAGGTAGAAAACACAATGATTGCACTGTTAATTGATTTGGTATGATGAACCCCCCCCATTCCCCACCTCCACGCTGAATAATCACGTCTAAACGATTCAAAGTCAACATTAACAATCGTATTAAAAGTCCAACTCAACGTCAAAATTACTTTCTGTGCTGATGTCCAGCATGAAAAACTATTCATATCTTGGAAAAAGATATCCACAGATCAGATCTATCCTGCTACCCCTAACCTCGACACCCCCGCCCCCACTCCACCCCAGCCCAACACACAATCACAGTTTCAGGGATCACGACAAGGATGTCCATTTTAGCAAAGTCTGTATCTATCCCGCGGTCTTCCCGTTAAAGTCCATTTACCAAAGCTAAGGGCAGGCCCTGATCAAAAGTCCAGCATTTGTTCGCAGAATGGTATCACCTTCTCCACTGTGGAAAACGGTACCCGGTACACCAGGTCTACCCCTCCCCCCAGCAAGGAGATCACCCGTTACCCAACTGGTTATAATCTTCAGGTGGCCCATTCGTCCACAGCAAGGAGATCAGTTCAACCCTTGCACATGTCATTCCTATGGATGAAAAGGCACCATGGTGAATATAAAATCGTGTACCATTGTCCACAGTGAGGCTTGGTAAGCCATTGAATCTCGATATAACCTTGCTAGAAATGGCAAGAATTACATCACGTCCCTTCTTATGAGCTTCAAGTTCTGGAATCCGAACAAGTAGCTGTTCCTTCAACCGGGTTGAGTGGACATTTGGGGAATCAACCCTAAGCTATTCTAAGCGAGACTTGTACAGTGAGGCTAGGTCACTCAGGCGAAATACAACTGGTGCTGCTTCCATGTTGGTGATTTTGCTATCCATGATGTAAATAACTAGCTCTGAAAAGGCTACTGGGTATAGATCCTTCCCTGGATCACTACTCTCTGCTTTCTCTAGAGAATTGAGATATGCTCTTTCTGCACTGTACAACTTTGTGAGACATCGCAGGTGATACTTAACCTCCAGGGCAACGACGTCTCCGCCACTTAACTTTGCAAGGAGTTTTCCGTCGTTCAGGGCTCTGGCACATTGATTGAGGTGTTCATTGAGTTTCTCAGTCATCCCCTCATGCACATTCGAAATGTCATCTTCTTCTTCACAGAAGAAGCATTCCACTTTTGGAATGTCCGCAGATTTTCGTCTCTTGCTTCGAGGTTCATCTGTTGCTCCAGAGGTGCTCGGGACCGCTCTTCTTTGCTGTGCTCTTTCTAACTTGGTGTTGTTGAACAGCAATCGGCAACTCTGATGATATTTAGCTCCATTTCGTATTAGAGTGGCTTCTATACCTTCACCTAGCCTTGATGGGTCAAATGCTATCGGCATATCATTGATGGCATGGTGCATTTCTTGCAATATTACTGTACCCAGCATAGTCTTGCTTCCTCTGGAATGTACTTAGAGGTGATATGAGATTTTCATTTCCTTTTTCCTGCTGAAAAAGACAGCATTTACTGCAGTCAGTCTTCGATGCAGAAACTTCATCCATCATTGGATAGGAAAGGCTGAGGGTTTATCCTTTTACCGCCTTTTGCTCACTTTGATGTATGGGATACAACTAGGTTCATGCAAGTGCCCTACACCTAGCCCGATCGTTCATCCAATGTCATTTGAATCCCGTGCGATCTGTACACCATCCAAATAACTTCAAAAGCCCCTGTTATCCTTGGCTCGGCTCTCCCGCGCTGGCACAACCTGTCCATTCAGGTACATCTATCTAATATCTTAGGGGCTTACTAGATAGAATTTGGGATACTTAACTCCATGTTAAGCTGAGATTGAACCCCATGCTGAGTTCCACAGCAGTGTCTGTCACCAGTGTGCCCTGGTAGTGAGCGACATACACTCTCTTCATATCTCTCACCATCTTTCCATTTGAATGTTGTCTCCTTGATGAACTGCCACTACTCGGCTAATGAGTTCCATCTGCCCAGAGCAACTGGTTTTGAGGTGCCAGATACCCGCCTTTCGCACCACCGCTATCTGCAAAATCACCCCTGCCTCGGGAGGGCTAGGGTGGACACTTGACTGCCAGAGGCCATGTGGTTCGCAAGCCATTGGGGTATTTTGTAGGCAGTGAGAGCTCATCCTCACTGTCACCCCCGCATTAGCAGTCCATTCTAGGGGCAAAAATATTTCAATGCCAGTATCAGCAAACGAAATAATACTGGAGGGATTGTCGATATTTTTGTGGAGCACTGGCGGCCATCTTTTCAAGATGGCCGCCATGTTGAGTTTCCTCACCGCTAGCACTTTTATCTGAAAAACTGACCTACAAAGAACACTCCTGCCAAATTTCATGTTTGTGTCACAATTTGCACTATGGTTTTTGAGCAAAACCATGTGACAGAGGCCCGTTTGGCAGCCATCTTGGAAAATGGCCGCCATATTGATTTTTTTGCGCAGCTAGCACTTTTATCTAAAAAAGGGACCTACAAGGAACATTCTTGCCAAATTTCATGTCTGTGTCACAATTTGCACTATGGTTTTTTAGCAAAACCGTGTAGCAGAGGCCCATTTGGTGGCCATCTTGGAAAATGGCCGCCATATTGAACTTTTTTCGTGGCTAGCATTTTTTTCTGAAAAAGTGATCTATAAGGAACCCTCATACCAAATTTCTTGCTTTTGTCACGATTTGCACGATGGTTTGCATTATCTGCTCCACTAATGTAAAATGGGCTTTTATCAACCCCCAGTATAGCCCTGGAGAATCCCACTGAGAATCGGGCCAAGAGCGGCGACGTTACTCATTAGACCAATTGTGACCCTTGGCTATCGTATGTGTGTTTTGCATTGCAGGCAAGACGTCAAAATCCAATTAAAATGTCCAAATTTTCACTTTATTTATTTTTTATTCAAACTCACAAAACATACAGGGACAATCGCCAGGGGGTGACATACTTTCAAGGACAAATTTTCAGAATATCATATTACATAAATATACTAAAAAGAGCAAATAAATTCAAAGTTTTACAAGCTTTCGTATTCGTGGAATGTCTAATGGTCCTAATAAATTGCTTGACTTCATTTTCAAAAATGCAAAAGAGTGGGTTTTGATTAGTGTAACGACATTCCAAATTTTCGCTTGACTTGGACATCGTTGAAGAGGGTGATTCCAGTGTCAGCTCAACAACTAGCGACAGAGTTGATGACAGTGGAGAGGTGGGAAAAATGGAAAATGAGGAAAAAATCGGCGACAATAAGGATGCAGCTGAACGCCAACAGCTACCGCTAGCGTACCAGCAGAAACAGCAGCCTCGGACACGAGTGAGTGAGTGGGAAGTTTTGTAGTGTGTTCCCAGAAACAGCTATGCAATTTGTTCACGTAGTTACATCCACGCTTGAAGGAAAACTACCCCAGAGCGAGAGCGGAGGAAACCCGATCATGTACAAGTTCAGAATTTAACTGACAAGTGACCAGCTGGTAAACAGGAGGCCCTTGAGCAGCTAACAGTGCTGTAATTGCACACTGGCGGTCCATCCTAATGTATCTCGCTGCTGCGTGAAACCAATAGACCCTTTCGGTTTAAGGACGTGAGATTTGGAGTGTGCATGCTCTTTGCAGACTATGTGGGGCAGAAGATGCACAAATCCTATTTAAAGGGTGGGGAATTATAAGTTCTTTCATTTTCCCCACAGTAAAAGGCAGTTTACAGCGAGGATTCGGACTATAAACAGGAATATTTTTTGTTGCGGGAACATTCTAGGGTGTGCAGCGTACATTTTGTGTCTGGTTTTCGAGATTAAGAATTCTTTATTCAACCTACTCCAAATATCGATTGATGTTTGGGTACCCAGAGGAACATTAGGATATGAAAACGCGTCAAGCGTACATCCAGTCAAGGAAATTTAGAGTTCAGTTTCAAGTGCTGCTATTCGTGTCAGTTGCATGTCGTTAACAGAGGCTGTCATGTCACTGATGACACACTGGGTTGCTAGGGCAGGCGCATCATATGACATTCGCGATATTAAATATTAATGCTTAATTCTAAACCCCCTTTCTCACTGATAAAACTCCACTAAAACATATTGGCGCCCCCCTTTTAAAATTGTTCTGGCAAATAAAAAGCCGGAAAAAAGTGGAGGCTGGATCCGAAATTCTTCTCCCCCTGACGATATAGCTAGACTAAGCTCTATGAGTTTTCTCCTACAAACTGAAAGCATTGATTTCTTCAGCGCAACAGAGACTTGATAGACTATGTTGGCAAGATACTGTCAAGGCAAGTCCTTGACATTGTTATTTTCAGCACAGATGAAAATCCGAAATCAAATGTGTAGCGTTCAGCCAAACGGTAATGATATGGCCATGTATTTTACATGTGTACCTGCGCACTTATCCATGTTAAGAGGCGATTAGGATCATGTGTGCTTGCAAATTCGTCGCAAGAACTCTGTAGCCATTAGCTGACTTAAGGCATGGGACCCAATCATAGTGGTGTTAATGACATTATTTCATGTCCGCAAAATTAACTGGCGAGCAAATGCCACTTTGTTGGCTATATATAGCAAGTAATTATGAAATCGAAATCACAAGGAAACCAAATTATTATTGCAAGCAGCGAAATGAAAACCACACCTACACTTAGCTCTGAGGGGCTAAGTTCTGTAATGTGAGCCCCTCAGAGCTTACCTAGACTAAAAACGTTGCATGGCACTACATTCCCCCTTTGGCTTAATATTTTTTTGCGTAGAGTTTAACATCTACTTAAAGTCGAATATAGCCTATATATGACGGACGGTGAATGACGGACCGATTTCCACTAGGATCTTTGCATAACTATGGTTCGAATTACCGGGGGGATTGGTGGAGTCTGACCCCCTTAATTAAGACTTGAACCCCCCTAAAGGAGGTAAAAAAAACAGGTTGGAGGGTTCAAAGCATGAATCCTTATTCTGCCCGTCATCATAAATATTACAATGCATTTCTTCTACATGCCTGGAAGAATCTTGTGATATGATTTTACATACCCCTTTAAGTGGGCCATACCATTTCTTAACCTTGACATTAGCTGAACATCTCATCTGCCTGTGTCACACCCACTCCCTTCATTGGCTCACATTTGTGTGTGTTTCGCAAAACGGTGAAGGCCAATGTAAGTAGCCATCTAGCTAGTCTAATACACTTTACCTTCTTACCCTTATGAGTGTATGAATTGCATTGTGTCAAGTGTCTACGGATGAACGCTAACATTTACTATGGCTAGGTATTTCAGTATAAAAGGTCTTGATAGGTTTTGATAGCATTGTTTCATATTGCATCGCAAGGTTTTCTTCTGCGCGTAAAAGATGTTGTAAAATGTCAATATGCCTTCATAAATTCTGAAGCCATGTAACGTTAGCTCACGAAAAGGCTCAGATTTGCATAAATTAGTTTGCGAGGCTCATTAAGCAATAAGGTAGAAGAAGCCAATATTCCGACTATTGTCACGGCTAAAGGGCGCTGTGAGGCACGACACAAGGCAGAGCCATCAGAATAAATGAAAAAATCCAAGACAGATGAAAGTTGGTGAGTTTTGAATTTTTTGTAGTTATTGCCATTCTTGCAACATCACATCAATTATATCAACATAGCCAATAGGCAATCGCTTTGTCGTTTGCATTTCTTAATTATTACTGGTCACACATTGGCCTTGGTTGATCAGTCAATAAATTGTTTGATTGTTAATCAGGCGAACTTGATGCAGTGATGGGCGATGTTACTGAAGGCCTTCTTAACATCTGATAGCACTACACTGGTCATATCTAATGCTAGCTAATACTGGTGCTCAGTCATGATGAGCAGTGAGATAATGGAGGATCAGTTGTACAGATAACGTTACGTTTTGACATCATTATAAGACAGTGGTTCTCAAACTCGGTCCTGGCGACTCACTGTGCATGCTGGTTTTGTTCAAACCACAAGTGCAATCTTGGGATTGTAACAAGCTGTTGATTTGTCTTAATTAGATGCATTTATGTTTAGAGCATTTATTTATCCTCTTAAGCCACATTTGACAAATCTATACATGCCATGAAGAATAAAAATATGACCAAGGGTCCTGTAGCTTACCGGCAAGCAATCTTATAGTGATGATACAAGTTATTAAAATTTCATGTGAATTTTGACCTATGAATCATTGAAGGTCAATGTCAAGGTCACTGAATAAAAGTTTGCATACATTTATTAGACTTCCTGTAATACAATCCTAAGCTCTGAAGCAGTTTTGGTGATACAAGTTATTGAAAATTCAGTATGTCAATTGTGAACTCTAAAGGTCACAGAGGTCAAGTTCAGGTCAGCAAATGGACTTTCTAAATGTCTCTATATAAACCTTGGCTCAATTTATTGCCATTTTGGAGATAGAAATCATTGTAATTTCACTGTCAAGTTTGACCCTTAAAGTTCACTCACAGTCAAGTTGAATATCACCAAATGAAAGTTCATATGTGACTTCTTAGATGTCTTTAACACAAACCGAGGCTCCATCTGCGTCCACATTACTGATACAAGTCATTGAATATTCACTAGGTCACATTTGACCTTTGAAGGTCAATACGAAGGTCACCAAATGAAAGTTCATATATAACTTTTTATGTCTCCAATACAAACCTAGGCTCCCATCTGTGACTGTTTGGGCAATACAAGTCATTGTAATTGTATTAAGTCAAGTTTGACCTTGAAAGGTCACCAACAGTCAAGCTGAATGTCACCAAATGAAAGTTCATGTGTGACTTCCTTTTTTTCTGTGATACAAACTTAGGCTCCATCTGTGACCTTTTTAGTGATAGAAGTCATTGAATTTTCACTAAGTCAGGTTTGACCTTCGAAGGTCAATATGAAGGTCACCAAATGAAAGTTCATATATGACTTCCTATATGTCTCCAATACAAACGTACACTCTATCTGTAACAGTTTTGCTGATATAAGTAATTGAAATTTCACTGTGAAGTTTGGCCGTTGAAAGTTACTGAAGGTCAAGTTCAAGGACACCAAATGACATTCCATGCATGACTTCCTATATTGTCCACAATACAAAACTAAGCTCTATCTGTAATAGTTTTGGTGATGGAAGTCATTTAAATTTCACTCGGTGAAGTTTGACCTTCAAAGGTCAAGTTCAATGCCACCAAATGAAAGTTCATACATGACTTCCTATAAGTGTTCAATACACATGTTCCCAATCTTCAATATTTTCAAGCCTAGAAGCCTTTGAAAATTGTAACATTTTGCTTGATCTCAAGTTTGACCTTTCAAGGTCATCTGAGGTCAACTTTAACACATTCATAAAATAGGTAATATATGACTTCCTATGTCGATAATACAACTCAATCTCTATCTGCAACCACTTAGCTTCCACAGGCTATTTCGCCTATTCTCCATAAGACCCAATGTTAAAGTTCCGTTGATTCAATCAAAATGGCACTCGCACTGCGCATGAAGTGCATCAAGGCGAGTTGATTGTCAGATTTAGGAAAAAAGCCATCATACAGTTTTTGAGAATTAATTTTTTGAAATTTCAAGTCCCCCTCTTTTAACATTGTTAAATTTTCCTTGACCTCAAGTCTGACCTTTCAAAGTCATGAGGTCAACATTAACATAGACAAAATATAGGTCTAATCGAGGGCTGACTGCAATAAACAGTTATGTCCAATATATAACATCTGGACATAACTTTTTATTGCATTCAGCCCTCGATATATGACTTCCTGTATGTCAACAATTCAAATTTAATCTCTATCTGCAACCATTTGGCCTCCACAGGCCATCTTGCATATTCATAAAGTACACTAGACCCACTCAGGGCTTTCAAAAGTTTTTGGAGTAGGTGGCTGGCAGAGTAGAGTAGGCGGCTGTGGCTGGCGGTGGAGGTGCCGAGAATCCAAGCATTGAGGGCGCAAAGCCCTCCAGGGGGTATTCTACCAGGAGAATTTAAAAATTTGAAGCTCTGTGATGCATTCTGGTGCCTTCTAACATCGATTTCCTTGTCATTTGGTGATGTAAATTAAAAATTTTTTTAGTTTTAGCATATATATTTTTGAGGATGCTTGTCATTATTTGCTCATGATGCATTACTGTATACATGTATTGTCACTTCCGATTATCAGTTATTAGAATTAGATACACGCAACAAACCCCTTTGTGCAGAAGCCAAATCAGAAAATGTAAGCGTTCCCCTGTTTAAGACTTTATAATTCAAGATATGAGCTTCACAGCGAAGGGGAAAATGGCTTCAGTGAAATTAGAAACTTGAAGCATTTACAATACCATCGTATTTCAGTTTATTTTCAAAATAAAATTTTTGGACATTTCATGAAATGGCTGGTGTCAAACTTAAGTCATTTCATAACATGACTAAAAAAATTTTATCAATTCAAGAAATGACTGGTTTCATGATCTGACTGAAACATATTGCCCTTAATGTAACAAAATTTTAGCTTTTTCCTGTTCCTGGACAGAAAGAGTTATTTCCCAATTGCTTATACCTAAAGTAAAAGGAGAGGACTGATCTAACTTTGCTTTCGTGACTTGGGTAATGAATTTTTCAAATGGTATCCATTTTCTAGGACATTAAAAGGTAGATATAGAGCTGGTTTGCTAACAGAGAATTTTCTTGAGCGTACAAGCATTTAAGAACTTTCTAGAATGTTGTGCAACTTCCAAGAAGTTTCAAGAATTTTTCTAGGATGTTGGAGAACTTACAAGTATTTCAAGAACCTTTTAAAATTTTCTAGAGCCTTCCATAGTAATATCTATACAGCAGCTCACCACTCACCACCTCAGTTTAGTTCTAGCTGCCCAAGTAAACATGCAGATATCTCAGAATTTTTCAGAGCTGGCATCAAGAAGCTGCAAAGCATTCTCAAGATGCATTCTGCAATGTATGTGACCAATTTATCAAAATAAGAGCAAAAAAGTACTCTGTGACAGCAACTGTTAAAATGTAAGAAGCCAATAAGGTATATTTTGGCATGCCTGTCGAGGATCAACACAAACTCTGGGCACCTCATTTTACCTAAGACCACTGCAAAAAAACTCAAGAAGGTAAGACAGACAATTTTTGCTTGTTTAAATAGGAAGATTTGATATTATACAAATTAAATAAAATTTGATTTATGTTTTGTTTTATTCATACCTTATGCAATGAAAATGTGCAAATGTCCCATTTTTACACAGAAAATAGGCGAATTCCTAATTTTCATTATCTTGGTCACAAAAGCAAAGTTTGAAGGAAATAATAGGCATTTTCTATTCTTTTTACAACATAAGCAATAAAGAAATAACACACAAAACCAGGAAAAAAAATGTGTCACATAGTGTTATAGAAGTAACTTGTATTAACATGTTAACGTAGGTGTCCTGAGTGAGACGCCGTTTGATAACCATTCCCTGAGTGAGACACTTTCGGCCTGACCCACTTCCCAGCCTTTTTACGGGCATGGAAATGCCGGATCAGGGGTACCTTTCCCTAAAGCGTAGTTCGTAGTACTTACATAGTTTGTTCATTGACAGTCAATGATTCCAACCATGTAAGTTAACATCAGTGATTTCGGGAAAAGCGCCCCAGAACGAAGCGCGAGTTTGAGTAATCTAAACAGGCTTAAGAGTCTATTTGCCAAATTTCAGATGTATGTATACAAAAGTGACGGATCTGACAACGGCGTGAACGATTAAATCAGTTTGGTGACGCTCTTTCACACTTAAAGAGTGTGTATTTTCACTGACTGTCCTGCTTTATAGCTAGTTTTACACTGTTTTTATACTGCTTTGTCCAGCCACCGAAAATATTGACTATTGTGTGACATAATCTGTGGTCAAGAGACGAAAGAAGCAGAAATGTCGGATGTCTGGGTGGGTTACCGCCGCAGGGAAGAATCATGGAGAAAACGCAGCTGTTTTTTTTTTTATTTCTGAAACATGACCGTACGCATAAAGATGTAACGCTAAACCATTTCCAAATAACTATTCAAATTACTTAGCTAAGCGAAAGCCAATACAGATGCTGATTTTGCCAACTCAGGATCAACCTTTATCAATACATGTTACTTTAACACCATTACATTGACTAATAACTTAACGCCATCATTTTATATTTGTAGTTTAAGGGAAATTTCAATTGAATGCCTGCAATAAAGCTTCCCATGCAGGACACAGTTCCGTAAACTGTCGGTAATCAAAACATTCGATATTAAATGATGGTTCTTTTTAGATATGTTAGCAAGACATGGTGCATCTTTACCTTTCTTGTTAAAGAAGGACAATATTGTTGAGGTTTTTCGTATTTTACTTGGGGTTCAGCCATCTCGTATCCTTGGTCAAACGGCGATGCGAATTTTTGAACGCAGGCGATGTAGTAATTTTCTGCCTGCGCAAGCACCTCAAGTCTTTATCAAAACTGCACGAACAGGCTCGTTCATGCGCGATGAAGGAAACCATGATGGCTTACTAAAGCAAGGAAATAACACAATGACTCCTTTTATTGAAAATATGGCTAAACTCCGGGTTTAAAAAAACGAGGAAGGTGACAAAAAGAATTTCATGATATGGAGAATAGGAGTCGCGAGTAGCCGGTCGTCATGTCCCGAGTAAACGGCGATAATCGTTGGTAGCCAGCTACTTTTGAAAGCCCTGCCCACTTCCGTCAATTCAATCAAAATGGTGCTCGCACTGTACATTGATGGTACCAAGGAAAGTTGTCACGCAGTTTTTGAGAAATAATTTTTTTTAAATTTCTCAGTCCTATCTTTAACATCGGGGCCAAAATTTCAAGGTCCCACAAAACGGACAAAAATGATTAAATCAAAAATCCAAAAAAAACTTCTAGAGATGTGGTCTAGTAGTATGTCATGGCAAATTTACACAAAAATTCATCAGGCCAAAAAAAAAAAAAAAAAATTCCTGACGACAGACGGACGCCACACCACGACAATAGCTTATCGGCCCATGGGGCCCGTAAGCAAAAACATTTCATATGCCAGTAACCATACCACTACTTAATTTGCTCCAACCTCATGGCTGAAGCTAAGCAGGTGTGGGCTTGGTTAGTAACTGGATGGAAGAACACCTGGGAAAACCAAGTTGCTGCTGGACAAGGTGTTGGTCGGCCAGTAGTAGGTTGCGATGTTCCCTCTGGTGGAATAATCCCCAATGCCCCACCACAGTGATGGGGACACTGTACTGAAGGAGAAGCAGTCTTTCCGATGAGACGTGTGATCTCACTGTGGTCATTATTTATTTTTTTTTTTTTTTTAAATCCCGCCACCATCCCCCCGCCCTTTGGAGGTCAGCTTTATTTTTATTATTTACATTATAATAGCCAAGTGGCCTCTGTGTGTGTGTGTGTGTGTGTGTGTGTGTGTGTGTGTGTGTCCGGCCTCTCAGTGCTAGATTCCACCGGGCGCGTATCTGCAGCATAGCAGGAGCGACGCCGTTTGGCTCAGTCTTGCAGGCGACTGTGTCCGGCCAATCGGTGCTAGACTCCGCCGGGCGCGTATCTGCAGCATAACGTGAGTGAAGCTATTATAATATAGACATGCAGGGGGGATTCCCCCTTTGTCCTCTCCTGGGGATTCCCCCTTTTGAACCCAAGCCAATTCATCCACAGGAGTCCCGAATCCCAAAAAACAGATGCCAGGCTGCAAGAGAAAGTAGCGCGTAATCTACAGCATAACGTGAGCAACGCTATTATGCTCTGTCTTGCAGGTGACTTCGTGTTCCACTGAGCGTGGAATGTCAGCGCAGCGTATAGTTTTAGTTACTATAAAAACGTCGGTTGCGTGACAGCCACCTTAGTGTTTGTGGAAACACCACTGCAACGTGATGACATCATAGAGGTGCATGTGATGACATCATAATGGTGCATTGTTCGCTATAATATAAAGACAAAATCACATAAAATAGAACCCGTGGATCGCCACGGGCAGAGTGCTAGTCATTATTATTATTATTATTATTATTATTATTATTAGTGGGCACGCATGTCCTTCCCACTCTTTATTTCTGTCTTTCTTCCTTTCTTTGTTCTCCGATTTCTGTGCCAACACACCAATCCTATATACTTTAACATAGAAACTTCATTCAAACTTAAAAAAAAAAAAAAAAATCAGCTTGTTCTGAATTATGTAGCTTGAATTTATCTTCTTGATATCTTTCATACTTTTTGAGTTAACTTTTATTTCAATATTTTTGTCCTGTAGGAAACAATGAAACAGATTTTTCAAAATGTAGCTATTTTCAGCTATTTTTTACTTTGTCATACTTTTAGCTAGAAATGTCATTCAAACTTGAAAATGTTAAGCTAAGCTTGGATAATTTTTGTACTGTTCAACTTCTTTGCAACTTCTATAATTTTTTAATTATAATCTTTAATATTTTTTTTTTTTTTACAATTAATTCTGGGAACTTAGTGTGGTGACACGATGGTTAGAGTGGCGAACAGCTGCAAAACCATCAAGAAGTCTTCTCTTAAACTTGCTCCAACTCCCATAGTTTTCACTCTGCATGAATATTTTTATATCCAAGTTGTAGCAAAAGTTGCGCTGGTTTCGAAAATGTAACTATGGAAGCAACTGGACAAAAGGCTTTGGCTGTATGAGCCGAAAAGCAACGGGACCGCTCACCGAAACTATTTCTAGACAAGAAAATTCAGGTTGCGAAGGCTAAACGCACAGTTTTCTAACTTGCTGGTGTTCCCATATTTTTGGCACTACGAACACAATTTTGACATATTTTACTCAGCAGACTCTGCTCCTTCGTATGTTACCTCCATTTCATAGATTGGACTTACCATTGAGTTAGAAGTCGCAATATGTAAGAAACGCCTGCGCTAAAATCTCCATTGGAGTAAATCAAATGATTCAGCCATTTACTCAAATATCTTAGATATGGATCATTTGCGGTTCGATTCTGCCCTCTGCTGGCCTTTTTCCAGGCCTCAACATAATCAATGTTCGGAGACAAAGACCGATATTACTGTAAAAAAGAATAATACTGTGTCAAACTCAGTGAAACAATTTCCGGTATCGTAGTTGGTGCAGTCGCTCAAACCAGCTCCAGGACAGCACATTGAGCGCTGGAAAGAACAGTCTTTTTTGCTGGGTGCGTCCAAGAGATCACCTTACAGTAAAAATGGCAAAGCGGAAAAAAAATTGCTCGAGATCCTAAACCCGCATGTAGCTAACAGCAACTGTTTGCATTAGCTAAATATATTTATGATCGTATCTACAACAAGCGAAATATTGGTATCAAAATAGAGCTAGTTAAGTACAAAGAACCTCCGTATTCTATAATAGAAAAGTGACCCGTGGTTCAGTTTTCCTTGGGGGTCAATACTCTAACATCTGTACTTTTTGAGCGGTCTGAACCTCAAACCATAATATAACCACCTCCATGTTCTACTGAAGGGGTTAAACAGTCATTTTTGAAACGTTCTCCAACTCTATGGTGCATATAAGTTCTATGGTTGGGTGACTAAATTTCAAATTTTGACTCACTGGTCCAAAGGAGTTGTTCCCAGTCCATTGGTGTCCAATCCTGTCTTTTTTTGATGTTGCCAGCTCTTGGCAGCAACAGGACCAATCAGAGCATTTTCACACAGGCATCTGGAAAAATCTGCCGCTATTAATATCATCACAGAGTTGTGGTGCTGTCAATCGCAATTTTTTTTTTTTTTTTTTTTTTTTTTTTTACTTGACGTACACGTAGACTGCATCAAAAGATGGAAGCAAAAAAACGAATAAAAAACGAGGCAAATGTGACGTCACCCATTGGTTTCCGCATACCATTGAGGAAGCCTCGATTTTGGCAATTTGAATTGCGCCATTTTGTCATTTTGAAACCGGATGCGATTCCTATTGGACGAGAGCGTGAACTGAATATCCGGGGAGAAGCGAGGGCTGGATTTACTGGTGGATCTTACCGTATCAGACAAGGACCAGAGTGTAGCCACGCCCCTAAAGCATATACTGGCTTTATCCTTTATTCTAGTGTATTTGGGACCATAATTTACAAAAAATGAACATCATGATATATTGGAGGAGACTTGAAACTTGCTATAGATACAATTAAGTAATGTGGAAAATCATTATTTAAATAATAAATCAGGTGGGAAAGTATGGTCAATTTCTCATAAACTTCTATAGGACTGAACTTCTTTCTGCAAGCACCGACGTCGCCATCTGCTGGCCATTAAATAGAATGCAAATTTTGGAGATTTCTGCATTGGCCTCAGTTTTCAGACCCGAGTGCTGCATCCATCTTTTTATACAGTCTATAGTCGTGCACAGATAAGGAACATCAGTGGCACTTCTGTTTTGCGCCTCCATTGACACTAGTTTTTAGCAAACCAGTCTCTTTGAAAAGCTTGATGGTACGTCTTACAGTGCCATGTCAGCATTTAATGTCTCCACCATTAGGTAAGGCCACAATACGGCTACCAAAAATCTCAGAGAGCTCTTTCCATTGTGCCATTGCGTTTGACACTGAGACACTGCTAAAAGTTAATGTCACCGTATATCCTGAAACAAAATTTTGAAAAATTTTGCAGAAAGGTGTTGCCTCATGCCAGTTTAAACATTTTTAGCATGAATAATCGTGGAATGATCCTTCAAATATGCATTCAGGCAATGCAAGAGGCAAAAAAATAAAATAAAATGTGTCACACCTTTCAATTGTTATACCAAAAAAATAGCCCCGCAAAGCAGGCGTTACCCCTCAGCCCCTAGATTGTTTGGAATGAATGTGTGTCTTTTCACAATACTGGAAAGATTCCTGGGGTGATTGTTGTTCATCGTTTTATTATCAGCAGATAATGATTGATGCATTTAATTCATGTTCATTTTGTTTAGCACATATAGTGAGGTTAAAACTCAGACTTGAACCTCAGTAGTCTTTTTTAAATTAAATCAATTAAAATTATTTTTGGCTCAGATAAGGACACCAAAATGCGACATCAAAAATTCATTCTTATAAGCAAGGATTTGGGAAATTAAAATGAAGAAGTATTATGCTGATTTGCCCATAAGTCATTTACTCACAGTCCAGTGAATAAATTCCACTTAGTTGCAAAACTTTCCTGGTCAGCACATAGGAGGATATCAGACTGAAATTATCAGATAGCACAGCGGACACAAGGGCCAAAGACTAACGACTTACCACAGCAGGCAGGTCAAGAGTGAGACACTGCTTAAATGTAGGTGCAACTTCACAGATGAATTTACTTTCCTTGCGCCGATAAACCAATCTCTTCCCTGGTAATTTCCTTCGATTTTGAAAAATACTAACACAAATACTAAAAATCATTTCGTGTCCAGTAAATCACGACCGTTACCACAGACAAATTTTAATTTTAATTCTTTGATTATAATGCGTGTCAATTTAAATTTTCTTCCCATTTGATGGAATGGCGCTGTGCACACATTTGCTCAGCCACAAACAATTTCCAGTATGTTGCTGTGAGTCGGCTATTTCTGCTGTTATAAGTATTGTGTCCACAATTTTGAATGCCGCAACAACTGACGTGAAAAGGGAATTATGATAAAAATCGTCCGAATCCATCCTTATGCTTAACCATCGTTCTGCAATTGGCCATCCTCCCCCAAGGTAAGATGTTACAGACTGGTATTTTCATGACTTTTCCGTATAATTTATGTTGTTGATTTCATATTTTTAGGTTTAACGCGATTTCTCGTTGCGTAGTGACAAATTCGTTAGTACGCATTTCTTGTACACCGTAATCCATCGACATGAATGTTATGCTTCAGAATAACGTTGTCCTCCAAAATATCGCATGAATTAATTGGACAGACGTTACCCGTAAGCAGAGATGACAACTTCCGAAATTCAATATGAATCGGCATTTTTATTCTCGTTTTGCAGTCGCACTTTTGTTACCCAGTATCGTGAAGAGACGCATAAATTGATGAAGGCGTATTCAAGTTATCCTGCGGGACACAAAATTGAAAATGGCGGCTATACTGGACGTCCGAGTGCCATCAAATTTGACAGGCTTCTACAAGTACAAGACGAAGCAACAGAGCAAAAATGGCGTAAATTGACGAAGCCATTTTTAAGTTATCATGCGGAAAACAAAATTCAAGATGGCAGCTATGGCGGCCATACTGAAAATCCAAGCGCCATCAAATTCGATAGGCTTCTGTAGGTACATAAGACCAAGCAGCACAGCAAAAACGGAGTTGACAGGCAGAGGCACTGTCACTTAATCTTGCGGAATGCTAAAGTTTACAGGACAGACGAACAGATGGACGGACATTGTACGTGACGATTATATCCCGCTGCCCCTTACTCGGAGCTGAGGGGTGATGATGTTTTCAGTGTTGTTTATTACCCATATTATGCCTCAATATACTTGAGGGAACTTTTTTTTTCTTAGTTTTCATTGCCTACAATAGTATTTTTCCGATACATTATCACCAAAAAGTTAGAGAATTAATAGGACCCCTTTTAGAGAAAAGTGTTGGTGTATTATCATCACTGCACTTAACTGTATATTCTGCCACCATTTCCAAACTGTATACTAAACCTTCACCCAGTGCCATGTCTACTCGTGCCATTAACTGCTTGGATTTTGCAAAAAATTCACAGTAGCATCAAGTCTTGGACATTCGGTCACAAGCAGGGAGATGGGAAAGCCACAGGCGCTGGCCTTTGCATGGTTACCACATAGACTATATAAAAAGATGGACGCAGCACCCGGGTCTAAAAAGTGAGGCCGATGCGGAAATCGCATTATATTTAATGGCCGGCAGATGGCGACGTCGGTGGTTGCAGAGATAAGTTCAATGCTATTAAAGTCTGAGAAAATGACCCTACTTTGCCAGCTGATTAATTATTTCAATAATGATTTTCCATATCATTTTATGGTATCTATCGCAAGTTTCAAGTCTCCTTCGATATATCGTGATGTTAATTTTTGTAAATTATGGTCCCAAGTAGACTAGAATAAAAGATAAAGCCAGAATATGCTTTAGGGGCGTGGCTATCCTCTAGTCCTTGTCCAATATGGTCAGATCCAGAGGCACGGTCCTCCCCGGATTTTCAATTCACGCTCTTGTCCAATAGGAGTCACATCCGGTTTCAAAATGACAAAATGGTGCTGTTCAAATTGCCAAAATTGATGCTTCCTAAATGGTATGCTGAAACCAATGGGTGACGTCACTGTTGCTTCGTCCATCTTTTTATACAGTCTATGGTCCAATCCCAAACCGGCCCCCATCCACTAGCACTTCACTACCGAGTGTCACTCCATATGAAGACTCCCGCACTGCTATGGAGGGATCTTCATAAAGGGGGAGATTGTAAAAACGTGTATAAACTTTGGGATGCCCTTCCCCTTCATCCAACGGGAGGCGGAGGTAATCATCACCATGCCTACCGATAGGTGCGTCGCATTGTATACGATGGTCCAGTTCCCTAATTATACATTTCTTACCCAAAATATTTTTTAAGAGGGTAATGTAATTAAATAAAATTTATATTAAAAATATTGAATACACAGCATTGACAAAGATGAAAGCGTTTGTGCATGAAATGGCACATTGTGAAAAAGAGCAATCATTGATTCAATAAATAAAACTGTTTTCTCGGGTTCACATCTGCATGTTCATTTCAAAATACAATGTAACCTTTAGTTGCGTGATATGCACATGAAATGGTCAATCAAATGTCCGTTTGAGGTTAGGTAATGTTTTACTTATCTTTCGGAAATAGCCGCATGGAACTGACATTTGTAGGTATGCAGCGTTTTTTCCATCCCGGACACAAAATAAATGCTGCACTTGAAAGGAGGGTGGTTTGTAAGCTTGCATCGGTGTAGACTCGCTGCCGAGGGTTAAATCAGCCACTTACTCCATGGACAGTGGTTTGGGATGACACTCAATGTGGCGGACCCTCCGCGGGAACGCGCAAACGGAGGGCGAGTGGATAGGGCGAGTGGATAGGGACCGGTTTGGGATTGGGTCCATGGGTTACCACTAACAGCAGCGCGTTCATGCGGATTCAAACTACGCAGGCTAGAGAATAAAGTCACACGGCGTGCGTCCGCTCGGCCCCAGAAGAAAGGCATGTCGGCGTGCTATGCCATCGAGCGATTTCCATCAACAGGAATGGGCGAACATTTTTGGATACCGTATCTCCTCCTCTCAATCAATCCACGGGCTGTGCCATTGAGGAATTTTCATCCAGATTTTATAACACTTCCATCTCAAGTAAAATATGAAAAGTTTTGATTAAGTTGGGTAGACAAAGTCAAACCACAACTCTTACTAATCGTGAATAAATCAATTTCTTATCATAATTACCTCCGCCAAGGAGGTTATGTAATTGTTGGAATCTGTTTGTTAATTAGCAACATTAAGGAAAAACTAATGGACAGATTTACACGAAATTTTCACAGTAGGTGGGAATGAGTCTCTTAGATCCCATTTGGGCTAGATCCGGAAGGGATTAAAGGAGGAGACAGCACCTCAGCAAAGTATATTTCAGCAGAAAGTAGAATTCTTGAAGTGTCTAAAACGCATAGTTTTATAAATTTTAATTTAGTAATGATTCAGTGCGACGCATTTTTAAACCAGAAAGTCTTCAAATCTGCATCAATACCAGGGGGCAGACATGTTTACTAGGGGAATCTTGGGCTGCGTTCGGAATGCACACTTGTCCACTCGCTCACTCACTCTCTCCATTGTTTTCAATGTAGAACTTTCACTACACCGTGCCCTATATAGTGGGTGAGTGTGCATTTCGAACGCCTTATCCAATCAAACGCCAGTGCCGCGGTGCTTGTGCGTCAGTTATTCTCTTTCCTTTCATTCCGGCCATGGAGGAGTTCAGAGGGCTTTCAGTAAGCTCTCTTAAAGACTTGGCTGCCCGCAAACTGTTTTTATTTAGGCAGTTGCAACGGGTACGGCAGTTTTCCAATGCATTTCAATGTAGATAGGTACAGCAGTCCCAATTTCAAACCCTGCCCTAACCTAACCCCGACGCCAACCTTAACCCCTAACCGAACCCTTCCCATAACCATAATCCCTAATCCTTATCCTAATCCCTTCAAATTGACTGCCGTACCAATAAAAACTGCCGTGTCTCTAGACACTGTGTTTTATTTAATCTGGCCTGATTAACAATCAAACAATTTTTCGACCGAGCGACCAAGACCCCAATACATGACCTATAATTAGAAATGGTAATGAAAGGTGAATTCCCATTGCCTACATTTATTGGGGCGAGCGCCCGCAGCGCGCGAGTCTCTTATTAAGCTATGTTTCCATTTATACGGCCGAAGTCAGGCGCCGGTGCAGACACGGGTACGTCAAAAATCGCATATCATTGTCTTTATATGAAGTGTTTCCATCCACGCGATTTTCACCCGGCTCCTGGAGCGGAGCCGCATGCGTGTTTTTCCGATCGGCCGAGGAGCGATTCCAGCTCCGGCGCACACGAATCGCACGAGGAATTCCCTATAGCTCAAAGGGGTTTCCCCACTTTATTTTGCTAACAAATGAGTACCTTTGAGGCAATGTGCATTTATCGCCCTGTTCAGGGCAGAGCCGAGGTTTCTGCAGCAACATACATGTATGTACCATTCTCAGTGAATCAAAAGCATACTACCGCTTTAAATGATGATCTGAGCTTTGTAATGCCGCAATACCTTTGTGATTTCAGTATATCAGAAGTGTTCCTGTGTATCACACGCTTACGTTTGTTACAAGATGATAACAGAGTAGTGGTTTTCATGTGACAGTTTTACGGAGTTTGAACATAATTTCATCTAATTCTTGCAATTCAGAGGATGAAGCAGAATCTTCAGAATATCAGACTTTATTATTCAGCAGAACAAAATTCCAGCCATCTTTATCTTTTTATCTTCCTTAACGGTGCTTTCTTTTCGTTCGTTTCTTCTTCTGTATTAAAATGTAGCTTAATTATTATGAGCTCTTCGTCCACCATGAGGTGATGTTTAAGTAGTGCTGTGTTGGGTCCTGCCATGACTATGAAAATGGATGAATAGCGTAGTTCAGCCGTTTATATGGACACACTGAGGACGCATGCGATGCCCCATGTCTACCCCGCAGCTGACTTCAGCCGTATTAATGGAAACATAGCTTTAGTCAGCTCAATGCGCCCCCTGTTAGTATGTATGTATGTTTGTCATCAACCGACCGGCTGCTCTGCTCGAAATTGCCAACAGAGCTGACCGATGACCTGACCAATAAGGGACTCGCTATGCTCGCCCCATATATGCTCTGCATGCTACTAGTATAATTGATATGGCATTGTAATTCCAAAACTTTTGCTGACTTTGCAGCATTTTTTTTCACCGTCCTTGGGATTGTCACACAGCTGTGCAACCTTACACCGCCCTTTAGCCGTAACAACATTCAGAATATAGAACGGATTCTCGTAGCCTCGCAAACTAATTTCCGCAAATGTGCTGCTTAACGAGCAACATTAGCGCTTTAATTATAAAGACATATTGATTGGGGCAAGCACGAGTCCCTTATTAAGCTGGATTTATGGTTCTGCGTCGAACCGACGCCGTCGCTACGCAGAGCCTCCGCGGCTACGTGAACCCCCCTGCCGTGCACCTCGAAAATTTTCTAAATGCAAGTCAAAGCGACGCAGACCGCAAGGGCACTGATTGGTCCACTCTACTCGAGTCTCACGTGATTTCACGACGCGTCCTTCGGAAACCTGACGCCACCTAGCGCTTTGTCGGTGAATTGCTTCGCGGCACAGCACGACGCAAACGACCTCAACGCAGAACTTCGAGAGGTCCACGACGGCGTCGAGGCGACGGCGTGCCCTTTGCGTGGAGTCGACGCAGAACCATAAATCCAGCTTTTGTCAGCTCAATGCGCCCCCTGCTTGTGTGTATGTATGTCTGTCTGTCATCAACCGACCGCTCGAAATTCGCTCGCCCCAAACATGCTCTGCATGGTACTAGTATTGTACGTCGTCATTTATGCGCAGAAGACGCCTCATAATTTTGTGGTGCAATGCATAACAAAACATGCTTTCAAAAGTAAATTAGAAGGTTGTCGGTTTTTGCCAATTAGTCAGAGCAACTGTGGCTAATCAGGAGATGTAAACTGCGAAAGGTTAAGGTAATTAAGCATTTTTAAAGGAGAGGTTGCCGAGGATCAAATTCAAAATCAGAAGATTCCCCAAGTAAAAATGTCCGCCCCCTAGTATTGAAGCCAATTTGAAGACTCGCTGGTTTAAAAATGCGGTGCACTGGATCATTACCAAATTAAAATTTATAAAACTATGCGTTTTAGACACTTCAAGAATTCTACTTTCCGCTGAAATATACTGTAGTGAGAGGGAGGATTGCCGTCTCCCTGCGTTGGCTTAAGGGGGAGGGGCGTTTGATTTTTTTATGATGGTCACCTGTGCTTGGCGTGCAGGGAGGAGGACGCTGGATGAAAAGCGGACAGAAAACGGCGTGAGCCATGTAAGAGATGACCTGTTTTCCCTGTGGCGGCGGCACTGGGACGGGAGGGTGCTGCTCGCAGCTTTTAGTGTTGCCGGCAGTGAAGACAGTTGAATAGGGGAGTTGTTCCTGAATTAGGAGGGGAGGCTAGATACCTCCTTTAGGCAGTGAGGGACCGGGGTCTAGAGTGCCGCTGCCTGCTTGTAGTTACGAACTTGGCGTGTTTCAAAACCTTCCGCTTCCTTGACTTTTCGACGCTGATTGTATGAAACGAATTGTACTGGTTTTCGCCGATGAATGTATTGTACTGGTTTATGCCGATGGATGCATTGTACTGACTTTTGTCGATGAATGAATCGCATTGATTATGTTGAAGTGAATTACTGGGGCCATCTGTATTAAAGTGATTCTTTGATTCCATTGTCCGCACCCCACGGGGGGGTGTTGTCGCCAGACCGGGCGAGTAGGGAGCATTTGAAATATTTTAATGTTATTTGTCTTTTTTTGTATTGCGCAATTTTTTAAATAGATCTTAATATGCGGGATACTCTGCCAGGGGTTCTTTTTAGAGGCAACGCTGTGTATGAGGCCTCCTGTATCCCCTTAATGGTAGACGTGGTTTGCTCCGCCTGCAGTCGGGCGGGCTTAATTGTGCACTGTGCAATTTGATGCCGTGTGTCAATACTGTGAGATGGGCGCTGTTTTCCAATGGTGTGCAATGCAGTGATTTGTGAATGTATGCAGTTGCAGTAGTAATATTTAAGAGTGTGCAGTGTGCATCCTATGGTGTTTCATGGATGTATATTACGGGTTTGCTGTGCCGTGGTTGTAAGGGGGGTCACTTGTGGCCATTTCGAGAACTCTTTAGGAGCTTCTGGTTTGAGTGTCGGCTCTTATTAATGTAATGGTCAATAAAGTAATTGGGTTTTTATAATAAATCCTTGCGTGGGGTGTATTCTCTTGCCTCTGACACTGGACCATACCGGGTTAACAAAGGTAGTGGCAGCTTATGCTATGTTTAATAAAAATTAAAATTAAAGTTTATTACAATACTTTGCCGAGGTGCTGTCTCTTCCTTTAAGCAGCTGGGGGGACTGCTGGGTCTTAGCGGAGGTATGCGCTCTCCGAGTGCTCTGGTTAAAATGAGTTATTATTCCACACCAAATTTGCCATTGCAACTCCTCCGACAGATTTAAGCAAGTAACAAGCTCAGAAATGCTGAAACCCCGTGCGATCTCATGGCCATTCCCATAGTCGATTTTTAACTTGATGCACGTGTCCGCGAGAAGTGACACTGGCCATTGCAGTTTTATAGTTCTACTAAGAATTGCGGAATAATGTGTTTGACTCACAGGTTAATATAAAACGCAGTGTCTAGAGACAGCAGTTTTTATTGGTACGGCAGTCGATTTCAAGGGATTAGGATAACGCTACAGGATTATGGTTAGGGTTAGGTTAGGACAGGGCTTGAAATGGGGACTGCCGTACCTCTCCACATTGAAATGCATTGAAAAACTGCCGTACCCGTAGCAACTGCCAATATAAAAAGTGACAAACACATCGTGTTCGAAGATATCGTGAATGTAACGTTTCGAACGTCATTTCCCAATGAAACAACCAGAACGGCGATAAATATCAAGATTATGAAACGAAAGACTTACCCCACTTCGATGACGAATAAATCAGCTCGCCATGCTCAATCATTTGTTATAGTTTATGCAATAAAATCCATACTGGTCAGTCTCACGTGGGAAATCAACCAGAAATCAAGCTACTGCTACTTCTTCTACTTTAAAGTTTTAGGGATTTTAATTCTAAAATGTTGCATTACTGCCACCCTCAGGTTTTATGCTCTCCTATTGTTCTGTTTTGTCCAGCTTTCCGTCAGAAACTGGTTGTCCATTTCCTCCCGTGAACATTGTCCCCAGTTTCTCCCACGAATGTTGTTCATTTCCTCCGTCAAGGGGTTGTGCTTTAGTTAGCTTTGGTGTTTTTTTTTTTTTCAGCATTATTGCGCAGTACACCTTAAAAAAGGGCTATAATGCAAGCACAAAATTAACAGCATGCCATCTCTATAGGTTGTCACGTATCAAAGTTTGGTCAGGATCCAAGTAGAATTCCAGATCTGATGATCCAGAATTCTGAGAAATATAGGGTCAATTAAATATTCGCTGGTGTGCGGGAAAAAATTAAGCCAGAGACTTGCAACCCAGTGACCCCATGGTTTGGCGGAGGTTTGCACTCTCGGGGTGCTTCTAGTTGTCACATATCTTTTCTGTGCAAATTTTCTACATGATGCAAATATGTGCTCCGCTGTTGTAGCCTCAGGGCTTTCGCATTGATTGAAAAGCCCTGTTGGATGTTTTCCAATTATGAAAAGATAACTGTTCAAGTTGCTGTCTCCAGTTCTCAGACTGCTAATTAGCTCCACCAAGGAGGTTTTGTTTTCACCCCGATTTGTTCAATTGTGTGTGTTTGTTAACAGGAGAACTCAAAAAGTTATGGATTGGCATAAAATTCAATAGGATGGTGGGTGATAGTCTAAGGAAAAGTTGATTCAATTTTGGAAGTTATCTGGGGCCTATTGCACAAAAGTCGGATCCTGAGATCCTAGATCAACGCCAAAGCAAGGATTGCCATATCCCAAACAGCGCGTCGCTGGCTTAATTGATTGCACAAAGCCAACAGAGGGTGGAAGAGGATAGGCTAAGTGAAACCCGGTGCCGCTGATCCTGCTGAGTGCGCGCACACGGCTACCTCAAATAGACCCCAAGATCGACCACAGAATCGCTGATCATCACCATGGACACTAATGCCCGAATTCATAAAGGGTGATGATCACCCGATTATTTTAGTCACGTACAACTACTGTACGGTGGCTAAAACAGAGAGGTACACGTGTGGATAAACTCTTGTGACTAGCGCAATTCAGGTAGAACATAATCGGGTGTTTACTCATCCATGTACTAGTCCCCGCTTAGCCGATGTGCCGTGGTGTCATGTGACGCTCTGCATGGTATTACGTTATATGTGTACCAAAAGGGCATGCCTATCTGAAGAAACCCGGAGCTCGCGGCACATGTGCTCTGTTGATTTCCACTCAATTGAGAAAGTCAGGACCAAAATGTAGAAAAAACGCGCTGACAATTTCATACACCAATTTCAATTGATACACCACCCATGTCACCAACAACCATTTGGAATGCACCACATGCATAAAAGCGCACAGCAATACATAGTTGGTGTACTGGAAGGAGGGCATGGTTTCATCTTATGGGATGGTCAATGTCTGCTTCGATTAGGCCTAGAATATAACAGTATGATTCTTTGGAAATTCTGTATCGCTTGACAAATTTCGTGTCGCTATACTCTTCTAAAGGATTCGTCCTGTCTTTGAAAACCCTCAATTCTGCACCTTGCCTTTGGTCAGCCATCTCTTCCTGTGCTATTTCAATTATGCGCAAGAGATCCATGGTCATACGTCCAGCCACACAAGCAAGCCAACAGAGAATTTGTAGCTTGCACACGAGATAAACAAGCCCCTTGGGACGATTAGAATTTCTTTTGTTACTTAGACAGGTGTGACTAACCATGTACGTTGGATAAACAGCAGTTGATCTGATCTCTCTTTATGAATTCGGGCCTAAATTTGTCCGCTCGATCATCACCTATTTATACACTGTTCAGCCAAGTTAACCGTGATCAAGGGAAAAACACCCTTTATGAACTCTGGGGTAAGTAGCTGCAGCAGACGCATGCGCCAGCAACACTCAAAGACCACGTTCAGACAGAAGGACGATGGGATCTCTGAAATGCCTCTGCTTCCTCTTCTTTTAGTTTCTGTCTGAATGGTGCTAGACGCTTGAGAGGAGTATTACTCCCAATTTACATTAGGCGCGGCTGCGCCGCGGCACTCGGAGAAATACACAGCCATTCTAGTCAATGCTCGTGTTTACACCAGATGCGCCGCGGCGCGTATCAGCAGCGTCCCAGAAGCGGCTCGGCGCTCCGCTCCGCTCTGCAGAGAATACGCAGCAAGTCTATTTCTGCCGCTGGCGAGCCGCAGTCGCGCTGATCTGAATATAGCAGGGATACGTTTCCCATAGTTCGACCGTATACATTTAGTGGATCCAACTACGTTATTATTTGTGCTAATGGGAATCGCACACCAGATCGTGCCAGGAAGGAAGTAACTATCAAGGGGAATATACTTTTAACTAAAAGAAACCAGCCACAAATCTTTGATATAAAATTCGTTTATTACTTATTTTTCAAAGTTGTGATTTTGTTATAACTAAAACACGGGCACATTTTTTTTTTAATCTATGGTGTTCACGGCTGGACTGTAGTAGGTTCTACAGCACAACAAAGACGGAAATGACATTAAGTGCAATTAAAGCAGAAAAAAATAACAAAGCATTTAAGGTCGTTGCACAAATATGCAGGTAAAAATGACGAAATATGCGAAATCTGAGCAAGTAGATTGTATCAGCTGGCAGGACGCTGCGCTGACGTTCCGCGTTTGAGATGCTGCTGGTGTAAATTGAAGACGCGAGCATGACGGAACAAAACCGCAGCGCTGCGCAGGCGCGCCTGGTGTAAATCCCGGGTTAAAGTGAGCTAAACTCAAATAAAAGTAAACTCGGGAGGTGTGTCAGCGCCGTCAAAAGGAGTAGCTGATGCACTACGGCGTTACCGTGAACGAGATAAGCCGTCACTGTCAGACAGATTTAATGTCGAGCGAACCATGGAACACATGAATTTGTGTGTGACGTGCGCGTAGTGAAGAGTTGATGAAGTTCTACGAAACTGCGGAAGTATTTTCGTGTCTCGAATATGCCTCTGAAGTTCATCATGAGTCCTATTTTTGTCCTAGACAAACTGAATTGATAGTCCGATCTAGAAGACGTTTACAGAATAGTTGAGTTTACTTTCTGCTTTTAATCACCTCTGATGGAGGCATACTCAAATTAAAAAGTAGAATGTTAGCGTCAGAAAATTACGTCAAGGAGCCCTCTGAAAATGTTTGATTCCAGTATCGCGAAGCGAGCGACATTGCACTAGTGATGGCGAGATGATGCCTCATGAAACGTCAAAGCCTCTCAGCCGAATGAACCACCAAAATGGTTCGACCTCAAAGCTCCAAATAAGTACGCTAGGGACACCTAGTGGTGAATGAAATTATGATGAAAGAAAAAGTTTTTTTTTTTTTTTTTAAATTTATAGTTACAGATTAACAGCTCAAAATGCATCCAAAGCAAAACATCTCTTAGAAGCATTCCTGTAAAGAGCAATACAAGAAAAAAACAAGACAGGAACAATAATAAGAAAAGGAAAGAAAGGCAGAAAGAAAAAAAAACATTTCATCTCATGCTAGGGGGTAGGGTTTACAAAAATACATTCAATGCAGTACAAAGTTCCACAGTTTTAAGTGCCTTAAGGTTTCCAGAATGTTTAATAGAAATAATATATTGTCTGACCTCATTATAGAAGGCAGTAAAACGTGGCTTTTTTCCAGAGTATTTACAGCAATGGATGTGATATTTTGACATCAAGAGTCAGAGATTTATCAAGTAAGCAGACTTGCTTTTTGGTGTACAATTCTCAAATAGACCAAACAAAACATTTTTCCAAAAGAAAGAAAAAGAGTTTCCAGTCAACCCAACCGAAAATGTGACGTCACGCAACGTCATTTTGCCAATGCGAATCACATCTCGACACGAAGCCTCGCTGGGATGGGGACCCGACGTACTCGACACACGCCTCGATGCAATCCACAACATCACCACATTGCACTCGTGTTCAGCATAAGGCAACGACTCTACCTTATCCGTCGCAGTCTGAATAAAGACGGAGAAAAGTAGCAGCAGTGCTGTAGGTAGGGGGTTACCGCAGCGATTTAAGACCGCGCTGAAACACGGTAACCTACTTCATGCGGCACTGATAATTTTCTACTTTGATGGAAGTCTCAACTTGGGGAATAAGGAAAAATCTGATAATGACGGATTCTAAAAATGGTTAAAATGTTACATGGAAGGGGGACTGATTGAACTGTGATGGTCACTGTCACATGAATACTTTAACATAATGATCGAATATTGGCTATTTTATCGACATCAATGGTCACAAGTTTCTAAGATAATTACTCTAGACCTACTATAATTGAGATAGCAATGTTTAGTGCACAATTCAGAATGACTGTTAAGGACATTGATTTTCAATTTTGGTGACTGCTGAATTAGGTGAGGTGAAATTGGCTGGAGACAGGAGCTTAGCTAGTTTGTAATCTTGCTCCGGAGCTGGCTAGCTCACCGACTTTGTTTCCATAGTAACTAGTGCCATGGCTTCATTCACACGCTCTGTGCAACCGAAATGGGGCTTGAGATCAGGCTAATCCTGTGCCGATCCTGGGCTAATCCCTTATTCCGCCTTCGTGCAATAGGCCCCTGGCCGTTCAGACAGCAGTCGCATTGCAAAATATCAGATACGTATCGGATTTAGGACCGCATATGAAAGTGGCCTGGGTTGGATCGTTAAAAAATCTGATTTGTGCTGTTCAAACTGTCTTTAACAGATCGGATACAGGTCACATGTGAGCAAAAAAAATCGGATTTGGGCCATATTTGCTTGCTGTCTGAACCATAGACTGTATAAAAAGATGGACGAAGCAACCCTGACGTCACCCATTGGTTTCAGCATACCATAAAGGAAGCCTCGATTTTGTCAATTTGAATTGCGCCATGTTGTCATTTTGAAACCGGATGAGATTTCTATTGGACAAGAGCGAGAATCAAGATCCGGGGAGGGACGTGAGAGGTGGGTCTGACCATATCGGACGAGGACCAGAGGATAGCCACGCCTCTAAAGCATATTCTGGGTTTATCCTTTATTCTAGTCTACTTGGGACCATAATTTACAAAAATGAACATCATGATATATCGAAGGTGACTTGAAACTTGCTATAGCTACCATAAAATAATGTGGAAAAATCATTATTTAAATGAAAAATCAGGTGGGAAAGTAGGGTCATTTTCTCATAGACTTCTATAGCATTGAACTTCTTTCTGCAACCACCGACATCGCCATCTGCTGGCCATTAAATAGAATGCCATTTTACGGTACTTCCGCATGGGCTTCTTTCTTCAGACCAGGGTGCTGCGTCCATCTTTTTATACAGTCTATGGTCTGAACGTAGCCCAAGTAATCGTGTCCAAGTCAAATCAAGCCACTGGTCATTAGCTCAAACTCAAAGCAGACGAGGGAGAGCAATGAGGAGTGAAAGGGGGCAGGGGAACAAATTAGACAATGAGCTAACTAATTAACAAGCAGAGTGGGGAAAGTGTCCACTCTAACCCTGGTCCACCTCTAATAATGCCCCCCAATGGGCACCTGAGCTTCAGAACTGGACCTTGGATCAGCTGAAGAAGGTTACCTGGTCCAGCAAGTCCCATTTTCTTTCACATCGTGCATGTGCTTCAGCTGGGTACATGTTCACCACTTACCTGGAGAGAGATGGAATCAGGGTGCACTGTGGGAAGAGGACAAACTAGTGTAGGGAGTGCGATACTCAGGAAAATGTTCTGCTGGAAAACCCTGAGTCTGGCCATTCAAGTGACGTCAGTTTGATTCAGCTACAATGTGCATCGATAAGCACATGATTATAATCATTGGTGACACTTTGTGGGGGCCAAAGAACTAAAAAATATTCAAAAATATCATTTTTTGTCAAAGAAAATTTATATTGAAGGTTTCTCTGGTGGATTCATGAACCCCATGGGGTGGTTCATCAATGCTGAGAACGTCCTTAATGGGACTCCACCTTAGTGAGCCTGCGCAGTAATCGTGACACAGCTCCTCTAACACAGCATCAAAAAGAGTTCCCATATTCTACAACTATTGAAGGTCTTGCAATCCATGAGACAAATTTGATCAATGCTTCAGAATATGAATTTTCAGGGATCTGATAACAAAAATCATATCACCAGCTAAAAAAAAAAAAAAAAATTGCTTGAGAAAGCACTTAGTGGACCGAGCACATTTGTCAGCTTTTCACCAGTGTGAATACTCATGAGTACATTTAAATCCGCTACATAATTAATCCCTTTACGCAGAAGCCAAATATTTATGCTATTTATGCATTACCCTATTTAGTGCTGTATAATTCAGGATTTAAGCTTCATAGAAAGGGGTAATACGGCTTAACTGAGGCCGGAAACTTGTGGCATTCAGAATTCCATCATATTTCAGTTTATTTCAAGATTTTGGTGGAGAAAAGGGGCTGAAACATATAATCTTCATGAAAATTTAGCATTGAAATTATCAAAAAAAAAAAAAAAAAAAAATGGAGGATTAAAAAATGGCTGGGGGTTAAAACAATACATTCCTGGGATCATAAACTCCTAGACCACAAGTATTCACCATCTAAGCATGAAATCTTATTTGGCTTTGAAAGAGGAAGCCAAATAAGACCACTCTCCAGGTTTCTCCGCAAACACTAACAGCCCTCAAAATGGGGCACTGTCAAGTCATAAAATAATCACATCTAATACACAAATCTACTTTTGACTCAGGAAATTCAATATGAATTTATGATTTTCTGGTTGAATTTAGCATGAGTTTATCAATATAGGCGCAGCTGGACATCAATGGTCACCAGTGACCTCTCCAAACCAAAAACATGCCTTTTCTCCATGAAAAAGTTCAGAATTTCGTCCATTTTTCTACTAAGCCGCATCAGCAAGTCTTCCAATGAATAACAAAAGGTCGCAAGTGGCATTCCAGATGAAACCTGTTTTCTGCACCATAAAGTACTCGTGGTGCAGAAAAACAGGTTTCATCAGGAATGTCACTCGCGACCTTTTGTTATTCATGGGAAGAAGTACATATACTCATTAAAGGAACTGCTTATTTTACGGTCAGAAAGTTCACTCAGACAGAAAGCTTGCAGTTTACAATTCTGATCATCTAAGCGAAACGCAAGCTTGTAACAACACTTTTCACACCCCACAAGAAGCAAGTATAACTCACTAATAGTAGTATCTGAAATATTTTGTTTTGTTGAATGCGGTATAAATTTCTTAAACGTATTGCCACATGAAACGAAATGTCAGAACATACTGTATTGGTAGCAAAGGCCATCAACTACTCGTTACCCAATGTGACAAACTATCTCTGTGATCACTGTGGTAAACTGAAGATTAGAAATAGCTGGCTAGTTGGCTAGCTGGCTAGAAGTAAGATAGAGCTACACCATGCAAAGACAGTTTTACTCACATTTCAAGAGAAAAACTTTCCATCATTGAAGTGGTCCTCAAAAGAATCGCCCAGCTGTCGGCCCTCCAGTCTGTTCCATTCAGAATAACAACCATTTTCCATCTCAGAATCATACCTACATTCTGTAAATAAGCTCAGCAATCCAGGCTGTTTTGGAAGTCTTTTTCTTTCCATGCAATCACGTCATTCTCAGCTGCGCAAAGTTGATACAATTCAACCTAACTATGATTACGCAAGTGCTTCAATACTTTTCTGAGTCTCCAATCAATGTCTTTCTATCACTGAGGAAAGCTTATAAAAATTGTGTCAATCAATACGTAATTACTGGGAGAGTTTGACGTGGACGTGAACTATACCTGGGCTTTTACACAAATACCACTGAATCACAAAGTGATTGTATTTCTGTGAGGATTTCTAAGAGGCTCAAAAAGACAGCTAAATCCTTCAACAGACGAATCTACGCGTAAATCCATGGTAGGAAATCGCACGTTTTTAATGACTATAATTGATAGTAGAATGACACAGTATCAATACCCTGATGAATTTTTGCTTCAGAAAACTTTTTTTTTTTTTTTTTACCATTTAATTACTTAATTAGGATACCATTGATTGACTCACTATAGCTGAAGTAGTTGTTACAAAGGAAAATTTTCTCTCTGTCACAAGAGATCATTTTTTTCCAACTGCTGAATAGACACTTGTTGGTGGAATTCAATTATAAATTCCGTATTATTGAATATTGTGTTATTGCTTATCCTTTGAGCAGCCTAGGTCAGGCATGATTGCTAAACTTATATAATCTAGCTTTTATGCAAGTAGAAACGCCATTAACTGTGTTTATTGTGTATTCATTCTATCTGAAACCTTGAGTTCCAGCCGGACCAAGGAGTGTATTTTGAGTTTTGTGTGTTCCCAGGAGACAATTCCTGTGAAGCCTGCAGAACCCTGAGATAAGCAACAGGTGCTTGGGGGAGAGAAAGACTCCTCTGTACTGCAGATATGGCTGTCAGGGTCAGACTTACGTGGGATGCGCACGCATGCAGCTGACGCAGAGGGCGTACATCATGACGTTCTGCTTTTACATATATCCAAAGCAAAGGAGAGATTCCTTTGTCTTTGTTCTTGCCTGTAACAGAGACCCTATGTGTGGCACATAGTAAAATGGATCCTATTTTACTCTCATCTTGTCTCAGTGTGATTTCTTTCAGGAATGAAAATTAAAATTCCCACAACACACTATGGGCAAGTATACTGAGCATCCTCAGTAGGCTTAGCTGAGGAGTTTAATTCACTCAACTCCTGGGAAACAGGGATGAAACATAACTTGTCCACATTCTAAAACATGTTCGAGCTTGGCTTGCCAGTGAGTATTCAATTACTGATCCTGGTTTGCCATCTATTGAGAGAACAGTGTAACTGCGTGCATGAATAGAGCAGCTCCATGGCCGCTGGAGTCTACATCTGCACAAAGGGGTTAAAACAGAGAATTCACTTCCTGAACTCTAGTATGCAACAGTTTGTGCCGAGTAAAGGAATCTGCTTGAGAAAAAAACACCCCGCACTGGTTACATTTGTGTTTCACCACTATGAAGTTTCTGGTGGTGATATAAACCAGATCTGCTGACAAACTGCCTGCCACACTGAGAACACTTGTAAGGCTTTTCACCTGTATGAACTCTCTTGTGATGAGTTAAACTACCCTTTTGGAAAAAGCACTGTCCACACTGGTCACATTTGTAAGGTTTTTTGCCTGTATGAACCCTCTTGTGGCGATTTAAAAGATGTCTGGCGACAAACTCCATCCCACACTGGTCACATTTGTAAGGCTTCTTGCCAGTATGACCTCTCTGATGGTCATAGAAACCAGATCTGCTGACAAACTCCAACCCACACGGATTACATTTAAAAGGCTTTTCACCTGTATGAAATCTCTTGTGATCACTTAAGCTACTTCTATGGGAAAATACTGGCCACATTCATTACACCTGTAAGGCTTTTCACCTGTATGAATTCTGCTGTGATCATTTAAACCAGCTCTACGGGAAAAGGACCGTCCACACTGATTACATCTGTAAGGCTTTACACCTGTATGAACTCTATTATGAAGAGTTAAACTACCTATATTGGTAAAGTCCCGTCCACATAGGTCACATTTGTAAGGCTTTTCACCTGTATGAACTCTATTATGATAGGTTAAACTACCTCTGTGTGTAAACGCCCGTCCACATAGGTCACATTTGTAAGGCTTTTCGCCTGTATGAACTCTATTATGATAGGTTAAACTACCTCTGTGTGTAAACTCCCGTCCACATTGGCCACATTTGTAAGGCTTCTCGCCTGTATGAACTCTCTGATGTCGATTTAAACTTGATTCGGATACAAACTCCTTCCCACACTGAGAACACTCGTATGGTTTTTTGCCTGGAGTGAAGTTCAAAAGGCCGCTGTTTTCACTTACATCAGCTACCTTTAGCACAGTTTTTAAATTCCTCCTCTGGCAAAGTGCAGTTACACCAGACAAAATCTTTTGATCAGATTCAATATAAACACGCTGAGTATTCTGCAGGTCATTGACGGGTTCTGATTTAAGGTATCCTCCATCATCAGCCTCAGTTTTGATTTGGTCAGGATGAAGATGGGTTTCAGATCCCAGCTCTGTACTGTCGAGGCTCTCTGTCTTTAGATCCTCAGAGTGTGTGGAGCCAGTTTCTGTTTTTATCATTGATGCTCCTGTGTGATGTAAATCACTGACCCTGCTGTTTGCAGTAACACACTCTGGCTCCAGTGTGTTAAGTCCTAGTGTGGTACATTTTATCTCTGACTCTGCCACGTGGACAAACTCTTGTCCATGTAGTTCCTCCTCCTCTCTGATCCTGTGCTGCTCGGGGAGCTCTGGTAGGGTCGTCTCAGTGTCCTGTCTCAGATGGACTCCTGCCTGCATCATTCTGCTGATCTGAGGTGTTTAGAAGCGCAGCTCCTGTAGAGAAACAGTGGAAGGGATTTTAGCCTAAATAAAACAAGCACTAATGCAGTAGCAGACACATAGGTAATTCCATGAAAACTCAATTAGTGCCTCTCGCCTGAGCCCCTCAGAATCAGCTGATGTTTTTTTGTTCATCAACTGTAGTACATTTCATGAAGCCATGCAGAATTTTAACTTCGTTCGCTGAAAACATGTTGCAGGCCCTCAAAGTACATAGGGCTGGGACAAATACTTGTGCATTTTAATATGCTAAAGTTTTTTTCAGCATTTTTGAGCCCTAATATCATCACAAGCATAGTAGATAGCCACATGAGATTAAGAACACTAAAATTCCATTAAAAAGTGCAACCAGACAAATTTTACATCCACTCTAGGCGACAAAATCTCAAGCCAAAATCACTTGTGTTTTTTAGGATTTTTTCAAACATCAGGATCATGGGATGCATCATAATTGTCAGTGTTAGAAATAAAGGGAAAAAAATGAGGTTGTCCAGTGTACAACATAGGAAACAAATCAGGTTGTCCACACAAATTTTCAGTTGTCCTGTGTATTGTTTATAGCATTAAAAAATAGCATAAACAATCATAAATATAGGGCAGTGGCGGCCCCAGAAGCTCCCGCCATTAAGATAAACAAAATGTTGAAGTTTTTGTTGACGGACGCAAGCACGGATGGAGCCTGATACCATAGCTCCTGTGCCACTCGGGCGGCGGGAGCTAATTAGGAGCCAGTAACTGAAAATGTTGATAAGATAAAGCAAATTGTCGAAGTTTTTGGTGATATTTTTAGGCCAGTGACCTTGAAAAAATAGGCCAAGGTCACCTTTAGGCAAGTCATTTGAAGGCCTTTATGAGATGCATGCCCATTAAAAATTAGGAGCCTGTAACTGAAATAGTTGATGAGATACAGGAAA
Source organism: Gymnothorax javanicus (assembly GCA_029692085.1). Classification (NCBI taxonomy): domain Eukaryota; kingdom Metazoa; phylum Chordata; class Actinopteri; order Anguilliformes; family Muraenidae; genus Gymnothorax; species Gymnothorax javanicus. The sequence goes on from CM056196.1 coordinate 157,232,496, forward strand.
ATGTCAAAAATATGTGATATGTTTGGGCCAGTGACCTTTAAAAAATTGGCCAAGGTCACCTTTAGGCATGTCATTTGTAGGCCTTTATGAGATGCATGCCCATTAAAAATTAGGAGCCTGTAACTGAAATAGTTGATGAGATAAAGCAAAATGTCAAAAATATGTGATATGTTTGGGCCAGTGACCTTTAAAAAAATTGGCCAAGGTCACCTTTAGGCATGTCATTTGTAGGCATTTATGAGATGCATGTCCAATAAAAATTAGGAGCCTGTAAGTGAAATAGTTGATGAGATAAAACAAAATGTCGAAGTTTTTGGTGATATTTATAGGCCAGTGACCTTGAAAAATAGGGCAAGGTTACCTTTAGGCACGTCATTTGTAGGCCTTCACGAGATTCATGTCCAGCAAGAATTAGGAGCCTGTAACTGAAATAGTTGATGAGATAAAGCAAAATGTAGAAGTTTTTGGTGATATCTTTAGGCCAGTGACCTTGAAAAAATAGGCCAAGGTCACCTTTATGCACGTCCTTGGAAGGCCTTTACGAGATGCATGTCCAGTAAAAATTAGGAGCCTGTAACTTGAAATAGTTGATGAGATAAAGCAAATGTTGAAGTTTTTGGTGATATTTTGAGCCCAGTGACCTTGAAAAAATAGGCCAAGGTCACCTTTGGGCACGTCCATTGTAGGCCTTTATGGGATGCATGTCCAGTAAAAAACAGGAGCCTGTAACTGAAATCGTTGATGAGATAAAGCAAAATGTGTTGACGGATGCACGCACGCCCGCACGAACGGAGCCCGATACCATTGCTCCCGCACCGCGAGTGGCAGGAGCTAATAATGCAGGGCCTAAAATTTTGCGCGGAATTGTGGGTATCGAGCATACTTTAATCAATTCGCGCAAATCAGGAATTTTACTGCGGGACAATCGTGCAGCACCAATTTGTAGCAGCAAGTGTGGAGCGGAGCTGGGTGCCACTGCCTGCCTGGACCTCTGTGAATGACGGATCGATTTCCGCTAGGATCTGTGCATAACCATGGTTCGAATTACCGGGGGGATTGGTGGCGTTTGACCCCTTAATTAAGACTTGAACCCCCCTAAAGGAGGTAAAAACAACAGGTTGGGGGGTTCAAAGCATGAATCCTTATTCTACCCGTCATCATAAATATTACAGTGCATTTCTTCTACATGCCTGGAAGAATCTTGTGATATGATTTTACATTCCCCTTTAAGTGGGCCATACCATTTCTTAACCTTGACATTAGCTGAACATCTCATCTGCCTGTGTCATACCCACTCCCTTCATTGGCTCACATGTTTGTGTGTGTTACGTGAAACAGTAAAGGCCAATGAAAGTAGCCATCTAGCTAGTCTAATACACTTTATCTTCTTACCCTTATGAGTGTATGAATTACATTGTGTCAAGTGTCTACGGATAAACGCTAACATGCATCTATGGCTAGGTATTTCAGTATAAAATGTCATATCCAGTAGCGGTCTCTCAGTGGTAACCTCACCCTTCAATTTTCAATTGCCTAATCCTCTCGCAGTTTATTTTATCTGATAAGCAAAAGTTGCCAAGACAAATTGGTAGAATGACAGTCAAATTTATTTTTGATAGCATTGTTTCACATTGCATCGCAAGGTTTTCTTCTGCGCAAAAAAGACGGAAAATGTCAATATGCCTTCATAAATTCTTAAGCCATGTAACGTTAGCTCACAAAATGGCTCAGATTTGCGTAAATTCGTTTGCGAGGCTCATTAAGCAATATGGTAGAAGAAGCCAATATTTCGACTATTGTCACGGCAAAAGGGCGTTGTGAGGCACGACACACAGCAGCACGATTGTGTAATAATCAGAATAAATGAAAAAATTAAAGACAGATGAAAGTTGGTGAAAGTTTTGGATTTTTTGCCATCTTTGCAGTGTCACATCAATTACATCAACATAGCCAATAGGCAATCGCTTTGTCATTTGCATTTCTTAATTACTACTGGTCACGCATTGGTCTTGGTTGTTCAGTCAATAAATTGTTTGATTGTTAATCAGGCAAACTTGATGCAGTAATGGGTGATGCTACTGAAGGTCTTCTTAACATCTCATAGCACTACACTGGTCAAATCTAATGCTAGCTAATACTGGTGCTCAGTCATGATGAGCGGTGAGATAATGGAGGATCAGTTATACAGAGAACATCACGTTTTGACATCATTATAAAACAGTGGTTCTCAAACTCGGCCCTGGCGACCCACTGTGCATGCTGGTTTTGTTCCAACCACAGTTGCAATCTTAGGATTGTAACAAGCTGTTGATTTGTCTTAATTAGATGCATTTATGTTTAGAGCATTTACTTATCCTCTTAAGCCACATTTGACAAATCTATACAAGCCATGAAGAATAAAAATACGACCAAGGGTCCTGTAGCTTACTGACAAGCAATCATATAGTGATCATACAAGTTATAAAAATTTCATGTGAAGTTTGACCAATGAATCATTGAAGGTCAATGTCAAGGTCACTGAATAAAAGTTTGCATACATTGATAAGACCTCCTCTAATACAATCCTAAGCTCTGAAGCAGTTTTGGTGATACAAGTCATTGAAATTCAGTATATCAATTGTGAACTCTAAAGGTCACAGAAGGTCAAGTTGAGATCAGCAAATGGACTTTCTAAATGTCTCTATACAAACCTTGGCTCAATTTATTACCATTTTGGAGATAGAACTCATTGTCATTTCACTGTCGAGTTTCGCCATTAAAGGTCGCTGACAGTCAAGTTGAATGTCACCTAATGAAAGTTCATATGTGACTTCCCAGCGATTCCTAGCGATTGTATCTGTAATACAAACCTAGGCTCCATCTGCGTCCACATTACTGATACAAGTCATTAAATATTCACTAGGTCACATTTGACCTTTGAAGGTCAATACAAAGGTCACCAAATGAAACTTCATCTATGACTTTACATGTCTCCAATACAAACCTAGGCTCCCATCTGCGACTGTTTGGGCAATACAAGTCATTGTAATTGTATTAAGTCAAGTTTGACCTTCAAAGGTCACCATCAGTCAAGTTGAATGTCACCAAATTAAAGTTCATGAGTGACCTCCTTTTAGTCTGTGATACAAACTTAGGCTCCATCTGTGACTTTTTTTGTTATGAAAGTCATTGAATTTTCACCAAGTCAGGTTTGACCTTCGAAGGTCAAAAGTGATTCTTGAGAGTACCCCACCCCTGTTCAGACACCTCCAAAATATATATTGGTCAAAACGCATCAACAATTCTTGGAGTGGTCTTTCTACTATAATAGAGGAATCCGTTAAAAAAAAAAAAAAAAAAATCCAAGGTGTGCCCCTGGAGATACGGGGGTTTGAACAGGTGGCATTTTAGCGGTTTTTTTTTCCCCACATTTGGCAAGGTACTGACTGCAGTTGGTGATGAATTCATGGTGAATTCAGCCTGATTTATATTCAGCAGACAAAAAATGAATGGAAAAAATGCCAGAGAGCCTATGCTAGGGTATATATTGGGGGTGCTTTGGGGACCTAAATATGGAACTGCCTGAACAAATGGCACTTTTGGTGTCCTCATAGCTCCACAACCAAGGAAGATGAAGTAAAATGCATTTTCTGATTAAGCAGTATAAAATGAGCTTAGATGCAAAGTTTCAAAGCTATAGGTGTAATAATAAAAAAGTTAAGCCATATTAAACACAAGAAAAATGTCAATTGACAAAAAAAACTGACAGTACCCTGAGAAAATAATTCACCAAAAATTCATTTTTGGTTCGAATGAGCTGAAATTTCAGATTTGTCAGTGATATATACTTATACAGCTGCATACAAAAAATTAGCTAAATTGAGAAGGTGGTGGCGAGACCCATTTGATGATCTGACATGGAATGACCCCACATCCATAATATAGGCCATATTAGGGCTGGGCGATAAATTTATCGCGATAATTTTAAGCGCAACCAAAGTAACTGCCACTATGGGGCAGACAGCCGAGCCTCCTTATTACCTTTTGTTTACCTAATGCCATGTGGAGCAAACATCAGAGGCCATTTGAAATGTTTCCAGGAAGAAAAGTGTGATTTGAAGTCTGCTAATTACCAGCGAGGTTGGGCAGCTTCCTTCACCTTGGCATAATTAGCTTACTTTAAATCAATTCCCGTGTACCTTGCCTAACTTGCAATCAAGCTATTTATTCAGCCAACTGAATAATCAAAACCAAGATGTTGCCTATAATGATTTAGAAGAGATAATGAGAAGCAGACAGACCTAACACCAGGCTGTTGGATTTGTGTTAGATTGAAAGAATGTCAATAATCTGAATAAATAGCAGACCTCTGAATTCCCCTCTCATCATTGCATTTTTACGTATTATTAAAAAAATTTCTGAAAAATAAAATCATTTTAAGATGGGCCTGGCTTTTAAGCGTTTAAAAATATACACGAATTGGAAAACATTCTGTGAAGCATATCAAACGTGAATGTGAGAAATTATTTTCGCCTTGCACGCAATGGGCAAATGCACCAAATCAATAATTGAACAGGACCAATTTGAAATAAAGTAATTCATAGCTCTTGATTTTGGTTACTTTTTAGTGTCTAAATAGCCTACAGTGAAGGTTAAGCGTATGCGTTTAAGCATGATACATGTAAATTGTTAACGCATTCTCACACAGAGGCAAAATGTGAAAGTAGAAATAATGTACCAAACGCATTCAAGCAACTCTGTCATGTTTCATGGCCAATTAAATTTCAAAATGCGACAAACAAAAATGATATCTAAATAAATTAGACTGCCAACCAATATAAATTGTTAATTGAGCGAATCGACTGTTTGATTGCAAATTGAGCAAAGCAAATGGGAAGGGGGTGAAAGCAATTGTCGAGTAGAGGAGGATGATTTTGAAGACCTTGCTTGGATCAGCCCGCAATTTGCCTAAATGTGTTTGCTAGATTGTTACATTTGGCCGTTGTGTGCGAATGCGATGACAATTTACAGTGTCCCAAAAGTTCATGCACCCCAATGGGCAACATGTCTGTCTCCAAAATGGGTTGCACCTAGTCAGCCAGGTGTTGTGAGGTTGTTTAATTAGTTCATCTGTTTGTGAGAGGCCTATAAATTTCTTGGTTGACCAAATAACCAAGAGAGAACTGTCAGTGAGAGAACCTTTTTGGTAGTGCTGCCACGATGGCCAAACAAAAAATCTGGAAAGGCTGTTCTCTCAGAGCCTCAGGTCCGTGCTCAAGCCATTGCCTTGCGCAGGGCAGGGAAAACTTGCAGGGAGGGAGCTCAGGACCTTGGCAGAAGCATACGATGGATGAAGAAGTGGAGGCAGAGACACCAGAGTTCTGACTCCCTTGAAGACGAGCCCCGTGCAGGTCGCCCCTCAGTCCTGAGTTCCAGGGCCAAGGACCTCATCCGAAAGGCCAAGGGAAAGAGACACCAATCCTGCCGCGGACTCAGTCGAAGACTGAAGAATCTTGGGGAAGCAGTCTCTAAGAGTACCATCCATCGTTTTCTGACTGAGAAACTGGGTCTGAGAGCATACAGAAGACAATGGATTCCTCGCCTTACCAAACTGCTGAAGGAGAAGCGGCTGGCTTTTACAAAGAAGTATGCCACAATAATCCCAAGACACTGGGAAAACTGGGTTTTCTCTGATGAGTGCCCACTCCACTTATTTCCAACTCCCAACAGCCAAAATGACCGCATCTACACCAACGATCGAAAGAAAGTGCCACCTTCTGAACAAGTCAAGTTCAGTGCCCATTGCAGGGTCTGGGGGGCGATGTCATCTTCAGGGCTGTTGGAGTTGCATGTTGTACCCCAGGGCACCACCATCAATGCTGAGTATTATGTCAAGAACATTATCCAGCCAGAGCTACTTCCCATACTCACCAGAAAAAAGAAATCGGGCCCCGTCCCTGCTAGGAAGATGTTCAACAGGCGTGCGGAAATGGTCTTCGCACAAGATGGTGCCCCCGCACATACTGCTCGTTCAACTCAGCGGTGGTGTTCTGAGCAGCTTCCTGCCTTTCTGCAAAAAGAGGAATGGCCACCCAACTCCCCGGACCTCAACCCGACTGAGAACTCCTGGGGTATCCTGAATAGTCAGGTCTTCCACAGCCCACCCCCTACCACCATGAAGCACCTCAATTGGAGGGCTGTGCGGGAGTGGGGCAACTTTGAGCCTTCCATTCTAAACAACTAGGTACATTCTATGCCCCACAGGCTGAGGGCAGTAATTAAGATGCAGGGGGGATACACTGGCTTTTGAATAAACGCATTCTGTTGAATATTCACAATCTGAGTTGACTTTTTCTGTGGTGCATGAACTTTTGGGACATGGTGTACATGTCACTTTTGATGCACTTAAACAAAATTTTTCCACCTTCACTGTAGGCTATTTAGACGCTCAAAAGTAACTAAAATCAAGAGCTATGAAATACTTTACTTCAAATGAATCTAGTTCAATTATTAAATAAAAAATGCTGAAAATTTGCGGCACAGATTTGCCTGAACGTGCTTGCCAAGTCTTCAGTGCATTTGTCCCTTGCTTGCAATGCGAAAATAATTTCCCTCTCACGTTCACGTTCGATATGCATAACAAAATGTTTTCCACTTTGCGTATATTTTTAAACGCTTAAAAACCATGGCCATCTTAACATGATTTTAAGAAACTTTTTTTAATACACTTAACAAAAATAGAAACACCCCATTTGACACTTTTAAACTTTAATTAGCATTAAGGGTTTTACAATATATTAAGTCATCCACAATTCATTTTATTGTTCAATATGCAACAGATTACTGTGCATTAAAGCAAGATAGAGGCGTATGGCAATCAGGGATACTCATAGACACGGTTGGGATCACGATGAGGACGACAAGCGTGTAGGTTTGCTTCTCCCAGGCGGTTCCGGACAGTTTGAGGTGTGATACGTCTGTTGTGCAGACCAACAGTTTCATCTGCAGTGCGTGTTGCCGGTCTGAGGAGATCACGCAAGTGGAGAAGCCGGATGTGACGATCTTGTGCTCGTGTGGTCACACGCGGATGACGAGGGTGAGGTTGATTTGCTGTACTGCCAGTCTGCCTAAAAGGAACTCCTAAACTGCCAATTGTCCGGTAGTGAACAGTCAGCTGTGCAGCAACTGCTCTGGTGGACATTCCTGCATCCAGCATTCCAATGGCGCGTTCTGCATGATTTGCGACATTTGTGGCATGGTGACTTTGGATGAAATTTGACATTTTGGGGTGGCCTTTTATTGTCCCCAGTTTTAGGGAGTGCCTGAGTTCTGTTCACGCTGTTTGAGCAGCGTCTGCACATGCCACACCTGTGCTGTGGGTGGAATCAATGCATAACTGAGCAAGTGCTCACTGGCAGAGATGAACACAAATGTTGTATACAAATCAAGACAAATAACCATTTTGCACAATTAAGACATTACCAGCTCATTTAGGGTAACACATTTCATGTTACATAAATAATTTACATGGGGCGTTTATATTTTTGTTAAGTGTAATACGTTAAAGTTTCACAATGAGAGACAGAATTCAAAGGTCTGCTATTTATTCAGATTACTGACATTCTTTCAATCTAACACGGTAGCCTGGTTAGGTCTCTCTGCTTCTTATCTCTTCTAAATCATTATTGGCCACATCTTGGTTTTGATTGTCAGTTGGCTGAATAAATGGCTTGATTGCAAGTTAGGCAAAGTACACGGGAATTAATTTAAGGTAAGCTAATTATGCCAAGGCAATGGAGGCTGTCCAACCTCGCTGGTAATTAGCAGACTTCAAATCGCACTTTTCTCCCCGGAAGCATTTCAAATGGCCTCTGATGTTCGTTCAACACTAAATTAAAGGTATGTGGCATAGGAAAGGTAATAATCAAGCTCGTCTGTCTGCCCCCTAGAGGCAGTTACTTTTATGGCGCTTAAAATTTATCGCGATACATTTATCGCCCAGCCCTAGGTCATATATGACTTCCTATAGGTCTGTTATACAAACTCAATCACTATCTGCAACCATTTAGCTTCCACAGGCTATTTTGCCCATTCTCCATAAGACCCAATGTTAAAGTACAGCACCCCTACTAGATCCAGTTCTGTTGATTCGATTAAAATGGCACTCGCACTGTGCATAGAGTGTATCAAGGCGAGTTGATTGTCAGAGTGAGAAAAAAAGTTATCAAACAGTTTTTGAGAAATAATTTTTTTAAAATTTCAAGTCCTCTATTAACATTGTTAATATTTTCCTTGACCTCAAGTTTGACCTTTCAAAGTCATTTGAGGTCAACATTAACATAGCCAAAATATAGGTCATATATGACTTCCTATATTCAAACTTAATCTCTATCTGCAACTCATAAATCTTAATTTCTATCTTGCATATTCATAAAATACAGCGCCCCCACTAGACCCTGATGGTACCAAGGAAAGTTGTCACGCAGTTTTTGAGAAATAATTTTTTTAAATTTCTCAGTCCTATCTTTTACATTGGGGCCAAAATTTCAAGGGCCCATAAAATGGACAAAAATGATTCAATCAAAAATCCGAAGGAAAAAAAAAAAAAAAAACTCCTGGAGATATGGTCAGTACTATGTCATGGCAAATTTACACAAAAATTCATTAGGCCAAAAAAAAATTTTAAAAATGTTCCTGATGATGGACGGACGCCACACCACAACAATAGCTTACTATGGGCCGGTAAGCTAAAAATCTTATATGCCTGTAACCATACCACTACTTAATTTGCTCCAGCCACGTGACTGAAGCTAAGCAGGTGTGGGCTTGGTTAGTACTTGGATGGGAGACCACCTGGGAAAACCAAGTTGCTGCTGGACAAGGTGTTGGTAGGCCAGTAGTAGGTTTCGATCCCCCCTCTGGTGGAATAATCCCCAATGCCCCACCACAGTGATGGGGACACTGTACTGAAGGAGACGCCGTCTTTTGGATGAGACGTGTGATCTCACTGTAATCATTATTTTATTTCATTTATTTTTTAAATTGAAACGCATTTCATAAATGCAGCAGCATCGGTGAACCAATGCAACCTTGTTTGAAAGGTAAGGCAACCTTTCAAACAAGGTTGTGTTTGTTCGCCGAAATATTTATCAAGCTGCCCAAAATAACACGCGTTTCAAAAACACAGTTTGAAGACCTGTTTTAATGATGGCAAGTGAAGCCAGTTTCCTAGGGATAATGCGGAAGCGAGTTCTTTCGCAGAGAGGATTCTCTTTGACCAATCAGTGGGCTGATGTGTTGTTTAATTTAATTTTACAATTTAATTTTACAATTCAGCATCCAGTAATAGGCCAGTCAGTTATAGGCCTGTAGGTTATTCATGAGTGGGGCCAAGTAGGCCTAAACATTTTATTTATAATTTTATTTTATTTTATATTGTGCTTTGTTGGAATGTCAGTGCTAAATAAATATATTCATAATTTTGTAATTGATTTATTCTTTGAAGCATGAATATTAGCCTAATTAATGCAATTGCAATGCCTTGACTTTAGTTAGGTAAGTACACAGCCACAGCCATAAATGCAATGGTACTAAAAACTGGCGTAATAATTTATTTCGGTGTTTCGGTTTTCGGCCAAGCGTTTCTCATTTTCGATTTTGGCCAAAAATTTTCATTTCGGTGCATCCCTACTTAAGAGGTTTTGTAAGGCCACGTTTTTCATTTATATCTGCGTTTATATTTTCTAAAAAGGCTACCGCAAGTGAAGTCCGAACTGCATTTTAACTCTTCACCGATAATGAAAGCGCAAATGAGTGTGTGAAATCACCACGAATTACGAGGATGAACCAGTTTTGGTGAAGGATGCATCTGACGTCAGTATCTCGCTCACGTCCACAGGACACGTAAAGTAAGTTTGACATTCTTTGAAGCGAAGTGAAATTCTTGCCACGTTTTCTTTGACGACATCTCTGTGCGAAATGCGTGTCCACAACGCAACTACCCTTACATATGGGGTAACGACAATTGGAAATGCCCATTATGCAATGGAAGGTTGTCATAATTTGACCGCACCTGTTTGTCTGATGGCTAAACGCAAGGTTATCCGCGTGCAGTTAAACGTGTGATGATCCCGTCTTGTGAAATGGTGTTTAAACGTTCGTTTAGCTGTCCGCGTACAACGGCATTTTAACATGCGTTTAAAATTTAAACACGTTAGTTATATGCATGCTAAAATGCTTTTGTGAAATCGGCCTACAGTGAATAACAACTCGTAGCTATTTAAAATCACTGTAACTAGCAAAAGAAACCTTGCTGTCAGCAGACCAGACAAGCACTGTTTCAACCTTCTCACCACAAACATATCTGCATCATTTTATTTTTCTCAACAGACTTTCCACTGTGTTAGTTATGTTTCATTTTTGTGCTAAAAGTTTCACAGTGATTGACTCAATTTATTTGATTAAGTTGATGTTCAGACAAGAAGATTTTGGTGTTATTTTCGGCGTGCTATGCCATCGAGCGATTTCCATTAACAGGAATGGCGAACATTTTTGGATACCGTATCTCCTCCTCTCAATCAATCCACGGTGCTGTGCCATTGAGGAATTTTCATCCAGATTTTATAACACTTCCATCTCAAGTAAAATATGAAAAGTTTTGATTAAGTTGGGTAGACAAAGTCAAACCACAACTCTTGCTAATCTTGAATAAATCAATTGCTTATAATTACCTCCATCAAGGAGGCTATGTAATTGTTGGAATCTGTTTTATAGTTTGCAACATAACAGAAAAACTAAAGGACGGATTTGCACAAAATTTTCCCAGTGGGAATTGCTCTATCCTTAGATCCCATTTGGGCTAGATCCGGGAAGGGATTAAGCAGCTGGGGGGACTGCTGGGCCTCAGCAGAGGTATGCACTGTCCGAGTGCTCTTGCTAAAATGAGTTATTATTCCACACCAAATTTGCCACTGCAATTCCTCCGACAGATTTAAGCAAGTAACAAGCTCAGAAATGCTGAAACCCCGTGCGATCTCATGGCCATTCCCATAGTCGATTTTTAACTTGATGCACATAGTCTGGGGCCGTTTAGTGGATGTTTTGGTGAGCAAGCAGAAGCAGGGCAAGAAAGACAGGATCCGGAATTCGATGGATGCGCCTTTCCGTCAAAATTCGTTGATTAAGTTCATAAGACAAAGCTTCTGTAGCGGCTTTAAAGAGGTTATTTTATGTACCCGACAAGTTTCTTGAAGAACGTCTTCGAAAACACTTTTGTACGTCCACGTTTAAATGAATAAAATGTTCCAAAACCGGAGACAAAAATCAATGGTGCGCCAGAATTTAAAGTTTTATTTTGGTGAACACTTTTACTTTGGTGAATTTGGTAAATTCCAGATCCGCTCTCTAGACCGGAACCAGAATCCATACAAAATTCTGAGTGAACGGAAAGCAGGCTCCCCTGTATGAAGCATAGAGATATATAATAGAACCAGAGAGAACGAGGAAGTAGGCTACCTTTACTTCAACCAGTTAGCATGTTAGCTTCCTGCTTCCGCGTTTCCCAAGGATGCAATTTTGTGGCCAAAGACGCGCGAGCTGCATAGACACCAGTTGAAAAGTGTGCATTTTTTTCTTGCCAAATAAAGCGAAAACAAAAGAAAATGTATTCGGTAATCCTTCATTATTTTGCTCTTTGACTGACGCAACTGTTTGATGTTTTCAAGAGGGCCTGTAAAATAAGAACTGATACTTAGAGCTTGATGACAGCTTGTGCACGAGTTTGGTTGTCCAGCTGTTGCTCTGACTGCAGCAGTTCAGCCAATGAGTGTATAGTGCGTGCGCGTCCCAGATCAACAGCGTTGCTCGTCATTTCCCCTCGAACACATTTGCCAATCCGCACAGACGACACATTTTCTTGGCCATTTGTGCTGTGTAATCAGATTGGCAATCTTATGAAATGGTGCCGGAAATAAGCACCCATGGAATGCCATTTTTATAGATGGCGTCGGTCAAATCCATACTTCCTGGGCTGAAGTAGCTAGCCTAGCATCTCCCATTGAAAGTAATAGGGGTGGGACTTCCTTGCTCTCTCCAGTTCTATTATATTACCTCCATGGTATGAAGAGCCTGGTGACGCGAGGCTATGATGCACGTCTCCGCGAGAAGTGACAGTGGCCAACGCAGTTTTATAGTTTCGAAGTGTGTATTTTGCCATGAACCGTTTTTACTTTTCAAAGGCTATTTCGCTGTGCCCTCCGGTACACATGCACAGTTGTATTATTTTTGAACTTGCTCATACAAATCAATGGATAATAGCAAGTGAATAGTTATAACTTCGCCATTTAGGCACCTAGCTCGCGTATATATACATTAATGAAATACAGCTAGCTAAGTTGGCATAAAGGCTCTCTTGCTAACTAGCTAAAGTTTTATTTCATGCATTTAAATTTAACCAATTTAAAATGCGTATAGCCAAAATTATGTGAACTAATTTGGCTGGAGTTGCATTTAGCCCGTTAGCTAGCATTAAAATGCACCGAATAAAAAGGTTGCCAGCTAAAGCCGCTTTCACACCGGATGCGAAACTAATTTGTCGCATGACAGAATCTTCAAAGTCAATGCAAAGACGCATTCGCCTCTTTGCATTGACTTTGAATGTAATCTGTCGTGCGAAAAATTCGTTTCGTGTCCGGTGTGATAGCATCTTAACACTGACTAAAGCCTCAGTTATACCTTCGCCTGGCTCCATTCGCGGATTGCGCGCGCACCTCAACAGAGCGCGGAGGCATTTATACTTGGCGCATTCTCCGTTGCAGTGTTCGCCGCAAATACAGGGGGCAATAGGAAAAAATACTATAGGAAGTAGTGCCATCAGGCACAAAACAGTAGAAGTAGAATCATTTTGAACTGGGCGACCAATGAGTGTAGGTGACACTAGCGCGGCTTGCGAAAAGTTTCAAAGGCCCAATTCCAATCTGCCCCCTGAAGACTCAAGCCCTGAACCCTCACTGACTTGATTGACGTCAGCTGTAAGGGACTGAGTCTGAGAGTCTGAGAGGGCTCCAGATCCTATAAACTGGAATGGAACAGCGCTTACCCCCTTTCATGTTACCAAACTACATGCAGTTGTGACAATCAACGTTAATACTTACACGTAAACTTTTTCTTTCTTGCTCTTTCCATTACCTCGATCAGACCGCTCATTGGTTTATTTACAGTTTTTTTTTGTTTGTTTGTTTACATTTCCGGTATTCCGACGGCATTCCCCGTATTTGACTTCACAACGCTATGAACTGTGGGTACTTTATTTACCCAAAGTCAGCATCAGTGCTGACTTACGGTAGGGGGGCAGTAAGGGCTCATTCACGGACTCACTGACTTGATGATCTGACAATGAAACAGCCCTCACACACTCACGGACTTCCCGTGAACGCGCCTCTAAGTCAGTGAGTCCGTAAGGGGTCGGATTGGAATTGGGCCAAAATCCTGGAGGGGCGCGACCTCGCGAAGCGCCAGCAAGCGCGGCTGTCGCCAGGTGCGCGATTACGTCATTTGTGGCGCGCGAAGCTCGCGCATTCGCGACTGCGTCGAGCATAAATGGGGCTTAAGAAACCAACGAACTAGCTTGCACGCAAGGCTAGCAAGCTAGTTCGCCTGCTCAGCTATCTATTTGCGGTGCATATAAATCAATAAAAACAGTGAATCGCAATTATTTTACATTAGCTGTGTAGCTAGGTCAGTTATGCATTGACGAGACTGATCAGTTGTTCGCTGGCTACCGAGTTTTTACACAAACGTTGGCCAAAGATGCTCCATTGATTTCTGTTTTCAAGTCTAAAAATAGTACAACTGCGCATGTGTACCGGAGATCGCGGCCAAATAGCGGTAGAAATGTAAAAACGGTTCACGGCAAAATATACACTAACTTATAGTTTTACTAAGAATTACAGAATAACGTGTTTGACTCACAGGTTAATATAAAAAGCCGTGACAAACACATAGTGTTAGATATCGTTAACGTAACGTTTCGAATGCCATTTCCCAATGAAACAACCAGAACGGCGATAAACATCAAGATTGTGAAACGAATGACTTACCCCACTTCGATGACGAATAAATCAGCTCGACATGCTCAGTCATTTGTTATAGGCCTATTTTATGCAATAAAATCCATTGGCCTACTGGTCAATCTCACGTTGGTAATCAACCAGTAATCTGGCTACTGCTACTTCTTCTACTTTAAAGTTTTACGGTGTTTAATTCTAAAATGTTGCATTACTGCCACCCTCAGGTTTTATGCTCTCCTATTCTGTTTTGTCCAGCTTTCCGTCAGAAACTGGTTGGCCATTTTCTCCCGTGAACATTGTCCCCAGTTTGTCCCTCGAAAATGTTGTTCATTTCCTCCATCAAGGAGGTTATGTTTTAGTTAGCTTTGGTTTTTTTTTTTTTTTCAGCATTATTGCGCATTACATCACAAAAAGGGCTATAATGCAAGCACAAAATTAACAGCATATCATCTCCATCAGTTGTCACGTATCAAAGTTTGGCCAGGATCCAAGTAGAATTCCAGATCTGATGATCCAGAATGCAGAAAAATATAGGGTCAATTAAATAGCCTATTCGCTGGTGTGCGGGAAAAAATTAAGCTAAAGACTTGCAACCCAATGACCCCATGGCTGGGCACAGGTTTTCACTCTGAGTGCTTCTAGTTGTCACATATCATTTCAGTGCAAATTTTCTACATGATGCAAATATGTGCTCCACTGTTGTAGCCTCCGGGCTTTCGCATTGATTAAGAAGCCCTGTTGGATGTTTTCCAATTATGAAAAGAGAACTGTTCAAGTTCCGGTCTCCGGTTCTCAGGCTGCTTATTAGCTCCGCCAAGGAGGTTAGGTTTTCACCCCAATTTGTTCAATTGTGTGTGTTTGTAAACAGGAGAACTCAAAAAGTTAAGAATTGGCACAAATTTCGGTAGGATGGTGGGTGATAGTCAATGGCCCGTATTCAGACATGACACTCACACTCACCCTCCACTCACCATATAGTGAGTACGACTGAAATGTAACTGGTGTGTGAGAAAGAGATCGACCTACCACTAACCGAGGGAGCGGTCCCACTTCACGCCAGCTGATATTCACAAACGCCACTCGAGCATAACGACAGTAGTGGGCACTGGGTACCACAGGCGGTGCGTCGGCTGCTGCAAAGGGACACTTAATCCTCACCCTTCAGTGCTGAATGACCTAAACCTGTCACAGTTTACTTTTCTTGATTAGAAAGTTTCTCAGACTGATTGGTAAAACGACAATGAAATTTATTTTTAGTAGCGTTGTTATGCATTGCTTCACAAAATTGAGGCGTTTCTTTTGCACATAAATGATGACATAAATATCAGCATGTCTTCATAAATTCTGTGGTCGAGTGACTCGCGAGAGGTGCAGGACAGCCCGCGAGGCTCACTAAGCAACAAGCTGTGAATCGTGCCAGACATTTCCTTCTACATTCAGCAATTAAGAATGTAGAAAAGAATGGATTCTCGTGACTTACAGCTACATGAGCCTCGCGGACCATTCCACACGCGCCCCACGAGCCAGCTGAGCGCAGAATTTTCCAACCCACGAGTAAAGAAAAGCACGAGAAATCCGAATGCGTGGCAGTTGACAGATAGCTATGCGTCATTTATGAAAACTGGCCACACCTGATAATGTTGAGAGTTTTCGGAGTTTCTGCAATGGTAATTTAATGAATTGAAAACAGGGCAATAATTATCAGTGCTCATTCTAACTTAACAAGTAGAACTGGCGAAACATGATAATCCTTAGGATTTTTGGAGTTCATGTCAATAAAATTTTATTAAATGATTGAAAACAGGTCATGTCCAATTATTATTTTTAAGGGATGGTTTTGAGCTTCCCCTATTGCCAGTTTACCAGTAGCCACTGGTGGGTACACAAATGCTAACCTCAAGTTCACCACAGCACTGTGTAAGTGTAAGTGTATGGGTGTTGCAATGGGGACTGTTATGGCCCCAATTTGTTATGGCGTCAATTTGTTATGACGTCACGGACAGCAAGGGATGACAGACAAAATTCTTAAACTTCAACAGATTTAATTAAACAAACACTTAGAACTAATCTACAATCTACCCTACTGACCAAGATTGAAATAAAAAAAAAAAAAAAAAGATGGTTACAGTCCCTTGGTAATTGAGATGGGCTGCTATGTTGAGATGTCCTGGGACAGGAAAATGCTCCAACACAGGCAAAAATCCACAAAAAGCTTCACAGGTCTTGAAAAGAGTGACAGGTCTGGTCAAATGTATCCTTCCACAATTTCTCCTTGCAATTTCTCCTACTACTCTACTACTCTCTCAATTTTTCTCCTTATATACTCTTGTCCAGCCCCCTCTGAGGCATGCCCAGGACATGCCCAACCTAGCTCCAGACTGGGCTGAACAAAAAAAATTGTCAATACTGCCATCTAGTGGCTTTTTTTTTTCCCATTACACCTCCATTCCAAAAGGGAAAAATTTTGACTCATAAAGGCAAAATTTTTCTTTTCAATACAAAAATGGTTAAGTACACACTTGTGTGTATATATACATATAATACAATATGCTAATAAACACGTGATATATATACACATACTCAAACACGGGATAAGCAATCAGCAATTACATTGTCAGTGCCCTTTACATGCTTAATTTCCAAGTCAAACTCCTGTAAAATCAAACTCCAATTCAACAATCTCCGATTCTTGTTTTTCATCTTACTCAAAAACATTAACGGATTGTGGTCAGTATATACAATCATTGGCTTTTGCCCTGTACAAACATAAACCTCAAAGTGTTGTAAGGATAGAACCAGAGCCAACAGCTCCTTCTCGATTGTGGAATAGTTCTTTTGGTGGCGATTGAACTTCCTGGAGAAGTATGCCACGGGATGCTCAATGTCATCAGAGTCACTTCTCTGTAGGAGCACAGATCCACAAGCTTGGTCGCTAGCATCGACCGCCATGGAGAACGGTTCGTTGAAGTCAGGAGATTTGAGCACGGGGAAGTGACATAGCAGAGACTTCAGGCGATCGAAGGCTCTTTGGCATGCTTCATCCCAAGTGAACTTTACACCTTTCTTCAGTTGGTTGGTGAGACTGAGAGCAATCTCAGCAAAGTTCTTGCAGAACTTGCGGTAGTACCCGATCATTCCAAGGAAGCGCGCAGCTTTTTTTGTTGTCAGGAACTGGAAAGTCCATGATGGCTTGGACTTTAGCATTTATGGGTGCCACCTTACCCTGGCCTATGACGTAGCCAAGATACGTGACAATAGCACAACCAAAGTCACTCTTGTTCAGGCTAACAGTCAGGTTAGCCTGGGTCAAGCGCTGGAACAATGTCTCTACATCTTTCAGATGTTCTTCCCAGGAGTCACTCCATGTGATCAGGTCGTCGATGTACGCACCCGTGTGTGGCAATCCGGCGATTGTAGACTGTATCATCCTTTGGAACGTGGCTGGGGCATTTTTCATGCCAAAGGGTAGGACTTCATACTGGTATAACCCAGATGGTGTGGCAAAAGCAGAGATGCTCTTGGCCCTCTCAGTTAAAGGCACATACCAATAACCCTTCAATAAATCAATCTTGGTCAGAAACTTTGCTTGCCCTACTCTATCGATACAATCATCAATCCTAGGTATTGGAAACACATCAGTTCTAGTTACAGCATTGACTTTGCGATAATCTGTACAGAATCTAGTACTTCCATCAGGTTTTGGAACTAGAACACAGGGTGAACTCCAATCTGAGTTAGAAGGGTCTGATAATATCATGTTCTAACATGTACTCAACCTCTTTCTCAGCAATCTTTCTCTTTTCAGGATTCATCCGGCACGGATGCTGTTTTATTGGTTTGGCATCACCAACATCTACATCATGAGAGGCTATAGAAACTCTCTTTGGAACATCAGGAAATAGATCTTTATATTTCTTGATCAACCTCTCAAACTGATCTTTCTGTGAGGGTTCTAAGTGCTGGAGTTTTACATCAAGATTTTGCAACACTTCAGAATTTGACAATTTACATGAAAGAACTTCAGCTTTAATTCTAGGTTCATCATCTTGAAACTCCCCTCATCTTCACAAGTCTCGACCATAGGAGGATCTGAAGCGACAGCTGCAACCCTAGCATTCCTATCATGATAAGGCTTCAGCATGTTAATATGACACAACTGTTTTGGCTTTCTCCTATCTGGAGTCTTCACAATGTAATTGAGATCATTGAGTTTTGTCAGAATTTCATAAGGACCATGAAATCTAGCCTGCAATGGATTGGACTGCAAGGGAAACAACACAAGGACCTTGTCTCCTGGTTTAAACTCACGGCTTCTAGCCTTATGATCATACCAAGTTTTCATTTTTCCCTGACTTGATTTCAAGTTCTCTTTGGCTAGGTCACAAGCTGCATGCAGTCTTTCCTTGAACTTGCTAACATAGTCTAACAGACTGATATGCGGCTCTTTCTCTCGCCATTGTTCACTCAACAATAGCAAAGGTTTTCTCACTTCATGGCCAAACACTAGCTCAAACGGACTGAATCCAGTAGACTCCTGCACTGCTTCTCTAGCTGCAAACAACAGCAAATGAATACCTTCATCCCAGTCTTTCTCATGGTCATAACAATAAGTCTTCATCATTGTCTTGAGAGTGGAATGAAACCGCTCTAAGGCACCCTGACTCTCTGGATGATAGGCACTGGAAAGAATCTGCTTCGCACCTAGTTCATACACAACCTGCTGAAACAATCCGGAAGTGAAATTGCTACCTTGATCTGACTGAATTTCCCTGGGAAGGCCAAACAACGTAAAGAACTTTATCAAAGCCTTCGAGATTGCAGTTGCCTTGATGTTGTGTAGAGGTATGGCTTCAGGGAATCTGGTAGATGCACACATGATTGTCAACAAGTACTGATTTCCAGATCTAGTCTTGGGTAATGGACCAACACAATCAACAATGACCTTGGAGAAGGGCTCCCCAAATGCTGGGATAGGCTGCAATGGAGCTACAGGCGGGTCTAACTGGTGTTTTCCAACTACCTGAAAAGTGTGACAGGTTTTGCAAAAGTTGGAAACATCTTTCAGAAGTCCAGGCCAGAAGAAGTGTTTCATGATCTTGTCAACAGTCTTGTTAACACCAAGATGACCTCCTAAAGGCAAACTATGAGCCATTGTTAAGATCTCATTCCTGTAGACCTTCGGAACAACAATTTGCTTGACCACTGCCCAATCTGCATTGGCAGGGATATCAGGAGGGCGCCACTTCCGCATCAACACTCCATCCTTGAGATAATACCCAACTGGAACTGCGTCTATTTCTTCATCAGGAAGGGCTCTCTTCTTTAGTACACAAATTTCAGGATCATTGGTTTGCTCCTGAATCAACCGTTTTCTGGACAGAGACAAGTCTCCAGACACATCAGAATCACCAGACCCATTTGGCTGGCTGAACAGAGAACTGATAAAAGTGTCTGATAAGTCCTCAAACAGAGAAACCATAGTAGGCTGAACAGAGTCATGAGGTGAACCACCTGAGTCATGACTATTCAATGTGCTGGACGGCACCACATCATCTTCTTCTTGAGCCTTCTTAGCCATAGCACGGGTCACTGCACAGGAAGGATACAGAGATGGGTCTTCATCGCCATCTTCAGTGCTCGGCTGTGAAGTAAGATGAACAGGGGGAACTACATTGCCCCCAGCCAGGTCATTGCCTAGCAACAGAGAAACACCCTTGATAGGTAGACTTGACATAAGTCCCACCTTTACCTGTCCTGTAACTAAATCTGACTTCAAGAATACAGAGCGCAGGGGTACAGATACAGTCCTCCCTTCAATACCTTGTACAAGTATGAAATCCCCAGAAACGGTCTCATCACGTAGCTCCAAGGAGTCCATCAACAAAAGTGACTGAGAAGCTCCGGTATCCCTAGGATATATATGGGTACAGGAGGAGAATGCTCATTCAGAGCCACAAATCCCTCTGACACAAATGGAAGAAATTCCTACCTCACAAAGTCAGCAGTATCAGGCTTCTTAGCCTCACAAGGAGCAGGCAATTTAGCAGGTCGGTCATCTACTACAGGGGTTTCTAACCTTGTCTTCACAAAGGCATTGGGTTTGGTATCCTTTTCTTTTTCTTTCTTAGCGTTAAGGAACCAACAGTTAGTTGTAACATGACCAGATTTCCTGCAATAATTGCAAACTAGACCACTTTTGTCACGGTCAGCTTTCACACTTTGATCAGACCTTTGACTGGATTCCTGAGCACCATCACCAGATTTGTCTTTGTCTTTGGGTGAGGAATCTTGGGTATCACCGTTACCGTTCTTCTGAAATTTGGACCATCTATTGTTACTGCTGGACTGAAATTTGGACTTATGTGTGAGAACATATTCGTCTGCAAACTTGGCAGCTGATTGCAAATTCAGTGCTTGCTTCTCATTAAGGTAGGTCTTAATATCATCTTTGAAACAGTTCTTGAATTCTTCAACTAACACCATCTCTTTTAGTGAGTTGAAATCATCCTTGACCTCCATAGAAGTACACCAGCGCTCAAAGCAAACCTTCTCGTTAGCAAATTCCACATAAGTCTGATTGTCAGATTTCTTCAGACCTCTGAATTTCTGTCGGTAAGCCTCTGGAACAAACTCATAAGCTGTCAAAATAACCTTTTTGACAACCTCATAATCAGGGGAATCATCTGCAGACAAAGCCGAATAGGCTTGTTGAGCTTTACCCTTGAGGACAGTTTGCAACATCAGAGGCCAGTGTTCCTTTGGCCACTGACAACTTTTAGCTACCTTCTCGAAGCACTGGAAATACTTATCAACCTCATTCTCTGAAAATGGAGGCACCAGCTTTACCTCCTGGCTAGCCCGAAATTTGTTTTCAGCTTGCATTTTGATTTTTAGTAGCTCCATTTGGAGCCTTTCTTCTCTATTTAATTTTTCTAAATCGAAATCTCTCTGTCTCTGTCTCTCTTTTTTGCTCTTTCCTCTTTCTCTCTCTCTTTTTTCTCTTCTCTTGCTAATTTTTCTAACTCAAACTGCCTTTGTTTTTTCTTTTTCCTCCTTTCTATCTCTAGCATTTTTAATTTAAGTTCCATTTCTACATTTGGATTTTCCACTGGAAACTGTTCCAGATCTCCCGGTGCAAACACATTTTCATCAATGTAATATTCAACAATCTCTCTAGCCAGTCTTGCTTTTCGCTTGGCTGGTTTTACATCTATCAGCTCTAACTGTCTGCATATTTCTAGCAGTTCTGCCTTTTTAAAAGACTTCAAAACCTCTACGGTTGGTGATGCCAAGAAATCATCCATTGCTGTTGATCTGCCAATATATATCTAGGAAAATTCAAAAAACAATTTCACAATTTGAAATTTTAGATTTTCAATAAATGACTTCGTACAATGGTCTATCCCGGACCCGAGCCCCCAATTTGTTATGGCCCCAATTTGTTATGGCGTCAATTTGTTATGACCTCACGGACAGCAAGGGATGACAGACAAAATTCTTCAACTTCAACAGATTTAATTAAACAAACACTTAGAACTAATCTACACTCTACCCTACTGACCAAGATTGAAATTAAAAAAAAAAGATGGTTACAGTCCCTTGGTAATTGAGATGGGCTGCTATGTTGCGATGTCCTGGGACAGGAAAATGCTCCAACACGGGCAAAAATCCACAAAAAGCTTCACAGGTCTTGAAAAGAGTGACAGGTCTGGTCAAATGTATCCTTCCACAATTTCTCCTTGCAATTTCTCCTACTACTCTACTACTCTCTCAATTTTTCTCCTTATATACTCTTGTCCAGCCCCCTCTGAGGCATGCCCAGGACATGCCCAACCTAGCTCCAGACTGGGCTTAACAAAAAAAAAATACTGCCATCTAGTGGCTTTTTTTTTTCTTCCCATTACAGTACCAACTATTTTGAAATAGTGGTTGTACAAACAGGCACTGAAAATGTATTTCAAAATGAACATGTAATGTAAAAAAGAAATGGAAAACCAGAGACCAAACTCCTCAACATGAAGTTGTGTGTTGGGGTGGTGTATATGGGGATGTTTTCTCATCTGATGGATGAATATAATCTGGATACCCATTAATTTCCTACGGCGGTCACTTTTGACCGGGAACACCACAGGTGTAACAAGGTCGACTAAACCACTCAAAATTCAATGAAAGTGGTGATCATTACTTTTATATGTTCAAGTGCACAGTGTGGAGGATATCAAAAGGCCTTGAGGCAATCAGATGTAAAACGCAATATTTGAGTGTTTTAAGTTGTAAATCGGTTAGATTTGACCCGAAAATGATAGGAAGGTTAAAGTTAAAATTTGCGATTGCGTTGAGCATGTGACGGTAAATGATCCAGTGTTTCTAATGTTTGTAACTACCCGAAAGCCCTGACAACGAAATACCGGCGCAAGTTAGTGCGGCTCAAGAGAGGTGTTCCCTGCACTCAACCTTCACTCAGAAAGGGATACTAATTTCAGTGTGAGTGAGGTCTCTGAAAGCAAATGAGTGTTAGGGCAACCTCTGACTCATTTAGTATAACCTGACACTAAGTTTTAGAACTCACTCACACTCAATTAGTGTGAGTGTCATTTCTGAATACGGGCCTAAGAAAGAGTTGATTCAATTTTGGAAGTGATCTGGAACATATTCTAGATTCTGGATCCAGATGAAGCTAAAATATACTATGGCATGGCGAAAGTATGTACTCTTCAGAGTTCCCTTCTCGTTAAAACTTCAGTTGCCATCTTTGCTTCGTCTACTTCTCAGCATACTGACTCTATTCTGATTTGAGTGCAAATGTTCCCCTTCCATTTCAGTATCCCAGTATTATTGCCTCTGTTGCTTAAGTAATCTATGCAGGCACGTCCAGAAAAATAATCGATTTCGGAACGGATTTCAGAATATCAAAATAAAAGTAGATTTTAAATGGCCACATTTAGCAGTAGGGCCTGAAACATGTTAGTGAAATTGACAGATTCTGATTTGTTCAAAAAATTTAGTAGCACAGCTGCCAGAAGTATCATTAATGCTGATGCAGAAGTCACCAACAATCAAAATTGTGTCATGACAGAGAACTAAGGATAACAACTCTGTCAATCCAGGTATAATCGGGGTAATGCAGGATTTTGGAGCACAAACAATGACAACAAGGAGGACAAGGTCTATGCACTGAGTTTTCAGGACAAGGAACTCGAAGGTGGAGATATGACCATAAGATAATCGGCTACAATTAAGACTTTTTACAGCAATGAGCCCGAGAATTAAAACCACTCAAAGATGTAGAAATTATGTTGATTATTTTGTAAAAACAGTATGTCAAGGTCTGCAGAGATTTTAGACAAAGTGAGTGGTCAGTTTTCAAATTCAACATGCTGGATGTGGGAGACATGGGAACTGAACGACTTTGACTAGGGCCAAATCGTTATGGCCTGACAAGTGGGTCAGTGCAAATCTGAGGTGCAAGACTTCCTGGGAGCTTCCTGCAAACTGATGTGAGTACCTACTGACAGCGGCTGAGGGAGTGACAAATCATGAACAAGCCACAAGATTTTGGGTGCCCAAGGTTCATCGATGAACGAGGGCTATGAAGGGTTTCCAGTCCAGTCCAAACCAACAAAGGGGCAACCGTGGCCCAAGTCATTCAGAATTTCAAAAATATTTAAATAAGGACTGTGTCACAACACAGTGCATCATACCCTCATGTATTATTGCACTTTTTAGCTTGCAGACCAGTCAAAGTGTTCACTCTAACCCTGGTCCACCTCTAATAATGCCCCCAATGGGCACCTGAGCTTCAGAACTGGACCTTGGATCAGTTGAAGAAGGTTACCTGGTCCAGCAAGTCCCATTTTCTTTCACATCGTGCATGTGCTTCAGCTGGGTACATGTTCACCACTTACCTGGAAAGAGATGGAATCAGGGTGCACTGTGGGAAGAGGACAAACTAGTGCAGGGAGTGCGATACTCAGGAAAATGTTCTGCTGGGAAACCCTGAGTCTGGCCATTCAAGTGACGTCAGTTTGATTCAGCTACAATGTGCATTGATAAGCACATGATTATAATCATTGGTGACACTTTGTGGGGGCCAAAGAACTAAAAAATATTCAAAAATATCATTTTTTGTCAAAGAAAATTTATATTGAAGGTTTCTCTGGTGGATTCATGAACCCCATGGGGTGGTTCATCAATGCTGAGAACGTCCCTAATGGGACTCCACCTTAGTGAGCCTGCGCAGTAATCGTGACACAGCTCCTCTAACACTGCATCTAAAATTAGTTCCCATATTCTACAACTATTGAAGGTCTTGCAATCCATGAGACAAATTTGATCAATGCTTCAGAATATGAATTTTCATGGATTTGATAACAAAAATCATATCACCAGCTAAAAAAAAAAATTTGCTTGAGAAAGCACTTAGTGGACCGAGCACATTTGTCAGCTTTTCACCAGTGTGAATACTCATGAGTACATTTAAATCCGCTACATAATTAATCCCTCTGCGCAGAAGCCAAATATTTATGCCATTTATGCGTTATCCTATTTAATGCTGTATAATTCAGGAATTAAGCTTCATAGAGAGGAGTAATATGGCTTAACTGAGGCAAGAAACTTGCAGCATTTAGAATTCCATCATATTTCAGTTTATTTCGTGACTTTTTTAAAGGGGCTGCAAACATAACAAAATCTTCATGAAAATTTAGCATTGAAATCATAAAAAAATACAAAGGATTAAAAAATGGCTGGGGGTTAAAACAATACATTCCTGGGATCATAAACTCCTAGACCACAAGTATTCATCATCTAAGCATGAAATCTTATTTGGCTTTGAAAGAGGAAGCCAAATAAGACCACTCTCCAGGTTTCTCCGCAAACACTAACAGCCCTCAAAATGGCGCACTGTCAAGTCATGAAATAATCACATCGATAAAACAAATCAACTTTTAACTCCTGAAATTCAATATGAATTTATGATTTTCTGGTTGAATTAAGCATGAGTTTATCAATATAGGCGCAGCTGGACATCAATGGTCACCACTAACCTCTCCAAACCAAAAACATGCCTTTTCTCCATGAAAAAGTTCAGAGTTTCGTCTATTTTTCTACTGAGCCGCATCAGCAAGTACACATTCTCATTAAAGGAACTGCTTAGTTTACGGTTAGAACGTTCACTCAGACCGAAAGCTTGCCGTTTGCATTTCTGATCACCTAAGCGAAACGCAAGCTTGTAACAACACTTTTCACACCCCACAAGAAGCAAGTATAATTCACTAACACAGTAGTATCTGAAATATTTTATTTTGTTGAATGCGGTATAAATTTCTAAACGTATTGCCACATGAAACAAAATGTCAGAACACACTGTATTGGTTGCAAAGGCCATCGACAACTCGTTACCCAATGTGACAAACTATCTCTGTGATCACTGTGGTAAACTGAAAATTAGAAACTGCTGGCTAGTTGGCTAGAAGTAAGATAGAGCAACACCATGCAAAGAGAGTTTTGCTCACACTTCAAGAGAAAAACTCTCCATCATTGAAATGCTCCTCAAAAGAATTGCTCAGCTGTCAGCCCTCCAGTCAGTTGCATTCAGAATAACTACCATTTTCCATCTCAGAATCATATCTACATCCTGTAAATAAGCTCAGCAATCCAGGCTTAGTTTTGGAAGTCTTTTTCTTTCCATGCAATCACGTCATTCTCAGCTGCGCGAAGTTGAGAGAATACAGCCTTACTACTGTTACACAAGTGCTTCAATACTTTTCTGAGTGTGCAATCAGTGTCTTTCTATCACTGAGGAAAGCTTATAAAAATCATGTCAATCAATAGTTAATCACTGGGAGAGTTTCACGTGGGCCTGAACTATAGCCGGGCTTTTACACATATATCACTGAATCACAAAGTGATTGTATTTCTGTGAGGACTTGTATAAGGCTCAGAAAGACAGCTGAATTCTTCAATAGATGAATCTACGTGTAAATCCATGGTAGGAAATTGCGCGTCTTTAATGACTACAATTGATAGTAGAATGACACAGTATCAATACCACGGTGAATTTTTGCTTCAGAAAACTATTTTACTATTTAATTACTTAATTAGGATACCATTGATTGACTCACTATAGCTGAAGTAGTTGTTACAAAGGACAATTTTCTCTGTCACAAGAAATAATTTTTTTCAACTGCTGAATAGATACTATGGGCAAGTATACCAAGCAATTTGCACATCAGGCTTTGCCGAGGAGTTTAATTCACTCAACTCCTGGGAAACGGGGATGAAACATAACTTTTCCATATTCTAAAACATGTTCGAGCTTGGCTTGCCAGTGAGTATTCAATTACTGATCCTGGTGTGCCATCTATTGAGAGAAAAGTGTAATTGCGTGCATGAATAGAGCAGCTCCATGGCCGCTGGAGTCTACATCTGCACAAAGGGGTTAAACCAGAGAATTCACTTCCTGTACTCTAGTATGCAACAGTTTGTGTCGAGTAAAGGAATCTGCTTGAGAAAAAAACACCCCGCACTGGTTACATTTGTAAGGTGTTTCACCACTATGAAGTTTCTGGTGCTGATATAAACCAGATCTGCTAGCAAACTGCCTGCCACACTGAGAACACTTGTGAGGCTTTTCACCTGTATGAACTCTCTTGTGATAAGTTAAACTACCCTTTTGGCAAAAGCACTGTCCACATTGGTCACATTTGTAAGGTTTTTTTCCTGTATGAACCTTCTTGTGGCGATTTAAAAGATGTCTGCTGACAAACTCCATCCCACACTGGTCACATTTGTAAGGCTTCTTGCCAGTATGACCTCTCTGATGGCGATAGAAACCAGATCTGCTGACAAACTCCAACCCACACGGATTACATTTAAAAGGCTTTTCGCCTGTATGAATTCTGTTGTGATCATTTAAATCAGCTCTACGATAAAAGGACTGTCCACACTGATTACATCTGTAAGGCTTTACACCTGTATGCACTCTATTATGAAGAGTTAAACTACTTACATGGGTAAAGTCCCGTCCACATCGGAAACATTTGTAAGGCTTTTCCCCTGTATGAACTCTATTATGATAGGTTAAACTACCTCTGTGGGTAAACTCCCGTCCACATTGGCTACATTTGTAAGGCTTCTCGCCTGTATGAATTCTCCGATGACAATTTAAACTAGATCCGGAGACAAACCCCCTCCCACACTGAGAACACTTGTAAGGCTTTTTGCCTAGAGTGAACTTCAAAAGGCTGCTGTTTTCACTTGCATAAACTACCTTCTGTACAGTTTTTAAATTCCTCCTCTGGCAAAGTGCAGTTATACCAGACACAATCTTTTGATCAGATTCAATATAAACACGCTGAGTATTCTGCAGGTCACTGACGGGCTCTGATTTAAGGTATCCTCCATCATCAGTCTCAGTTTTGATTTGGTCAGGGTGAACATGGGTTTCAGATCCCAGCTCTGTACTGTCGAGGCTCTCTGTCTTAAGATCCTCAGAGTGTGTGGAGCCAGTTTCTGTTTTTATCAGTGATGCATGTGTGTGATCTACATCACTGACCCTGCTGTTTGCAGTAACACACTCTGGCTCCAGTGTGTTGGGTCCTGGTGCAGTACATTTTGTCTCTGACTCTGCCATGTGGACAGACTCCAGTCCATGTAGTTCCTCTTCTTTCTCTCTGATCCTGTGCTGCTCGGGGAGCTCTGGTAGGGTCGTCTCAGTGTCTTGCCTCAGACGGACTCCTGCCTGCATCACTCTGCTGATCTGATGTGTTTAGAAGTACAGCTCCTGTAGGGAAATGGGGGAAGGGATTTTATTTTTTTAAATAAAACAAGCACTAATGCAGCAGTAGACACATAGGCAATTCCATGAAAACTCAATCAGTACATCTCACCTGAGCCCCTCAGAATCAGGTGATGTTTTTGGTGCATCAACTGTAGTATATTTAATGAAGCCATGCAGAATTTTAACTTCATTCAATGAATACAAGTTACAGGCCCTCAAAGTACAGAGGAGTGGGACGAAAATTTGCGCATTTTAACATGCCCAAGTTTTTTCAGCATTTCTGAGCCCTCATATAATCCCAATTACAGTAAATAGCCACATGAGATTTTCGGGGATGAAGCCCACTTTTGAGTTCCATTAAAAAGAGAAACCAAATAAATTTTAAGTCTGCCCTAGGTGTCACAATCTAAAGCCAAAATCACTTTTCTGTTGAGCAGAATTTTTTTGCATACCCAACTTTGAACATCAGGATCATGGGATGCATCATAATTGACAGCGAACAGGTGAACGCCAACGTGTATCTATGGCTTGGCATTTCAGTATAAAATGTCATATCCAGTCGCGGTCCATTGGTGGTAACCTCAACTTTCAGTTTTCAATTGCCTAATCCTCTCACAGTTTACTTTGTCTGATTAGCAACAGTTGCTAAGACAAACTGTAGAATGAACTTCAAATTTATTTTTGACAGCATTGTTTCATATTGCATCGCCAAGTTCTCTTCTGCGCAGAAAAGGCGTCGTAAAATGTCAATATGCCTTTATAAATTATGAAGTCATGTAACGTTAGCTCTTGAAATGGCTCATTAAGCAATAACGCAGAAGAATTCAATATTCTGACTATAGTCCTGCCTAAAGGGCGCTGTGAGGCATGACACTCAGCAGAGTGATTGTGTAATAATCGGAATAAAGAAACAATCCATGAGAAGAAAGTTGGTGAGTTTTGAATTTTTTACAGTTATTGCCATTCTTGCAACATCACATCAATTATATCAACATAGCCAATGGGCAATTGCTTTTTCATTTACATTTTTTAATTATTACTGGTCATGCATTGGTCTTGGTGGTTCATTCAAATGGTTTGATTGTTAATCAGGCGAACGGGATGCATTAAAGGGCGATGATACTGAAGGCCCTCTTAACATCTGACAGCACTACACCGGTCATGTCTATTGCTAACTAATACTGGTGCTCAGTCATGATGAGCGGTGAGATAATGGAGGATTAGTTGTACAGATGAAGTTACGTTTTGACAGTATAAACCCTTTAACTCAGTCCTGGCGCCCCACTGTACATACTGGTTTTTGTTCCAACCACAATTGCAATCTCAGGATTGAAACAAGCTGTTGATTTGCCTTTAATAACTGCCGAGGGAAACAATTTCACCAAACATTTAATCAACGTAAACAATCAACAGGTTTCTCATTGGTGAAAGTGTTGACAAATCGTTGCAAAAACTAAATTTATTTGGCAAACAACAGCCACACTGTTTTATGTTCATTTTTGTGCAGAAGCCAAGTTTGGCTATTTCTGGGTTACCCAATTTGATGCTTTATAATTGAAGATTTAAGCTTCATAAAGAGGACGAATGTGGCTCAACTCAGAAAAGACACTTACAGCATTTAGAATTACATTGCATTTCAGTTTATTTTCATGATTTTGGTAGAGAAAATAGGCTGCAAACATAAAAAATCTTCATGAGAATTCACCATTGAAACTGTAAAAAAAAATAATTCTGAGGATTGAAAAATGGCTGGGGGTTAAAACAATACATTTCTGGGATAATGAACTCCTAGACCACAAGTACTCCTCATCTGAACATGAAATATTAAATTATCCACTTTTTATAATCCAAATAAGATAGCTATCCAGGTGGCTCCCCAAACTCCCAGAGCCTTGAAAATGGCACACTTTCAATTCATAAAATAATCATATTTTTAATGCAAATCAACTTTGTACTCATGAAGTTCAATATGAATGGATGATTTTCTGGTTGAATTTAGCATGAGTTTATCAATATAGGCGCAGCTGGACATCTATGGTCACCAGTGACCTCTCCAAACTAAAAACATGCCTTTTCTCCATGATGAAGTTCAGTCTCCTCCATTTATCTACAAAGCCGCGTCAGCAAGCACAGTTACTCATTAGAGGAACTGCTTATTTTATGGTCAGATCGTTCACTCAGACAGAAAGCTTGCTGTTTACAATTCCGATCATCCCAGCGAAACGCAAGCTTGTAACAGCGCTTTTCACACCCTCTATGGAACAAGTATAACTCAGGTCACAGTAATAGCTGTTCGCACTTTAAAAGAGCAAAAATGCAAGGCATTCCATTTCATTGAATGTGGTATAAATTCTAAAACTGATCGCCTAGTTAAGAAAAATGCCAGCACACTGCAGTATCGACAACTCTTTTGTTACCCAATGTGACAAATTAGCTCTGTGATCATGGTGGTAAACCAAAAATAAGAAATAGCTGGCTAGTTAGCTAGCAGGCTAAAAGTAAGATAGAGCTACATCACACAAAGACAGCTTTACTTACTTTCCAAAAAAATTATTGAGCTGCTCCTCAAAAGTATCAATGCTGTCAGCCCTCCTGTCTGTTCCATTCTGAATAATTGCTATTCTCAATCTCAGAATCACATTCCCATCCCGCAAATAAGCTCAGCTCTCCAGGCTCAGTTCTGGAGGTTTTTTGTTCCCATGCAACCACGTCAGTCTGAGCAGCGTAAAGTTTATTGAATACAACGTAAACCTATTACGCAAGTATTTTAATGTTTTTTAAGGTCCAATCAATGTCTTTCACTTACTGAGGAAAGCTTATACTGTCTGCAATTGGATAAAAATTGTGTCAACCAACTGGCAATTACCAGGAGAATTTCATGTGGGCCTGAACTACAGCTGGGCTTTCACTCAGATACCATTGAATCACCATTAAAGTGATTGGATTTCCATGAGAGCTTATATGAGGCTCTAAAAGACAGCTAAATTCTTCAACCGACATATCTACGCGTTAATCCACGATAGGAAATTGCGCATTTTTAATATGTGATGACTGAAATTGATGGTAGAATGACATAGTGTCAATACCATGGCAAATTTTTGCCTCAGGAAACTGATTTTTTTTTTTTTTTAACTACTTGGAATACCACTGGGTCACTGTAACAGAAGTGGTTGCAACAGAGGACAACAAATTTTCTGTCGCAAGAAATCATTTTTTTAAACTGCTGGATAGATACTATGGGCAAGGATATTGAGCAGTTTGCACAACAGGCTTAGCTGAGGAGTTTAATTCATGCAACTCCTGAAAAACAGGGATAGGAGTGAACTCGTCAATATTCTTGACTGTGTTCCAGCTCTGCCTGCTTGTGAATATTCAATTACTGATCCGGGGGTGCCATCTAGTGATTAAGTAGTGCAACTGCGTCCATAAAAAGAGCTGCTCTATGTCCACAGGCGTCAACATCCGCAGAAAGGCATTAAGGTCAGGCAAGTCATTTTGAAAGAACTCAACACACCCTACGGTTTTTTTTCCCCCTCCATTACAAAAAGTGTGGGGGTGGGGAATTCCCAGTTTGAAAAATGAATTTTAGGCCCTGTGATGTTTTAAAACTTTCTTCTTAGGAAACAATTCCAAATTTAACTACTAGCTTGCTAGCTCGCCAACGTTAGTTCGCTTGCTTAGCTAGCTGACAGTTATATTTGATATAACAAATTCTTGCTGTTCAACTCTAGCTAAGTGAGATAGGGAAATAATTGATCATTCTTATTCATTTTCTTGACTTCTGTGCACCAAACTGTTGGCTAGCGAACTAGCAAGCTAAGCAAGCAACGAAGTTTTATTGTTTCACCAAGAATTACAGAATAACGTATTTGACTAACTGGTTGATATAAAGGCAGAGGCTATTTTCACGACGAGGTGTAAGAATAATTCTTGAGCTATTTTTACGACGAGGCGTAAGAATCATTTCGGGGCTATTTTTTAGGACCGATCCCAAGCCCCGCCCACTTTCGGCCACATCACAATGGGGCAAGCAGGGGTCTGACCCGAACCTCGGACAACTTTCACCTCAGGCAGCCGTCAAACCAGGCATTTTAGGTTTCTGACGATTGTAAAATGATGTAACATGTAACAGACACTCGATATGCCGACCGTGTTAAAGGCGTGTTTTTTATTCCATTTCCAAAACCATAATAAGCTTTTTAATGTATTCCTGAACTAATTTAAAAAGAGATCTGAAACAGCTGTGAAATTAGCGTCTTTTTCATTGTTGATGAATCTCACAAGATAATTACAATTTACGAAACAAGAATATTACAGAAGGCACTTTCATCAAACAAACCTACGCAGTTGTATTCTCATGCCTTTTGCAGCAATATTCATTTGAAGGGTTGTAATAAAACATTTCATGCTAGCTAGCTAATTAGCCGTCCCATTGACTTGAATAGACCGCTGACTAACAACAAACGCTAGCGACTGATAACGGTCACCAGTGAGCTACCTTGGTACCCTTACCGTCGCGGGGACTGCATTAACTGGGCAGTTAATAAAATTAACAAGGTAGCTAACAACCTAGCTGCTTGTAACTGACATTCAATGACAATATTTCTTACCTGCATAATATTTAAAACAGTGGGCAAGTCGCTTTGTCTGTTTATATAGTTCGAAAAGACAAGTAAGGGAAAAAGGCTTGGCTGTTAGGAATCAGGAGAAAAAAGTTTTCTCTGTCCCCTCGATCTGTGCTGCGCAGTGATCATTTCTGAGAGCAGTGTTTTAACGGGACAGGGGCAAAGATGAAGCTGAGGAAAGGAGTAGCCAGAGTTAACTAGCGCTTCCTTTTAACAACGTTGGCATTAGCTATATGATTCAGTATGAACAATTCGGTTGATGGCAAATATGCCCAACCAGGGTACAATGAAGTGAGGAAACGAGAGAGTAATTTGATATCGTACACGGACATTCATCGACGTTCCTTATAACGGGGAAAAGTTCCAAGCACATATCTTATTAGAGGGTCATTAAAAGCCTTGGTCATGTTAACTTAACTTTTCTGCTCGCACTTAAACGTTGACACCGAGTCACATTTCGATCCTCCCATTACTAAGTGTGCTGCTTTTCATCCTCCAAAAAGCACATATTTAGGGAGACAAAATGTCGATGCCAAAATAACACCGACTCGCATGCAACACATCAGTGGACGGAACCGGCGCCGCTATGCTCGTTGTTTTGAACTCAGGCAAGGCTGAAGTTTCCTGGTTAGTTGTCCGACCTAGCAACAGTAACAATGGGAGGCGGGGCTTGGGATCGGCCGTATTTCTTCAAGTTTTGGTTTTTACCTTCAGGTAGGTATATCAACGAAAATTTCAAATTCGGAATATACCATAAAATAGTAAATAGGCCTACTTGAACTTTCAGAAACAAAGTACTTGTACTACTTTTGTTTGGAGTCCACGATATTGGATTTATAGCAGTGCTTTTATCTGCCAGGCAGCGAAGATCCTATCCCACTGTATCCACTATCAGGGCGTTGAAGAATGGTAGGCAAATTATCAAAATTGGCCCTGTGCAGTTCTGACGGTCAACTCCGAACGAACAGCTCGCAAAAACTTGAAATTAAAAAAGTACCTTGGACTGGACACTATCTTAGCTTTGGGCATCGCTCATCAGCCTCTATCCACACACCAAATTTATTAAAATCGAAGAAACTTTGTGGAATGACGGCTGTACGGATGCACGGACGGATATCCATGGGTGCAAGTGGAAAAATTTTTTTTGACTGAACATATTTTGGCATGGGCGAAGTGACAAGCGCCGAAGGCGCGAAGTCCCTTGGGGTGTCCAGGGGCATGCCCCCCCGGAAAATTTTTGAAAAATGGTCAAATTTGGTGCATTCTCAGGGCAGTTTGGCCAAGAATTTGAGATTATAAAAGGCACTAAATTGTGCCAATGTTTAATGGTTACCTTTTAAAAAAAATGTAGGGGTATTGAGGCAAATAGTGTGTTGTGGGAAGACGCAATGAACTCTTATCAGGTTACATGAATAAAAAGATAGCATTTTTGAAATGCACATTATATTATAATACAGAGCTACAACAGTAAACAAAGAAATGTAAGCAATCAGTATATGTAAACTTGCTTAGATTTTATTCTTTATATCAGAAAGAGTATTATTTAAGATATTCCAGTCAATTGAGCTAATTCATGTACAAAATTAAACAAACTGTTCTGCATGTGCAAGTGTGATTAAACGACACTCTAGAAAAGCTCTGACAAGTTCTTAGGTAAATGGCCCTCTGTTTAGATCAAGCAACAAATAATCTTCCACAATGATAATAATATGCTATCAGATTATGGTGATGGAAGTATCATGTTGAGTATCAGTCCATTAAATTCATTGATATTGCAGTGTACTGGCATTGATGTAGAGCAAGGGTGCCCAACCTTTTTCAAGCCAAGATTTACTTTTAAAGTTGGCTGTGCATCGAGATCTACTGATGTGAGTCGGCCGTTTTCATGCGAGTTTCTGTGTACTTTGGTATGGAAGGCTGTCATATATAAAACATTGGGCTAATATCTCCCTGACATTTTCAATTTAGCCTAATAAACTATTTGCTGTCATTTACCCAAAAGTCTTGCTAGACCTGCCATGCTTAGTATGGAAAAAATCATAATATGGAAAAGTGGCGTTGCCCTTTAAGACTCGGGACTTTTATACGTTTTTTATTTTGCAGAAACACGTTGCCTAAAAAACGCGGGTGCATAACTGCTAGCTCTCGCTATTAGATTAAAACTATGCTACAGTCTGCTAACTAAAACTACTAACGTCTTTGAACATGTTGTTAACCCTCTACCGCATTCAAAATTCGATCCGAAATAAACTTCACACTAATATTCACATACAGGAGCACTTTTCATAAACGCGGATTTTTCTAAAAATAAACGGTTGGGGGAATTTTCGATCGGACGCTTCGCGTGACGTTAACATTACTGCTACACACCAATGCATAGCAACAATTTCGCAACGTTATCAAAATCCCCGTACATATAAACGTTATGGTGATATGTGATTATATTCCACGCTTGTGCACATTTTTTCTGACCTAAATGCGTCTTCGTCTTCGACTTCCTCATTAGTGTCCACAATCAAGTACCGCTTCTAGCCTCGAAATACTGCCCCTAGTGGCGGCAACATAAATTAAGGTTTTCCAACGGGAAATCTGGGAGGTTCCATGGTGAGACGTTACTTGTGAGCACGAGCAGGTCATTATTTTTCTTCCACCACCACTGCGCACCTGCACAGCGCTGAATAACGGACTTTGGTGGAACCAAGAATTCATTATTGACGGAAATCCGTCTGTAGACGGAGGTCTTGCACCCATGGATGCCGGGACTGACTTTAAAGTAGGGATTCAAAGAAAATAAGTACCCATAAAATTGGTTCGTTATGGCAATTTCATGATATGGCGAAGGTATTCACTCATATAACAAGAGAAAAAAATGTTCATGCTACTTGATATTCGCTTTCCAAATGTTTCCCCTTTTCCACCGTAATCAGTCCGCCGACAGGCTCATTTTCGGTGACGTCACATACGGGTTGTGTACTCTGAAAGTACCCAGATGTTCCATAGTTATAATACAGACAACACAGTGAAAACGGTTTTCAATTTTGTTTTTAAAGCCTGACGAGTCAGAACTCTTAATAGATTTCTTCTAGATCTCCCAGTAGTTCATAGTTTTAAATCCCATGTTTAAATCTTTTTTTTTTTTTCAAGCTAATGTCGCATAAAGGCAATTTCTTTCATCGATGCATATTAGTTTTGCTGCTTATTTTGGTTCATTCCGTGCCTGCAAAAAGTCCGGTCGCCGCGCTGGCTATACGCTATACGCGTACACGTTGTGTAGTTTAGAAAGAAAATTATGTTTTTACTGGAGTCATGCTACCATTCCGAGGAAGGGTGCATAAGCCAATGCTCAGGGCTACAAAAAAGATAGTATTTTCTAAACACGATCAAGTGGACTCTCATACCAGTGATTGACTGACATAGAAATATGGAGTGACGAGGTCGATGCCATTTAGAACACAATCGTACCCTCAAATACCTCAAAAGCAGCCTGAATCGTCCGCCTGTAACTCTCATGCACTCACGCTCAATTTCAGGTCTTAATGAGGTCGTTGCAAGTTATGTAGGTGGTCACATGATCCCTGAAGCAAAATGTACACAAAGGTTGATCGCAGCATAGTGAAAATGGGGAAATCTTGTGCTGCTGTTGCTTGCACCAATAATAATGCCATTCAGTCGTCTGGAAAATACGGCAAAATAAGTTTCCATCAATTTCCACAAAATGATGAAACCCTTTTGAAAGAGTGTCTTGTTAAATTAAGAAGAATTGACCATGGAAAGCCTTACAAACCAACAAAACATTCAGTTCTTTGCTCAGAGCACTTCGAGAGAAGCTGCTTCACGTACCAGAAGTTCACAAGTAAGTCAACGGTTTTGTTGCAATGAAAACTGGTTTTAAAGTGAAGATTTAAAGAAATTACTGGAAAATATATATTCAATACAAATATTAACCTTAAGCCTGAACGCCCCTGTAACGGAGGCAATGAATTAGCATAATAAATACAGCATGTTTCCTAATAGCAACCTCGTCATGCGGCATATCCTCTTAAAGCGAAGAAACTCGGCAAAAAGTTTGTGATGACCATTTTTACCCAAACCGAACACAATTCAAGTACCAAGAAAGTAAATAAGCATCTAGCAAAACATTAAATAAAATAAGATTAAATAA
Organism: Gymnothorax javanicus; assembly: GCA_029692085.1. Lineage (NCBI taxonomy): Eukaryota > Metazoa > Chordata > Actinopteri > Anguilliformes > Muraenidae > Gymnothorax > Gymnothorax javanicus. The sequence goes on from CM056196.1 coordinate 157,269,108, forward strand.
TCAGTGCTCTTATCGCAAGCATTTCTACTGAATTTGTGATATGCATACAAACAATAACACAAATGAAAAAGGACAGTCCAAAGATTCAAACGATATAAGCCTTGTCATTTTAAATTGACACCACACTCAAAGAACAGCAGGCATACACTTTAAATGCTACAGAGATGAACAAAAAATTTTCCTACCTTTGATATTTTGTCATAAAAGCTGTTTGTGGGCAAATCTGCGCTTGCTATTGTTTTAGCCAGTCTATCTGAGAGTCCTTTAGCCATTATCCTATGCACTGGAAGACCTCAGCAGTATAATCACTTCAATTGTTTGCTTTTTGTATTTTTGCTATGATTAACCGCTAAATTGTTTTCAAAGCCGGTTTATGACTGAGAATCCTTGCGCCAATATGCTCAAGTTCAAACACAGCACAGCTATACAAGTGCTAAATCGACCAGGGAATATATAGTCTGTTGAGCTAGTGTCACGGATAAGGCGGAGCATTTGGACCTGAGGTTCAATATCCGGTTATACATGCAACATTTCAGAGCAAAGAAATAATTTTTTTTTGTATAAATAAATAATAACTAATCAATGCATTCCCATCCCATCAAAGCCATCTTCCTGAGTTACTTTGGGGATCACATGACTTACGCTACGGTTTCTGCATCCAGGGCAAGGCCTCCATTGCTTTTTTTATGGTTGCTGCATCTCTTCTCTTCTGTGTTTGCTGTGAGCACATCCTGCTCTACCTAATTGTATCGTCATGATTATTTAATTCCAATTCCGGGGTCCGGAGTCATAATTGGTTTTCATATTATAGTCTGTGAAATCCACCGTGACGCATGTGAAACTGATAAACCTCCGCGCACATAGACTTCAATTATTACATCGCCTACGTGCTGATTAATGAAAACTGGCCACACCTGATAATGCTGAGTTTTGATCCGATGCTGAAGCCCTCCGCCACAGTTTCAAAAAAATCCTGGAGGAAACCCTGCCTTCCCCGTATTTACACAATTTCCGTCAGATCGTTTATATGTCCATGTTAATCTTCAATGTACTATATAGAAAAATATGAGTTCGAAGAAAAAAAAAAAACGACAGACATTTTTCTCCATTATAATTTATCCATCTCAAGTAAAGTACGACTCAATTTGAACCTCAAATAACAAAATATAAAACTTAGAGACACAGTACTTCTATTGACTCTGCCCACAAATTCAGAGCAGAACTTGCAAAACCCGTCCGTGACGTCGCCCAAAACGGGCGTCATTCCGAGCATCACGGAAGTATTCACGCTCGATAAAGTACTGTCGTTTCGTGCTCGTTTCCATTTTCTCGTCGTATTGATAATGCGACGGAATGACATTACATTGCATTCTTTGCGTTGTAAGCTTTCCATTGATATCGAAATTGCCATATTTCAGTTTTTTCTTTGAATCACTACTTTAAGTCGACTCGCAGGAGTTGACCTTGTGCCGCACATTGGACCTATAGCTATTATGCCACGCTGATTGGACGATGCTCATCTAAAATACTTACTTTATTGACTTCATGATTGTGGCATTCAGCAGAATCAGTATGTAGCCTATCACAACCAACTTCTCACCGTCATCTGATGCCCGAACCTTTACAGTGAATGGGCAGCCTTTCAGTAGTGTACTGAAAAAGGTCGATGATTGGCACAGGTTCATATAAAATCACCCAACGGAATTGATAATGATCTGAAGAGTAGTGAATTTACTTATTTTACTTCACGTTCACCAGTTATCGACCACAACCTTCTGCACAAAGATCTGTCTCCACCTTTTCTCCACATGGAAAAACATATGAAAGTAACAGTAGTTGTTTTGTGATTTCGTTAGTTCGCAAAATGGCACTGTGCGCGTGCGCAAATCGTCGTCGTAAAAATAGGCCCTCACGCCTCGTGGTAAAAATAGCCACTGCCTAATAGGCAAGCCGTGACTAACACATCATGTTTAAAGATATCGTGGATGCAACGTTTCGAATGCCATTTCTGAATGAAAAAATCAAAACGGCGGTAAGCACTATGAAATGAAAGACTTACCCCGCTTCAACGACGAATCAGCTAGCTGTACACAATGATTTGTTATACTTTATGCCATAAAATCCAAACTGGTCAATCTCACGTGGGAGCGACCTCTATAGTGACGTGACCTTCTGTGCCAAGGCTTCGAGGCGTGTGCCAGGGTGAAGCTAGATCCGGAGTAGTTCAAGTACGCTGTGCGAGAGTTGACTGAAATCTCGCCGGAAGTGCGACAAGACTAGTCCGGCAGCTGAGCTGAAGCGGAATGGACCGTATGTGATGATCTGCCAAAAAGGTAAGACGTTTAAAGAATGGAGGGGTTGTACTGGATGCAGAAACCGTAGTGTAAGTCACGTGATCCCCGAAGTAACCCAGGAAGATGGCTTTAATGGGATGGGAATGCATCGATTAATTATTATTTATTTATACAAAAAAAAAAATGTATTTCCTTGCTCTGAAAAGTCGCATGTATAACCGGATATTGAACCTCAGGTCCAAATGCTCCGCCTTATCCGCGACACTAGCTCAACAGATTATATATACACTGGTCGATTTAGCACTTGTAGGCTATAGCTGTGCTGTGTTTGAACTTGAGCATATTGGCGCAAGGATTCTCAGTCGTAAACCGGCTTTGAAAACCACAGTTGAATATTTAGCGGTTAATTATAGAGAAAATACAAAAAACAAACCATTTAAGTGATTATAGGTCTTCCAGTGCATAGCATAATGGCAAGAGGACTCTCAGATAGACTGGCTAAAACAATAGCAAGCGCAGATTTACCCACAAACAGCTTTTATGACAAAATATCAAAGGTAAGAAAATTTTTTGCTCCCCTCTATAGCATTTAAAGTGTATGCCCGTTGTTCTTTGAGTGTGATGTTAATTTAAAATGACAAGGCTTATATCGTTGGAATCTGTGGACTGTCCTTTTTCATATGAGTATCGTTTGTATGCATGGCACAAATTCAGTAGAAATGCTTGCGATAGAGCACTGATCTTATTTTATTTAATGTTTTGCTAGATTCTTATTTACTTGCTTGGTACTTGAATTGTGTTCGGTTTAGGTAAAAATGGTCATCACAAACTTTTCGCCGAGTTTCTTCGCTTTAAGAGGATATGCTGCATGACGAGGTTGCTATTAGGAAACATGCTGTATTTATTATGCAAATTCATTGCCCCTGTTACGGGGGTGTTCAGGCTTATGATTAATATTTGTATTGAATATATATTTTCCTGTAATTTCTTTAAATCTTCACTTTAAAACCAGTTTTCATTGCAACAAAACCGTTGACTTACTTGTGAACTTCTGGTACGTGAAGCAGCTTCTCTCGAAGTGCTCTGAGCAAAGAACTGAATGTTTTGTTGGTTTGTAAGGCTTTCCATGGTCAATTCTTCTTAATTTAACAAGACACTCTTTCAAAAGGGCTTCATTATTTTGTGGCAATTGATGGAAACTTATTTTGCCGTATTTTCCAGATGACTGAATGGCATTATTACTGGTGCAAGCAACAGCAGCACAAGATTTCCCCATTTTCACCATGCTGCGATCAACCTTTGTGTACATTTTGCTTCGGGGATCACGTGACCACCTACGTAACTTGCAACGACCTCATTAGACTGAATATTGTCAACAAATCTGAATTAAATAACACATACAGTAAAGCGTTTTACTGGATTATTCCCTGCACGATTCTAGAGATATTTTATGTTTACGGACAACAAATTGGGCTAGGATACTAGCTAGGTACAGTTAGCGACAGTTACTACCGCTAACCATGAGCAGCAGCATACTTGTAAACTCCGTCCTCTCAGTGCCATTTCATCCAAAGATGCGAAATTAGAGGGGAAAAATGCTTCTTGAACGTGATTTTTTTTTTTGTTTTTTTGCGGAGTGGGGTGGGGTGAGTGAAATGTTGTAGAAGTAACGTAAATATACCATCAGACTCGTTCTAGCAGTGGATGTGGTGAAGTGAGATTTTCTTTGAGAACAAGGTAGGTAACGTTAGCTGGTGTAATAAAGTTAACGTTACAGAATAATAAAGAAGAGCCATCGTTTGCTGTGATACATCGCTATTAATATTGATTGTGGGAGCTTTTTTCTTTAACTTGTATTCAGTAAACTTAGACGTGATCTCTTGTTTGAGTGTTTAGGATTTGTGATTCTGTTGACATTACCTGTCAATATTATGTCTCTGCTCAGCTAATTTTGGATTGATGATTAAGGGAGAGGGAGGCTGGAGGACCAAGAAGATTGAAAACAACGTATTGGCCAAATAGCCTTCTATGCTTAATTTTCCAAAATGTTTGGCCTAAGTGGGGAATCATACTGAGTACTAAAAATATTGAGCTATACTGTATTTCTTGTCTGAAAGACTGCAAAGAACATGATCCAACTTTATGATAATTCCTGTCACATCTGTAACTGATGCCACTTGCCATACTTAAACATCAGCAGCAAAAGCTGTTGATCACAGCAACTTGAGTTCCATAACCAAAGTAGGGAAACAAAGACCACACCTCATCTCTCGGCACAATTTCCCATCCAAGCCTATATAGATGTGTCTAACCCTTTCTCCTGTCTTTCTCCCCCCCGTCCCCCCCCATTCAGCTGAAGAGCTGCAGGCGATTCAATAAAAGCCTCCCTGCAATGAGACAGAGGACACTCACCCTACACCCTGAGTCTTAACTCCCCAAGCTGTGCAAGCCTTTCCCTGTTCTGTACTTTTAATAAACTGGACAATAAGTTTCCAAATCGTGTGGTCTTTGGTTGTGAAAAAGTGCAAGTGCAGTGCTTGAATGCGATCACCTCACATTTTTATTGTTGTAATTTTTAATGTTTGTTCGATTTCTCCTGCTGAATTGAGCCAACAATTTATTATTTTTTTTCTCTTCTTCACGTCATTGGACAAACCATACATTTGTACGCAACCTCCCAGCGATTGGAGCATCCCCACACAGCACAGCAAACCATGGTCGAGATTATATACAAGAACAACATGGAGCAGAGGGCACAGACAAACTGCTTCACATGCCATTCATGTTTCTGAATTTATTCAAGATTTTTTCATGAGGTATTTTCAGTACATTCAGTGCCGTGAAAAAAGTATTTGCCCCCTTCCTGATTTCTTACTTTTTTTGCACATTTTTCACACTTAAATGTTTCAAATCAAACAAATTTTAATATAAAACAAATAACCCGAGTAAATACAAAATGCAGTTTTGAAATGATGATTTCATTTATTAAGGGGAAAAAGCTATCCAAACCTACCTGGCCCTACGTGAAAAAATAATTGCCCCCCTTGTTAAATCATGAATTAACTGTGATTAACCACATTTTTTGAATCCAATTTCTCACCGTCTAGCCACACCCAGGCCTGCTTACTGCCAGAACTGTTGAATCAAGAAATCACTTAAATAGAACCTGTTTGACAAAGTGAAGTAGGCTAAAAGATCTCAAAAAGCATTATGTCATGCTGGGAACGAAAGAAATTCAAGAACAGATGAGAAACAAAGAAATTGACATCTATCAGTCTGGAAAGGGTGGCAAAGCCATTTCTAAGGCTTTGGGACTCCGGCGAATCACGGTGAAAGCCATTATCCACAAATGGAGAAAACTTGGAACAGTGGTGAACCTTCCCTGGAGTGGCCAGCCCACCAGAATTACCAAAAGCGTATCGATGACTCATCCAGGAGGTCACAAAAGAACCCAGAACAACATCTAAAGAACTGCAGGCCTCACTTGCCTCATTTAAAGTCAGTATTCATGATTCAACAATAAAGAGACTGGGCAAAAATGGCATCCATGGGAGGGTTCAAAGGCGAAAACTACTGCTGACCAAAAAGAACACAAGGGCTCGTCTCACATTTGCCAAAATACATCTTGATGATCCCCAAGACTTTTGGGAAAATATTCTGTGGACTGACAAGACAAAAGTTGAACTTTTTGGAAGGTGTGCATCCCGTTACATCAGGCGCAAAACTAACATATCATTTCATAAGAAGAACATCATACCAAAAGTCAAACATGGTGGTGGTAGTGTGATGGTTTGGGGCTGCTTTGCTGCTTCAGGACCTAGATGACTTGTTGTAATTGATGGAACTATGAATTCTGCTCTCTACTGGAAAATCCTGAAGGAGAATGTCCAACCATCAGTTGGTGACCTCAAGCTCAAGCGCACTTGGGTTAAGCAGCAGGACAATGATCCGAAACACACTAGCAAGTCCACCTCTGAATGGCTTAAAAAAAAAAAAAAACAAATTGAAGGTTTTGGAGCGGCCTAAGCAAAGTCCGGACTTAAATCCGATTGTGATGCTGTGGCATGACCTTATTTATTTATTTGTTTATTTATTAGGATCCCCATTAGTTGATACCGAAATAGCAACTACTCTTCCTGGGGTCCTCATATAAAAGTAATACAAAAATACAGTAGTAATACAAAATTTATACATTACCCCCCCATTCCCTCCCACCCAGACCCTCTAAAAATTTGTGTTCAAATTCATTTGCCTTCACTCATATACACCAACAAATTTACATTAGCAGCCATCAAAATCTTTTGCTATTCGCATATTCCAATTATTAATGATACCAATACCAACACCAAATAGTGCAATAATGATTCCAATACAAATGAGACAATAATATTAAAATATTATATTAAACAGGCAGCCAGTAGGTTCTTTTAGAGTTGGTCCTATTCAATTGACCGAACCCAGCACAGTTTTCTGCATTGCACTTGTTTTTGGCATAGAAACTACTATATGACCTTGTGTTGCTTGTCTTGTAGTATAAATATGTCTGTCACTGATATATAAAATCTTAGCATATAATTCTTTGGGTCTAGCTTGAAACAAAATATTCCTTAAAAAAACGAGAAGATTGCACATTAACCTCTCCTCCACCTTAAGCCAAGAGAGAGCATCATGCATGCTATTAACACTAGTCCTGGGTGAACAGTGAAGAGCTAAACGTGCTGCTTTGTTCTGTGCAAGTCGTAGCTTATGTAGATCTTTTTTGGTTGCACAAGACCATACAACAGAACAATAATCCAGATGAGATAAACCTAATGATTTTATAACAATAGTAACTGAATGATCAGTCATAAAATAACAACATCTCCTTACAGCTGACATCGCATTACCCATTTTAGGGATGATTTTATCAATGTGACATGACCAGGACAACCTTTCATCCAGGGTAACACCAAGCAGTTTTACTTTTTTGACTTGCTCCAGGGTTATACCTTCCATTGAAAGGGATGGCTCTTTTTTCAATGCATGGTTCGATCCAAAAATGATACATTTCGTTTTCAATGCATTGAGTACTAATTTGTTATTTTCTACCCAGTCTGAAATGCATTTAAGCTCTCTGTAAAATTTCATTAAGCTCGCTTAGGTTGTAGGAGGATCTATATAGTGTGCAATCGTCTGCAAACATCGTCATAATCGATTCATTTAACACAAAATGTAGGTCATTAGTAAAAACAGAAAAAAGGAGTGGACCAAGGCAACTCCCTTGAGGAACACCCCAATCAGACCTTCTTTCCACAGAAAAGCTGCCATTAAAATAGACACATTGTGACCTGTTACTTAAGTAACTCCTTAGCTAATTAACAGCATTTACACTAAAACCATAAACAGATAGTTTTTTCAATAATTGTTCATGGTCAATCACATTAAATGCTGCACTGAAGTCAAGTAAAACAGCACCAACAATATTTTTGTTATCTATTTTACACAGCCAGTTATCGGGCATCTGTGTTTTAGCCGTACAGGTTGAGTAATTTGTTTTGTAGGCGTGTTGAAACTCCGACTGAAGGTCATTAACTGAAAAATAATTCAAGATTTGATCAAACACCAATTTTTCTAAAAGTTTACTGAAAATGGGAAGAATACTAATTGGCCTACTATTCTCTGCGCTGAAAGGGCTTCTACTATTCTTCAATATGGGAATGATTTTAGCAACTTTCCAAGCATGAGGAAATATGTTTTCTCTTAAGCTCAAGTTAAAAATATAATTTACAGGTTCAACAATATAATCTGCTATTAAACCAATTAATTTACCATCAAGATAATCCATCCCAAACAAGTTTGTCACTTTTTACCAAGGCCAGCAGTTTTCTTACATCCTCATCTAGCACCGGTTTGAGGCTAAACTTACAAGTTTTATTTATCATGATAAATTTCTTCATTAATTCTTCAGACATTATACCGTTATAAGTATTCATTTTTTGTCTTAGATTTTCAACTTTATTGACAAAATAGTTGTTAAGATGATTAGCAATTTCACAAGGTTTCGTAATAAATGTGCCCTCAGACTCAATGAAGGAAGGATTGTTTGCTTTAAATCTACCAAGTATGGTATTGAAAGTATTCCATAGTTTCTTCCCATCATGCTTTAATTCATTAATCTTATTTTGATAATACAGTCTTTTCTTATGTCGATTCATTTTTGTGACCTTGTTTCTGAGTACTCGGTATTTGGTCCAGTGAAGAAAGTCACCTGTTCTTACCGCTGTTTTTTTTTCATTTCATTCCTGCTAGCCATACTGGATCTTAATTCCTCATCAAGCCAAGGGGCTGACATACTTCTGACTGTAAATTTTTTTTATTGGTGCATGTTTATCAACTATAACCCCCAGCATTTCTAATAGCAGTTGCAATGCAGTATCTATATTTGTCTCATTATATATTTTGTCCCACCTTAAGTTTTTTACTTCATTAATGAATTTTTCTTCAAAGAAGGATTTATATGATCTCTGCACTACAATTCTAGTCCCAGTCTTCGGTAGCTTAGTTATCCTCGCTATGGCCACCATATCGTGATCACTAAAACCTACAGGAAATGATACTGCCTTGCAACAGAGCTCACTGGAATTAGTGTAAATGTGATCTATACATGTGCCAGACAGTACTCCAGATGCTTTTAAACTCATCCTGGTTGGTTCACTTATGATTTGACTCAAATGGCATACGTGCAATACGACCTGTATTTTCTCTTTCAGGGCACATGAGGGAGAAAGCCAGTCAATATTTAAGTCACCCAAAAAATATACCTCCCTGTCCTCATCAGCTGCTCTCTGTAGCATAGTACATATTTCCTCAGTATATTGTGCATCTGAATTTGGTGGTCTGTAACAACAGCCAATAAGTATAGGTTTTATATGAGGAAGGTGGATTTGAAGCCAAAAAGCTTCTATAACCGGGTTCAAGAGATCACTCACTTTACAGGAATCTTTGTAGGAATGTGGTCCTGTATGTATATAGGATGCAATAACCTGGTATTGCTATTTCACCCACTAAAGTGTGTTTCAATTGTCATTATATTTATGTTATCTTCTTTCATTAAAAAACAAATCCATACCCCAAATATGCAATTGTACACAGAGCAGAGTCATAGCTTATTTTCATAATAATAATAATAATCATAATAATAATAAGTTTGTATTCCACTAAATTTAGTGCTAATCTTTTATATTATTTAATCACAAGTTATGTAATAATCATCATTGAATTTATTATACGATATTTTATTTTACGCATATAAACCTAAGTTTTAAGATCTTACTCAGAACTAATTGCATATTTTTGTTAATTTTGATCAAACTTGTCAAGTTGGTCAACGCTCTTAATGCACAGTCCTCAAGCATTCTCAGGTGCACTCATCAATTTTACGAAAACTCAGCAGCTGGCTGTCCAAGTGGCCTGTATCTTTCCCTGTTTTTTAAGCAATCTAGCCTTCCTAGCAATCACAGCATTTTTTTTTGGTGAGGTGCTCATTAATATATACGTTAGTACCCCTAAGATTTTTCCTTGTCTGAGCAGCTCAACCTTATGTTTCCTCTTTACAAAGCGAATTATTATAGCAGGTATGGAAGGATTGTTCCTCAGACTTCTACTTGGTAGCGTGTGACAGGCTTCTATATTCGCTTCATAAATTAAAATATTTTTACTTCTGAGAAAGGCTGCCACCTGCTTTTCAGTTGTTTCATCATGACCCACATTGCTCTCAGACTCAAGTCCCCTCACGGCCTGACGGTAGCTCTGCGGTCTGATCGCTAGCCCAGAAATTATTGCATCGTTTATTCTCGAACATTGTTCAAGGTCAGACACGCGATTTTCCGACTCCAAAATAGTCATTTGTTGTTCCCCGTTCTGCAATTTGCGCCGTTTAATTTTCTCTAGCAAGGCACTTATGATGGATTATTGCTTTGTTAATGTTGCCATTTCAACTGTCATCATGTTCATCGCAGCTTTTAATTCCTCTATATCTTTTTGAAGTGTTTTAGTCATTGTGGGAATTAGTAGTCGCTCCTCGTTAGTCACACTGGCGTGGGTTAAGCGTTGTGCCGAGGCGATAACAAGTCGTTTGCAAACAAATACCTAGTCAATTTAGCTAGCCTAGTAGCGCCCGGTTTACACTAGCCTAATTGCTCTTATTGTAGCGGCTAGCTGCCGCCAGCGTTGGAACCTGGCCCGGTGTGGTGGTTACCTGCCGCTTGTGCTTGTCCAGTTATAGCGGCTGGTTGCCGCAGCCTGGTCCCGTAAAAGCCGGCTACCGATGGCGCCGGAGCCTGTCCCTGTGCGGCAGCTTGCTGCCTCAGCCGGTGGCGTTGGAGCCTATCCCAGTGATGACTCACTGGCGCTGGAGCCGGGTCCGATGTGGAGGTTAGCTGCCGTTGCTACTATCGCTGGAGCCCACCCCGGTGTAGCGGCTAGCAGCCGAAGGCACTGGAGCCTCACTCAGCGACTTCACTCCTCCCTCTGTGTTTCTTCCCCAGTGAGAACTGTCTCTCACAAGCTCTTCCGCCCCCTAGGGATACTTGGGTGTTAAACAGGCCGTTCATGCTCAAAAACCCTCCAATATGGCTGCATTAAAACATTCTGCAAAGAAGAGCGGGCCACAATTCCTCCACATCGATGTGAAAGACTCATTGCCAGTTATCGCAAACACTTGCTTGCAGTTGTTGTTGCAGAGGGTGGCACAACCAGTTATTAGGTTTAGGGGACAATTACTTTTTCACACCAGGCCAGGTAGGTTTGGATAGCTTTTTCCCCTTAATAAATTAAATAATCATTTAAAAACTGCATTTTGTATTTACTCGGGTTGCCTTTGTCTAATATTAAAATTTATTTGCTGATCTGAAACATTTGTCTGACAAATATGCAAAAAAAAAAAAGAAATCAGGAAGGGGGCAAATACTTTTCACGGCACTGTAAGTGCAAAATAAAAAGATATACATAAAATGTATGTGTTTAACGAGATAAATTTGTGTTTTAATGTGTCTTATGTCTGGATGTATAGTGTTTAATGAGCCCTTCCTAAAAATATTACTGTACATGCAAGCCTAGATAAATTTATACCTTCTGTATGCAAAAAGTTAATGAAAAAGTTGTTTTGATCTAATCACTAAACACCAATACATAAGTGCAGATGTACATTAAAATGATGAACAGATAAATTGTAATTATTTCCAGTGGATTTTCTAAGATGCTACACTGAACATTTTGCTGCTTTTAATAATGCAGGGACTGATTGTGCTGTCAGTTAATACTCATTGATAGTCATCTGTCAGTCCTCCGTCCTTTCTGAAAGTCATGAAGTTTACATAAGTCATTATTGAATTGATAACGTAGATCCGCCATTTTCATGGGATTATTAAAACCCCAAATAAATATAGAAATGGTAGAAAATTAAACTGAAACGTTCCTTCCCCTCCCTCAGCATAATAAACATTAGGATGGGATTAAACAAGCATTGAAGTAAAAAGCAAAAACAAACCAAGAATTCAAAGCAATTGACAACAGGAACATGCTCTTTACATTTTAATTATTTTAATAACTCGAAGGCACTAAAACCATGACGCTATTTGCTGACTTGTAATTTAGGGATGGGACTTTTTTTCGACAAAACGACCGACAATCGACACGTGCTCACCTCGACAAAAAAAAAAAAAAAAAAAAAAAAAAAAAAAAAAAAAGTCGGAATGTCGGAGGGCGGGGCTTGTGGGATTTTCATGTGTATTGTGAATTGCAGTTTGTCTGTCAAGTTATTGCATTGCCTATTCAAATAAACATCATAAAGAGCCGCTTTCTTTCCCCTAATGAAATAAGATAATATTCTAAATAAAACAAATCCACTTTTTTTTCTAAATGGGATACTTGACCTTCATACAAGTTCACACGTGACCGGAGCGTGCCCGCGTGCTTGAAGACAGGCGACAGAGAGTCGACATGGCGGAGGTGGCGGCTACGAAGAGCAGGAGCAAGGTGCGGGGTAGTTTTACCAAAGTGAGTGAGAAAGCATCTTCTTTTACATACGGCTCTGCAATAACTGATCTTGGTGTGCCGTCTTGTGATAGAATATTGTAACTG